>OY757915.1:43041660-43241660 GCA_963585895.1 Sepioteuthis lessoniana | reverse complement strand
ATAAGACCAACTAAAGACTGAGTTCGAACTCACCTATGATTTCTCCGTTCAACTCGTTTGCCACAACGCCACAAAACTTTCCGACCCATGAGACTGTGCATATCGAGATCGATATTTTACGGTTTAATAGTTCAGTTTTTTTAAAGTTGAAAACCTTCTGAAGAAATTTTTACTAACTTCTGTTATATGGTAAGAGTTTGACATTGTCTCAAACCATTCGTCGCACCTCAGAAGTACTCTCCATTGTTTACTTTTACTTCTCTTTTCGGGGCTATCTATTTACACTACATGAAATGTCTTTCACAATTCATGTAGTAAAAACGCACTGACTCTTATGTAAGGACATACTTCCGGACACAGCGGTCTGTAAAGAAAGTCATACCGACAGTCTTCTGGGACATGAAAGGACTCAACATCATTGATTTTCTGGGACAAAGTACAAATGTAAACAGTATTTCCTATTGCCAACTCCTTGGGAAAATATCCACTTAATTTATTGAACAAACCTCTTATTACACGTGGTTTGTAAGATGACTGATAGCAAAAATAAAGAATGCAGTGTCGCTTCAATTAAAGTTTAGGATAATTATACATATGTGAATATATATATATATATATATATATATATATATATATATATAGTAAATCAGTGTTGACAAACGTAGTCAAGGGAGACTCAAAGACTCCCTTTCCAATAGCTACTACACTGAGGTTTTGGGGAGAGCACTACTTTCCCTAGATTGCTCCACTTTTCTCTTGATACGTACCTTATAATGCTGAGGGTTAAGCAAGGAGGTACCAAGAACCATTTTTGAGGCTTTGGATTGGACCCCGGTCTACCGGACCATGAGCGAACACTCCACACATTAGAACCAATGGGCCAGTTATATATATATATATATATATATATATATATATATATATATATCATGTCACGCTGGTAGCACGGATATTCCTGACCCTCTCTCGCCACTCCTCCCTATCGTTCATCGCCCTAGGCAGGTCTTCAGGCCAACATCCCGTATCCTCATATAGCTGCTGAATGTATGTTCGTGCTGGTCGTCTTGCTTTTGAACGGCCATGTGTGGGGGTCCATTAGAGTACATCTCTTATGAGTTCGTCCCTGCTTCTCCAGCAGTGTCCTGCATGTCTGGTTCGTCTAACTTGAATAGTTTTCGTGATAGGAGGCAGGTGGCCGTACAGTTGGTGTCTTGTGGGGTGTTGCCGCCAGGACTTGTTCAAGATTGCACGCAGCATTCTTGTGTAATTGCCGTCTAGCTTCTTCTCCAGCCGTTTTGTTAGAGTCCATGTAGTGCACCCATATAGCAGTATCGATGTGACCGCTGCCTGGAAGAAAATAAATTTAGAAATTTCCTTTTCCATAATCGATCTATTTTGCTTATTCAAGCTCGTTAGATGGAATTCAAATGAATATATATATATATATATATATATATATATATATATATATAAATGATGGTTTATTTGGGCCTCTGTTCTTTTATATCATTTCATATCACCACTTTCTCACAGATTGTACTTCAGGTAGGATATGGCAAGCAATGTCAGCGAAGCGTCGGGTGGGGGAATCTTTAATATAGTGATGGTGGGCCATCTAGTCTCGTAGATCATCGCGAGAATAAGGAAATCTCACTAGTGAAGCTGTAATTTCTGTCTGAATAGCTGAGATAAGTTATATCATTATCATACCCGAATTTATTCCAACTGACATTTTCCTCATTATAGTCACGATATTCCAAGCACCCGACACTCTGATAATAGTCATAAGCGTCTGAGATTTTAGAATCGAACTGTCCGTTAATTCCACGTGGTTAGATTGTTCTCAATTCTGTCGTTCATACAAAGAGCTATCTTGAAATGATTCGTTCTTAGGTTAGGTTTCGTTTAGTGCCTAATCCTGTCTATACATATATCATATAAAATTTTTAAATTAATAGTTTTTAGGCATCATAATTTCAATACAAGCAAATGTTCATTTGTTTGAACACAGTTAAATGGTTCCAAGTATTTCTATTTATTGTTGGCACACAATTGATTAGGTTTAAGTATTGCTATCCATCAATAATAGTTCTATTTACACGTACTTTAATGATTTCAAATAGTTCAATGTGATGCTAATAATTTAATTAAATATTATCTCTTGTTTTCACATTTAAATGATTTCAAATTGAGTAAATGTTTACAAAGTTCTATTTGACCCATAGATGGTATCCTAAAAATACTACCACTTCAGGTCTAAATTGAACTGGGAATAATTACAATGATAGGCAATTACCCAAAACTTTAGGACTGGAGGCCAACCATCTGAAATGGTTAAGTTTCAGTTCCAGGAAACGGGTTGCGGAGGGAGGTCTTACCTCTCTGAATATATATATATATATATATATATATATATATTACATAATAGCTCTATCAGATATATTGAGCACTCTCCAAATTGTATCGCACTTGGTTCGCCACAAACCCACAAAGTGAATTAGTGACAACCAACACCGTTACAATATATATATATATATATATATAATTTTTATATAATACGGATTGCTATGTTTAATAATAAACAGTGCTCGATATCAGTAATAGAGCATATATAAGTTAGAATAGACAGTGAAATTGGTTCGATGATCGTTGCGAGATACTGGCGGTTACTAATCGTCTTTACTCTCTATATAAAGTTTCTCACATTCAAGAAGAACGCATTTTACATTCTACAGTGAAACACACGATACATCCTTTTGATTCTCCTCCACTTTTCCTGAATTGACGTGTAAAATATAAAAATAACTACTTGGTCGCCATTCTCGTCCCTGAGATCTCCTTACAAATCTAATCCGATTATCTTGTTCGACGAAAGGCCAAATTGTTACTAAATATAATTGCTCATTAAAATACCATTTCTGAAACATTCCTCAGAGTTAGTTGATTTTCCTCCGACACGCACACACACACACACACACACACACACTCCCTCACACACCCTCTCTCCCTCTCACTCTCTCTATCAATCTATCTATCAATCCATCTATATATATATCATAGTCACACACACACACACACACACACGTATGCACGTGCATGTCAAAACACAGATTTTGTACGTACACTTGTAATATTACCTTCAACATTCGTTGACTAATATTAACGGCTCAATCATCATATACACTCGTCGGCAAAGGATATTTTACTAACATGTTGCATAATATATTGGAGAAATATTTTATTGTCTGTGTAGTGTAGCATTAAAATTAAGTCCCGAGCTGATAAACGCGTGGAAAAACACAGCAGGTTAACCAGTTTGATTGATAGCCGTTGAACCTGTGGTCAACTTGATATCACGATTTTCATTGGATGGTTTAAAGTTATCAAAATTATTCTTGAGATAGAAATAAGTTAGTCTGTTTGTGAGAAGGCCTTCATCTTGATCTCTGATTCCCCGTTTAGTCGGAGGGGATGATCAAAAGGAAAAGTCATGAAAAAATTGTGAAATATTATGTGCACTTGAAATTGTAATCACGTCATTCCTCATCCTAAACGAGAAGAACTTAGAACAACTTGGAAAACCGAAAGAAGACAACGAGCAAGATTTTAAAAAAATGGCGACGAGATGACAGACCAGATGACAGAAAGAAAGAATTAAAGTGATAAAAATGAGATGTGGTGATGGAGGCTACTTGATCGCAGAGTAAGAGTCCTGAAGAGTTAGCCAAAATAATTTAAAAGGTTTTTAATGTATGTTAAATTTGGATTATTTCTTCTTTACAGGTTTTGTTCTTAAACTAAAAGCAACTGATATATTAAAGAATATTCAACACTTCTTTGGAGAGAAAAATGGTCAGGGGCCAAGGGCATATTACCTAGTTCTATAAAAATTTTAGTCCCGAAAATCCTTCTGTCACGGGCCATAAAAAGTAGTTCGGGGGTTGCATGTTTGATACACCTTCCCTAATCTCTCACCAGAGGTGTCCTCAAGTTAAATTGTTACAGCATATATATATATATATATATATAGTTTGCAATAATTGGAAATAAAGGTTGCTTAATATCAGTTAAAGTACATATTGTTTGAAATTTAGATAGAGTAGAAAGTGGTGCTTGGTGATTGTTGGTTTTTCACCAATATGTTCATTGGGCTCTGTGGTTCCCACGTGTTGGGTATCCCTTTCTTTACTGTTGAGTAAGGCATGATGAAAACAGTAATCTAATTTGAAAGGCAGTTTGGAAAGGGCGCTCTGTTGTATACGACACGTATACGTATGCAAACACCCAATACAAATACATATACAAATGCAAAACACGGGCGGACTCTGTCGTTTCAGATACGAACGGTTTATTTGTTTCTTGACTTCGGTTCTTCGACACGAGGAGAGAGACAATTCTTAAAAGCCTTTGCTGATCACACAAACGCGCGGCCCATCCTGTGGTGTTTAAGATCTCTGTCGGTAGAGATCCGAAAAACCCAACTACATCTTTCAACGGTCAAAATTCAACTCCCAACATAATGGCAGGAACTCAACTCTCTGCCTCAGTGGTCCAATCTCAAATCTCAAGTGACTCTTTTTCAAAATCCTCAAATTCTCAGGACCATCTCTTCCGGACATGACGTCATCCACACTCTAGCCTCAGTTCCTGCCTGGGGGTTTATTATGACAATAGTGATTGTCATATCCTTTGCGTGCGAGCGTAAACTGCACCAATTGACTATACACCTGGGCTCTTAACCCGAATAATTCAAAGCCCAAACAAACTGAATGATAGAATATAATTAACGAAAAATGATTAATATAAAAAAATCATTCCTTAATTATATAACAGCTCTAGTTTATACTGCATCGTTATTTGCGTGATAAATTGAATAAACTTTGCGATCTGTTTATTTGTTTTGTCCATCACTACTGCCGTTGAGTCTTTGTCTATGCTATTAACATTATATATATATATATATATATATATATATATATATATATAATAAATAAATATATATTTGATATATATATATTTAATTACATGGAATTTAGACTGCGACACATGGGTTTCATGGAGTTTTTTTACAAAAGGTTTTGTAAAAAGCTCCATGAAATATATAATAGCTCTATACTAGATATTGAGCACTCTCCATATTATATTACACTTGGTTCGACAAAAACACACAAAGTGATTTAGTGACAACCAACACTGTAAAACATATTAGGTATTATTTCCAGTCTCTTCGTGTCCGTTTTGCTTGGTGATTGGTGGAGCAATAACATAACTATTTTTTCAATCATCATATAAATTAGATATCCCCATACTTTTATCTATTATTTTTATGGCATAACAAACATTGTAGGTTTTTGGATGCTAGATGCTTTTTACATATCATCATCATCATGCCGTGCGGCCAGCACGATATCCCTGACCCCTTCTCTCCACGTCTCCCTATCATTCATCGCCTCTGGCAGGTGTTCAGGGTTACATCCCGTATCATCACATAGCTGCTATATGTATGTTCGGGCTGGTCTTCCGGCTTTTGATTGGCCATATGCGGGGGTCCACATGAGTATATCACTTACGAGCTCGTCCTTGCTTCTCCAGCAGTGTCCGGCATGTTTGGTTCGTCTAGCTTGGATAGTTTCGTGATAGGTGGTAGGTGACCGTATAGTTGGTGCCTTGTGGGTGTTGCTGCCAGGATTTGTTCAATATTGCTCTCAACATTCTTGTATAATTGCCGTCTAGCTTCTCTCCAGCGTTTAGTCAGCGTCCAAGTAGTGCATCCATATAGCAGTATCGACACGACCGCAGCCTGGAAGAAACTGCATTTCGTTTTATCGCTCAGGTTTGATTTCCATATGATCGAAAGCCTATCGATAGCTGTCCATGCCTTTGTTAGCCGTGTGTCGATGTCTTTTTCGGTTGATGAGACGCTGCTTCCTAGGTAGATGAATTTGTCAACCAGTTTCAGTGAGGTTCCGTCTAGTGTGGAGATGTCACCTTTCTGATTAAAGCACATAAATTCAGTTTTGTGTGCATTAACATGGAGTCCAATGCCTACAACGGCTCGTTCCAAGCTATGCAGTAGTGTTTCGGCTTGGTTGGGTGTATTGGCCAGTAGCGCTCTGTCATCGGCGTAGTCGGCGTCGGTAATTGTTTTTGCGGGTACCTTCTGCTTCTTTTCTTTGTCAGCACGAAGCCGTTTTTCCTAATGTTATCGATCGATGTCCTAAGTACGTAAAATTTGGTTTCACATAAGTACACAGTTTAATTCTATTTGACCCATAGATTGGACCCTATCAGGTGCGATCACTCCGGACCAGAGTGGACCTGGGAGCGATGGCAATGAAGGGGTACTCTGCATTCCCTAAAGCTACAGCATTACTGATGCTACCATATCAGATTTTTTATGTCATATGAGGACACTCGTTGAAGGAGTCTTACCGCTCAGCAGAGATACGGTCGGTGTATTCTATAGACCCAGCCTCGTTTGATAGTATATATGATATACATTGCACGCGTATTTAAGATTTACAATTCTGGAGGAAAGTTCTAATACTGAAATTTGCGTACATTAATATTTTGGCCTCTGGGCATTATTCTTAGAGTTCAGAATTTTCGTCAGTACAGTGAATACAGTCTTAATTAAGTGCCCCTTACCGTGACTCTCAAAAAATCTTCCTTTATTTTTCTCTTTATATATGCTGCGCCCATTTGACATTTGTCGCTCTCAATGTTTAGATTAGGCTTAGTTTGGCGCTTTAAAGCAAATATTTTATTCGAAATCATTTTCATTTTTTTACAATCTCCTGGAACGAATTAAGTGAAATTACATTAACTTTAATGGACAAAGAAATTGTCTTGATTTGCATTATTTTTTAAAGACAACCAATTAGTGACGTCAGTCATTGTAGAGCTATGTAATCGGCTACGCCGTTATTGGTTCCCATCTTCAAAATTGTCTTTTTTAAAAATTTCTCCAGAACTTT
The DNA here is from genome assembly GCA_963585895.1 of Sepioteuthis lessoniana. Lineage (NCBI taxonomy): Eukaryota > Metazoa > Mollusca > Cephalopoda > Myopsida > Loliginidae > Sepioteuthis > Sepioteuthis lessoniana. The sequence continues at coordinate 43,234,683 of OY757915.1, read as the reverse complement.
AATGACTACCAAGATGCTTTTATGTTGACATAATGGGAACAACAAAAGCTTAAAATGGGTCGTAGAGATCTATCCAACGGTGTTGAAATGTGGTAATATTAGGGGATATACAAATCTGACGATAAAGTAAATAGTATTGATACCTGCTGATAAATATTTGATATCTTACTTTGAAAAAAAAAAAAGAAACAGAACGTAAACACAAAGAAAGTATTGATTAAGTAAACATTGTACGGAAAAAAATACGACTCTGGTTAAGGAAAAGAAAAATGATTTAGGCTAAATCAGGTTGAAGAAAAAAAAAGATGTAAGCTACAAAACATTGTGAGAAAAAACTGATTTAGGTTAGATTGCTTTAAGGAAAAATGATTCAGCTACGTATGCTACGTTGAAAAAAAAACCGTTATGGCTATACTATATTGAAGAAAAATCTGATTTCGGCTGCACAGCATCGAAGACAAAATGAAAGATTTAGGCCACACTATGCAAAAGAAAATACTGATTTAGGCTACTCTGCGATAAAGAAAATCGAACAATTTAAACCACACTAGAAGCAGGGACGAACTCATAAGTGATGTACTCTTATGGACCCCCACACATGGCCGTGCAAAAGCGGAATGACCAGCACGAACATACATTTAGCAACTATGTGAGGATACGGGATGTAGTCCAGAAGACCTGCCAGAGGCGATGAACGATAGGGAAAAGTGGCGAGAGAGGTTCAGGGATATCCGTGCTACCAGCACAACATGATGATGATGATGATGATATTGAAAAAAATGCTTAGACTACATGGCGTTAAAGAAAAAAAATGAAAGATTTAGGCCACATTATATTCAAGAAAAAATGTTTAAACTACACGGCGTTAAAGAAAAAATAAAACATTTAGGCCACACTATGCAGAAGAAAATACTGATTTAGGATATTCTGTGATAAGAAAATTGAACAATTTAAGCCACACTATATTGAAGAAAAAAATTGTTTTGGTTACACGGTGTTAAAGAAAAAACATTTAGGCCACACTATGCAGAAGAAAATACTGATTTAGGATAGTCTGCTATAAAGAAAATCGAACGATTTAAGCCACACTATATTGAAGAAAAAAATGGTTTTGGTTTCACGGTGTTAAAGAAAAAACATTTAGGCCACACTATGCAGAAGAAAATACTGATTTAGGATAGTCTGCGATAAAGAAAATCGAACGATTTAAGCCACACTATATTGAAGAAAAAATGGTTTTGGTTACACGGTGTTAAAGAAAAAACATTTAGGCCACACTATGCAGAAGAAAATACTGATTTAGGATAGTCTGCTATAAAGAAAATCGAACGATTTAAGCCACACTATATTGAAGAAAAAAATGGTTTTGGTTACACGGTGTTAAAGAAGAAAAAAAAGAAAGATTTAAATTAATGGAAAAACTGATATGGGGAAGTTGGGCAGAAGAGTACTTTTTAAACTTAGATCACGGATGAGTACCTTTTAAGTTAAGATCACGCTCCTCTTAACGTGTTTAAGTTATATCATCATCATCATTATCATCATCAAGGTGGGGCATGGATTCCCTTGAATCACTCTCTCTATCAGTCATCATTTGTGGCAAGTCTTAGAGACGGCATTCAGTGTCCGGACAGAGAAGATGAACGCAAGATTTTGCTGTATCCATATGTAGGAGTACTTTGAAGAACGTTTGGAGGTGCCCGTGGTGTAATGGTTTTCGTCGTAGGAAATGGACATGGTGACACGAGATCAAATCCTAGACGAGGCGGATTGCATTTAACACAGCACTAATACTATTGGGAAAGCAAGGAATCCAAGTATTCATCCTCTAGTTTTAGATAAATAGTAGGACAGACTGGATATTTAAACCTTGGTTATGCAACTAGTCTAGAAGAAAGGAAACTCTGACTTCAAACCTGGTAAACTCTGCTTAAAAATTGACCTTGTGTCACATCCTGCCTGTGCTGAGGGGTTGGTAAATACATACTTTGTAGAACGTGGCTTTTTAGTTGGCCCTTACTTCTCTTACAGTGCCCAGCGTGTTTTGCTCGTTCTACTTGGATTGTTTGTGAGATGGAACGTAAGTAGCCGTATAGCTGCTGTTTTGTAGGACTGCAGCTTCCAGGATTCAATTGTCTCCCTTTATTTAGATAAAAAAATCTTCCCGATCTTATTCTTATTTTTCATCCTTGTTTTCTTCCTCACAGTGCTGAAGAAAATCACTAATTTTGGTTTCATAGAACACACACACACACACACACAAATACACACACACACATATATATGTATATATATATATCGAATAATACGTTATCATATATATATATTTCATAATACGTTATGATAAATATATATATATATATATATATATATATATATATATGTATATATATATATATATATATATATATATATATTTCATAATACGTTATCACTCGGAATATCAAGAATGCAGAAACGTTGAGAACAACACGTGACCGAGAACACGCTGTATATTCCAAAATGTCTCTTTCTTTTCTATCTGCAGCATTACGATTAAAGTACGTAAGCACGTTCTTATATAATGAAGATGATAATTGCTGCTTGTGGGGAGATGAAGAATATATCGGGCCGTGTCCACAGAAGTAGCAGGTTTTTTACTGCTGAAGGCACAGCGAAAGTGGATAGAACTGAAGAAGCGATAGAAAAATAAATAAGAGAATTGATTTGACATTTTCGATGAAAAAAAAACTGAAATCGTTGGTGAAGTCATTAAGATGAGGTTGCTGTTGGATTTGTATCAATCTTGTTGCACAAGATTGATACTAAATGCACCACACTTTATTTTTTTTTAAAAAGTAAGAAAAAAAAACTCGATCTTCGGTGGCCGGCCCAAAATCCCGACTTAAATCCTTGGAAAAAAAATCTTTGTAAGAGCCCCACACTGAAAAAAAAAACAGCCTTAATTTAAAAAAAAATCTAACATGACACTATTAATTGTTTCAATATCGTTGTGGTTTCCCCAGTCTCGCCGATTTCTACCCCCTCACATTTTATGTGTTTCTAAAGGGAGATCTATTGTCCACCAGGTTAGACAAAAATCGAACGAGCCAAAAAAAGAAAGTAAAGTAAAATATAATTCATTGATAACAACTTTTTTCCTGGTTTATCTCGATCTCTTCGTAATATGAAGTCACCATCACAAGATGGACGACAGACGTAGATTTGATCATTTTCCAGACCCATACAGTCTAAAGTCTCCCTACTAACACGTTAAGTATGATATTCTTGTTACTAACTATGGAAAGAAAAGGAGGGCGTCTGGCACAGCCTGGCAGAATAACGGTCAACCCAACCGTCATTGGTTAGGTTTACGCTCAGCTGCCCAATCTTGATTTGCACCAGTCAGCTGGGGCTGCAGAATACACTGACTGCATCTGTAAAGACGGGCGAGACCTACCCCCACCCCGTACGAGTGTCCTGATATATAACACTAAACAATCTGATGATGAAGCTTCAGTAGGGTGGAGCTTTGGGAAATGTACAGTACGCCTTCATTGCCATCGTTCCCAGGTCCACTCTGGCACGAAGTCATAACACCAGATATGGTCCTATCCATGGGGCAAATGCTAAACTGAATTGTTTGAAATTAACCTTTTACATTTAACTGCATGTAAGCAATATATATATACTAAACAGAATTGTTTGAAACATTTATCAAAATGAATTCGGCGTTAAATGACCAAAACGCTTTGATCCACAGTAAAACAAAATAACCAACTGTTGTGTCGAAATAAGGAAGGGATACACAGTGAAATAAAGAGTTAATTGTTTATTAACTGAAGTGGTACAGCCCAACAAATATTATAAGTCTCGCGCTGTGGCTGTTACGTTCGAAGTTGGTCTTACTACCGACCGGGATCTAGCAGAACCCCTTGTGCTAAAGAAACACGACATCTTTTATATCTCTGCGATACCGGAAGTCACATGATACGAGCCACTATACAACACCAACCAACCAACCAACCCTGATTTCTGCCTTGAATATATGCGGAACTAAACTACTTTAAAAATTATTTGTTTGTCAACTGATTTCTTAGCGTATTAGCTTGGAAGACTTCTTTTTTATATGAATTGAATTTAGAAAAAACAAAGCCTTTCATTCCAATTAAGAAATCCTTTTATTCTATTTTCTCATCAATTATAAGTTGCCGACCTCCCAAAATTGTTTATCTATTATTTTGATTCTACTAATCATTCATATATACTTACAACGGAGGTACCCGTGGGGTAATGGTTACCGAGTTCAAATCCTAGACGGTTACATTTTATATAGCAGTAATACCTTTGGGAAAGAATTGAATCTAATTATTGTCCCTTCAGCTATGGATAAATTGTAGAGCTAACTGGTTGTTTTTATCGTTGGGTAGGAAAAGAAAACTGACTACAAGCCTGTTAAACTCCGCTTAAAAATATTAAACTCATGACACATCCTGTTCTTTGCGGAGGGGTTGGCATATATATATATATATATATATATATATGTGTGTGTGTGTGTGTGTGTGTGTGTGTGTGTAAAAGTGTGTGGGCGCGTATGTGTTTGTGTGTGTCTGTGTTTATACATTCTTATAGGCATGTTCTACAAAATATGATCGACAAGGATCTGGGGTTCATTTTTTTTTATTAACCATTTTTTTTGTTCGCGAATGAGATGTCATAAAGGAGAATGAAAGCTGGTTAATAATTATCTGAAATCATTGATGTTACGGCCCAAATACGTGTACTTTTGACTTTCGTTAGTGAAGCGATTCTTACAAAACTTGACCTTGTGCCACATCCTCTCTGTGCGAAAGGTTGGTAAATACATATATACATACATATACGCTACCTATGTCCGTACACATAAGCGCCACATGCATATAGATGCACAGATCCTACGCCTATACGCACACATATACATTGATGCTCCTAAGTATGTGCACCCAGAGGGGAAAGAACTTATTTTGTCACATAATATGTTCGTTCCCTTGCTGCTCATACTCAAGTGCAATAATGCATATGCGTCTAGGAACAACCGTGTCTATATGACGTCTAAATATATATATATATATATATATATATATGCGTGCAACAAAATCTGTATTGGTGAGTGTGAGCATAAGCTTAATGTATATGTATGGATAATTATGTATAACAGTATCAAATCAGTATTCGTCACATAATATGTTCGTTCCCTTGCTGCTCATATTCAAGTGCAATAATGCATATGCGTCTAGGTACAACCGTGTCTATATGACGTCTAAATATATATATATATATATATATATATGCGTGCAACAAAATCTGTATTGGTGAGTGTGAGCATAAGCTTAATGTATATGTATGGATGATTATGTATAACAGTATCAAATCAGTATTCGTCACATAATATGTTCGTTCCCTTGCTGCTCATACTCAAGTGCAATAATGCATATGCGTCTAGGTACAACCGTGTCTATATGACGTCTAAATATATATATATATATATATATATGCGTGCAACAAAATCTGTATTGGTGAGTGTGAGCATAAGCTTAATGTATATGTATGGATGATTGTGTATAACAGTATCAAAACGATAGCTACACAAGTTAGGCAGATTTTAACAGATAATAATATAGAAAGAGAAAGACTTCGCGCGGGCTATATTTTATATTCGTAATATACTTCTTTCGGCCATAGTACATTCAGAAGACCATAGACAAGGACATGATTTTAAAGATTTAGGAGTTTCAGGCACGAAGCACGGATTTCCTTTCTTCCTACAAAGATCCAAGGAAGAAATCAGGTCTTTGATAGATACAAGGGGGTCCAGGGCTGTGACGGTTGGCTTGGTCGTCGGTTTTGGTTGCTGAGGCTTGACTCAGCCTCTCTCCGGCACATCGTCTAACATAGCATTTCAAGAAAATGGTATCAGTCAGCTTTTAAAAACAGTGTGGTACAGAAAATAAAGTTGTGCCCAATTTGGTATAGTGAAATGTCGCTTTAACTAGGATAAAACAAAAGAATGAAACTGCCAATAAGTGTGTATCTAAAAATTTATTTTGGTTTCGTTTTGTTTTTTTGTTGTTTTTTTAAAAAATGACCTGTGGTTTATACAGTTTCAACCATAATCTGTAGCCAATTCACAACTGCATGATCTTAACAGATCGCTACCGTCCCTCGTAAGCTCACCCCCCCAGTATCTGAGATCCCTCCGGTTGTTGCCCAGTCGGCGGGGCAGTAGAATAAACTGACCCTTACTTCTGCAGAGGGGTAAGACTCCCCCCAACGACTCTCCCGGATATGACACTAAACAATCTGATGGTGAGATTCAAGTGATGCTGGGGTTTGGGGAATGCGGAGTGCCCCTTAATTGCCATTGCTCCCAGGAAGGTGTACTTACATTTAAACTGCGTATTTATGCCTAACTGAATTGTTTGATGTGAAGCTGTTTTGACATTGAAAACGTACTTACGCTTAACTGAATTATTTAATGTAGAACTGTTTTGACATTTAACAGTGAGTAAACAAAATTATACTTATACTAAACTGAATTGGCTGAATTAGAACTGTTTGAATAAACTGACTATTTTGAAATAGAAATGTTTTTGACAATTAAACTGTGTACTCATGCTAAACCGAATTATTTGAAATAGAATTGATTATTTGTATAAAAGTGGATTTAAATAGAACTAAACTGCGTACTTATGCTGAACTGATTTGTTTGAAGTAGAACTGTTTGACTAAACTGAATAGACTGAAATAGAAAATTAAACTATATTTGCATAAAAATTGTTTTGACGTTAAATAACCTGATACGCCATAAAATCCAACCAACCAACCAACCCTTCGGCTGAGTAAACAGTGTTCTCCTTAATAGGGTCAGTCGTAAGTTCGGTAGATCGTATGGTAACATTTGTACATCATGTAATTAATGTAGCCAACGCTTTTATAACACGAATACTACTTTATAAATGTTCATTATTATTATCCAATTATAAACCGAAAAAAGATGACCAGAAATCATGTTAACCGCAGCTGTTATATTAGAGTTGTCCTTCTCCAAGTTGGATAGTTTGACAAGGAATAAGGAGTCCAATAGTCCCAGAATTAATATGCTAGGTGGCCGTTGAGCAAAAATATTCTTCCGCCCTCTGATCGGTCTTGTTTTTCGTCCTACAGGGTGTCCAGTCAACCTTCTCGTAAGACAAACTCACCGGAGATACCGGTTTAGTGGCCAATGACCCAACTATAAAACAGGTAGTACTGAGCGATTTAGTACCAGTAGCGCTTTAAGCGACCTGACACAGCAGCTGACTAATCTTTTCTTTACAAGCACAACGTGGGGTTGAAGTCATTTACCGGGGATAACCGTGAGAGATGTATTTAGAAGAATATGCAATTGAAGAATGGGTTAAAATACCGAAAGAGCATTAATGATTAGACGTCGAATATTGTTGAGGTGCCAATAATTTTGAAAAATTCATTCATTTTGTTTTACTGTTTTGCCTGTGATGAATGAATTATTTACCAAATTTAATTGGCATTCCCCAAGCGGTTGTGGATAGTGGATATATTGACCAAAAATTATTCATGCCGATATTGATTTTAGCAATGAAATTTAATAAATTGCATTTTTGAAGAAGATAGTCAATAACTGTTCACATTATTCTCTTTCTCTTGTAAACACACACACACACACACACACACACACACTCGTAGATATAAATACATATTCATTAAATGTATGCTTCACAAGGACTTACTACGTAATGAATACATTCTGATATATTAGATATTTTGCGTAAAGAATGGTTGGAAGTGTCCGTGAAGAACATTTTGGAACACACACACACACACACACACACACAGATATATATATATATATTAAAGATGGTTGTTGTAGGTCCAAAGAAAGAATAAGGATATATTTAAAATAGGAAGGTCCACGAAGAGATTTGTATTTTTTAAATTTATTTATTTAGTTCTTACATACGTGTTTTATATATGTATGTTTCAAGCTTGTTGCTTTCATCAGAGAACATGTGTGGCACAAGGTCTTTTTAATGGGGTACTCAATGAGACTTGAACTCACTCTTGTTTCCAGTATAAATGACTCTTGTCTGGTCAGACTTGTTTTTATAAGGGTTTTTGTTCATGTTTCCTGGTGTGTGTGTGTGTGTGTGTGTGTGTGTGTGTGTGTGTGTGTGTGTGTGTGTGTGTGGAGTGGTTTTGGGTTTCACTAACCGCTTTTTATTGTGTATCATGGGGTGTTTTGTGGTTTTTAAATTTACTGGTTACTCTTCCCCTTTTTTTGTGAACATGTTTGGCATAAGGTGTAGTTAATGGGTATTAAATGAGATTTTAATTTACTAGTGTTTGTAGTTTGAATGAGTTTTAATTACTTATGTTTTTGCGTGCATACATATGCACATACACATAAATATATATATATATATATATATATATATATATATTACATACATACATATACATATATATTCATATATATATATTCATATATATATATATATATATATATACACACCACCACACACACACACTCACACACGTACGTATACATATGTATGTATGTTTATAACCGTTTTTGTGAGTGCATGGTTCATGTTTTATTTAACTTCGGTTATAGTTTATCTATAAAGGTTCTTTCCTTTATTTGTCGTAGCGTGTAGTCATTGTTTTGGTAGATTGGTATGATATTAAATTTTCCTCTGCTACACCGGTATAGTTGTTTCGAAACATTTAATTTTCTGTTTTCTTCTATTTTGATATTACTCCTATGAAGTGAGGTTCTTGTATTTAGTGCCTGTGTTGATCCTATGTATATTTCTTTGTATTCGTTACATTCAATTAAGTATACTACGTTTTTTTTTTTGAGTTACAGCTTAAGTTTTTATTGATTTTGAATTTGGTTTCAGGGTTTTTAAAGGTATAGGATTTACCTTCTATAATTATATCACATATTTTGCATCGTTTATGCAAAAATAAATATGATATGCTGTTAAAATCAATCAGTCAAACGTCTTCAGATCTGATTAGGGTCTTGATCTTTTCCTATTTTCCTTAGGTCTTGAACTGACTCACGAGATGGAGATGGCTTGTACCACTTAAAAGATCTGTACCTGGGACTGAACCAGAACTTTCTTCGTCCGTGTTATTGTTTTTATGCTTCTTTGCGCTCTTACATAAATTAATCTTAACAAAATCTTGTTTGTCTTGGCAAATAAAAAACATTAAGAAATCAATATAAGAATTCAGAAAATTAAATTTTTTTATATATTTATACTAGTGGTGTGTATTCCTAAAAGTAAAGACAGTGTTGCTGCCCCTATCAAATAAATTCGGTACAATATTTTTAAATATCTTAAATCTTATCTTTAAATGTATTAAAATATTGGTTTGGTTTTATCACATGTAATTTTTTAATGGAAAATCATATATATATATATATATATATAGTCATCCCCAGACAGGCTGTTTCGTTGCATCACAACTCTTCAGTGTGGCTAGACACCTTGGACACTTGAAGCTTGGATTGAAACCCGCCCAACTTTAAGTTAGACTTAGTAACATAGCGCTCAGCCATCAGGCGACCTACGTCAGCTCGGGAATTATAAGGCATTGTGTTGTAAATTTTGTTTGTTTAATTTTTGCCTTATATATTGAATATAAATGATGTGTAAACGAATAGTCTGTAGGTAACATTTTAAACGAGTCAGACCTCATTTATCTGCACACTGGTAAATGGTTTTACGTATTGCCATCGAACATTAACAATTCTATTTAATCTCCATCATTTGTTTGCACACAGTCAAATGGGTTCAAGTATTGCTATGTAACATTAACAATTCAATGTACCCTCACTCATTTGTTTGATCATAGTTAAATGGTTAAAACGTTCTATTTGACTCCTAGACAGGACCCTAACAGGTACCACAAATACAGGACAGAGTGGACGTGTGAATAATGGTTTATCTTTTTTTAGTAAGCTTAACGCATTTTTTGCTTAACGCATTTTATTGCCTTTTTTGAAAGTATGAAACCATTTTCTAAAAGAAGCTATCACAGATGCAGACTACGCCAATGATCTGCCGCTTCTCATATACAACAGCTCAAGCCGAATCTAGCTTAAGAAGCACTGACCTCTTTGTGAATTCAAATAAAACACAGTTCATACCTTTGAAAAAAATAGTCATCTTCACATAAAATTGCAAGCCTTCGACCTTAGTAGACCTCTTCACATATCGGTAGCAACATCTTATCGACAGAATGTAACGCATAAGAGACGTGTGGACTAGTATGGACGGGTTACCGATAAAAAAGAAATATGATCACTTTGATGGAATAAAACAGTTATTGTTACAAACTAAAACCTTATCAGTACTATTGTATGGTTGCACCCTTAAGACTTAAACGAAACGATGGGAGGAAAGGTTTGATTGTAATTATGCAAGGATGCTGTGTGCTGTTCTAATCAAATCCTTGAAGCAGCACCTTACAAAAACGCAATTGTAAGACAGCTTACCTGCTATCTCGCAGAACATCTAAGTAAGACGATATCTTGGAGAAGCAGAGATGAACTTATAAGTGACCTTCTCTTGGGGACTCTTACATATGGATACACCAACGTTGGCTAACTAACAATGACTTACATATATTAGTTCTGTGCACTGGATGACGTCTTGATAACTAACCAAGAGCGATGGTCGATAGAGAAGAATGGGGTGCGTGTGTGTGAGAGAGAGAGAGAGAAAGAGAGAGAGAGAGAAGTGATGGAGGGACAGAGAGAGAAAATAAAGGGAATCCTTGCTTTCTGAAAGACCATGATGATGGACATATCATCTATTATATTTGTAGGTTGTTTGGGTTTTATGGCATATCAACTACTATGGATTATTTAATACCAAATCTAGTTCACATACATTTGATATGCATGATTTGTAAACGCAATCAGGCAGAACTTCAGACAGATCCGACGAATTGGTTGTAATGGATACTTGGAGTCGCCATGAGCGTATTGGAAATGATTGTTGAGATTGGACCCAGCTGCCCGAGTTCAAAACCCGATCTAGACTGTTTGCCATTCACATAAGAGCTATTACCTTTGAGAAAGGTATGAATCCAACTATTCTCCTTCCAGGTATGAGTAAATAGTTGAGCAGACTGGGTTCTTTAGTCTTGGTATGGCAATAAGTCTAGGAGAAGGAAAACTCTTAATTCAAACTAGTTGTAGACCAGTAGAAGGATAGGGTTAATCAGGCTATTACTGCTCAAGACATGTTACGTGAGTAGCACTCCTACGACCAAACTGGTTTGTTGGTGTTTATATATATATATATATATATATATATATATATATATATATATATATATATATATATATATATATATTTGTAAGCAAATAGCTTATAGGTAACTATTTTTAAACAAGTTTAGAGAGATCATTTTTTGTACACATTTAAATTATTACAATAATTTCTATCTAACACTGATTATTCTACTTATTATTGATCATTTGTTTGCACACAGGTAAATGGTTTCAAGTATTGCTATTTAACATTAGTAACTTTATTTATCAAATATTCCAATTTTCTACGAACCTAGTCCGCTGGGGCTGCAGAATACATCGGCTGCATCTGTACAATGAGGCAAGACCCTCCGCCGCTATGAGTGTCCAATAAGCAATCTGGTGGTGTGGCTCAAGTGATGTTGGAGCTGCGAGGAATGCGGTGTACCCCTTTATTTACAATCGCTGCCAGGTCCACTCTGAATTGGAGAAGTAGCACCTGATAGGGTCTTATCTATGGTTCAAATAGAACTGCTTAACATTTAAACTGGGTGCAAAAAATGACATGATAAATTGAATCATTTGAAATAGAACTGTTTGATCATCTGACTGAGTGTAAACAAATGACTGATGTTTAGTTGAATTGTAAATGATACATTGCAATACTAGGAACCATTTAACCATGTGCAAACAAATGAACAATGTTGAATGCTTAATGTTAAATAACAATAGATGTAACCACAGAGTGCAAGCATATGATTAATATTGAATAGAATTATAAATGTTTGATAGCAATAACTGAAACCATTTAACTGTATGAAAATGAATGAATAGTGTTCAATAGCAATACTTGAAAACACTTCACTGTCTGCAAACAGAAAATTAATATTGAATAGAATTATAAGTGTTTGATAGCAATAACTGAAACCATTCAACTGTATGAAAATGAATGAATAGTGTCCAATAGCAATACTTGAAAACACTTCACTGTCTGCAAACAGAAAATTAATATTGAATAGAATTATAAGTGTTTGATAGCAATAACTGAAACCATTTAACTGTATGAAAATGAATGAATAGTGTTCAATAGCAATACTTGAAAACACTTCACTGTCTGCAAACAGAAAATTAATATTGAATAGAATTATAAGTGTTAGATAGCAAATAACTTAAACCATTTAACTGTGTAAAAACAATAGCAATACTAGCGTTCAAACAAATAAATTCTAACCTATTTAAAAATGAAATTGTCGACAAACTAATTTCTTAAATATCATGTATATCTATTCAAATGTAGGCAAACACATGACAGATGTTAAATTGCTACAATTACATAACAATACTTAAAACCATCAAACCGTGTGCAAAAGAATGAGCTCAGGGTCTTTTAAAAATGTATCTTCAGAATGTGTTTAGAAATCATATATTTAATATATATGTGAAAACCGTATTTGTTATTAAATAACCGACAATGGTTGATATACCATAGAACCAAACCGAACCAAACCAACCTCATATAAACAAACTGCGCACAGCTATTTGATTTCAAATAACTACAACTAATAATCCTCTGTAAATGATTAAACAGTGTTGTATACTGGACCGCTGGACAAACAACGAAAAACTCGTTGATATATAAAAATATAATTTATATTTTTATTCTTCGACGGCGACGATTTTGTGTATGTAGGAATACAGTCAGAGCTCGCTCGCACATATCTTTCTTCTGTGGCGGGGACCATTTTTGTGAAGTAGTGCGGCTGCCGGTGAACACACACGAGGTGCTGACAGGTCAGCTTGAGTGACCAGCGGGTCTCTCCCTTCCTTTAAGAGACCAGCGGACCTCTCCTCTTCGCTTGAGCGACCAGCGGATCTCTCTCGCGGATCTCTGCCTTCAGTCCAAATTTACAGATCTTATATTGTCTTTTTAAGTCCCATGTGGAAGTATGAACATCCTCTTCGCCTCACGTATTTTTCTGTTTATGGCTGGTTATCGGAACATACATGCTTCCGTTTTGGTTAATCTTATCTTCAAACGGAAATATCTGTCACTCTATCCAAAGGCAATACATTATATTCTTCGCGATCCTCCTTTATTTCCTTTACTTTGTTGATGTTATCTTGCGACCGCATTGAATCTTTTAAGTTCGTCGTCGACAGCTAAGCTAGTATATCACAATAGTTCTATATCACTAATAGTTGGGACCCTAACAGGTACTAACAATCCGGTTCGCAGTGGGTCTGGGAGTAATGGTGATGAAGGGTACTCTACATTCCCTTAAGCTCTCGGACTGAAGCCTCATTATCAGATACAGTTTAGTGTCATAACCCAGATAGTCGTTTTGAGTGCTGAGTTTTACCCTCACCCTGCTGCCGGATAGGCAGGCAGGCAATTTATTCTACAGCCCCAGACGACAGTGTCCGATCAAATCAGGAAACAAGACCTGTGTGACAGTGAGAATGAAAACTTGAATCTTGTAAGTAGACATTGGAAATCCGTCGAATGATACACGGTATTCAAAGGGAAGGGTGTCCTTGTAGTGTAATGGTTAAAGCACTGGACTGCGGAATCGTAGTAAGCGAGTTCAAACTTCAGTCCTGCTATTACGTTCACTTTCAGACAAATACCCTTGGCTATAGATATAAGTAAAAGTAAAATTGGCGACCGTAGTCGAGGGCGACCAGAAGGCTCCCTTTTCAATAGCTACTACAATGAGGTGTAGGTGAGGGCGCTACTCCTTTCCCTGGATCGCCCCACTTTACCCTTGATACGTACCTTATATTGCTGAGTGTTCAACAAGGAGCTATCAAATACCATTTTTAAAGTCTTTGGTATGACGCGACCTGGGATTGAACCTTGGTCTCCCGGATCATTGGCGAACACTCTATCCGCCTGGCCAAACACCATTATCCTCCCCGCTATGAGTTAAATAGCATCATTGCTGTTCTTCTCGAAGGATGGCTTCGGCATAAAATAACCCAAGAATGTTACTATGCTATTAAACAACAAAACAAACAATATTCAATTTGCAGTCATAAGTTTCCGCAATGAAATACAGTAATTTATATTAAAGTTATGATTTTATATTTTGATTTTTACGTATGCGCTATGTATAAAAGAAAATATGTTTAAAAAATTTACTCTTTTAAAGGTTTTACGTAATTTTATTGTGTTTTGTGAAAAAGAAAGAGGTTGTGTGAGAGAATGATTCAGCGGTTGAGAGAATGAATGCCTCGCTTCTCAAATGTTTCTACTTCACGAATTTGACAGAAATTAAAGACGCGCTAAAATTGAGGATTTAATCAGACGGAAACGAAAGGATCTTTTCATCAATATAGATTTTTTTAAATAGAATATTCTTAACATACGTTATTGTAGTTACGCTAAATTGAAATGCGACTTACATATCTTTTTATGATATGGACGAAGAATTGAGAGTGTTGTTCTAAAATTTAATGAGATAGATAGATAGATAGATAGATAGATAGATAGATGAAAAGTGGATCATATAATGACATAAAGTTGCAAGAGATCAGGAATTAGGTGAATTAACAAACATGATTAAATTGATAGGTATAAACTGACTGAGATAGATAGATAGATAGATAGATAGATAGATAGATACGAATAGACGTGGGTAGACTGAGATAGATAGATAGATAGATAGATAGATAGATAAATAGATAGATAGATAGATAGATAGATAGATACGAATAGACGTTGGTAGCCTGAGATAGATAGATAGATAGATAGATAGATACGAATAGACGTTGGTAGACTGAGATAGATAGATAGATAGATAGATAGATAGATAGATAGATAGATAGATACGAATAGACGTTGGTAGACTGAGATAGATAGATAGATAGATAGATAGATAGATAGATAGATACGAATAGACGTTGGTAGACTGAGATAGATAGATAGATAGATAGATATGTGAAGTGAACAAATTATCCTTCACTTAAAATCAAAACGTAGATAGATAAACTGATAATGGGTAACATGAAAAAAATCAAGTAAAAATAATATATATTTTTGCTATTTTCAACAATAGCGAACAAAATATTTATCGGTTTGTTCCACCAACTTTTCTCATTGCTCAGACAACTTCATATTATTATCCCTCCAGAATTTTAATTCTTTCTTTATTTTTCATTTTCCAAATCAAAGATCTACTCTATGGACCTTTGCAATCTTCCAGAGATGTTTTTATAGAACGAAAAAATGTTTCTCCGAACGTGTTAAAACTCAGTCAAAGAATACAATGAAATAAATAAATACAAAGACCTTGAAATGGAAATTGAATAATATGTGGCACCATAAAGCTACCACCGTGCCAGTAATAGTGGGATCCCTGGGTACGATAAAAAAAGGAACAGATGTGGTACTAAAGCTTCACGACACCTAGTTTGCCGCTGGTTTCGTGATTACCACATGTGTCGACTGGTCTTTCTCTGTTTCTTTCCACGCCCACGTTGCTTTCAGATCCGAGGAAAGAGAAGATAGTTGAGGTCCAGTCGATGAAGGTTGGAATTCGTGTTGGAGAGATGAAAAAGTTGCCAAGCAAATTTTAAAAATGACAAAAATAAGGCGTTTGTTATAAACAGTAACAAACGTTTATTTACACAGTTGTTTAGATAATTTTTAGTCAAACACCACAAACTGGGAGTGAAAGTAGTTGACTGGCGGAGTTTTAACTGCAATTAGGCAGTGCAATGGCAACGGATTTGGTTCTTTTAGCGGCGAATTCCTGAACCAACTCAATTTTTCGCTTTGGGTGTCCTCCATTTATGGGCCCGAATCCCGAATAATCAGTTTCTGATTGGTCAGCCAATGGGGACTGCCGACCAATGGCTATCATCGTAACAATCCCCCCGGTTTGCCCCTGATTGGTTTAGACAATCGGCCAATCAGCCACAGTCATTGGGAGGGGCCACAAGGAGCAGTCCCGTGGTTAGCTGACCAATGATTTAGTGATTCAAGGCCTTGTGCCAAACTTGGTGACACCAACCCAAATTGTCCGCTATTTTAAAAATACATCTTTTTGTTTAAAGTTTGAAATCCGATGGCTGTCTTGACAGCTTTTTGCAGTTGTGCGGATGTTTATTTTTTGGTGACAGATTTATAGGTCAACAAGCCCTGATCGGATCTCAAACTTTTTCGTACTTAATCACTTGATATTTATTTTATACACGGTTCTCAAAAAATACTTGGACACCCAAAATGAATTTATTTTTAATAAAATACTTATTATCATGATTTAATAAAATTAATTAATTTCCTTTAATTAATTTCGCCAGCCAACTCCTTGACACTTAAATGAAAGTGTCATACAGATAAACACATGAACAAGATACCTGGCAGTCCCACTCTATGTGAAATACAAAAGATTGCACTTTGCAGAACAAATCATCTCCTTAGGATAGTATTATTAAAGTAAATTAAAAAAGTTAATAATTCCTGTTATGGGACCGTTACCTACCCATTGATGGACTCTTCCAAATTCTATATTAATCGAGAGCCAAGTATTCTCGTTGGTCGGTCGGTCGGTCGTGAAAGATTAGAGAAAGACTGGATATTTGACTGACAAGTAAGCCTAGCTTACGCCACCACTTTTCTCTGTAGTTTGTTACTTCAATATATCCTTAAACTTATACCGTGTTCCGAGTTTTCTTTTCGTGGTCCCAAACTGGGTCCACATCAATGACCCCAAAAAGACAGCATAAAATGAATGAAGATTAAATGCATATAATCACTACATTGAGAATATACAGTCAGGACATAGGGATGGAATTAACCATTGAAAAATATGCCATTCTAGTAATTAGAAACGGCAAACAACACCTAACGGACAGAATGGAACTACTAAATCAAGACAAAATTAGAACGCTTGGAGAAAAGGAAACCTACAAATACTCGGTGATCTTTGAAGGTGATACCATCAAACCAGTGGAGATGAAAGAAAAAATTAAGAAACAGTATATCAGAAGAACCCGAAAGCTATTTGAGACAACACTATAGAGCAGAAACCTTATCAAAGCAATAAATATCTCGGCTTTTCCCTCGCAAGATATTCAGGACCATTCTTGCAGTGAACCAGAGAAGAACTAAAACAAATGGACCAAAGAGCAAGAAAACTAATAACCATGTATAAAGCATTACATCCCAGAGATGACGTTGACAAACTATACGTATCAAGAAGAGAAGGAGGGAGAGGACTTACCAGTATTGAAGACAGCGTTGACGCATCGATATAATGACTTAAAGAATACATAGAAAAGCGCAGAAAAAAATTGATTACAGCCACCAGAAACAATACTGACAACACGAGGACCAACAGAAAGACAATAACCAGAAAACAAATATTGGAGGAAAAACATATCTGTGTACGTTTTAAGCGACTAATAAGCAACATCAAACACGAGGAAACATGGACATGGCTTAGAAAGAGAAACCTTAAGAGAGAAACAGAATCTCTTCCTATAGCGGCACAAAACAACGCTATAAGAGCCAATCATATCAAAGCAAGAATAGATAAGACGCAACAAAATAGTAACAGTAGGTTATGTGATCATAGAGGCGAAACAATCAATCACATAATAAGCGAATACTGTAGACTAGCATATCAAGGGAATAAGACTAAACAAAACTGGGTGGGCAAGCTAATCTATTGGGAATTATGCAAGAAATTTGAATTTGACCATATAAATAAATGGTATATGCACAACCTAGTATTGGTCCTGGAAAATGACACACATAAACTCCTATGTATTTTGAAATACAAACGGATCCCCTAATCTTGGTCAGACGACCAGGCCTTATAATAATCTACAAAAAAGAGAGAACTTGCCGAATTGTGGTCTTTGCTGTCCGGCTGGGTACATAGTAAAATTGAAAGAAAGTGAAAAGAGAAATAAGTACCTGGACCTTGCGAGGGAATTGAAAAAGTGTGGAACATAAAAATGACGATAATACGAATTGTAATTGGTGCTCTTGGTACAGTCAACAAATGATTGGTACAAGGACTGGAGGACATGGAAATAACGGGACGGATTATGACTGTCCAAATTACAGAATTATTGAGATCAGCCAGAATACTGAGAAGAGTCCTGGAGACTTAAGCAGACTTGTTATCACTCAAACTCCATAACTGTTCCTTTTAGAAGGATGGATTTGGAATTGAATAACCCAAGGTTGATATGCCATTAGAAACAACAAATTGTAATTGGTGCACTCGAAACGGGCCCTAAAAGCTGGAAAAAGACAAGAAAAGGAGAAGAATGGAGATTATCAAGACCATTGCATTTTTAACATTAGCTAAATTACTGAGAAATTGCTGTTATTCCCACTCCAGCGAAAAGCCATCAGGTAAAGCTGGTTTGAAAACTTTGCAAAAAGCGAAATAATTATAATAACAACATTCAAACAGGTCTATTTGAGCGTGAAGCCTTTCTTTTTAGATTGGTTGGTTGGTTTGTGGGGTTTTATGGCATATCAACCTTTGTAGGTTATTTAACGCCAAATCCATTTTTATGTGAATTATCTGTTCTATTTAAAACAATTCAGTTAAGCATAAGTACACAGTTTGTCAAAAACATTTCTATTTCAAACTATTCAAGCAGTTATATGTAACAATTCAGTTAAGTGTAAATACAGTTTTAATGTCAAAAAAACAGTTTTATTTGAAATAATTCAGTTAAGCATAATCACGTAGTTTAAATGTAAGTTCGGTTTAATTGTCATAAACATTTCTATTTTAAGCTATTCAGTTTACTCAAACAATTCATTTTAGCATAAATATGCAGTTAGTTCTATTTGACACATAGATAGGGCCCTGTCAGGTGCTACCACTCCGGGCCAGAGTGGACCTGGGAGCAATGGCAATGAAGAGGTACTTCGCATTCCCAAAAGCTCCAGCACTGCTGGAACCTCACCATCAGATTGTTTCGTGTCATATCCAGGACATACGTTTGGGGGGGTGTCTTACCCTTCTGCAAGGGTGCAGTCAGTGTATTCTACAGCCCCAGCTGACTGGGCAACCTTTCTTTTTAGTGACTTTTACACCTAAGAAAATCATATGTCCGCTTCATTATCAAAAGAAACAAAATATAACGACAGAAGAACACTGAGTCTTCTATGATATTTTAAAAAGCTTGTACTCTCTTTCATCTTACTTTCCATTTCTTTTTATTGCAACTCAATGCAAAAGCATCGACTACCACATGGACCGAAATAAAACGGAGTGTATGTGTTTTGAACGCGAAGGAGCTATCTCCACTCTAAATGGTGGTCCTCTGAAAATAGTAAACAAGTTCACATTGCAACTCATCATCGTCATCACTTCTACAACAGCGATGAATCGCACGCACCGGAAACGAAAATGAAGT
Source organism: Sepioteuthis lessoniana (assembly GCA_963585895.1). Lineage (NCBI taxonomy): Eukaryota > Metazoa > Mollusca > Cephalopoda > Myopsida > Loliginidae > Sepioteuthis > Sepioteuthis lessoniana. The sequence continues at coordinate 43,214,984 of OY757915.1, read as the reverse complement.
ATAAGCACCCGGTGAGACTCAAATTCACGTTACATCTTCTTTTGCCAAGGGAAAATTTCATTCACCGTACCACGTAGATTTCTAAGGTTTAGTTTATTGGTGTTTTGTTTAACAGCATATCAATAAGGCGCGTCAATACCATCTAATTTTCAGATTGAATTAATTTGTAAATATTTGTAATTACCCAACCCATCTGCACACGCAGCATGCAACACAATATCAGTTTGTAAGCGGAGTTTATTAAGTTGGCTTCAGAATTTTCCTTCTCCAATATTGGTCGCCTAACCAAAGCGAAAGAGCCCAACCTGCACTCCCATATACATATAACAGAAGGGAGAATACTTGCATTCATACCTTTGGTTTGGTTGCATATCAACCCTTGTAGGTTATTTAATGTCATATCTTTTTAATTCATGTACATTAAATAAGATTTTGTAGATACACACAGTTAAATGACCAAACAGTCCTACTTTAAACAATTTAATTTTGCAAAAGTGAACAAAGTTGAATGGTTCCGAGTATTCCTATGAATCAATAACAATTCAATTAAACATTCGTCATGTGTTTACACACAGTTAAATAATCGAACTGTTCTATTTTAAATAAATCAATTTAGCATCAGTCATTTGTTTGCACTCAGTTTAAGTGTCAAACAGTTTTATTGACCTATAGATACGACCCGATCAGGTGCTACCACTCCAGGTCAGAGTGGATCTGGGACCAAATATCGTGCCATGAGATTGTTTAATTCCTTTCGCCATGGAATCAGCGCTGCGTGAAATGCGAGCAGTCTAGTTCAGAATTTGAACTCGGCTCGTCGTGTCCATTTTCTACAACCGTAACCACAATCACATTCATTTGAAATGTTTGATAATCATCAAAACGATATTTTCAATGTTTCATTGCATCGGTTTACATTTTGCTTTGTTAATGATCCTTTATTTCCTCATAGTTATATACGATCAAATATTTCTTTCTAACTCAATTAATTTATACAGTGGTATAGTTTCAGGTATTCCTCTCTAATACCAAGATTTTATACCCAATTATATGGTTTAAAGTAACTATACCTATTATGTAATGAATAATTGTTCTAGCACAAATGCTTTAAAGTATTCCTATCTAACACCAACTATTCGTGGTAGAGTCTCCGTAGAGTTGTGGTAAACATGCTGGACTTCAACATCGTAGTAAGCATGTTCAAACTTAATCACACTATTACATTCACTTCTGGATTAATTCCCTTGAAAAAGGTATGAACCCCCTTTATCCCTCACCAATTGGTTAAATAGCTCCCTACTGTTCTTCTACAAGCATGGCTTTAGCATTTAACAACCAACGAAGGCTGATAAGCATTAAACTAAGAAATTAAACCATACCATCATTTTCAAAGAATATATATATGTATATATATATATATATATATATATATATATATATATATGTATATATATATATATATATATATATATATGGCTACACAACATTTATATATATATATATATATATATATAGCTACACAATATATATATATATATATATATATATATATATATATATATATATATATATTGTTTTAAGGGAATAATATTAAGCACCATCATCCTTTGTAAACAATTATAGCTTCAAGTAACTATTCTTCAAGTATTCCTATCTAATATTTGTCTCTGCCTTCCACCAGACAGGACTTGACATCAGTCTTAGTCCGAGTCCTTCGTTCTGTCTCTCCCTCAGACTTACTGACAATTTCGACCATTTCGAGTAATAAAGAAGGGAGAGTTATATTTTTATAAAGAAATATGGCTACACAACATATATATATATATATATATATATATAGAGAGAGAGAGAGAGAGAGAATATTTTCTACCATAAAATAAAACTTTAAAAAAGATAAAACTTCACGATCCTTATATTCAAATTACCGATCCTCAGGTGAGCGACAAGTGACATTTTTAAAGTCAATTGAATTCAATTGAATAAATTTTTTCAATGCCGATGCAGGCACATCTGATGACAATGTGAATCTCGGAGTCGTCGGGTTTTATTTTTTATTGTTTTATTGTTGAAAGTATTTTGATATTGTCCTGAATTTTGGGGTACATTGTTGTATTTTATTGATTAAAACCTCTTTTAAATTTTAAAATCATGAATATATATATATATATATATATATATATAGGCTTTCTAAATATACATGGGACCATGTGACTACTACTAACTCTACTACTAATAATGTTGTGTTGTCTTTTGTCTCAGATTTGAAAATAGTTTACTATAACATTTATTAATCCTCGATCTCAATGTCTTGGACAAGAAGGAAAAAAAAATTGCCTCACTACTTATTTGATGACAAAATCATTCAAAATATCAAAATAGATGCAACTTATTAATATGATAATGATTTATTACTGAGACAAGAAACTCAGAATAACTCCCCGAGATGTAATGGTTAAGGTCCTTGACAGGAGAATCGTAGTACGCGAGTTCGAACTCCTGCCACACTATTACGTTCACTTTCACACAATTAACCTTGGGAAAGGTTTGAACCCCAATCCATGGGTTATATAGTACCACTAATGTCCTTCTAAAAAAGGTTGGATTTGGTAATGAATAACCCGAAAAGGTTGATATGCCGTTAAACAACAAACAAACATTCAAAATTAGATTGTATATCCTAGAAGATGATATGATAATTAAAAAGGTTGTTTTGATGTCTCTAATTTAAAGGATGTATTTTTAAAGGACGTATGTATTTTTAAAGGACGTATGTATTTTTTTATTACTGAGACAAGCGCTATAGCGCTTGTCTCAGTAATAAATCATTATCATATTAACGGGTTGCATATATATTTTTGACACCATATATATATATATATATATATATAATAACGTATATATTTGCATAGGTATCATCTTAGAAAATTACACGCTTGTTCCAGTAAAAATACCGTTTATCATTTTAAAGAAAACTTGCTATACGCTCCGGAAGTTTACTAGATATGCACCGGATGTGCAATAGTTCAATCGCTGCGATAATCGTCTTACTTCTAAGTTACCTGTAATACTGTGAACAAAGATCCTGCGGCGATGGTATTTATGAATATGCTGAATTGTTAAGATGCTAATTTACCTATAGCTTTGTTGTAGTTTATATGATTATATTGTTTTACTCTTGCTGTTTTCTTTCAAGTATTTCGAACAAAGAACTTATATCCGATAGATACGTCTGCTTGAATAATCAATAATGCATATGGCTAATTCCTAACATGAACCTGATTACATGCTAATTTTTAAAATACCATAACTTGCCTGACCTAAAGAGAGTACTGTCTACTAAGCTCGTTTCATTCTATGTTCTTGTATACGTACTAGACAAAAATTGCTAATTCCCATTTAATACTGAGTGTATCTACAACTGTTTAACTGATTTAAGTTTGGTTAGGTTTCTTTGTTTAATGACATATCAACCCTTGTAGGTTATTTAATGCCAAAGCCATTTTCCAAAGCCAGAAGAACAATAGGTACTATTTAACCCATAGTTGGGAGGATAGGGGGGTTCATGCCTTTCCCAAGGATATTTGACCGAAAGTGAACGTAATAGCGCGACTGGAGTTTGAACTCACTAACTACGATTTCGCAGTCCACCACTTTAACCATTACACCACGAGGACACTTGTTCCGTTCCGTTCTGTTCTTTTCTGTTCTGTTTTGTTTTGTCAACCATTGTAAGATATTTTATGCTAAATCCATTTTAACACACATAAACAGTTCTATTGTAAACAATTCAGTTTAGTTTAAGTATACTTTTTTATTTACACACATTTAACTGTCAAAACAGTTCTTTTTCAAACAATTCAATTTAGCATAAGTACATAGTTTAAATGTCAAAACAGTTCTATTTAAAGTAATTCAGTTTAGCATAAATATACAGTTTAGTTCTATTGAACCCATTGATGAGACCCTATCAGGGACATATTGAACCTGGGAGCGATGGCAATAAAGGGATTCACCGCATTTTCCAAAACTCCAGTATTACTAGAGCCTCATCATCAGATTGTTTAGTGCCATAAAAATTACACTCTTCTGGGGTGTCTTACTCCTCTGCAGATATGCAGTGAATGTATTCTGCAGCCACTGCCGACTGGGCCATAATACTATTTAAAAATACCTAATATTAATGATTCGTTCTCGCTTATATGAGCGCGCAACTGTTTTTTTGTTTTTTTTACATGGATGGCTTTGGCATTAAATAACCTACAAAGGTTGATATGCATAAGCAAATACTTAGAAGTTGCTATTAACAAACCATTAGCCTGTTGTATTGTGTATGATCTTGAGATGAAGCGTTGAAAGCAAATATTACTGGGCTATCAACAAAAAAAAAAAAACCACCAAAATAACAAGAGAGAATAAAAACAAAGGAACTTGGCTTCTTGCTTTGTTTCTTTGTTTAATATCATATCAACCTTTGTAAGTTATTTAACCTCATAGCTATCCTTGTAGAAGATCAGTAGTGGTACTATTTAACCTATAGAGGAGGAATGAGAGAATCTATACCTTTCTCTTGGGTTTGTGCGAAAGTGAACGTAATAGCTCGTCTGGGTGACATAAAAGTCAAGGTTCACTCACCCGATGAAGATACACATTACTTCGGCATTTTTGTTAGAATTCTGCAAGGGGATACGTTTACACCCAATCAGCTAATAATCTGCCAAGATTACGTCCTTCGAATATCGATAGATCTAATAAAAGAAAAGAGCTTAACACTAAAAAAAAAAAAAAGGGCAAGAAACAGACGTTACTCTGTAGAAACTATGACGGACGCAGGCTATGCAGATGATATAGCGCTTCTTGCAAATATACCCACCCAAGCTGAATCTCTGCTGCATAGCCTAGAGCAAACGACAGGAAGCATCGACCACAAAACGGAGTGTTTGTGTTTTGAACGCAAAGGAGTCATGACTACTCTAAATGGTGGTCCTCTAAAATTAGTAAACAAGTTCACATACCTCAGCAATATAATCTCATCTTCTGAAAGTGATGTTAATACGCACCTAGAGTAGGCCTGGATTGCTATCGACAGGCTATTGAACCTATAGAGGTCTGATCTATCCGATAAAATTAAAATGGGGTTTTCCGAAATTGTAGTCATATCAATACTATTATATGAATAAACCACATCGATGCTGACAATACGCGTACGGAAAAAGCTATACGGGAACTGCTCAAGAATGCTACAAGCAATACTGAACAAAGCCTGGAAGAAACACCCCATGAAACAATAATTGTACGGCCACATACCTCCCATATCTAAAACCATCTAAATAAGACGAACAAGACATTCTGGACACTGCTGGAGAAGCAAGGAGGAACTCATGAGTGACGTTCTTCTATGGACCCCTACAAATAGAAGCGTCAGTATTGGCCGGTCAGCAAGAACTTATTTACAGCATCTCTATACAGACAGGATGCTGTTTGGAAAACCTTCCGGGAGCAATAGATGATTGAGACGGATGGAGAATAATCAAAGAAACCCTTACAAGCTGCGCGATTTGATGATGATGATGATGATTCATATAAATACATATATATATATATATATATATACAGAGTGTCCAAAAAAATTTGACATTTCCAGGCCAATAATTTTGGCTGTTCACGTTGAAATATCCTAAAAATTTTTCAGAATATATTGAAACAGATCAAGGTTTTTTTTTATCTAATCGAAGAAGACAGTACGTGCTTATCTCTATAAGAATTTGCTAGAGAGATAGATTGGGCTTGGTGAAGATGAAGACAGTTTTCTGAAGAAATAACCGCCGTGGTCACCGATCCTGTCCCCATGTGATTTTTTATTATCAGGATATGTGAAGGGACTGGTCTATATATCCACCACTTCCTGCGAGCCTTGATTAACTCAAGCAGATAACCACTTCCGCATTGGATGTAATTTTCGGAGACATGATGCAGCGTGCTTGGCAAAATTTAACTATCGACGACGTGTGCCATGTCACAGTGTACGTATAGAACATTTATTAAATCTGTCCCAGAATTAACTTATGTGGTTTAGCACCTAAACTGTTCAATTTCATTGAGATAGACATGGTAGTTTTCAAGATAATTGCTTTTAGAATAATGTCAAATTTTTGGGAGACACTGTATATTCACTGCTGTTTACAATGAATTTCGCTTCGGGTGATTGACATCTTATGACCCCTGTCACCACTTGGAAACGTTGTCCTGTAGAGCGAGATCAAATGCATCATGTTACTGCTTGTGCAGTGAGTGAAAGATTGAATTATCTCAACTCGTTTCTTTTTTCAGCTGCTGCCTTTTTTGATAACCCGGTACTATTCACTTTCAATGCTTCACCTTAAGATCACACACAATACAACAAACTGATGATTTGTTGATAGCAACTTCTAAATACTTGATTATGCATCAAATCGGAAACAGAAGGATTTGTGTCTGATGAAATTCGGGCATCTCAAATCAAGTCAAATGCGCTGGAATCAAATTAAGCGAATTAGAAATTCGAGTAAGGGTTCTGAACATACATAAAATGCACTAAGCATAAAACTTAGGCACATCGAATAAGCTTTACGTGACTCAAAATTAAAAGTACCACGAAAACAAATCATTATCATCATCATCATCAAAACACGTGACTCTCTCTCTCTCTCTCTCTCTCTCTCTCTCTCTCTCTCTCTCTATCCCTCTCTCCATCCCTCTCTATCATTCATCGATACTGGTAGGTCTTCAAAAGTGCATTTAGTGTCCGAACTGATATATAAAAGTCCTTGCAGGTACATTCACGTGAAAGAATACGCAAAAGAATATCGCTTATGACTTCGTTGTTACTTCTTCCGCTGGACCCCGCAGTGTCTCGTTCATTTTCTGTCCAGTCAGCTGGGGTTGTAGAATACACTGACTGCACCAAAGTGTGGCGTATAAAGTGGAAGTGCATAGTGATCCGTGTAGTGATAGAAATAAAAAGGTATATTTTGGGTCAACGCAAGGGGAATTTAAAATTAGGTACTATAACCATAGAACGAGTTTCTCCTACGAAAAATATAGGCATAGTACCGCATTATCTAGTTATGTGTGGGAGGTTAAAGATAAAAAAAAGGAATAGATCCCATATTGAAATGGGAAGTTATTAAAAAAATACCGTAAATATAGGGCTGGCGACAAAGATTGCATGCTTTACTATGAGAAGTTGGCTATAGCTTCTTGCAATGGTAGGGATATGTTAAACCAAAGTTCGGAGGTTTTAAACAGTTGTAAACACAAAAGTGGGTGGCTACTCTATAATTAGAGCTAGGTTTCTACGTATTTATTCCAGAAGGGTTTTTTTGTTGTTTTTTTGTTGTTTTGTTTTTGTTTTTTAGGTTTTTTTGGGGTTTTTTTTTTTTTTGCTAATAAAATAGATATTAAAAGTAGTGTTCTTGGTTGATTTATTTATTTATTTATTTTCATTGTAATGTAAATTTTCAGCTAAATAGGTTTTGGTTAATAAAAATGGCGTTTTCTCCTTTGTCGTTAGTCGGTACAAAACTCCCTGATGAGCCGTTGAGGCCAAACTTTAGTAGGAAAATTCCGACTCGCGATTTAATTTTTGCAAATGGCTCTACTTCGTATTGAGCACTCTTGTAATTATAGCATTGCAGATATTTACGGCGGATTTTTCTTTTCCTTTTGACCAACTGACTGCATATCTCTTGATTTTTTCAACTGGTGTGACGAAGTTGGCCTTTTCTTTTTTCTTTTCTTTTTTTTTTTTTTTTTTTGTCCGATGATATTTTTTCTTTTTCCCCCGGGCGGTAATTCGAGATATTATTATCTCTGGTTCCTGGCGGTTTTTTTCTTTTTTCCTGGTAACCGTGAATGCTAATAGTAGATAGTAGTTTAGTATATTTATAGTATATATTTTATCCATAAGATCTGAAGAAATCCTGTTAATTTTTTTTGGGTGTTTTTGATTTATATCAAAAACCCATAACAGGATGGAAATAAATTTATAATCCTAATGTGACCGGTTTTGTTTTTTCTTAAAGAAATATATATATGTATATATGTATAAATGTTTGTGTGTGTGTGTGTGTAGGAGTTCATCAGAGAACGTCATTTACGACTGAGTCGCTACTTCACTAGATGTATCTCATATGTCTTGTTCATCTTGGATGGTTTGTGTGATGGAAGGTAAGTGGCTGTACAACTGCTATATATTGGGCTGCTGCTTCCAGGATTTGTTCTAAACAGTATTCTTGCGTTGTTCACATGTTGCTTTTTCCCTGTGCTTTTTGTTAGCGTCGAGGTGGTGCGTCCATGCAATAGTAACGACATAGCCACTGCTTGGAAGAAATCCCGTTTTATTTTATCGAATAGATCAGGTTTCCAATTGATTGATAATGTGTTAATGGCTTTAAAAAGGTAATGTTGAAAAGGTAAATTTGTAGTGAATCTGACAGTATGATAGAAATATGTAGAAAGTTGGATAAATCAATCGCTTAACTCGGATTTAGATGTGTGACATTTCGGTCGGGTTTAATTTCATGATTATGAACTTCTTCAAGGCAGAGACTGTTTTTTGAGGGTTTTTTACAAGCATGTGACGAGAGTTGAGTAGCAGGAAAAGTTGGGAGGGATTTAAAGTCAAATGTATCCGGTTTCATTAGAGTTTTTTTTTTTTTTTGTTTTGAAAGTGGAGATAGATTTTAGGGAATTGATAAGAAAGAAGTTGGGAAGGGTTTGTGTGAAAGGGGGTTTTGGCATGACTTGTTTCATGGAAAAGATATTAACTATAATGTGATGTCGCAGAAAATAGTCTGTATTGTGATGTCTGTGTTGTAAATGGAGTGGGGAGAGGTAAATGATCTGGAAAAGCAGAAGAAAAGGATTCTGAAAAGTATGGAGGCACAGAGTGAAAAATTTTTTTTATCAGTTTTGTATTTTGATTTTGTTTTCATTCAGTATGATGTTCGCCAAGTGTGATGAGTTTTAGTAAAAATGTAGACGCTGTTTTATATGGTTTGTTTTGGAGTTGAACGCTAATTCTAGTCGTCTTCGGGATGTTTTGCAGCGTATGGGTTTGAGTAGGGCGACTTGGGAAAAATTGACCGCGTATTTGAGCTCTAACATGTGGGAGAAAAGGGCGTTTCGATTGTTACATGTTTTACTTGATTGTTTGTGTTCGTAAATTCTTTTCTCTAGATTGTGTTGGGTTTCGCCGATGTAATGTTTATTGCAATCTTTGCATGCGATGACGTATATGCCTGTGTGAGAGGTGGTTTCGTTGTTGGTCTATTTTGTGATGTTTGTGAGTTTTTTAATGGCTTGTGATGTGGTTTGTATGATTGGTATTCCTATATATATATATATATATATATATAAGTACGTACTTATATATATATATATATATATATATATATATATATATATATATATAAGTACGTTGGCCGACCGTAGTCAAGGACGACCCAAAGTTTTCCTTTTCAATTGCTACTACACCGAAGTATGGAGGAGAGTACTTCTTCTTTCTCCGGATTGCTCCACTTACCCTTGATCTGTAACTTAAGATGTTGAGTATTAAGTAAGGAAACATCAAGTACTATTTTTTTTAAGTATTTGTTATGACTTGACAAGAAACTGAATCCTGGTCTCCTGAACCATTGGCGAGCACTCTAACCATTATGCCAATGGGTCGGTCATAATCAAGTCGAACTCAGACCATGGAGTTCCGTGATTCTCTGTCACTCTCTGTCTCTCTCTCCATCCGTCCCGATCTTCCATCGCTCTATCAAGTTGTCCACACTACATTCAATGTCCACACAGAGCTGATGTAAATACGGCTTTGCTGGTGAGCCAATACTAGCGCGTCTATATGTAGTGGTCCATAGAAAAACGTTGCGCATAACTTCGTTTTTAGTTAACCAGCAGTGACCGGCAACACTTGTACGTCTTATCTTCCATCGGGGGACGATCCAAACGCGTAAAAAATAAGCTAGATTGGAACTACGTAAGAATAAAACGTGCTCTTTTGAACAAATCCAGGAATCAATACTTCACAAAACAGCATTTGTACGACCAGTTACCATCCATATCACAAACTATCAGTAAAACTAAATATATATACATATATATATATATAGTTTTACAGAAGGTAAATATATATATAATATATATATATGTGTGTATATATATAATACATATATATATATATATATATATATATATATATAATATATATAATATAATATATATAATATATATATACTATGTGTATATATTATATATATATATATTTAATATATAATATATATTTATATATAATATGAATAATATATTATATATAATATATATATATTATATAATATATATAATATATATATTATATATATATACATATAATATATAAAATATATATATATATATATATATATATATATATATATATATATATATATATATATATATTTGCAAATCAGTTGGAAACACAACTGATTTCTATTCTAAAAGAGTGTTCACTTTTGCTCAAAAAGAGGCTCAAGGAGTTATAATTTTTTTTATCCGTATCTTACCATTTATTAACCAACCGGCGTATTCGCGCTTAGTTTTACATTTCGAGATACTTCGCAAACGACAGAATTTGACTTGCATCGAAAAAAAATTAAAGGATCAAAATCCAAAATATTTTAGAAATCTTTTCCCTCCCAACATAAAAGACAATTTCTAGTCTATTTCAATTGGGAGATAAATCAACTTTTTAAAGTCAATTTTGAGCCTACCTAAATTGTATGAATAAGCGAAGAAATAAATATTTCTTCAGTAAGTATAGATTTGTCTATGCTTACTCAACTAAAATGTATATATGGAATTGTCAATGCTAACTTAACAAACAGTAAATAAAAAAAATGACTCAAATATTTTTCGATATAATACTTTTGAGTGATAATCTATATTCTTTTCTTTGGGGAATATATATCATTACCCATCGTTTAATTTTTCTTAGATTAGAGGAATGTTGCTTACATTTATATTTGCGTTATCAGTTGCAGTTTACTAACACATTACATTTCTCTTTCACATTGTGACATACGTACTCAAAAGAATTTTACACACACAAAATATATCCCTTTATTTTAAGGTAACAATTACTGCTATTGCACGAATTTTAACCATATCTAAAACATTCTATGCTCTGACTAACATTATCCTTGCTTAAAAGAAAAGATTTTGTACTTTGTTTTTCAGTAAAAATTTCACTTTTTAAAGGGAAAAAATATAAATTTGTAGATCGGATTTTTATTCATTCAGTTTCTTCTTTATCCGATATATATATATATATATATATTCAAAAGAGGATTCTGGTAACTTTTACACAAAGAAAGTATTTTTTGAATATACGCAGATAATAAAGAAGAACCAGATGTTTGTGTTCATTTAATTTGATCGAATTGTTTCCACAAGTCAGAAGCGAAATCAAAATTTCTCTCATAGAATGAGCCTAATGTGCATTGACACCGATTTCGCTTCAGTTCTTTCTTTCACGCTGTTTCTGTCAGTGTACTGGTATGTCTGTCTGCCTGTCTTCACTTTAAAAAATCAATTTAGCTAAACTGAAAGAGTTGATGAATGAAACTAATATCTCATTTTAGAGGGTATTTTTTCTGGGGTGGGTGAGTGTTAACTTTTTATTTATTTACTTATTTATTTATTCGTTTTTGAAAGTTCTACAATGGAATCAATTCAATATTCAATAAGCTGAATGGTACATCGTTTTATGCAATCTACTGTTCAGCCGTTTTTATAAACGTGACAGAAATTGTACTGAGGTCACCTGATTGACAAGTGACAATGTAAACAGGGATGCTTATATATTAAATCAATTTCCAATATTGAGAACCTGACGCTACGTGTAATCATGTCAGCTGAAAATAAAAGCGTGCACAGGGTATACCACCGATAAATGTTTAGATTTGGTATGCATGTATATACATACGTGTGCGTGTGCGTGGGTGTGCGTGTGTGTGTGCGTGTGTGAGTGTATGTGCATATGGGATACATTCACCAGATAATGGAAAGCTTAAGTCATATGCTTCATTTTTTATATGACACTTAAGTATCAAAATGACTTCAACGAGATTGGAGTCGTTCGTAGGGAAACGGACTCGGCGACACGTGTTCTAATATTCGACAGGACTGTTTGGATTTCACATTGGCTTGCTTGCTTTGTTTTAGTTTTATGGCATATCAATTGTTAGTTATTTTATGCCAAATCCTGTTTTTACACATATATTTGATATATGATTTATAAACACATTTTGTAGATACACACAGTTAAATGATCAAACAGTCCTATTTCTAACAACTCAACTTAGCATCAATAAAGTTAAATAGTTCCAAGTATCGCTATGTACAACTAACGATTCAATTAAAAATCAGTCATTTGTTTCCAACAGGGAACTGATCAAACAGTTCTATTTCAAATAATTCAATTTAGCATAATACATTTATTTTGACTCAATTAAAATGACAAACAGTTATATTTGACCAATAGAATAGACCCTATCAAGTATACAACCAGTCCGGGCCAGAGTGGAGCTGGGAACCTTACCATGAGATTGTGTAGTGTCATATATTAGGATACCCTTTGTGATGATGGGGTCTTACCTCTTTGCAGAGATGCAGTCAGTGTATTCTACAGCCCCATCGGATTGGAATATTGCTCAAGGAGTAGAAAAACGCAGATATATCTAACCAGCTGTGTCCAACTCAAAAATTACCTTATATCACTTAAAATGACCTTTATCACTTGAAATAACCTTATATCCCGCTCGTGACGGAGGGATTGGGTAAATATATTCAATTAGGCGATTGACGATGTTTCTTTTATTTTTTGCTCCACAGCTCCTAAGAGAATTAATTGTTATTTATTGTGGTCTTTTTGTCCTCATCTTGGTAGTTTTTGTGTTGTTTCTTCTTTTACTACGTTTCGGCCAAATTTCACCTCTGGCCTTCTTCAGGTGATTTTACCGCGACCTCAGATAGGAATGCTGAGTCTTGTAACCGTATCCCCAGTAATTACCGCCTTCCATAGTTGTTGTCTTATCGCACCACGTTTTTGACCAAGTAAACCTATGGAAGGCAGTAATTACTGGGGATACGTTTACAAGACTCAGCATTCCTATCCGAGGTCGCGGTAAAATCACCTGAAGAAGGCCAGAGGTGAAATTTCGCCGAAACGTAGTGAAAGAAGAAACAACACAAAAACTACCAAGATGAGGACAAAAAGTCCGCAATAAATAAAAATTAATTCTCAGATTAAGAAGCCTCATCTCAAAATGATTCCAATTAAAGACAAGCCCCTAAGAGGTGTCGATTAATGGCCGATTTCTATTTGGGAACTTAACCAAAACTGTTCAATAAAAAAGAAATAAAACAAATAACGGGAGGTAACTCTCATATGGATAGTGAACGTTTGCAATACTTTAATGAATATTTTTTTTCTATTAAAACAAAACTGACGTAAAATTCTTGGTTGAAATCACAATACCGACATCTTTATCCCTATTGTGTCACCAGTCAACAGGTGACATTGTCATGCTTTTTTACTATTTCATCAAACCCAATTTGCAAAACTTGTTTCTGGTTACATGACACGATTAAATTTTTGCCATAATATTCATGGTTGACCCATTCTCCGACCGTCAAATGACAATTATGCAATAACTTGCATCTGAAACTCATATTACGAGAGATCATCTTACATGCAGGACGCCTTAACCAACTTGGATCTCATCTAATTTAGTCAATAACATTTGTTGCCCAGTCGGCTTGTGCTGTAGAATACACTGAATGCATCTCTACAGAGGGACAGGACTCCCCCAGCGAGTGTCCCGGATATCACCCTGAACAATCTGATGATGAGGTTCCAGTAATGCTGGAGCTTAGGGAAGTGCGGAGTACCTCTCTATTGCCATCGCTCCCAGGTCCACCTTGACTCGGCGTGGTAGTACCTGATAGGGTCCTATCTATGGGTCAAATAGAACTAAACTCTTTATTTACGCTTAACTGAATTGTTTGAAATAGAACTGCTTTGACGTCTAAACTGCGTACTTATACTAAACTGAATTGTTTGAAATAGAACTGTTTTGACATTTAACTATGTCTGGACAAAAACTATACTGATACTAAACTGAATTGTTTTAATTAAATTATTTGACTAAACTGAATAGCTTGAAATAGAAATGTTTTTGACAATTAAAATGTGTGCTCATGCTTAACTGAATTGTTCCAAATGGAACAGATTATTTGTATAAAATGGATTTGGCGTTAAATAACCCCTAAAGGTTTGTATGCCATAAAACCCAACCAACCCACTGACCAACCAACCACCTATAACATTTGAGGTGAAAATTTATTATGTTAGAATCCACTCAGGTGTTGAATTATTATCTTTTTTTTTTTTGCAGCAATTTGGCTGGTCGACTGCGACGGCGAAGAAGTTCGGTGGACATCCCGATGTCAGTATACCCCGGTGACCTCTTGGGTCATGGGGTCAGCGGCCACAACAAGAAGCTGACGAAGCGAAATACAGTGGCGGATTTTGCCACGCGGCAGGATTTGCCCACTATTTATTCAGAAGCTGGTCAGTAGCAATGTTCTTTCTTTCTTTCTTTCGTTCTATTGTAATTTTATTTTTCTATCTCTTTCTTTTTATTTCCTCTCTTCTTTCCATATCCTTTTCTTTCTTTGTTTTCTTATTTTTTTCCTCTTTTTCCCTTTATTTTTCTCTTTCTTTTTTCTTTCTTTAAATTTTCTGTTTTTCTTTCTTCTTCATCATCGTATTTCCTCCCTTCCTTCCTTCTTTCTTTCCTTCTTTCCTTCGTTTCTTTCTTTTCTCTTTTTTTTATTCTTTCTATAAGTTTTCTGTTTTTCGGTAGCATTTTTTCTATTTCGTCATATTACCTTCGTTCGTTCCTTTCTTTCCTTTCTCTTTCTAAATATTCCTCTCCTTTACTTTTTCCCCCTTCAATCAGAGATGACAGAATAGGAATAAACTATTCGACCATGGTATGCACACAAAAATATTTTCTTTTAATTATAAAAATAAAAAAGACTAAAACCATCTGTGAGTTTCAGTTCCAAGCAGGAATAACAGATGTTGTTGTGGGGGTGAAAAAATAAAGCATCAAAGAATGTTTTTTGTTATTTCCATGGCGTTTGAACCTGTGCATTCTAAAGTTTTCTCCAGGTGCAATAGTTACTTAGGAGAGTAAAGAGACTCTTGTTTTGACATATTTTTTCGGTCAGTTAAATAAAATGACCAAAATAGAAAAGGATATAGCTGACCACATCTGAGGAGTGGAAGGCGAAATAGCTAAGTTGGCCGCCCGTTGTTGAGGATGACCTGAGGGCTCCCTTTTGTATAGTTACGATACCGAGGTGTAGGTGAGGACGGTACTCCTTTCTCTGGATTGCTCCACTTACCCTTGATTCGTACCTTATAATGCTGGTGCATATATATATATATATATATAATTCAGTATTATCCAGTCAGCGTCCGAATGTTCTATACTCATATGCAGATGCATAAACATAACAACACACAATAAAGACAAGCGACACAGTTCTTAGAAAAATATACCTCTCACTTTATTGAAAAGGTTGTGTGTGAGAGGGAGTTGGAGACCGAACAGAACTGCAACATATTGACCCTCACCCTATTGGCCATAACTGCGTTTCTTTCCCGTTCTTCTGGGCAGCTCAACCGGAGGCCTGGGGACCCAGCCTCTCTAGGACATGTTCCTCAATCCAGCATCTTCTCTCCAACTCATCTGATCCCCAACTGCTCAATCGGGGGCCTGAGGGCTCCCTCTGCTGGGTGCTGGTTTTCTCTACCACATCTTGTATCCAACTGGTCTGGTCTCCAAACTGACTGATTTCCTGTCTCCACCGAGTTATATAATAGTTCACGCCCACCTTCTTCTTGTGGGCGTCACAATTTTGTACTCATTCAACCTGTCCATGGTGAAGGGTATAATATCCTGATTATTCCTCGACCGGATGCACCTGTTATTTACACAGGTGCATTTCCTATTTTGACAGCCTGGCCGGGTCGTAGGTCAATATACAACATGAAGACAGTGGGTGTGGATTATTCTTGTATAGAATATAATAGGAATATCATATAAAATCTATGTGAGTGCTCGATCTTTGGCTTTTGTTACATCACTTATTCCCTTAATGGTATATTATAAAATTCACATTCAGAGCCTATATAGTGCAGTTAGAAGGAAATTCAAACCTGGTTAATTTGTCATTATAAATTCATTTCGCCGGAGAATATTATTTTATTCTCCGTCTCGTCGGATGATTTTTTACGTTATGTTGTATGGTCATATGCAAATTCATGCAGAATGAATCCCAATAATAACGACGCAATGATAATGACAGACGCAGGAAGCCTTCTTTAACAAATATATGTACCTCTCACTTTATTTGTAAGGGTTCGGAAAGGTTGTGTGGGGTTTTACTGTGAGAGGGAGCTAGAGACCGAACAGAACTGACATATTTTGACTTCTACTCATTTGGCCGTCAACGTTGTGTCTTTCTCGTTCTTTGATGCTCAACCAGAGGTCAAGAGGCCTACTCTGCTGGGTGATGGCTTTCTTTACTGCATCTTATCAGCATCTTCTCTGGACCCCAACTCATCAGGGCCTCAAGCCCCTTCGGTCTGGTGTGGCTTTCCCTACCACATCTCGTCTATCTCCGTCTCCAACTCTACTGCAACTCGAACTACAACTGTCTTGACTTCTGTCTTGACTGAGTTATATAATAGTTCAACACCCACTTGATCGCCCACTCGATCTTTGAAATCACATGTTTAATCATCATCAAGCGGAAATAACTGTCATGCAGTTCACAGGTCACTCTCTTCCAGTGTATCAGTCTATGAGTGTATCATGGGCTTTACCTTGTCCCATTTCATCGGCCAATTTCCGCCCACGCGATTTCCTCTCATAACTGCCATTAGAATGTGTCACTTCCTTCCGTGCATCACCTTGGAATGGAATTTTTGCTCGGGCCGAAGGTCAAAATATAACAGTTAGACTTGAGGTTGCGGAACAATAAAACGTCATCTGACGAGACGGAGAGTATAATAATATTCTTCAGCGAAATAACTTTATAATGACAACCTAACCAGGTTTGAGTTTCCTTCTAATTGAACTATATATATATATACATATAGAACGTGAGGAGTAAATTGACGTATCAATTACGCATGAATTAAAATAACACTTACATCTCACTTTATCAGATCTATTCTCCAAAATTAAATGAACATAACTTGGAATGCTTCAATTAAAATCATCATTGGTTTCAACAACGGCCCCCAGGTGACTTTGGGATCTCCTGCAAGCCTTTGCAACGGTCTTCTTAATTAAATTAGTAAATGATGCCGTTATCCGTGCCTTCAGTTAATCTTTGGTGTTTCACGGAGTTTTATTGGTCTCGTTTAATCGTGCCCCACACTTAATAATCAAGTAGATCGCAAGTGAGTTAAGCCCTCAAATATTAGAGGTGAAGTAACCTCAAATTTTTTTCCCACCCAACATTGGGTTCTCCTACTTGTATGGCATGGTATAGAGTCCTATTATCTGAAATAAGGTCTTCAAGCAACCACTTTCTCGATCCAGTCAGCACAACGTCTTCCAGACACTTGTAGGCCTCCATATTGAATCTGAGGCCACGTGAGGAGCTGAAGGGATGCATAATTTTATCATTGCAAATGATCACCCCCCCAACACTGGACAGGATGTTCGATTTTAATTAATATGAATATGAACCAGTTCTCATATTGACATTTCCGTATTGTAGCTTTCGGCATGAATGCCAACCAGTACAGCATGCCATTTCTAAATTTCTGGAAGAGGAAATTATATCTTGGTGCTGCTTTCCTCTTAGATAATGGTCCAACTTATTGTGCTCAATAGATAAAACCTGGAACAAATAAGCGTGCAAAATTAATGATTTAACATGGTGACAATTTTACCATTGTACCCTATACATTTTTTAAAAATTCGGTCACATTAGATTAATGATTTAACATGGTGACAATTTTACCATTGTACCCTATACATTTTTTAAAAATTCGGTCACATTAGATAATAAATTTATTTTCATCCTGTTAAAAGCATTGATATAAATCAATGCTTGAAAAAATATTAACAGGACTTCTTCAGATCAAACAAGAAAATGGATTAAAATAACTCTTTCACATTTACAACCTGACTTAAAAAAAAAAGAACAAAAAAAAATCCTTATTTCAGCTACATAAACGTAACCCTCCCAAACCAAGTAGCAATAAGTATCAACTTATTTAGGCATGTAAAGAACATCCGTTTTCATCATACTTCAAATTTAACGGAGGAAAGAATTATAACAACAAAAATGCAAGTATAACTATCCAAAGTATTATAAAAAAGATTATTCAGATATATCAAATTTTAATCATTAAAATGAAATAAATCAACCTAAAACTAATGTTATTCACGGTAAAATCCCTCCCACTCATATTTCAATTACAGAACAAAAATTCATTAATATTAATTCAAATTTGAATTCATTTATCAATTTGATAAGTCATAGTTATTTATTATTGATTTATTTATTCCATTATTTTTCAAAACAGTCAACATTTATTTCTATGCCTACATCTAGCCATAAAATCACATCTTTGATTCAATAGGTTTACAGGATCAATTTACAACATAATTTGTATCTTTTACTCAAGACATAAAAATAATTTGCTCAGTGGATTTTATTTGCATTGAGCTTTTGACTGGGACTACTTGAATTTAATATTCTATATTTGAATATTTAAATTGTCCTGCTTGGAAATGTTTCCAACTACGGATTTACTGGATTAAATATTGTCTTATATATATATAGGTCTAACACAACCAAAGAAAAATGGATTGCCAAAGCGAAATTTTTATTTGGTCAAAAATGTCCTTCAAGAATATTGTAATTTTCAGTACAATTTGCAAGTAAATGATAATTTTGAGGAATGCACTTTTGCCAATTAATTCCTTTGCTGATGACGCAAATTCTCAATTTAACAGGAATAGATATGGAGTGCTAATGATCATTTATTCCCTTCTTCCTAAATAGAAACATCAATATCATTATCGACTGCTGCTACAAAGGTAATCTCACGGGTTCAGGGATTGTTTAGCAATAAGTAATGTTTTTTTTTTTCGTTCTAAATAACGACCATCACCATTACTCCCAAGTCCACTCTGTCCTGGAGTTGTCTTACTTGTTTGAGTTCCATCTATTTGTCAAAGAGACCAGTTTTGAATTTATTCATATTCAATTGAATCGTGTGTAAAAAAAAAAAAAAGAAATTAAGGAACAGCTGCGCAAAAAAGCTATCTGTTTTACAGCGGGCTTTATGGGCCGTTTCGTAAACATTTGGAGAGAACATTAAAAAAATATGATAAACTATACAATGGACATGTTTATGGGCAAGGATTTCACTAAGAATCCATTTATAACCCTAAAATAATCCTATGTTGGAAAGAATTTAATGTTTATGAAACTTTTTACACGCGTAAAGGCCGGAAAAAATTACATATAAAAAACAGACTTCAATAGCAAATGGCTGTATCAAATTAAAAGAAATGAATACTCACCGTTTGATTAAGATTGTTGCTTCTGACAAATTATACATGTTATATACTTGATATTTATACTGAAAATCAACTCTGGCGAAAACATATTAGCAACGTCAAGAAAATTTTCATGTTTTCCAAAAATTCCTGTCAAATCTGAATTAAATCACTTTAAAGAGAGAGAACATGTCGGTTCTAATTTTAAAGATATATGAATAATATGTTCAGAGTACACACACACATACACACACACACACACACATATATATATATATATATATATATGAATATTACGTCGGTGTTTCCATGTTTCCAGATATACAAAGAATGTTTCGATGTATTTACCTCCAAAATAGGAATTTTGAGAGTTTTAAGGTAACAACTGTCACAAAATATCTATCTAAAATTAGTTTTAAAAACTAGATACTTGCAAAATAAGTAAAGTTATACTGAAATTGAGATTAGAATATATTACTGAAGTTTTTTGTTAAAAAAATCAGAAAATATCAAGAAACCATACAGGTATTTTGTCTTTAATTAGCATATATATGGTATTTCAATATATATCTAGCGGCTAATAACTCTACTAATGATATTGTGTTCTTTTTTGTTTCCGATTTCAGGGTGTCTCAAAATACCTGCAACCCATTAATATGATAATGATTAATTACTGAGACAAGCACAATAGTGGTCATTTGGAACACGTCCAGTAAAAAATGCATCTTTTGAGTTAGAGACATCAAATCGATATTTTGTTTATTTGTTATTATATCAGCTTCCAGGACATGCAATTATTTTTTGAGTTTTTTGTCTCAGTAATAAAACATTATCATATTAATGGATTGTATCTCTTTTGAGACAGTTTTGAATGATTTTGTCTCCAACTAAGTAGTGAGGCAAAATACTTTTCCTCTCTTGTCGAAGGCATTGTGATAAGAATTAACAGTTGTTATAGCATACTATTTTCAAATCTGAAACAAAAAAGAACATGATATTATTATTCGTAGAGTAATTTGCTGTCACATGGCTCCCTTGTATATTGAGACACCCTATATTTATATTCGAATTTAACGTATTAAAATTCACAATTTTTAACGAGTCCACAGAGATAAGTTTTTACTACATCACATAGACAAGGACATGCCGGTTTGATTTTTACATCGTCTTATTAAAAAAAAGTATATTCCAATATAAGATGTTATTTTGATTCAATATTCTAACCTTTACACTCATTATTTTATTTTTTTTTTTTTTACAGTTGCAGACTCGAAGAAAGGTCGACAGACATTTTCTCTACTCAAGTTGGTAAGAAGAAAAAAGGAATCATTTCTTTATAGAAATACACATGCGGTTCCCAACCTATTTTGGGCCATGCCTCGTTTTGGTATTTCTAAAATTCTGATGCCCCCCGTGTAATATTTAACTCTTACATATTCAAAATCTTACTATAATTTACATGAAGGAAGCTTTAGAAAGACATTATCTTGGTCTCTAAACAAACCCCCACCAAAATATTGCATGTCACACCATAATATTACCATGCCCCACCGGTGCGGTATGCGCCCCATGTTAGGAATTACTGATTGAGAGAGAGAGCGTTTCATAGTTTTTGAAACAAAATAATCCGGCACAAATCAAGGATCATGAAGGATAGATTAATGTGGATTACATTTATTAAAAGTTAAAATAATAACAGTAAGGAATTTGCAATCATTTAGTCTCAAGCACGAACGGAAAATGTCAAGAGAACCCCTCGAGTATCTGCCGTTCAGTTGAAGGCACTGGTGAATACCGTGTGCAAAGTTGTTGGTAATGCGTGCACATTCCTCCTGGTTGACTTGGTGAGAAACCAGATGGTGAGGAACCCGTTTTCCGACGATCTTCACTCGTACCACGAGCATCAAGGTTCTTGATCAGCTTGAAAATCTTTGTCTTGCTTGGAAATGTGTTGAAATTGAGCTTCCTTCTGCATTTTGGTGGAACTATCTTGAAAGACTAAGTTCTGTTATATGTCTTCACATAAAAGATCATCTGTTCTATCATCCGAGGTATGATATCCCTATTTTTGGTTAAATATATCAAAATGTTAACTTTTTTCCTAACAATAATCTGAAAAGAGAAAGAGAAAGAGAATAAAATCAACCGGGAAGTTCTGAGAGGGTGTTCCTTTGTGAAACACCAAGCAATGTTCTATTTTATTCATAACATAGTTTCAATAAAATTCATCATCATCATCATCATCTTGTCGTGCCACTAGCACGGATATCCCTGACCCTCTCTCGCCACTTCTCCCTATCGTTCATCGCCTCTGGCAGGTCTTCAGGGCTACATCACGTATCCTCACATAGCTGCTGAATGTATGTTCGTGCTGGTCGTCCTGCTTTTGCCCGGCCATATGTGGGGGTGGGGGGCTGGAGAGAAGATTATGTCAATAAAATAACAAAGAATCTATCAGCAAAGATCTGAATACGTAAAATAGCCAAATCGGTGAAAATATAATGACTTCATTCATTGTCTAGGATTAAGAATCCTTAAAAACTGTGAGGTCCGCCGGATTTGATAGTAAACTGCATCTGATGATGAGGTTCCAGTTCTGGAGGTCGGGGGAATGTGAGGTTAGTCCTTTACTTCCATTACTTCTTGGTAACAGAGATTTGTAGTGTGTGCTAAAATCTCATATATGACTCAAATAGAACTGTACAGAAATTATGTGTATTTCACGGGTCCATGTGCAAAAAATAACCTCTCAGGAAACAAGTACACAAAATGTGAATTTGAACGTAGACTGAGAGCGATTCCCTAACGTCTTGGCATAAAGTAACCGTAGATTGGTTGTTAAGCCGTTAGAATAAAAAAAATATCCATCAAAAAGAAAAAAACTCAAGAAAAAGAATAACACAAATGTATAAGTATATGGAATGGATGATAATTCTAATTATTGTTTTTATTTGAATTTCGCTTTAAAAATATATAGTAGATTAGATTTTCACGAGAACATATACTATATCTTGATCCTTGGTGAAACTCTTAAAAAGCGACATTCTTAACTTGGATCGCGATCAGAAAACTACACTCTCATCTGAGCAGAAGATACATGCATAGAGAGGATAAACATAACGTTTATTGATCTACCGAAATTTTCTCAAAAAACGCTTGTTAACACACTGAATCTCTTAGAGCACTGTAAGAAAATCAGCTTGATATATATATATATATATATATATATATATATATATATATATATATATATATATAGTGATTATTTGTGTACAACACGCACTCATGAATAACACCAACCTCTAACCTTAGACTAAAAATTCTGGGAAAAAATTTTCAGAAAATTACCATTGTAGATATTGGCTTGATTCATAAATAATTTTCATTTTGTAAAAACAAGTTGTAATTTGTTTATTTGTTTGTTTGTTTGGGTTTCATGGGACATCAACCCTTGTAGGTTATTTAAAGCCAAATCGGTTTTTATACAAATAAACAACTCTATTTCAAACAATTCAGTTTAGGATGCGTACAGTTTAACTGTCAAAAACATTTCTTTTTCAAGCTTTTCGGTTAAGTCAAACAGTTCTAATTCAAACAATTCAGTTTAGCATTAGTACGCAGTTTAGTTCTATTTAATCTATCGTTCGGACATTATTGGGTGCAGCCACTCCAGGCCAGAGAGAACCCGGGAGCGATGGCAATGAAGGGGTATCTCTCATTCCCCAAAACTCCAGTCTTACTGGAAACTCACCATCAGATTGTTTTGTGTAATATCTAGGTCATTCGAGATGGGGGATCTTGACTCCTCTGCAGAGATGCAGTCGGTGTATTCTTCAGTCCCAGCGGACTGAGAAAACGTTTTTGTAAGTATGCATTTCAAGCTTCAAATATTTTAAACGCAAGCAGAAATGAGCGGATTAAAGATTGCGTTCATTGGTCATTCTTATTCCAGTAATGAAAGCATGCACAACATTCTTATTCCAGTAATGAAAGCATGCACAACATTCTTATTCCAGTAATGAAAGCATGCACAACATTCTTATTCCAGTAATGAAAGCATGCACAAAATTCTTATTCCAGTAATGAAAGCATGCACAACATTCTTATTCCAGTAATGAAAGCATACACAACATTCTTATTCCAGTAATGAAAGCATGCACAACATAATTTAATCTATATTCTCACACTCCTAAAATGGAAAAAATGCAAGGGCATATTCAATATGTAATATTGTGTGAGTATAAGAATAACAAAAACGCTGCAGATAAAGTAACAAAAAAAAAAACAAAAAAAAAAACAAGTGTTGTTGGCCAAGGTGTCATTACTGACCACTGAGTTTGAAATTGGTTTTCAAAGTTTCGTTCTGACGATATGTCAGTGAGTGATGAACCAAGACCAGAATGCTCAACAGATCTTTATCGAGATGCTTTAAGAGAATTGGTGAAATGCAATCTATACAAAAGTACTTGATAATTAGCACTTGATCTCCGCACTTGATCTCCACACTTGATCTCAATCCACAAACAGCTGCTGCATGAAAAAGATAAGAAAAGTAAGCCAGCTGGACATTTGACTTCTTCATAATTCTAGTGAGAAGAATAAGAGAGCTCACATTTCCATAGAGCTGTATTTTCTCAAGGCAGAGAAAAGATTCATTTCTCAAGAATATCATTGCAAATGAGTAAAAATGCACCTTTTATGACAATGTTCAACACAAAAGGCTGTGGATTGACAAGGATGAACCTCCACAGCCTACCCCAAAGGCAGAGCCTCATGGAAGAAAGTTAATGCTGTATGTATAGTGGGATCACGTCATTACTACTTGTTTAAGCGACGTGTGATTGAGAGATGAACCCAGACAAGAACGCTCATTTGACATCAATCAAGATGCTTAAAGTGAATTAGAGGAATGCAACCCACGCAAAACTATTCGCAAATTAGCTGCTGACATCAACACATCCCAATCTACAATCTGCCGTCACTAGAAAAAGATAGGAAATGTGATAAAGTTGGGCATTTGATTTCCACATAGCGAGAAGAATAAAGAAGATCCCTTGTCCATGGGATCGAGTCTTCTTTCAAGGTAGAGACATGACTCGTTTCTCAAGAATATCCTTACTGATAACGAAAAATGGGTCTTTTACGTCAATGTTCGACGCAAAATACTGTCGATTGATAAGGAGGAATTTCCGTAGCCTTCCCCAAAGGTGGGGTTTTATGGAAGAAAAGTTGTGCTGTATGGTTGGGTCATTCCCTTTTAATTTTTAAAATTACAAGTTTCTTTCTTCATGGAGATGTATATTAGACCTGAGGAAAGTCGGGTAAATATTTATTGATCAGACTGTCATGCTGATAAAACAATGATACACTTGTCCAAATTGTTCTTTTTGGTTGATCTCAGATGATTGATAAATTCAAATTTATCTAATTATTTATAAAAATATTTAATAATAGTTACTCCAATTTGAAAAATTCATTTATAGCGACTGATTTTATAAGAACAACCGAAATTAATTTTGTACATTAACCTCCCACGTGAAACAAGAAAACCTAACGTTGGATTACGAAATTCAAGAGAACAAAAATTTCTTTTTATAATATGCATTGAAATTTTAGAATTAGTTGCTGGTAAACTTAACCAAAATTAAGTATTTGTTCTATGTTTTATCGGTTAATACTAACTGAAAATAAGAATTTACCGGCCCATGGGTAAAATGGTTAGATTATTCGGCCCGGGAGACTGAGTTTCATTCCCTGGTCGAGTCATATCAAAGACTCAAAAGGTGGTAATTGATCTCTTCTTGCTTTGAACTCAATATCTTAAGGTATAACAGTAAATTGTATTAAGAATATTTAATTAAAGCTATAATTATTTACTAAGTATTATTATTAGTTACTTGAAACCAAGTGTCTGTGCAAGCAAATGGCTATTAAGTAGAAATAATTACTAGGATGCATACATTTATTAGTAATCGTGTTCACCAACCATTCCGCTCGGGCAGGATATGACACAAGGTCAATTTTTAAGCGGAGTTTAACAGGTTTGAATTCAGAGTTTTTCTTCTCCTAGGCTAGTTGCCTCACCAAGGCTGTAGAATTCAGTCTGTCCTACTATTTACCCATAGCTGAAGGGAGAATAACTGGATTCATATTAGTGGTATGTGAAATGCAATCATTCTCGTCCAGGATTTGAACTCGAGTCGCCGTGTCCATTTCCTACGACGATAACCATTACACCACGGGCAATTATTAGTAATAGACAGGAAAACATGAAACGATATAATGGTGTAGATACTTGATATATAACTGTGCAAAAAAAAAGCAACACAAAAGATGTAAATATAAATGAACGCAATTCCATAACCTCTTGGCATAGAATAACCCTAAACAGTATGACTTACTGTTAGAATGACCCAACCAGTCAATCGCCTCTACGACAGCGAGGAAAAGCGCTTTGGAAACAAAAATAGAGATTAAGCTCCTCTTAAGATTTAAATTCATATTTCCTAATTTCCAACGCGTACTGTTCATACGAGTGAGTTGGGATGAGAACCATTTAATAATAATAATAATAATAATAATATGTGGTGACAGAGATGAAACCATCAATCACATAATAAGCGAATGCAGCAAATTAGCGCAGAAGGAATATAAGACTAGACATGATTGGGTCGGCAAGTTAATCCATTGGGAGATGTGTAAAAAATTTAAATTTGACCATACAAACAAATGGTATATGCACAACCCAGCACCTGTCCTAGAAAATGACACACATAAATTCCTATGGGACTTCGACATACACACGGATCA
Source organism: Sepioteuthis lessoniana (assembly GCA_963585895.1). Classification (NCBI taxonomy): domain Eukaryota; kingdom Metazoa; phylum Mollusca; class Cephalopoda; order Myopsida; family Loliginidae; genus Sepioteuthis; species Sepioteuthis lessoniana. Next base: position 43,188,492 of record OY757915.1, on the reverse strand, counting down.
CCTAATCTCGGACAGAAGATCAGACAATAATAATCAACAAAAAAAGAGAACTTGCAAAATAGTCGACTTTGCTGTCCCGGCTGACCACAGAATAAAATTGAAAGAATGTGAAAAGAAGGATAAGTACCTTGACCTTGCTAGGGAATTGAAAAAACTGTGGAACATGCAGGTGACAATTATACCAATTGTAATTGGTGCGTTTGGAAGAGTAACTAAAGGATTACTTAAGGGACTGGAGGACTTGGAAACGACAGCATTATTGAGAACGGCCAGAATACTGAGAAGAGTCCTGGAGACTTGAGGAGACTTGCTGTCACTCAGACTCCAGTTAAAGACCATCGGCTAACGCTGATCTGAAAAGCTCTAATGGGTGAATAATAATAAGTGACAATTATACCGACTGTGATTGGTGCTATTGGTACAGTCACCAAAGGATTATTAATTGGACTGAAGGAGTTGGAAATTAGACTTGGAAGTTGGAAATTGGACTTGGAAGTTGGCGGACGTGTGGAGACCATCCAAACGACTACATTATTGAGAACGGCCAGAATACTGAGGAGTGTCCTGAAAACTTGAGGAAACTTGCTGCCACCCAAACTCCAGTGGAAGACCATCAGCTAACGCTGATGTGAAAACTCTCAAGGAATAGACAATAATAATAATAATAATAATAATAATAAGAAGAAGAAGAAGAAGAAGAAGAAGGAGAAGGATAATGCCCGTCAAAATCATTAATAGATTATACATATGATTATATACTCGAATGGTTGTTTTGTTCAGAATGTGCATGCAAGCTGTAATTGTGTGCAGTCTTTGCTTGACAGGACATAAACCCTTGCAGCGTCCTCTGAAAATAAATCAGACCTTTCACCCCTTTAAAATGAATCAGAGCTTTCGCTCCTTTAAAAAGAGTATCCTGGTTATAAAACTAAACTAAATTCAGTAGTGAGCCTCCATTTCTAGAGCTCTGGGGGTGAGTCAAACTTTCATCAATATTACTCCCAGGTCCACTCTGAGCAGTAGTACCTATTAGAGTTGCACATATGGCTCGAATAAGTCCGTTTGAAATTTAGCAGTATTAGAAAAAATACCTAAAAACTATATAATTGTTTATTGGTCTTTATTAGTAATAGAATAATTACTTGAAACCATATAATTACTTGCAAGAAAATACTGATTTCGACAGTAGATAACCAAATTAATTGCTATGAAATCAAATAACCAATTGTCCAGTCGGCTGGGACTTTAGAATACAGCGACTGCTTCTCTGCAGAGGGGTACCTTCCCAACGAGTGTCCTGGATATGACGCTAAACAATCTGAAGGTGAGATTCTAGTAATGCTTGAGCTTTGGGGAATGCAGAGTGCCCCTTTATTGCAATCACTCCCAGGTCCACTCTAGTCCAGAGAGGTAATAATCGATAGGCTCCTATCTATGGGTCAAATTGAACAAAACTGCATACTTGTGCTAAACTGAAGTACTTAAACTAGAACTGTTTTGACATTGAAGCTGTACTTACGCTAGACTGAATTCTTCGAAATAGAACTGTTTTGACATCTGTTTGTAAACAAAAACTATACATGTACTAATGTGAATTGTTTGAATTAGAACTGTTAGACTAAACTGAATAGTTTGAAATAGAAACATTCGTGACAATTAAACTGTGTACATTGGCCTAGCGGTTAGAGTGTTCGCCAATGGACCGGGAGACCTGGGTTCAATCCCAGGTCGAGTCATACCAAAGACTCAAAAAATGGTACTTGATGCCTCCTTGCTTAACACTCAGCATTATAAGGTGCGGATCAAGGGTAAAGTAGAACCATCCAGGGAAGGAGTAGCGCCCTCCCCTACATCTTGGTGTAGTAGCTATCGAAAAGGGAGCCTTCGGGTTACCCTCGAATATGGTCGCCAACTTTACTTACTTACATATGCTAAACTAGATTGCTTGAAATAGAACAGTTTTGACACTTAAACGTATGCTAAACTGAATTACATGAAATAAAACTGTTTTTGACATTGAAACTGTACTTACGCTAAACTGAATTGTTCGAAATAGAACTGTTTGGGCATTTAACTGTGTGTAAACATAAAAAAAACTATACTTATACTAAACTGAATAGTTTGAATTAGAACTTTTTGAAGAAACTGAATTGCTTGAAATATAACTGTATTTGATAATTAAACTGTGTACTTATACTAAACTGAATTGTTTGAAATAGAACTGATTATTTGTATAAAAATGGATTTGGCATTAACTAACCTACAAAAGTTTATATGCCATAAAACCCAAACAAACAAACAAACTTTTGGGTCAATGATTTAAATTCGTTATCTTTTCGGGTAATTTCAGATGAAAACTAGAAGCAAAGAAAACCTTACTCAACTGGAGGAAGTGTTGATGAAGCTAAAACCGTCCGAGTTCCGAGACAATACACTAATCGGGTATAAGGTGAGACAAAAATCTTATATTTATATATATATGAACAAATTTTTGCAGCAGAAAAAATTAGGAGATAAAAAAATCTCTTGAAAATAACATTTAATTATGACTTCGTTGATTTGATAACCAAAATGCAACGAACTGTTTTTTGTTTGTTTGAATAGGGAACAAATTTCCTCAATATATCGCTTTTAGTATGATGTCAGATTTTTCTGTCTTTGGCTGGTATTAAATTTTAAAAGAATACTTTTAGAATTAAATAGTTTGAACACAAGTTGTGAGGCATCATATAATCTAAACAGCCCTATTAGCGCCACCTCTCCGCCAAAAACATAGGGAAAAACATAAAAAGTGATGTCCTGCAAACGATGCCAAATTGCATCGGCTCGTGAGGCTCCAGGTTTGGAGATCAGGAGAGTATGTAATACTTCTTTATTAATCTTGAGAGTATTTGATACTCCTTTGTTAATTTGGAGAGTTTTCGATACTCCTTTACTGATATGAATATTATTTGACAATCCTTTATTCATCTGGAGAGTATTTGATACTCCTTTATTGATCTAGAGAGAATTAGATTCTCCTTTCTGGCCTGGGGGAGTATTAGAGGCTCCTTTATTGATATGGAGAGTATTTGATTGTCCTTTATTGATCTGGGGGAGTATTAGAGGCTCCTTTGTTGATCTTGAGAGTGTTTGATTGTCTTTTATTGATCTAGGGGAGTATTAGAGGCTCTTTTGTTGATCTGGAGAGTATTTGATTGTCTCTTATTGATCCGGGGGAGTATTAGAGGCTCTTTTGTTAATCTGGAGAGTATTTGGTTGTCCATTATTGATCTGCACAGTATTCAATACTCCTTTATTCGTCTGGAGAGTATTCTATACTTCCTTACTGATCTGTGGAGTATTTGATACTCCTTTATTGATATGGAGAGTATTTGATACTCCTTTGTTAATTTGGAGAGTATTTGGTTGTCCTTTATTAATCTGGAGAATATTTGATACTCCTTTAATTATCCAGAGAGTATTTGATACTCCTTTATTGGTCTGGAGAGAGTGTAAACTTAGCGACCGTAGTCAAGGGCGACCCTTTTCAATAGCTACTAACCCATTTCTAGTGAGGGCGTTACTCCTTTCCCTGGATTGTCCCACTTTACCCTTGATACGTACCTTATAATGCTGAGTGTTTAGCAAAGAGGTATTAAGTACCAATTTTTTTTACCTTTGGTATGACTCGATCTGTTATTGAACCCTGGTCTCCTGGCCCAGTGGCGAACACTCTACCCATGAGACCAATGGACCAGTTTGCAGAATAATTTTTAAGCATCTTGACCCAAAGATGGATTGGTTTGGGTTTCTTTATTCAATGGAATATCAATCTTCGTGGGTTATTTAATGTATTACAATTTTATTGATCTGTAGCAATCCAGAGAAAGGAGTAGCGCCCTCCCCTACACTTCGATGTAGTAGCTATTGAAAAGAGAAGCCTTCTGCTCACACTAGACTACGGCCACCAAGTTTACTTTAATTAAAAACTCCAGTTCCACTCTGATCTGGAATGGTCACACTTTTTAGGAACTTGTCTATGAAGCTAAGTCTTCGGGGTGTAGTGGCAAACGTGTTGGACTGCGGCATTGAATTAGCGGATTCTAATTTCTGTTCCGGGATTACTTTTACTTTCTGAAAAATACCCTTGGGAAAGGTATAAACTCTCTTGAGCACCACTCCTTGCTATGGGTTAAATTGTACCACTACTGACCTGCTGCAAGGATTACTTGGGCATTAAATAACCCAGGAACATTGATATTCCTTTAAACAAAGAAACTAACCGAAATTAAACCATCTATGGGTCAGTCTACTTAAAAATTATTCCTATTCAAGGAGACCGTGAGCAAAGAAAAAATACTTTTAAGAAATAAATACACAAATATTCTTCCGTCCAGTCGGCTGAATATCTGCACAGGAGTCAGAACCTCCCCGACAATGAGTGTCCTGTATATGACATTAAACACTCTGACGGTAAGGCTCCAGTAATGTTGGAACTTTGTGGAATGCGAAGTATCCCTTCATGGCTATCGGCACATCAAGGCCGGAGAGGTAGCACTTGATAAGATCTCTAGATCAAATAGAACTGTTTGACCTTTAAACTGAGTGCAAACAAATCACTTTTGCTAAATTGAATTATTTGGAATAGAACTTTTTGATCATTTCACTGTGTGTAAACCAGTGATTGATGTTTAATAGAATTGTTAGTGATACATAGCGATGTGTGCAAACATTTAAATTTGTTGACTTATGCTAAATTGAATTGTTAGAAACATTTATCATTTAACCATGTGTATCTACAAAATGCATTTACAAATCATATATTTAATATTTATGTAAAAACAGGATTTGGCATTAAATAACCAACAATGGTTGATATGCCATAAAACCAAACCAAAACCAACCAACCGAGCAAAAGTCTTGTCATAAAATAATTATAAAAGGACTAACATATAAAAACTTACGGGTAGATCAATCAAAATATATTTTCTCTCATTTTGGGGGGAAACAAGTACTATTTGTCATATCATAGCGTTTTCGCTAAACCCAAATATATCTGTGTCCAAGCAATGAATTCAGCCTTCTAAAGCAGGTATGACCTGGGGTGGGGATAGCCCCAGGGACTAAGCGAGTCTGACGAAATGCTCAATATCACCCACTCGGTGCACGCCCGTGAGGATGGCGTATTGGTTTCGCCTAGAAATAGAACCGGAATCCACAAATGTCCGCCGCTACTTTTGCTGATGAATACGATATTTACCCTACAGAATCGTCTGCCCCTCCGTGAACACTTCTTCGTGAACGTACAAGAAATAGCTGTCACCAATTCATTACATGTTTTACATACATTAAAACAAGTTCACCGCGAAATTCTGTTGTTTTTTTCCCCTTTCCTTGTAAAAAAATCTTATTAAACCTTTTCTCCACTTAGCTGAGGAGAGAAGAGGCGAACAAATGCCTCTCATTTTGTCCTGATGCTCCTTGAGGAAGACATTAATCCATCTCTTCTTCCCCTAGCAAAATAAATAGTTGGACAGACTGTACATTTTAGCTCTGATACAACCTGTCCAAGGGAAAGAAAACTTTCAGTTCAAACCAGCTTCACCCTCCTTAAAAAATGCCCTTGTGTCACATCCTGCTTATTGTAGAAGGGTTGAATGAATACATATATCTTGAACCTAAGTTTTTCCACTTTTTCAAGCTTTTTGCATGCACTTACTATTTTTGCTGTTCTCGCTGTTACAAAAAGTATTGCATACCCCTTATTTTTTGTGTTAACAGCTTTCACTGTGTTTTTGTTCCCAGATATTTTTGCTTATCTGTTTCTTACTTTTCGGACATCCCATGATATAACAGGGTAAATATTTTAGAAAGATTTTGTTACTTTTTAATCGAGAAACACAAGATAACTCCGTTAATATCAGAGATGAATAAATTGGACTAATATATATATATATATATATGTGTGTGTGTGTGTGTGTGTGTGTGAGTACAGAGAGAGAGAGAGAGAGGGGGAGAGAAAATGCTAGAGATAGAAAGAGATATGTATATATATATATGTATATAAGTGTGAATATATATATATATATAGAGAGAGAGAAAGAGAGAGAGCGGGAGAGAAGAGAGTAAGAAAGAAAGAGGTATATATATATATATATATATGAATGTATATGAATTGTTTGTGTGCGTATGCATGTGCATATATATGTGTATGTATATAGAGATTCATGTATATGCATACATATGTGCGTGTGCTTATGTATATATATATAGAGAGAGAGAGAAAGAAATATGTATATATATATATGTGTGTATTTGTGTATTTATATATATATATATGTATGTGTTCGTGTGTGTGTGCGTACGTGCGTGCGCGCGCGCATGCAACTTATCTATCGATCTATGAATATATACCTACAGAGAGAGGTTTGGAATTGTTTCTTTGATTAATGGCATATCAACCTTTATGGGTTATTTAATACCAAATCCATCCTTCTTGAAGAACAGTTGTAGCACTATTTAACCCATAGCTGGGAGGATCATCATGATATCGCACTGCTAGCATGAATCTCCCTGACCCTCTCTCGCCACTCGTCCCTATCGTTCATCGCTCGCGGGAAGTCTTCCAGGCTACATCTTGAATCGGCACAGAGCTGTTGTATATAGGTTCTACCTAGTCCTCCAACCGTTGTTCGTCCATCTGTAGGTGTCCACAGGAGTACATCGCTTATTAGTTCATCTTTACTTCTCCAACAGTGTCCTGCATGTCTGGTTCGTCTAACTTAGATAATATTCGTGATGGGCGATAAGTAGCCGTACAGCTGCTGTTTTGGGGGGTATTTCCTCCGGGACCTGTTGAATACAGCTAGCAGCATTCTTGTGTAATTGCCGTCAAGATTTTTCTCCATACGTTTAGTTAGCGTCCATGTGGTGCATCCATCTAGCAGTATCGACACGACTGCTTGGAAAAAACTGAAATTCGAACTCGCTAACTACGATTCCGCAGTCCATCACTTTAACTATTACACTGCGAGGACACCTCCTAGAGAGAGAGAGAAATATAAAGCCATATGCATCAATATGTATGTATATATATGTATATATATAGTGGACAAAGGTGTAAATGACTAAATTAAAAACCTGACTACAAATGAATAAATTTTTATTTTTTTAAACTGATTTAAAAGCTTATTTAAAAATAGAAGTTACTTAGTCAATTCTTGTAAACAAAAATAAAGGCAGTAATGGAGTAAATATTTTAAGAGAGAATGTGAAAGTTCATGCATGGAATGTTGCAAATTCTGTTTATCTTAATATAAATATAATTGTGCGTATAAAAAATCTTTGTGTGAGCATGTCACTATGTAGTGGGAAAATATATTTATGTGTTCGCATGCTGGAATTTTTCATCTGCATGGAACAGATTTAATAGCTGTACGAATATTTTTAACGCAATTTTTCATCTGCATGGAACAGATTTAATAGCTGTACGAATATTTTTAACGCAATAAAAATGTAAACAAACGTATTTATTCAATCTAATTAAGCGATGTTGAAATTAAATGCATTAATAAAGGAAGAGTCTATATTTTCACTGAAAAGAAATAAACCGATTTTTTTTTTCTTTAGTTAGTATGGAGTAATTCCGTACTTACCGCATAAATATTTCTTTCTTCGCTTATTTATTTATTTATTCATTTGTTTTTTTTGATTGAAGTAGGCTCGAATTTTGATTAAAGAATGTTGATGAAACTAATTGGCTAAAATATTCATTTTTAACAATCTAGGAGGTTAAAGATTTCTTAGATTATTTTGGGTTTTGATCCTTCAAATTGTTCACGGCAAGTCAAATATTGTCGTCATCGAATTCTCAAAGAAATTTTCCTCTTGCATGTAATCATTGATTGGTCAATAAATACAAAAATAATAGATTAAAAAATGACAGCTTCTCGATCCGATTTTTTGCACAAAAACCAACAATTTTTTGTATGGAAATTAGTTGACTTCCTATATATATATTTTTTTTCATGTGTGTGTGTGCACGTATATGTGTTTATATATATATATGTGTGGGTGTGTGCGTATATATATATATATATATATATAAAACCAATACCGACCTCATAAGAAATAAAGAAATTAGAAACAACAAAATAACATAGGAATTTACTGGAACGACTGATGAGAATATAATGACAATATATATATATATATATATATATATATATATATTAGAATAGAATGACAATCTCTATCTCTCTCTATTTATATATTTATATAGATATACATGTGTGTGTGTGTGTGTGTGTGTGTGTGTGTGTGTGTGTGGAGACCAGCGCATTTATCTCATGGCATGACAGAGTCTTAGCCAACGGCCTGGGAGACAAGGGGTTCACTCCCAGGTCGAGTCATACCAAAGACTCAAAAAATGATATTTGATGTGGCCTTGCTTAACACTCAGCATTAAAGAGTAAGGATCAAGTTTAAAGTGGAGCAATCAAGGAAAAGAAGTAACGCCTTCCCTTGCATCTCGGTGAAGTAGCTATAGAAAAAGGGAGCCTTCGGTTTGCTTTCGACTGCGGTCGCCAACTTTACATTACTATATTTATATATATATATATATATATATATATGTGTGTGTGTGTGTGTGTGCAGTATTTCTCCGTCAATACATATTGGATTAAGCAATATAAACATTATCTGTCGACACATTTTTGTATTTTTCCTTTCGAGTCGCCCCATCAATTTGAATCCAGGACTAATATACTTAAATGCCTTTAGCTACTGCTGCTACCAAATTTAGAAATAAACGCTACAAGTTACCAGTAGGAATAATAAACGCTCAAAAATTAGAAATTATTAATGTACATGCAAAGGTCACATCGCTTTTGCATTATACATACCCCTGATGATGGCTCAAGATCGGGAAGAAAGTAATTGGGAACAAATTAATTATGGAAGGTTTATTTACTAATTCCTGCTGGATACTATAAAATTGATGCGTCGACTCGGAAGGGTAATTACAAAAAATGTGTTGAAAAAAGACGTCTATATTGTTTAATCAAATATATATATATATATATATATATAAAGAGAGTGAGAGAGGGAGATAAAAAGAAAGAGAGAGAGAGAGAGAGAGAGAGAGCGAGAGAGTGAGAGTAACTCTCGATGTTTTTACTGTCTTCAGTAAGCAATAAGAAAAAGAAAAATCGACAAAAATCAAAATCCCTGCAAATGGAAAAGCTTCAACCAATCAATTATTTAATACCAGCGACATTTTTTGAAGATTGATTAATTTCATATTTGTTCACATTTGTTTTTTTTTTTACTTTTTTTTTCTTTTCTTTTCTTTTTTAGAACCTGCACTGGTCAGATTTAATTGCCTCCCCTGATACAAAGGCAGACCCTCTCAGATTGTCGTGTAAAGAAATGAAGCGAAGAGAAGCTGTGTGGGAACTCTTCAAGAGCGAAGTTATCTTTCTTGTCGACCACCTCATGGTCTTAAAACACGTATGTACCCATATGTAAACTCGTCGCGATATAATAAAAAGTCTCTCAGGTTTCTTAGATATAATAGTTACAATTTGAGCACCTCTGGTGGTGTAACGGTTAGTAAGCTAGACTTGCATACCTACACGAGTGAGTTCGAGTCTCATTGGGCGCCCCATCCATTTGTCCTTGTGCCACATCGAAGCAAGGAGCTTTCTAAACTATTATAATTAATATTAGTATAATTCATTGGAATTTCATTATTGTGGATATTTTTAATTCGATTTTCATAAATATGAGTGGGAGGTCCCAATGGCGTAATGGCTAACGTGTTGTACTTGCGACAACTCGTCAAGTGGTGAGAGCTCCATTTGCGCTATAATGTTCTTATTCAGACTAATACCTTTAGGAAAGACTTTAACCCCCTTATTTCCACCAGCTATGGGCTAAATAGTACCACTACTATTCTACAAAAATTGTTTTGGCATTAAATAATCCGTTTTCGTGGCAAAAATCAGAGGTTGCTTATTACCCGAAGTTTTTCATTACAAGCATACATAAGTTGGAAAAGCGGGAACAGAAAGTCAACGGTAATTGGTTTTTCACCTATGTAATCATCGCACCAAATCAAGCAGTCACCAAGTACTGTTCATTCTACGTTCAGGCTATCCAATCTTATATATATATATATATATATATATATATATATATAGATTATCATCCACAGACAGACTGTTTCGTTGTATCTCAACTATTCAGTGTGGCTAGACACGTAGGACGCTTGAAGCTGGGATCGAAGCCCGTCCAACTTTATGTTAGATTTAGTATCATACAGCTCAGCCAACAAGCGAACCACATCAACTCGGGAATTATAAGGCATTATTTTGAAGTAGCTTTTCGTTTGTTTACATTTTGGCCTTACTGGATATATTGGTTGATGTCTGATGGCATATCAGACATGTGGGTTATTTGATATCAAATCCTGTCAATCTATCTATCTATCTATATATATATATGTGTGTGTGCGTGTGTGTGTGTGTGTGTGTGTGTATGTGTGTGTGATTTGTAAGTGAACAGATTGTAGGAACGTCTACTTAATGTGTATCCGTATTGCTAATTTGTTGGCACAAAGTTAAATGGTTTCATATATTCTTATCGAAGTTCAATAATTCTGTTTATTAAGTATTTCTGTCTAATAAAAATAATTTGCAAACAGCTTTATGGTATGATGGTACAGTTATTCTTGACCCATTGATTGGACTTTAACAAGGTCAGAGTTAAACTGTGAGTAATGACAATGAGAGGCTTCTAAACATTCTTCAAAGCTTCAGGACTGAAGCCTCGTAATAAATAGTTAAATAGTAACGTATCAGTCAGTCTGAAGTAAATATTAAATATCAGTCAGTCTGAAGTAAATATCAGACAGTCCGAAGGAGTGGTCTTCTGAAAATATCATTAAGTCTGAATATATCGAACAGTGTTTGAAAATAGGCGTACTGTTTATCCAAAATATCTGGCTTACGGGTTTCAAGGTTTTACCATGAATTGACAAAGGAATTCATCAGAAAATAAGTTGAAATTACGCTTAACGCAATCAGAACAGGTGACTCCCTTGGATTCAATAAAGGACGTAGTTTGAAGTTCTGGGTAGGTTCCCGAGTTCGACAAGCACCTGAAGAAGGCCGGAGGAAATATGGGGCGAAACGTTGTGGAAATAACAATAAATATGAAGACAATAGTCCTCAAACCCTTAATGATAAAAACCAGAAATTACCTCTGTTTTATTTTAATTTTCTTTTCCCTTTTCTTTGCAGTGTTTCATGGAACCATTGAAAAAAGTCCAGGTTGAAGGTCATTTAATGTTCGCCGAACCCCGTTATTTATTTGGAAACTTGGATGAAATTTGTTACGTGAGTTGAACATCATTTACACTTTTCAGTCTCATGTTCCCTTTATTTTAAATATTTCAAGATACCTATCGAAGTTTTCGAAGTGACAACAAGCAGTAAACACAATGAGACAGTAAATTAAATCCTTTTAAATTAAACAAAAAAAAAAGAACCAAAATTCGTATCTTCTGTTGGGTAATGGTCATAATGTTATGAGAACTTGAGGTAGCTCAAAAGATCTGTTACATATTCGCCAGTATTGCGGGAAACTTTCCGGAGTTTGTGAAGGTGGGCATCCATAAACTCGTTATTTAATCTTCCAAATCTTTTTTTTTTTCCAAATCTTGATAGGTCCGTAACAAGTATTTAGAAGCATACAATTGAAATGTGTTTTGATTATACTTAAAAAAAAGTAAGTAAAGTTGGTGACCGTGGTCGAAGGTGACCCCAAGTCTCCCTTTTCAATAACTACTACACTGAGGTGTAGGGGATGGCGCTACTCTTTTCCCTGCATTGCTCCACTTTACTCTTGATCCGTACCTTATAATGCTGAGTGTTAATCAAGAAGGGATCAAGTACCATTTTTTGATTCTTTGGTATGACTCGACCTGAGATTGAACCTAGGTCTCCCGGGCCATTGGCGAACACTGTATATATATATATAGATTGGCAGCATTTTTTCATTGGTACATTTTTGACTGAACATAATAGACATTTTTGTCTACATATTTTTTGTTAATCTTTTCGAATTGTCGTATCGATCTTATGATATTTAGCGGGAATTGGTTGATAAACCTTCCATGATTAGTAATTTCCCAAGTACTTTCTGCCCAACTTTGGACCATCATCAGGGGAAGATGTATTACAAAAGTGATGTAACTTTTGTATGTACATTACTACATTACTACACTGTAAGAATGAGCGCTTCTAGTGTTGTATTGTGTAGCGTTTACTTTTCGAATTTGTTTCTATAAATAGTTTCAGTCGCTAAAGACATTTAAGTACATTAGAACTGGTTTAATTAATTCTTTCAAGTTTGGATTGTTTGTTCCTAATACGTTGTTCCTAGAAAATTTGTAGTTTTTCCTTGTTATTTTTGTTCTAATATTGTTGTTTTCGGTAAGACTTTTCTGTAATTCTATTGTTGGGTATGAATCTTTTTTAAATGCTATGCTATGGAACTGGTATCAAAAAGGTGCATTGTAAGTCTTCTGGATAGGGTAGTTGAGGTTAAATCATGATATACATTGTTGTTTTCAGAGATACAATCTCCTAAAGGACATTTAAATCAATATATAACGTTGTTTTTTTTTTTTGTTTTTTGTTTTTTTTGTAAAACTCCAATCGTGGGAGAGGCATTATTTTTAATGACTAAGTTGGAGGTTTTGAATTTATTATAGTATATTGTAAGTTTTATTTTTTATTTGGATCAGTGGGGAATACGTTTCTTTGAATCACTGTTATATATATATATATATATATATATATATATATATATATATATATATATATACAAATATTTGATATTTAGAGTCTCAAATGTAACATTTGTCTTTGCATGAAGTTGATTGCAAAAATATTGGGTGTTATCAGACTGGATCTTCTATGCTTGCCTACCTTAATGTGCGGGAAAAATAAGACATGAAAACTAATTTTCAGGTGGTGTTTATATCATGCAGATGACATTTCACCCTGCACGAGATTCATGGAAGTAATGATTTTGAAAAACAAAATTTAAATTAAAAAGTAGATTTTTAGGAAAAAATATTGGCAACCGTTATGAACTATCTCTATAGTTGTCACGGCAACGTAACGAGGAAAGCCAATCGTGATACAACTTTTAAAAGATGTGATGGTAAAATAATTTATAATCAAAGGATTTGAAAATATGACTGGTATGAGTGAATAAAATATATTTTTCAGTAATAAATTGTAATTAGATGGTACATTGGTTCGAATGTTCGCCAATGCCTGGGGAGACCGGGGTTTAGTCCCACGTCGAGTCATACCAAAGACTCAAAAAACGGTACTTGATACCGCCTTGCTTAATACTCACCATTACAGGTAAGGATCAAGGGTAAAATGGAGAAATTCAAGGAATGGAGTAGCGGTGTAGGAGCTCATGAAAAGGAAGCCTTCCGGTCAACCTCGACTAAGGTCCAACATTACTTAGATGGTACACTGACTGAAATGAATATTTGAGATTCTTTTTTTGTTGTTGTAACCTCCATCAAATTGGACGGAATATTCTTTTGTTTTAACATCAATCTTGCCAGAAATGGTGATAAGTTATAAAATCTAGATTGTTGTCTGAGCATTTTTTTAATACCGACAAAAAGTTGGGGACAAGCCTGAACTGTTTCTCAAAATGCAATCAAGGCAATAAAGGCACTTTTTGTTAATTGGTCGTAATAGTTCGAAGTGGAGCTGCCCGTAGTGTAATAGTTATCGTCAGAGGAAATGGACACGTTGACTCGAGTTCAAATCCTGGACAAGACTGATTGCATTTCACATAGTACTAATACCCTTGGGGAAGGTATGAATCCAATTATTCTCCTTCCAACAATGGGTAAATAGTTGGGCCGACTGGGTTCTTCAACCTTGGTGAGACAACTAGTTTAGGAGAAGGAAAACTCTGAATTCAAACCTGTTAAACTCCACTTAAAATTGACCTTGTGTCATATCCTGCCCGAGTGGAGGGGTTGGTAAATATAGGGTAAAGTTCGAAATGAACTGCCAAAGAATACACATCTACACATTGCTTGGGAATTACGAGGATCATTAAATAAGTTTCCAGACTTTCTTCGTATGGGCACTTTTATTGATAGTACACACATGAAACTCTAGTCCGCTTCGAAGTAATCTCCTCCAGCTGCAATGCACTTGTTGTACCGTTCCATAAACTTCTGGAAGGCCCCATGGAAGTCCTCTTGTATGAACATTTCAATGACCTTCGTCACAGACTCTTTCATCTCCTCAATTGTCTCATAACAACAGCCTCTGAGCTTAAGGAATAACCAAAAGTCACAGGGAGCAAGGTCTCGACTATAGGGAGGCTGAGGAACTGTCTTGATGCCCATCTTGGTTGAATAGTCTGTAACAAGGATGGAGTTGTGGACTGGTGCATTGTCCTAGCGGAAATGCCACTGACCCGATTTGAAGAGTGCTGGCCTCTTCCGACGGAATCTCTTCCTGAACTCCCTTAAAACCTCAACATAGTAACCCTAACCCTAAACCTTTGGCCAATCAACTTTGGTCTGTTGACTTCCTTACTCCTCCTACACCTCTCATCATCCCTCACAGACTCCCTGCCTTCCTTGAATCTCTTATGCCACTCAAAAACTGAAGCTCAATTCATGCAAGATGCTCAAAAAGCAGTCTGAAGCATTCCACGCGTTTCTGTGGCATTTTTTCCAAGTTTAAAACAGAATTTTATTGCATATCGTTTTTCTAAAGTGTCCTCACGTCACGTTGCATATTTGAAATTCACCAGCTCTGACAATCAGGCTTTAGTAGTGTGTATTCCAATTGCGGCTGTTGCTGTTCATTTGAAGCTGAAAACATAAAAATTGGTCAGTCTTCTCATAAGATGTATAGCAATAACATACTGAATTTTCATGCGTCTACGACAATTTTAAATACCTGTACAAAAATGTCTGGAAACTTATTGAATACACCACGTATTTCAACGAACATACTTTAACAAGTTACAAGAAATAATGCTAAGATTTGCTCTTATAAATTCCCATGGCGGGTTCTTTGATGAAAAGAACATATAAATTTGTTTTAGTTAAAATTATAATTATTTCATATGAATCTTCATCTATGTTATTGCAAAAACGCATACAAATATAGAAAATTATTGATTTATTTCTTTAAAGACACGAAGCTAAATACATTAAGTTTAAAGAAAAATTCTATCTGTTCCTAAATTTTTGGTCGGTAGTATATATATATATATATATATATATATATATATATATATATATATATATTGGAGGTGTTTGTTGAGTAATTGACATGGTGAACCAAGTTCAAATCATGGACGATGCTGTTTATATTTCATATCCATAGACATGCTATTCGGAAAGGTATGCTTCCACTAATTCTCCCTCGAGCTATGGGTAAATAGTAGTGCAGACTGGGTTCTTTAACCTCGGTATGGCAACTAGTTTAGGAGAAGAAAAACTGGGCACAGACCTGTTGAGCTCTAGTAAAATATGACCTTGTGTCGCACCCTACAAAATTTGCGTGACGAGTTCATGACGAAATGTAGTTTAATGTTGTTGCAGAGAAGTTTTCCGGTTGATGAAATGAAAATGTTTAAGCTGAAAGGAATTATGAATAAAACAAGCAATATTAAAACCAATAACAAGAGGTTGAGTCAAAACAGACGCTGTCTTTTTTTAATTATATTTGATAAGAGCAAAAACTTACAAAAGATATGTTGTATGAAGATTAATTTTGATATATGTCAGTCCAGAATCCCTTACAGGATAAAGCTGATATTTTTGACACGACGTAGAAAATCTGACGTCTGTCTTCTTCGACTGTAGGACTGTTACTCACTAGCACAGTGTTGTGATATCTTCGGACATATTAGCATTTTGGCGGCAAAACAGCGATAAGTTATTTTTTTATTCTTGTGTAGTTGCCGTCAAGTTTTTTTTTCTCCATCCGTTTAGTTAGCGTCCATTTGGTGCATCCATATAGCAGTATCGACACGATCGCTGCTGGGAAGAAATTGCGTTTTGTTTTATCGGTCAGTTCTGACTTCCAAATGACCGATAGCCTATCGATAGCTGTCCATGCCTTTGCTAGTCGCGTATTGATGTCTGTCTCGAGGCGCTACTGCCACTCCTGGCGCTACCAAGCAGTCTTTGCCACCGGACAACATATATAAGGTGCACAGCGCATAATTGTTAATTGGTGTGAAAAACGGAATTAATGAGATGAGTTTAAATTCCGACCGACATTGCTAACATTCATTTCACACCGGAAATGGACTAGTTTATTTCTTCCTCTTGCTATGGAGAGATATTAGAGCTGACGGGGTTATGTTGCATTGGTAGCGCACCTAGCCCAGGAATAGAATCAGTTTCAATTCGAACTCCATATTGCACGTAAAATGTTATTTTTTAAGCTGAGCCTTGCCAAAACATAGTATAGTTGATTCGAAGATAGCCCAAAAGATATGAATATGCTAATTCTGCGATTTACTTAAACACTGTGCACAAATATACATGTCATTAGCTTGTGTGGCAAGATAAGGCCAATGACCCATATGTTTTACACGGTCTAAAAAAGGCGTATGTCTAGCGGTGTATAAAAACTAACAAGGTGTGGCATTTTTACCTTTTCTCGAACCAAGTTAATATAGATAAATCTACATGAAATGAAGCCCAATATGGCCCCTCTAAATTTTTTAGCATTTTTTACACATGATTCATATTACACAAATTCACTATCTGCTTTGAAGTTGGTCCCTATAAAGAGACCGATGACATTTCTTACGAAAATTCACGAAATCCTTCCGAAAGGAGGTTAACATGCATATGAAAAATACAAATTTGGTTGCATAAAAAAAATAAGAAAATAGCTGCAAAGCGACGCAAGATGCCGGAAGGGCTTCTGCGATTGGATAAACCTGCTGACTAGAATTAGTCGTCCTCAAGGTAATTGGAGAATTCGTTTGGGTGAGCTGCCAAAGTTCGCATATGGCCAGTGGTGTGAAGCAGATGAAAAAGAAGCAGTTTAGGATGAATAATGTGTTGAGACTTTCCTTGAAGTTTTGTTTCAATCCACTTTTGCTGTTTGGTACCGTTATGCGCATGTCGAGATTCTTGTTTTTCCAACACTGACGGTTATGTAGCCATTTTGCAAAATACATGATAGTCCCAGTAAGAATAAGTAGTGGAAAAAACCAGTCGATCAAATAGAAAACGCTAATACTTGCTGGATAATATTCCTTTTCCGAAACGCAAACCATGGTTGGAAACGATGGCAAATGATGAATCCTATCAACAACTTCGTTTTCCGTACGATTTCCGCTTCCTGTCGAGTTCATTTCCGCCAAAGGTTCATAAAAAATTAGTTTATGGTAGTAAAACATGGGAGAGTTCGATCCTGCAAACAGAAATAAAGCGATAACGAAAGAGATTGGTCGATGCTTGTGTCGGGATTTAAAATAAAACATTGAAATCAGACAACCGGCCAAGCGTTCGGCGGAGATACCGACAACTATCCAAGAGCTTAGCTGTCGAAGAGATCTTTCCAGAAAGGGCCAGAATTTGCATAAGAACGGTGACGTACGATGCAGGTCTATTTGGAAAGCATGTCGAAGCACGAAATCTGGAAGAGAGATCCCGAGAACCAGGATGTCGTTTATGGATTGGGCTAATAAGTAGAATCGGATTTTAGATTTACGCATCTTTGGCTGGTTAAGAACGACACAATTGAGAATTCCGCTGACGATTCCAAAGATGAACATGAAGGAACCAAAATAACGAATGGCTTGTACCAAGAATTCAGGTAGATTCTGTTTCATCAGGACCTGTCAACTGAAAATAAATATACGATTAGATATATAAAAGTAGCAGAAAGTGTAACATTTTAAGCAAGTGGTCTCAAGGCTCGATTAGATAAGTAATATATATATATATATATATATATATATATATATGTGTGTGTGTGTGGGGGTGGGTGGGTGTGTGTGTGTGTGTGTGTGTGTTTATGGAAAAAGGAAACGAACGAAAGATATATATTTTTGTAGTTTGATGATTTATCTATTGTTTGTTTTGATTTTTATGCCAATGCGTTTCAACTTCAAGGTTTTTTTAATATAAAAAACATTCTATAAAAATTATTTTGAGCGTGAGAAATCAAATAATCATAACCGATTAGTCTTCATATCAGTCGGAGGTCCTCATCAGGGCAAAAGAATGTTTCTTATGAAAACAAATAACTCAGGATAATATGTTCGAAATTGATTACGTCACGGGGAGGAATTTCTTTGAAAGAGAGTAACGGCGTTTTACGGTTTGAGAAACAAATTTTTAACGATTTAAAATTTGAAATATCTAGAAAAAAGTTTAGTTTTATCTGTGGATTTTAAAATCTTTTAGCATCAGTTTTGTCAGAGAAGGAAATATTTTGTAAAAACATTGTTATCGTAATAGTGTTAATTTACTAAGCTTTTTGCTTAGATGTAGCACAAGGCAGCATGAATGGGGCACCCAGTGAGAATCGAACTCACTCGTGTAGGTTTGCTAGTCTAGCTTGATAACCATTACACCACCCGAGGTGCCCTTGTTATTATAATAGTGTATCAAAATATAATATAGAAGACGCTTCACTTACTCTGCACTTAACTCTGTCGTGGATGAAGGCAAATATATTAGAATAGTGGAAGGCAATTTAGATAGAATGTTTTTTTATTCAAAATACGGGGTCTGATATTGTTTTGGAACCTGGATACGCATTGATCTGTATATGAGATAATCAATGCAATCTCGTACCATTACATTTACGTTTAATCTTGAATAAATTGAAACACACCGTGTTATAATTTTATTTTTCGTCAGTGTTTAATAAACACTGACGAAAAATAAAATAAAATTAAATTAAATTAAATTAAATTAAATTAAATAAAATAAAATTAAATAAATAATATTTATAGACCTCTTCTATACGCAAACTCACCCTGAAATAAAAACAAAAGTAAATATTACGGAAATAATACAGGTACATCATGAATTAAACGTATCTCTATGTGGTTATACCAACAAATTGCAAATGTGCCAGGTTAAACCAAGCCTAGTAAATATCTCGAACACGTGATGTAGTAGTGTCATGTGATCATTATGTACTTCTATTGGCACATTAGATATAGGATTTGGTGTGTTATATGTAGCTGTTACCAGCTATCTATAAGGAATATTCGTCAGTAAATATTAAATGAGGCTATATTACCGCGATTGTGAAATAAAAGGTAAGGGCTATGCTGCGTATGCATCCCTTATATATATATATATATATGATTAAATAAACCAGACACTACGTGTCTGCATATTCTGTCTTTTAACCATTCAAGTCTCCTTATGAGTCGTTCGACTTTTGGATGGAATGAATTAAGGAAATCACCATGTGTTTCCTCAAGTAATTTCGGCCCCAATTGGAACGATAATCGCAATAGCAAATAATAAAAAGACAAATACAATGACGAATCGTGTACATTTATAGAAAGAGTGCATGGAAGAACTAATGGCATAAAAATAAATAAAACAAACAAATAACAAATAAATCATTAAACTACACCAATACATAGCCTTCATTCGTTTTTTTTTCTACATATATTCTGTCTGATTCATTCCATTCCTTCTCTCTCTCTCACACACACACACGCATGCACATACATAGACACCGATTTCTCATGAATTGAGCATTCTGGTATCCGGTTTGGCAAAATATAAACACGCGAAAGTTAATACATAAGGCTTTATAATTCCAGAGGTGACGTATGATCGATGATGGCTGAGCGGTAAGATACTAAGTCTAACGTAAAGCTGGGCGGGTTTCGGTCCCAGTTTGAAGCGTCCTGTGTGTCTAGCCACACTGAAGTGATGTGATACAACGAAACAGCCAGTCTATGGATGACAATATATATATATATATATATATATGCGTGCGTGTGTGTGTGAGTATGTATTAAAGTCAGGTTCTGAAAGAGACGAGCAATCACGTCTGGTAAATATTATCTTTGAAGAAAAGTTTTCAAAATAGTTTTAAAAAGTTGATACGCAATAAGAAAAATGACGGAAAATGAACTCTGGACCAATCTATTTTGTGAATATATATATATGTGTGTGTGTGTGTGTGTGTGTATGACACGATGGGTGGCATTCGTTTCTGTGAGTGTGGGTGTGAGTGCCAGTCAGAGGATCCCTTTGTCTGTTTTGGCGAGAAACCCACTCAAAGGGCTTGCGCTTGACATTTCCCAAGAGCCTGTTAGAGGGCGATGGTAGGAGGGTCCCAGAGAGAACAGAAGAAAGTAGAGAGAGAACAGAACAGGGCGGTCGACAGACCAGGGCGGTCGATAGAACTGAGCAGGAGAACTGGCAGTCGACAGAAGAGAGCAGTTGACAGAAGTTGGGGGAAGCTGTCAGTCGAGAGAAGAAATGCGACTGCCAGGACCTTTGGACTCAGAGGCCGTGTTGGTCAACGGGAAAGGATGAGCTAGCGTTCCTGGTAGCTTTATAGGAATTTCGCTTGAATACACGCTCGTGCTACCCATAGATGCACAGAAAGCTGCGCAAAAGTGTCACAAACTTCTCCCTTCTTGCGCTCGGAGCTAACCCAAGTCCGTGTTTGTTTGTTCTCTTTTCTTCCACTCTCTCGGTTGTGTATGTTGTTTTTTGTGTGTTCGTAAAGAAATGTGAAATACCCCTGGCCGGAAATGAGAGAAACCACTTGACGATCTGATGGCCATGAGTGGTTTAGGGGATTGAGATAGTGGAGACCGGCCAGCGGTGTATTGTCATATATATATATATATATATATATATATATGTGTATATAAGGCTCAAAATTTTGTCTGGGGTGGGGCTTGGTATAACAAGAAACTCGGCCTAAGAGTAACAATTAACCAAAAGTTGCTGAAATTATCAGATCACAACAGCCATCTTAGTGGTAACGAGAGCTGGTCGCGAAAGGCGTGAATGGGTATTCGGTGTCCTGTGAACCTCAATAAAATCGAGTGGTCATGGAGTGTGAGTATATTGCATAGAAAAAAAACAAAGCCAACAGTCGGAAAAGAAGTAAATCGACAAAGTTCAAATTGTGGGAATATCCATCTGTAGCTCATGCGTCTTCGTTTGTACAATGTCTCCTCAATCTGGTTCAGTATTTCTCAGCTGCTTTGGATAAAAGTGAACGATTCCGAGACAGGTCAGAAACGGAATAAAAAGGCGAAAACAAAAAGCTTGAGGATATGTCCCTTAACAGAAGAGGAGAGTATATGAGACTTCGCAAAATAACGGTGTGTGTGTGTGTGTGTGCGGGTGTGTGTGGAGTTTTCACTTTTTCTCTGTAGACGGTGGGCAAAATTCCCTTATCAAAACTAAAGAGAATACTAGACTTTTGGGCTTGAGGTGACTTTTCTTATCTCTCCTCGCCGGATTATCTCTAGCAGGTTCACTACACTTGTACATATGCTTTCACGCTTTAGGCTACCCATTGACTGAACATAAAAATCCTGCCAGACTGTATGTCTCCAGGATACACTAAAAAGAGTGATAATAAAATCGACATCTTTCAAGTTGCAGCTCCAATTTATCTGACTATCTGACTGGGAGAAGGAGGTGAGCTGTTCACGGACAAAATACACAACTCCGCAAATACACTCAGCTCACCCACGCAAATATATCCAGGCCCCTATTTGGATATGTACATATATACACAAATGTACATATACACATACCTGTGGTCAACTCGCAACCGTACACATATGTACACATATATACATACGTACATGTACCCAAACCTATTCATGTGTTTACCGTGATAAGCATAGACTTATATGCACACACATATGTGTAAAATTATGTACGACCTCACCAAAAGGTCATAGCTCTTAAAGTGTCATCATCATCATCATCATCATCATGTCGTGCCGCCAGCACGGATATCCTTGACCATCTCTCGCCACTTCTCCCTATCATTCATCGCCTCCGGCAGGTCTTCTGGGTTACATCCTGTGTCCTCCCATAGCTGCTGTATGTAAGTTCGGGCTGGTCGTCCTGCTTTTGCTTGGCCATATGTGGGGGTCCAGAGGAGTACGTCACTTACGAGCTCGTCCTTGCAGCAGTGTCCGGCGTGTCTGGCTCGTCTAACCTGTATAGTTTTCGTGATGGGAGGCAAGTGGCCGTACAGTTGGCGTCTCGTGGGGTGTTGTCGCCAGGACTTGTTCAAAATTGCTCTCAACATTCTTGTGTAGTTGCCGTCAAGTTTCTCTCCAGCCGTTTGGTTAGCGTCCATGTAGCTGTATCGATACAACCGCTGCCTGGAAGAAACTCCGCTTCATTTCATCGGTCAGGTCTGATTTCCATATGATTGAGAGCCTATCTATAGCCGTCCATGCTTTCGTCAGTCGTGTGTCGATATCGTTTTCTGTTGATGAGGCGCTACTTCCTAGGTAGGTGAGTTTGTCCACTAGCCTCAGAGAGGCTCCGTCTAGTGTGGTAATGTTGCCCGTTTGGTTGTAACACATCTTAATTCTTGAAGTGTAAATATAATAAAATAAGACTTATCTGGTTGGTTTGGTTGTTTGGGTTTTATGGCATATCAACCTTTGTTGGTTATTTAACGCCAAATCCATTTTTATGTAAATAATCAGTTCAATTTCAAACAATTCAGTTTAGCACGAGTACACAGTTTGTCAAAAATATTTCTATGTAAAGCTATTCAGGTGAGTCAAACAGTTCTAATTCATCTAATTCAGTTTAGTATAAATACAGATTTTGTTTACACACAGTTAAATGTCAAAACAGTTCTATATTAAACAATTCAGTTTGCTGTAAGTACAGTTTCAATGTCAAAAACAGTTCCATTTCAAGCAATTCCGTTTAGCATGAGCACAGTTTAATAGTCAAAATATTTTCTATTTCAAGCTATTCAAATTAGTCAAACAATTCTAATTCAAACAATTCAATTTAGCATAAGTATGCAGTTAGTTCTGTTTAACCCATAGATAGGGTCCTATCAGGTGCTACTATTCCAGGCCAGAGTGGACCAGGGAGCAATGCCAATGAAGAGGTGCTCTGCATTCCTCAAAGCTCCAGCATCACTGGAACATTACCATCAGATTGTTTAGTGTCATGTCCAGGACACTCATTTGGGGGGCTTACCTGTAGTCGGTGTATTCTATAGCCCCAGCTGACTGAGCAAGCATTATCTGGTACCCTAACTTGAAAATAGCCATGAACAAAAACTTATCGAAATCATCAGATTCCATCAGCTATCTTCGAGTTAACAATAGCAGATCAGCCGTGCCGGCGACACAAGTTAAGGTTTGGTATTCTGTGAATCTCAATAAAAGAAACTGGGACTTTCTATTCTCTTTCATTGTTGGTTAGAGACATGAGTAGTAGAGTAGTGGGAGAGCGAGTGAGAGTCATTCAAAGATTAGGAGAAGAGATGGTGCTGACAAGAACGAAGTGTTTCCCCCGCAATGTGCATGTCCGTTACTTACTTTTACATAACCCCACGATGTCGGAAACTGAACTGAGAGAACGAAATAACGGAGTTGGAGGTGTGTTTGGTTTACATGTTTCTCATGCCTTTATTCGATAATCGGCAATCATCAACATAGCAGTGGTGTAATGGTTATCGTCGTAGGAAATGGACACGGCGACTCGAGTTCAAATCCTGGACGAAAATGATTGCATTTCACATTGCACTAATACCCTTGGGAAAGGTATGAATCCAATTATTCTCCCTCCAGCTATGGGTAAATAGTAGGACAGACTGATTCTTCAGTCTTGGTGAGACAACTATTCTAGGAGAAGGAAAACTCTGAATTCAAACCTGTTAAACTCCGCTTAAAAATTGACCTTGTGTCATATCCTGCCCGTGCGGAAGGGTTGGCAAATAAGATCAACATTGCAGTCGTCGGTGTCTATGCCAAATACTTCCTATACGTGTTAATTTAAAAGCACACACACACACACACACACACACATATGCACACATAAAGCAAGTTGATTGATTTATTTATTGATTTAATGGCACGACAACTCGTTTGAGGTTATTTTAAGCTTAGATATAAAGAAATCGCATACATGGTACATTTATGTTTAAATTTTTCAATAGCTGAGAAAACTGGAAATAAATCTGACTGTATGAAAATCATTATTCGTTTGGTGTTGAGGGTCAGCAGTTCTGGGTGGCTCCCTTTTGTCCCCTCTCCGCATTCGCCATGGTTTGATAAAAACCTTTAGGGACATTATAGTACGCAAATGTCTGAAATTCAGCCGCTTTCCTCAGCAAAAACTAATTTTTGAGTTATCTGCGTCTCTGTTGAAGTTGACATTATATTATTCATCAAACCTTAGTAGACTTGTTCTTGTTGAGCATGTTATTCCTGGTAATGTTCCTGTTGTTAATAAGATCTTGTAGCTCCATGCTCTTTCCGTCGATCCAATCTTCGGGCTTTTTTATTGCAGTGCCAAGTTTCTTTTTGGATACACTATTGATTTGAAGACGTTCCAATTTTCTTCGACAACAGCTGCTTGAATTTCAGCTAATCTGTCATTTACCGTGACCTGCAGGTCATTCTGGACTCTGTTATTCGTAAAAATGTCAGTGAATTTATCGACCATAGTGAAGGTTGACCTGAAGGTTCCCTTTTCACTAGCAACTATACCGAGGTGTAGGGGAGCATGTTACTCCTTTACCTGGATTCCTCCACTTTACCCTTGATCCAAGTCTTATAATGCTGAGTGTTAAGCAAGACGGAATCAAGTACCATTTTTTAGTCTTTTGTATGTCTCGACCTGGGATTGAACCCCGGTCTCCCGGGCTCTTGGTGAACACTCTACCCACTAGACCAATGTGCCAGTTTAAAATGCTGAAAATATACAAATATGAAAAAACACCAAGTCTTACAATGTGTGGGTTTGATTAGGGTGGCTTGGGAAAATCAAAAGGGTGTTTGAGATCTAATATGTGTGAGAGAAGGACATTCTTTTTCTCCAATAAAACCCTCTCCCTCTCTCATATTCCCCTCTTTCTCATTAGAATTAATCGACCTCTATCTGGTCGAATCTCCGATGAAATCTGATTCATTTCATGGCACCGAGCCTTCCGCGTCTACCCAGACAATCCTAATCAAAACCAATAACCCCTACCATCATCACTTACACCCATATCTATTTCTCTCTCTCTCTCTCTTTTCCCCTTATCAGCCCCTTGTCTTTAGAATTTTTCCTTCCCTTTAAACCTTTATTTCGTCCTTTATTTTATCAATTTCCTCAAATGTTAAAATGTAGAAAAACTAAAAAAAAAATGTTTAGTCTCAAGAAGTTCTGTGAATAAAGAAAGAAATATCACCAGTAAACCCGTTTGATTTATCCACTTTTCGACTTATTTTTATCATCTAGTCAGATTTACCAAAAATCTACCATTTCTCCATATATATATATATATATATATATATATATATATATGTGTGTGTGTGTGTGTGTGTGTGTGTGTGTGTGTGTGTGTGTGTGTGTGTGTGTTAGATTAAATAATAAAGGTACATTTTGTTTATCTAATTTTATTATGATCCTTTCAAGTTTTCTAACAAGTGTTTTGGTTTTAGGTTGGAGTTGGCAGATGAATTTACCAAAATTGTCTCAAGCACTTTTTGACCATTTATTGATCATCATCAGGGGTTGTTTGCATGGGTAAAGATTGTTTGTTTGTTTGTTTTTTTTAGTTTTTAGGCTTCTTATAACATTGCAAAAATTACGTAAACGTACAGTTGGACGAAACTGAGATGCTGATGACATTGAAGAAATATAAATTGAAAGCGCTCAGAACAATTTCGGTAAAAACACCTACCAACTCCAACCTAAAACCAAAACATTTGTCAGGAAACACGAAAGAATCTTAATAAAATCATATAGACTAAATGTATCTGTTATTTAATCAAACATGCTTAGATGAAGGACTGCTGCTCAACCACACACACACACACACACACACACACACACACACACACACATATATATATATATATATATATATATATATATATATATATATATGAACTATTCGAGTGCTCTTTCTTAAGTTAGCGATTAAATATTTACATTGTGGAATTTAGGCCTGTCTTACAACAGAATGCTGTTGCTTCTATCATTTCCGTAGTAGGTATGTTTTGACTAACTGGAGTTGATTGCAAGACGTCTGTCCTATTTTTTTTTTTTTTTAATAGGGTTGTTTTAGCAAGAAGAGGTGTGTCAACTTTTTTTCTAAGGGCGTTGATGCGAAGCGTAAACAAATTTGAAGTCGACACAATTCTAATTACTAAAATCAGGCTATCGTCACATTTAGCTTCTGAAAAACAATATTTGCATTTTTAACACTGAATTCTCTCCCTTGTTCTGACAATTTATTGTTGTTTTTTTTACCTTATCTTATATTCAGATATTGAAAAAGAAAAAACATTTTTTTTTAAATCTGAGAAATATAAATAAATTTGTGAAATCTCTCTGAGAATTGAAAAAATAGAAACTAAATACACTATGCTCAATCTTGATATACAAGGGAGGTAAATATTACGTTTATTTTAATCTTTTTCATAAATTGTAATTAATTCTTAATGACATTATTAGATTATTTTGAATTTTTTTATATCATTATTTTATTTTGGATGATATTATTATATTAGTATATTATATTGAATTTTCTATTATATTTACTCATTTTAGGAAAAGATATATGATTAAAATGATTAGAATATAAGGCACATCGTATATATATATATATATATATATATATATATATCATCATCATCATTATGTCGTGCTTCAAGCACGGATATCCCAGACCCTCTCTCACCACCCTTCCTTATCGTTCATCGTCTCTGGCAGGTCTTCAGGGCTACATCCCGTATCCTCATATACCTGCTGTATGTATGTTCAAGCTGGCCGTCCTGCTTTTCCTCGGCCATGTGTGGGGGTCCATAGGAGTACATCACTTATGAGCTCGTCCCTGCTTCTCCAGCAGTGTCCTGCATGTCTGGTTCGTCTAACTTGGATAGTTTTCGTGATGGGAGGTAGGGTAGCCGTATAGTTGGTGCTTTGTGGGTGTTGCCTCCAGGACTTGTTCAATATTGCTCGCAGCATTCTTGTGTAATTGCCGTCTAGCTTCTTCTCCAGCCGTTTTGTTAGCGTCCAAGTAGTTCATCCATATAGCAGGATCGATACGACTGCAGCTTGGAAGAAATTGCGTTTCATTTCATCGGTCAGGTCTGGCTTCCATATGATCGATAGCTTATCGATAGCTGTCCATGCCTTCGTAAGCCGCGTGTAGATTACTTTTTCAGTTGATGAGACACTGCTGCCTAGGTAGGTGAACTTGTCCACCAGTTTCAGAGAGCTTCCGTCTAGTGTGGAAATGTCGCTTGTTTGACTAAAGCACATGTTTTGTATGCATTGACATGGAGGCCAATGAAAACTAACTGACTCTCTCACCTTTGATATCTTCTCCACTTTAGGTTCCTGACGGAAAAAAAATATATGATTGATTGGTTGATTTTAACGGCATGTCAATCCATCCCGGGTTATTTTATGCCTTGTAGTTGGTTGGTTGGGTTTTATGACATAATCAATCTTTGTAAGTTATTTAACGCCAAATCCATCTCAAATAGTTCTATTTACAAAAATTCAGTTTAGTATGACTACGCAGTTAATATGCCAAAAACATTTCTATTTCAAGCTATTCACTTTAATCAAACAGTCCTAATTGAGCTAATTCAGTTTAGTATAAGTAGATGTTTTCTAAGCCATAGTTAAATGTCAGAAACAGTTCAATATTAAACAATTCAGTTTAGTATAAGTACAGTTTAAAAGTCAAAAACAGATCCTTTTCAAAGAATTCAGTTTAGTATAAGCCCCGCTGTTTAAATGTAAATACAGTTTTATTTTTTAAAAACTTTTCTATTTCAAACTGTTCAGTTTAGTCAAACTGTTCGAATTCAAATAATTCAGTTTAGAATAAGAATGCAGTTAGTTCTATTTAACTCATAGATAGGGTCCTATCAGGTGCTACCATTCCAGGCCAGAGTGGACCTGGTAGCAATGCCAGTGAAGGGGTGCTCTGCGTTCCTCAAAGCCCCAACATCACTGGAACCTCACCATCAGATTGTTTAGTGTCATAACCTGGACGCTCATTTGAGGAGGTGGGTCTTTAAAGACAGAGAAGGGTTACTACACGCTTACCAGGGACACCTCAGTTGGTGTAATGGTTAACAAGCTAGACTAGCAAACCTACACGAATGAGTTCCCTTCTGCTACTACTACTACAACAATTACTTATACTACTAATGAGTAAGCCGGCGACCTTAGTCGTGGGCGACCCGAACACTCCCTTTTCACTAGCTACAACACCGAGATGTGGGGGAGGGTGCTAGTTCTTTCCCTGGATTGCTCCACTTCACCCTTGAAACATACCTTATATTACTGAGTGTTAAGCAAGGAAATATTAAGTACCATTTTTAAAGTCTTTGGTATGACGCGACATGGGATTGAACCCAGGTCTCCCGAACTCTCTACTCACAGGACCAACGAGCCGGTGATACTACTAATTCTAATTCTAAAACTAGTAAGATAATAAAAAAAATAAAGATCTGAAAAACTCCCAAAAAGAGAGTTAAAAAAGAACTTGCCGAATTGTGGACTTTACTGTCCCGACTGACACTACAGAGTAAAGTTGA
Organism: Sepioteuthis lessoniana; assembly: GCA_963585895.1. Lineage (NCBI taxonomy): Eukaryota > Metazoa > Mollusca > Cephalopoda > Myopsida > Loliginidae > Sepioteuthis > Sepioteuthis lessoniana. The sequence continues at coordinate 43,159,653 of OY757915.1, read as the reverse complement.
AAGAAAGTGAAAAGATGAATAAGTCCACTGACCACGCTAGAGAATAGAAAAAAAATACGGACCATGAAAGTAACAATTATACTAATCGTAATTGGTAATCTATATACAATCACCAAAGGATTGGTAAAGGGATTGGAGGACTTGGAAATTAGAGGACGAGTGGAGACCATCCAAACTACAGCATTGTTGAGATCAGCAAGAATGCTGAGAGGAGTCCTGGAGACTTGAGAAAACTTGCTGTCATTCAAACTCCAGTGAAAGGTCATCAGCTAACGCTAATCGGAAAAAAAAACTCTCAAGGAGTATATAATAATAACAATAATAATAATGATCATGGAAAACGCACAAAAAATAATATTGCGAAAAACCAACAAAACTTAAGATAATGATAATGATGATAATCATTTTTATAAAAATGAGGGTGACTGTAAAAATAATTGTAATTAGCGCGCCTGGAACGGTCTCCGAAAGGCTGGGGAAAATGGGCTGGAAGAGCAGGAAATCCGAAGACGAGTCGATACGTTCCAAACTACAGCATGGTTGAGATCGGCCAGAATACTGAGAAAAGTCCTGGTAACTTAAGGAGACTTGCTGTTACTCGGATTCCAGTCAAAGACCATCAGCTAACGCTGGTGTGAAAAACTCTCAAATGAGTAAAATAATAATGATAATCCGTCCTGGTACTTATGCATCTATGTTACCGCAAAAAAGCTGAACTTTCCCGAGCGTTTCCGGAAAGAATCGGAATATGCCGAAACGCCTAGCTAATCAAATTTAAGATAGAATAATTCAATCAATTTGTTTACTAGGTTACAAATAAGTGTAAACATAAATTTATCGCACCAAAGCGAAAATCTACAATGTGCAGAAATGGTGATCCAATTCTGCCAAGAAAAAAAACCTTATTGGCAAAATTAAAAGTTGCCCGGCATATGAGCATCCTTGCCACCTAAAAAAAATGAGGAAAAGTTATGCCTGGAGATGCCGTAACACCGAATGTTGGACCGGGATTATTATTAAATTGTTTGGTGAAAGTAAAGAATAGTTACAAAATACCCCCCTCCCATGGTAAGAATGGATTTCTAAATTAACACGTTATTTCTTCTGCGCGGTACAATTAGAGCATAACAACGAAAATAATTATTTGAAAAAACAAAAAAATTGTACCCCTACCCCCCCAAAAAAAAATCGATAAAATAAAAATTCAAACTATTTTTTCATATTGAAAATTACCTTACATTGACTGTTGATTTATTCTTTTTCTCCTGAAAAGGTTGTTAACATTATCCATTAAAAATTGTCTTTTTCTCTTTCTTTTTTTTTTTTTTTTTTATCTTTTTGGTCTTCCTGCCTTTTGTCAACAAATTGGTTGACTTATTTTATCGTCTGCTTGCTTAAATTTCGTTCCGGAATATTCCGATTCTTTCCGTTATCGGCCCGGAAACGCTCGGGAAAGTTCGTTTTTTTACGGCAACATAGATGCATAAGCACCTCCGTCCTAAAAAAAAAAAAATGCGTTCTATAAAGCTCTCAGGGAATCAAATTTACAAAGGGGTTTCCTAATTCCGGCCAGAAAAGCAAACTTAATTTTAATTATCAAAGAAAAAAGAAAGGAACTTTTTACCTTGTAGATTTGCAAGCGAAGATTAAATAAAGCTAAAATGGTAAAGTCCCAGTAGCGTAGTAAATAACGAATCGGACGGTGAAGTTGTGGTAAGTGAGTTCGAGTCGTAGCTATGGATTAAATAATACAAACTATTGTTCTTCTACCGAAATAGCTTTGGGATTAAATAACCCACAAAGGTTAATATACCATTAAACATAGGACCCAAACCAAGTCAAATTGAACTGATGAACAAATATCTGGATCTTGTCAGAAAGCTGGAAAGCCGCGGAGCTTGTTAGGTAACATTAATATTGATAGTAGTTTGTTTACTTGGTAAAGCCCCCAAAGGCCTGGAAAAAAACACTTGGTGAAGAAGAGATCAGAGAATCGAGCCCACAGCACAGTTGAAATTGGCTAGAAAGCTTCGTCCTGGAAACCTGAAGAAACTTGCTATCACACAGCCTCCAGTGAAAAACCATTAGTTAAAACCTATTTGAAAAACTCACTTTATTTTCAAAATGCAAATAACAAAACTTCAGCGTTCTCGTTTTTAAAATTGAATAATATCCGGTATTCGTTTTTATTTATTTTTTTAATCTAAAAAAAAACAACAACCGAAAAACGTGCGTAATTAAGACTGAGTTTCGAGTAGACACACACACACACACACACACACACACACACACACAAAATTAAACTGAACTCAACGACCACAAAAACAGTTTTTTTTTTGTTTTTTTTAAGTAGAATTAATGAGTAAATTGAAATTTTAAAATTTCATATAATAAACAATTGGAAGAAAAAAATTAAAGAAAGAAAAAAAGGGTGTTACCGAACCGGATCCTTAGCTGTGGTTTTCGAATAAGTAGAATGACAGGATGCAGCAGCAAATCCTTTTTCTGCAAATAATGCCTCATAGTGTGAAGGGATTTCCTGTGGAAATAGCTTCCCACTTGTTAATGTCAATTCGAAGTTGCCTCCCTTAGATTGTATGTCAAAATTCAACCTACTTGATTTCATAAGATGTTTATTAACTGTATTATTTCGTAGTATTACCGAATATAGTCTTACAATGAACACATTTTTAAGAGGAATGTTTTACCCCAAAAACAAGGGGTCATCAATTACACGAGATATGTTTTTGAAACGTCGAAATTTACCTTGCTTCTAGGCCCTATCTTGTTATAACTTCCACCCAAAGTACCCTAGCATAGCGTATACCTCAACAATATATAATAAAGTTTTAACTTAAAATTGTTTTCTACTCATAACAGCTGTCCTTATTATATGTAGGAATATTACAAATAGAAAACAAAGACGCGGAAAAATTTTATAATCTTTGCTAAAAAAAACTTTGCTTAGATCTTTCATGTAATTTTGTTTATTAAAAAAAAGTAAATAATGCCTTCCAAGCGAACTTAATCACTTACATTCATGATTAGTTATATCATCCATGCCATAGTTAATCAGTGGTTGAGCTTTAAGATATTTAGAATATCCACGTAAACACGGTAGGCTTCATCAAGATCTAGATTACATTGATTAGTTGCGGTATTGGATCGATTTTGTCAAAATGTTCAAACAAAGCTCCTTTTCATCCCGTATATCCTTGTGAAATGAACAAGTTTTTAGACGAAATTTTAACCACCAAAACAAGGGATCGCTCATTATACGAAATATTTTTTGAAACACCGAAATTTACCTTGGTTCTAAGATTTCAACTCAGTATCCATGTAATATTCGAGACGATGTCGAGCGATTTTGTTAATAAAAAAGTAAAAAAAAAAAATCCTGAGCGTACTTAATCAATTACATACGCAATTTTATTATCCATGCTATTGTGTATCAGTGTGAATGTTTTGAATATCCCAGTGAACACGGTAGGATACATCAAGGTCTAGACTACATTGATTATTTACGGTATTGAATTGATTTTGTTTGTATTAGAGTAGTTTTGAAATTATAATAAAGTGTTTAAATGTTTGTCTTTACATCATTGGATACTGAAGAAATATTTCCGTTGGATATCATAACCACAAGTTAGCGTAAGTTGATTGTGTTTTATGGCATATCAATATTTGTAAGTTATTTAATGCTAAATCCACTTTAAACATAAAGATTAAATATTTGTGATTTGAGAGTGAACGGTTCGTAGGTAACAATTTCAGCTATGGTAAATCAGTGGTACAGTGTTTGTATGTCTGAAATATCTAAGTAAGACAAGCAAAGCAACATCAAGGTCTAGACTACATTGATTATATTTGAAAGTGTGTGAAAAATTTCACTTTATGTTACTAGATGATGAAGACATATGCTTGTAAACATGCATAGCTGAAAGTTAAGAAGTCATTCATTACACGAACTCGTTCAGAACAGGAGTAAATACGGTAGATTAATTCACCGATTTTTGTTTGCTCTGTCGGATGGGGTTGTAGAATATACTGACTGTATCTCGGCGGAGAGGCAAGACAGCAACCAATAAGTGACCTGATGGCCCAGTCGGATTTGGTTGTTGAATATACTGACTGTATCTCGACAGAGAGGCAAGACACCAACCAATAAGTGTCCTGATGGCCCAGTCGGATGGGGTTGTTGAATATACTGACTGTATCTCGGCAGAGAGGCAAGACACCAACCAATGAGTGTCCTGATGGCCCAGTCAGTTGGGGTTGTTTAATATACTGACTGTATCTCGGCAGAGAGGCAAGACAGCAACCAATAAGTGTCCTGATTGCCCAGTCGGATGGGGTTGTTGAATATACTGACTGTATCTCGACAGAGAGGCAAGACAGCAACCAATAAGTGTCCTGATTGCCCAGTCGGATGGGGTTGTTGAATATACTGACTGTATCTCGGCAGAGAGGCAAGACAGCAACCAATAAGTGTCCTGATGGCCCAGTCGGATTTGGTTGTTGAATATACTGACTGTATCTCGGCAGAGAGGCAAGACAGCAACCAATAAGTGTCCTGATGGCCCAGTCGGATGGGGTTGTTTAATATACTGACTGTATCTCGGCAGAGAGGCAAGACAGCAACCAATAAGTGCCCTGATGGCCCAGTCGGATTTGGTTGTTGAATATACTGACTGTATCTCGGCAGAGAGGCAAGACAGCAACCAATAAGTGTCCTGATTGCCCAGTCGGATGGGGTTGTTGAATATACTGACTGTATCTCGACAGAGAGGCAAGACAGCAACCAATAAGTGTCCTGATGGCCCAGTCGGATTTGGTTGTTGAATATACTGACTGTATCTCGGCAGAGAGGTAAGACAGCAACCAATAAGTGTCCTGATTGCCCAGTCGGATGGGGTTGTTTAATATACTGACTGTATCTCGGCAGAGAGGCAAGACAGCAACCAATAAGTGTCCTGATGGCCCAGTCGAATTTGGTTGTTGAATATACTGACTGTATCTCGGCAGAGAGGCAAGACAGCAACCAATAAGTGTCCTGATGGCCCAGTCGGATGGGGTTGTTTAATATACTGACTGTATCTCGGCAGAGAGGCAAGACAGCAACCAATAAGTGCCCTGATGGCCCAGTCGGATTTGGTTGTTGAATATACTGACTGTATCTCGGCAGAGAGGCAAGACAGCAACCAATAAGTGTCCTGATTGCCCAGTCGGATGGGGTTGTTGAATATACTGACTGTATCTCGACAGAGAGGCAAGACAGCAACCAATAAGTGTCCTGATGGCCCAGTCGGATTTGGTTGTTGAATATACTGACTGTATCTCGGCAGAGAGGTAAGACAGCAACCAATAAGTGTCCTGATTGCCCAGTCGGATGGGGTTGTTTAATATACTGACTGTATCTCGGCAGAGAGGCAAGACAGCAACCAATAAGTGTCCTGATGGCCCAGTCGGATGGGGTTGTTTAATATACTGACTGTATCTCGGCAGAGAGGCAAGACAGCAACCAATAAGTGCCCTGATGGCCCAGTCGGATTTGGTTGTTGAATATACTGACTGTATCTCGGCAGAGAGGCAAGACAGCAACCAATAAGTGTCCTGATTGCCCAGTCGGATGGGGTTGTTGAATATACTGACTGTATCTCGGCGGAGAGGCAAGACACCAACCAATGAGTGTCCTGATGGCTCAGTTGGATGGAGTTGTAGAATACACCGACTGCTTCTCTGCTGAGGTGTGAGACTCCTCCAACGAGTGTCCAATGACATTAAACAATCTGATGGTGAGGCTCAAGTAAGACTGGAACTCTGGGAAATGTGGAATAACCCTTCATTGCCATCGTACCCAGGTCCACTCTGACGTGATGTGGTGGCACCTGATTGGGTCCTATTTTTGGGTCCAATAGAACTAAACTGCGTACTTATGCTAAACTGAATTGCTTGAAATAGAACATTTTTGACATCTAAACATCATACTTTTGCTTAACTGAATTGTTTAAAATTGGATAGCTTTTGTATAGTAAACTGAATTGTTTGAACTAGAACTGTTTTGACATTCAACTGTGTATAAACAAAACCTATACTTATACTAAACTGAATTGTTTGAAATAGAACTATTTGACTAAACTGAATAGCCTGAAATAGAAATGTTTTTTGACGATTAAACTGAGTATATATGCTAAACTGGATTGTTTAAAATAGAACTGTTTATTTGTATAAAAATGGATTTGGCATTAAATAACCTACAAAGGTTGATATACCATAAACCAAAACAAACAAACAAACAAACCTATGTATGTGTGCGTATGTGAGTGTGTTCCGTCTGTTTCGATAAGAGCGTCCCGAATGATATAATAGTTAGCAACCCAAGCCACCAGTCCAAAGGCAGTGAATTCTATTTTTATTATGTGCTTTATATGTATATATGTATATATAAATCTCTAAGGGTCTATATTTGTTTCGATAACTCTATATTTCTGCGCAGAGTAATGGTTAGCGTGGTAGACAATCATACATTTCTTACTATAGTGAGTTTAAACTTCACTGGTTACTTTATTAGGATGGCTTTATGGGATGTACCGGGTGTCTCAATATACATAGGCCCCATGTGACTGCTAATAACTCTACTAATGATTATATTGTGTTATTTCTTGTTTCAGATTTGAAATTAGTATACTATAAGAACTATTAATCCTTGATCACAAGAGAGTAAAAAAAAAATGTGCCTCAGTACTTATTTGGAGACAAAATCATTCAAAACTGTCCCAAATTGATGTGACCAATTAATATGACATGATTTAGTTCTGAGATAAGAAACTTAAAAAAGATTACATGTCCTGGAAGCTGATATAATAACACTTGAAAAAACCATTGATTTGATATCTTTAGCTCAAAGGATGCATTTTTTACAGGACGTGTTCCAAATGACTGCCATTGCGCTTGTCTTAGTAATAAATCATTATCATATTATTGGGTTACATCTATTTAGAATATATATATATATATATATATATATATATATATATATATATATATATATATATATATTTGTGTGTGTGTGTGTTGAAAAGATAGATTTGTAGTGAATCTGACAGTATGATAGAATTATTTAGAAAGTTGGAAAAATCAAACACTTAACTCAGATTTAAATGTGTAATATTTTGTTCGGGCTTTATTTCATCTCCACGAACTTTCCACGAACAAAATATCAGTAATCTAAAGCTGAGTTAAGTGTTTGATTTTTCCAACTTTCCACATATTTCTATCATATATATATTAACCCTTGTTCACGATCAGGATAAGACACCGATGTCAGTTTTTTAAGCTGATACTTGCATCTGGAGGGCACATATATTTGTTAGAGCAGGTATTTTCGCATAGCGAAGACTATTGACAGGTTATCAATCATATAGAAATATGATCTTTTTGATAACATTAAACAGAATTTCTTCCAGGCCGTGGCTGTATCAGAACTACTGTATGAATGCACCATTTGCACGTTGACGAAACGCGTGGAGAAAAAGCTACATGGAAAATACGTGAGAATAGTTCGCGCTGTTTTCAAAACGTCCTGGAACCAACACCCACTCCTGTACAGTCACTTACCCCCCCATCTCGTAAATCATCCAAGTTAAACGAATAAGATATGCGAGGCTTTCAATAGAAATAAGGGCCATAAGCAACATTCCCTTATAAACTCCAACTCATGAACGTGCTTACAAATATCAGGTCGTGCTGGAGGTAGTGGACGCAGTCAAAAGAATCTAAGATCGATGGAAGATAGGGACAGATGGTGACAGAGAGTCAAGGAACCCCATGTTATCAGCATGACTTGATGATGATGATGATGTGTAATTTTTGTATATTTAGAAAAAAAATGGTGTAAAAATTGGCTTACCTATGATAACTTAGACAAAATGGTTGTTCCACAATATTCAGTGTAGGTAATATTTTCCAAGACAAAAGTGAAAATCCAATTTTTTAACTGGGCTCGAACACTAAACGTTTCAGTAGAAAGCTATACGCACACCTGTCAGATACATATGATACTTTAAAAAAAAATTACTTTAATATATTACCAGAAGGGCGCGCAGAGATGGTAGACTTCAATAACAATGGTTTTCAAACTAAGTGAAATAATTTCCCTCTATTTTTTTTATTAAGACTTACATCCGCACTATTTTTATTTTTTACGGGGGCTTTATTTTATCTGGAAACGGAAATTCGTAATAATATATACAATTGTTTGTATCCTTTAAAAAGAAGCTTTTCCTGATGTATTTGGCAAACATATGTTGGAAAAAACCACGATTATTATAACCTGTTTGATCATTTCCACTAAAGTGGAAAGCTTTTTGATAATAGGATTTTTGTCTATGTTTTTACTTACATTTTCATATATCTGTTTCCTTTTGTTTACTAGAGAATTCTTTTTTTTATTTAAAAATTTTTCCATATGAAGTTTGTTGTATCATGATTGAAATATTTTCTTATCAGAGAAAAGCAGGAATGATTAAAATTTTATAAGAAAATCAATGGTTATAAGAGAGCCTTCGACTTTGCTGTACCGGCTGACCACACAATAAAACTGAAAGAATGTGAAAAGAAGAATAAGTACCTCGACTTTGCAAGGGAATTGAAAAAAACTATGAAACATGAAGGTGACAATTATACCAATTGTGATGGGTGCTTTTGGTACAGTAAGGGATTATTAAAGGGACTGGAGGACTTGGAATTTGAAGGACAAGTTGAGACCATCCAAACTACAGCATTTTTCAGAACGGACAGAATACTGAAAAGAGTCCTGGAGACTCGAGGAGGCTTGCTGTCACACAAACTCCAGTGAAAAACCATCAGCTAAAAATAATGTGAAAAATTCTCAAGGAGTAAAAAATAAATAATAATAATAATAATAATAATAATAATAATAATAATAATAATAATAAAATTGTTGACTTTGCTGTCCTGGCGGACCATAGAATAAATCTGAAGGAAAGTGAAAAGAAGGATAAGTACCTCGACCATGCTAGAGAATTGAAAAAACTGTGGAACATGAAAGTAACGATTGTGCCAATTGTGATTGGTGCGTTAGGCACAGTAACTAAAGGATTATTAAAGGGCCTGGAGGACTTGGAAGTTGGCGGACGGGTGGAGACTATCCAAACGACAGCATTGCTGAGGACGGCCAGAATACTGAGTCGAGTCCTGGAGACTAGAGAAGACTTGCTGTCACTCACACTCCATAGAAAAACCATCAGCTAATACTGATGTGAAAAACTCCGGAGGAGTAAATAATAATAATAATAATTACCAACCCTCCGCTCGGGCAGGATATGACACAAGGTCAAGTTTTTAAGCAGAGTTTAACAGTTTTGAATTCAAAGTTTTCCTTCTCCTAGACTAGTTGCCTCACCAAGGCTGAAGAACCAAGCCTGCCCTACTATTTACCCATAGCTGCAGGGAGAATAATTGGATTCATACCAATAATAATAGTAATAATACGAAGAAGAAGAAGAAGAAGAAGAAGAAGAAGAAGAAGAAGAAGAAGAAGAAGAAGAAGAAGAAGAAGAAGAAGAAGAAGAAGAAGAAGAAATACTGGGTACAATGTATGAGTTGGTTAGTTGGTTTGTTTTACAGCGTATCAAACTTTATGGGTCATTTAACGCTGAATTACATTTCAAACAATTCAGCGTAGTATTCGTATAGTTTTTCTATACAAACAGTTAATTGTCAAAACAGTTCAGTTAAATGTTAAAACAGTCCTATTTCAAACAATTCAATATAAATATGCAGTTTAGTTCTGTCTTAGCCATAGATAGGACCGTATCAGGAGCTACCACTCCGAGTCAGAGTAGATCTGGGAGCGATGGCAATAAAGGGGTATTCCACATTCCCCAAAGCTCCAGCATTACTGGAGCTTCACCAGCAGATTTTTTTAGTGTCTTGCAAAGATGTAGTCAGTTTATTCAGCTTATTGGGCAAGTTACGATTCAAAAGTTACATTCCCCAAAGCTCCAGCATTACTGGAGCTTCACCAGCAGATTTTTTAGTGTCTTGCAAAGATGTAGTCAGTTTATTCAGCTTATTGGGCAAGTTACGATGAGTAAATTGTCATCTAAATTATGCAAAATTGAAAAAAACACTAATATTTTTATCAGATACATTGACAAAAATTATATGAAAATATCTTAAAATACCATGGATTAAATTTGTTTAAAGAAATCGTCATTGGCCTCAAACACGGTTTACTGATGACTTCGGAAGTCTTTCTGACTCTCCTTGGTAAATTCTCGTTATCCTTACCTTCAGTTCATTTTTGATATTGTGCAGAGATTTTTTTGGTCTCTCACTCAGTTGCAATCCACATAATAATCAAAGGGATTGCAATTTGGGGAGTTAAGCGGTTAAAAGTTAGGGGTGATATGGTCGAAGAAATTTCCTTTCAGCCAACACTGGGTTCTCCTGCTTGTGGGTCATGGTGCAAAGTCCTGTTGTCGAATCCACTCTCTCGATTGAGATCAGCATTACCTCTTCTAGGCACTTGGTGTAAACCCTGTATTGAGTCTAAGGCTATGTGGGAAGATAAATGGAAGCCATCGCTAGTGATCACTCAAAATATCTTACTTCGGACTGGTTATTTGCTTTTCATCTCTAGAACTGTTTTTGTATTCTAAACTGAATTGTTTGGAATAGAACTGTTTATAAGTATAAAAATGGATTTGGGATTAATAACCTACAATGATGTGTCATAAAACCAAACCAAACCAAATCAAATTCTCCTTATATGTGGATATAATCACCAAAGGAAACAGAGAGTCTTGGTTTATCACTGAAGATTAATCAGGTTCCATTGACCAATTTTGAAGATCTCCAAGCGGCTTCGTTTCTTTTTATATATTAGTAATAGTTTCGAAATCTTGCTGCCATATCTGAGTCTCTTGAGAGTTATGGATCGAGAAACAACACCAGCGATATTCATAGCTTTGAAAATTTCATCACAATCGGCTAATTGGAAAAAAGGATCTAATTTTAGCAGTTGTCTTGGGTTTTGGACCGTATTTGGACCGTTTTGAACAAGTTTGCCTAGTTCTCTTTGAGATGGTTAATTGAAAGCATCCCAACTGGACAGCTATCTCGCTTTGAGTCTTGTCAGCTTCTCACAACACGTGAATAATGGCTTTTTTGTGTCTCCGACATGTCTTTAACACTTCCCATTTATGATAGCGGGTGATAATATGCTTTAAATTGACAGTTTCACTCTATTTATACCAATGCTTTAACACTAAGAATAATCATGAAATTACCTAATGAGCAAACCATTAAACAAATTCAAATTATCAGAGAGGAAATACCAGATTATTTACATTTATTTAATTGCCCAGTCAACTGGGGCTGTAAAATACACCGACTGCTTTCGGCCTTCGGGCTTTTGACCTTGTGTCAAGTCCTGTCTGGTGGGAGGCAGCGACAAATACAATACACCGACTGCTTATCTGCAGAAGGGTGAGACCCCTCTCATCAAACGTGTCCTAGATAGGACACTAAACAATCTGATGATAAGGTTTCAGTAATGCTGGAGCTTTCGGGGAACGTGGAGTATCCCTTTGTTGCCATCGCTCCCAGATCCACTCTGGCCCGGAGTATTAGGACCTGATAGGGTCCTATCTATGAACCAAATAGAACTAAACTGTGTACTTATGCTAAACTGAATTGCTTGAAATAAAACTGTTTTGATATTTACACGACGTACTTATGCTAAACTGAATTGTTTGAAATGAAAATGCTTGTGTATGCTAAACTGAATTGCTTGAGATACAACAGTTTTGATACTTAACTGTGTGTAAACAAAAAACGATACTTACACAAAAATGATTTGTTTGAAATAGAACTATTTGACTAAACTTAATAGCTTGAAATATAAATTTTTTGACAATTAAACTGTGTACTTATGTTAAACTGGCTGACTGTAGTCGAGGGGTACCCGAAGGCTCTCTTTTCAATAGCTACTTCACTGCGTTGTACGGGAGGGCGCTACTCCTTTCCCTGCTTTGCTTCACTTACCCGTGATCCGTACTTTATAAGGCTGAGAGTTAAGCAAGGATGCATCAAGCACCATTTTTTAAGTCCTTGGTTTGACTCACCTAAGGATTGAACCCCGGTCTCCCGGACCGGCCAACACTCTAACCATTATGTCCATAAGCCGTTTGAAGTAAGTTGGCCGGCCGTAGTCGTAGGCGAATCGAAGGTTCTTTTTTCAATAACTACTACACCGAAGTATAGTCTGAGGTATAGGGGAGGGTACGACTCCTTTCCATATATATATATATATATATATATATAATGTTTGTATTTCTACGATGATATTGTTTTCGGTTTCAATGTGATAAAAAAGTTTTCTCTCGATTCCTTCTCTCTCTCTCTCTCTCAATATATATATATATATATATATAAGTAAGTAAAGTTGGCGACCGTAGTCGAGGGTAACCCGAAGGCTCCCTTTTCGATAGCTACTACACCAAGGTGTAGGGGAGGGCGCTACTCCTTCCCTGCATTGCTCTACTTTACCTTTGATCCGTACCTTATAATGCTGAGTGTTAAGCAAGGAGGCATCAAGTACCATTTTTTGAGTCTTTGGTATGACTCGACCTGGGATTGAACCCAGGTCTCCCGGGCCATTGGCGAAAAAAAAAAAATATATATATATATTACTATTCTTTTATTATTCTTTATATATATATATATATATATATATATATATATATATATATATTACTATTATTTTATATGTTTATTTTGAAACCTTACAACTAATATACAATAGCATTTGAATTATAATGATTACGTATGCATCTATGACTCGGCCTAATTTCCCATTTGTCAGATCCAGCACGTTTTCGGTTAGTTTGGCTCATGCCTAAACTATTATTATTTTTAAGTAATTTTCTTTACGATTTAGAATTTATGTGCACAGGTGTTATAGATAGAAAACAATGTAGAATAAAATCTTTATAATCTTAACTAAAACAATTTGTTTTGGTAGAGTCACTTTAAAATACATCGACTGCATCTCTATAGAAGCAGAAGACCCTCCCCCCCCCACAACGAATTTCCAAGATATGACACTAAACAATCTGATGTTGAGGGTTCAGTAATGCTGGAGCTTTGAGAAATGCAGAGTACGTCTTCATTGCCATCGCTCCCAGGTCTGGAGTAATGGAATCCAATCTATGGGTCAGAACTGTTTGACAATATTACTGAGAAAACAAATGACTCATGATAAATTGAATCGTTTGAAATAGAACTGTTTGACAATATTACTGTGAAAACAAATGACTTATGATAAACTGAATCGTTTGAAATTGAACTGTTTGATAATTTATCTGTGTGTATCTACAAAATGTGTTTACAAATCATATATTTAATATCCGTGTAAAAACAGGATTTGGCATAAAATAACCAACAATGTTTGATATGGCATAAAACCAAGCCAAACCAAACCAAACTAAAACAAAACAAACTAAATACGTCACACACGCACTGAGACGAAAATTCATTATTTTTCAAACGCATGCTTGTATCACATACACGTATACACATACAGACACGTATATATATATATATATATATATATATATATATATATATATGTGTGTGTGTGTGTGTGTGTGTGTGTGTGTGTGTGTGCACGCGCGTATATACTGAATTATTTTTGTTCATATGCAAGTGTATATTAGGACGACATATAACATATTTATCTAAAGATATATGTTACTCACACAAAAATACATTGGACACACAAATACAGATTTTAACCACACGCATACCCACATGAAACACATACTGCACACATTATTTATTCTAATTCACATTTCACTCGGATCTACCAGGCACGCTTTGAGTGAAGGATATCGTCATTGAAAATGAACACGGTGAGCCGAGTTCAAATCCTGAACGAAGCTGTTTGCGTTTCATTTCACGCTCATGCCCGTCGGAAATGTACAAATCCTTCACACCATCCTATGCCCCATCTATGGATAGATAGTTGGTCAGATGATTCTCAAGCATTGATAGGGCAATCAGCCGAAGAGAAGAAAACTATCTTAAACCAGCAGTCACCCGCTTAAAAAATTCCCCTTGTGTCACATCCCACTATTAGTGAAGGGGTTGGGTAAATAAATATATATATGTATGTGTTTTACCAGTGTGTACACATTTGTACAAAAAGCATATATTTTACTCACCCCCCCACACACAGGGACCTTACGTACACATATAAATACAGATTGCATACCCACTCGTACAAAAGCACACATGATTGACGCACACGTTAACATTATTCAAGCAGAAAAAAGTGAAGAGCACGCGAACAAGTCTATATCATACGAAAAATACGCACACAGCGTACTCACATTAAAACAAGAAATTGCACATACGCTGTTGTAACGAACCATAGCATTAATACATACACGAACTTTACACACTCACAAAAAGATAGATAAAACTCACACACACACACACACACACACACACACACACACACACACACACACACACACACACACACTCATGCACCCGCATTTAGTGGAACGGTTATCTTCATAGGAAATGAATTGGGTGATCCGAGTTCAAATTCTGGACGAAGCTGTTTGCGTTTAACTTCCTGGGAAAGCCATGCATTCATCTATTCTACTCAACTCCCATTTGCTATATAGTTGAGCAGACTGGGTACTTTAGCTTTGATTGCACAAGCAGTCGAGATTACAAAACTCTGAATTCAAACTCCGCAAAAAAATTGACCTTGTTGTCACATCCTACCCGCTGCAGACATGTTGGGTAAAACAGGTGCTGATCACACGCTACATGTATACATACGTTTATATATATATATATATATATATATATATACATGAACTTGTCAACTAGTTTCAGAGTACTACCGTTTAGTGTGAAGATGTTGCTTGATTGGTTAAAGCACATATATTCCATCTTGTGGGCATTGACGTGGAGGCCGATACCTGCAGCAGCTCGTACCAGACTATGCTGCAGGGTTTCAGCTTGGGCGGGTGCATTTGCCAGAAGCGCTATATCATCAGTGTTATCGGCGTCGGTAATTGTTCTTGCGGGGTAACTTATAGGGAGCAGTGTCTCAACAATCGAGACCGACATCAACACACGACTATCAAAGGCATGGACAGCTAACGATAGATTATCGGTCATATGGAGGTCAGACCTGACTGATAAAAAGAAGTGCAGTTTCTTCCAAGCGGCGATCGTGTAGATACTGCTATATGGATGCACTACATGGACGCTGACTAAACGGATGGAGAAAAAATCTTGATGGTAATTACACAAGGTTGCTGCGAGCAATATTGAACAACTCCTGGAGACAGCATCCCACAAAGCAGTTGCTATACGGCCACCTACCACACATCACGAAAACTATCGAAATTAAACGAACCAGACATGCTGGAGAAGTAGGGACGAGCTCGTGAGTGATGTACATCTGTGAACCCCTTCACATGGACGAGCAAAGGCAGAACGTCCAGTTCGATCCTACATACAGTAGCTCTGTGGCGATACGGTATGTAACCCTGAGGATCTGCCGAAAGCAATGGACGATAGGGAGGTGTGGCGAGAGAGGATAATGGATATCCGAGCTGATAGAGCGACATGATAATGGTGATATAATATATACATATTGAGAGAGAGAGAGAGAGAGAGAGAGAGAGAGAGAGAGAGAGAGAGTAGGATTTAGATTGGTTAAGTTTTATCGCACATCACCCTTTGTAGGTTATCCAATGCTAAATCCTTTTTACACCTATATATCAAATATGATTTCTCGACACATTTTGTAGATAACACCCCTAAACGAGCTCTAGCTCTTTCTTCTTCACACAGTTGAATTGTTTCACTGGTTTCTATCTAATAAAAATAATTTAGTTTACCATCAATTACCCGCCTGCACACAGTCCGATGCTTTTAAACACTGGAATTCAACATCATATAAACATCACTCATTTGTTACACTCAGTTAAATGATTTAACAGATCTATTACAAACAATAGTAGTTTAGCATAAGAACACAATTTAAAACGACCTTGTGTCACATTCTTACGCTGGTGGGGCGTAGGATAAATACAGCATAAGAACATAGTTTAAATGTCAAACAGTTCTATTTGAGCCAAAAATAGTACCCTATCAGGTTCCACCACTTCGAGCAAGAATAGATCGGGTAGCGATAGCAATGAAGGGGTACTCAGCAATTCCCAAAGCTCCGGTACTACTGAAACCTTACCATCAGATTGCTTAGTGTCATATCCAGGACACTTATTCGAGGTGTCTTACTCCTCCGCAGAGATGCAGATGGTGTATTCCTGCAGCACAAGCCAACTTGGCCAGATAGATAGATGGATAGAGAGAGAGAGAGAGAGAGAGAGAGAGAGAGAGAGAGAGAGAGAGAGTGAAAGAGAGGGCATAGTACATATGTATGTAAAACAGTGGATAAAAACATATTAGCCACAATTACGCAGACGTTACACGCATGCAGAGATAGGCTTTGTATGAGTTCATCAGATTGTTTAGTGTCATATCCAGGACACTCGTTCGAGGTGTCTTATCCCTCTGCAGAGATGCAGTTGGTGTATTCCTGCAGCCCAAGCCGACTGGGCCAGATAGATAGATGGACAGAGAGAGCGAGCGAGAGAGAGAGCGAGAGAGAGAGAGAGAGAGAGAGAGAGAGAGAGAGAAGGCATAGTAAATATGTATGAAAAACCGGGGATAAAAACACACGCATAGATAGGTTTTGTATGAGTTCATGACTCACGCAACCATACAAAGTACACACTAAAATGCAAATGACTAACTTCTGAAAATTAAAATGCCATAATTTTGATGAAGGTTTATGTGTATATGTATATGAAAGATTTTTTTCATTAAATTTGAGGTAATTAAAAAAAATAAAAAGACAGAACGGAAACGTGTAACTCATAAAAACGTAAGGTGCCTGCCTTCATGGGTTCCTGGCTATTTGACTCGAAGTCGTTAAGAATTGAAGAATGTAATTAAGAGTGGTGAATGACGAGGGTGGCGAAAAGAACGAAATGAAAAAAAAAAATTAAAACAGGGTGAGTCAGTTGTATCATTATTTTGTTTAATATCACGACATTCCTCAACGGCGTACCCTGACATAATTATTGTTTTTTTTGTTGTTTTTTTTGCTGTTTTTAATTTATTAATTTATCTTTTTTATTTTTTTTATTTTTTTTTTACCCAGTTGTGAGTTTTTATTCTTTTATGTATTTATCAACATGCAGGAGAAGGATGTGACACAAAATCAATTTTTTTTTAAGCGGAGAATTTTTTATTCATTCATTTATTGGTTTGTTTATTGTTCAGTATGAACACTCCGGTAATAAACACGTGAGTGTCCCTGCACCCCCACAAAAAATCACTAAAGCAAAAAAAAAAAAAAAAAAAATGAATAGACCAACTCTTTGTTATATATAGCCAATTGAAAACAGGAACTATACGTAATTTATAAAAGCTTTATATAAACGTAAGCTGTTACAGTTTAGCTGGTACGGCCGGTTGCTTAAAAATAAGGATTCAAGGCTTTGATTTTTTAAAAATCATTAATTTGTCACGAACAACTAGCAAACAGTTTTGGTAAATTCTACCCTATTGAGAAAAGCCTCAAAAATTCAAATTTCTACCCAATAACTTGAATGGCTACCCAAATATAGGACGAAACCAACCCAACAACTTTTTTTTAATTCAGAGATAGAAATCAAAGAACTACACCGGGAAACAACGACTTAACAACAAAAATTACCAACGTTTATTTTACCACCAAATCTTATGTTTACTGATATCATCTTCGCCTGAAGACAACTAAATTTTACCCGTATTCCCACCTCGGATGAGTAACCCGTTTCCTACTTTTTATGACTTATCTTGTTCCTACTCTTATTCAAATATGCTCACGTTATATCTGGATATAATAGAAACATAGAACGTGATAACCGTTTTAAATTACAAGAAACAACAAGATTGAATTCTTCATTAATTGTGGACATATCCCGAGGGTACAAGCATCGATGTTTTGCTGGATGTTAAGAAAAACCAAGCAAAGGTTATTTTTCTACGTTTCTTTCTGTTATTTATACATTCCTTTCTCTCCACAAGGGCATAAGTAATGGTTCCCTTTTTTAAGTTGTTCGTGATTTTAACGTGACTTCATAAACAGTACAGTTTACGCTCACATTAAAAAAGTTCCTACGTGAAAAGGCAAAAATTCTTCGAAATATTTTTGATTTTGCAATTGAATTATATTTGTTGAATGTAAAAAAAAAATTGAAAAGATAAAAAAAGACGAAGGATATAAAAAAAAAAAACTACCCAAAATAAAAAGCCGTTTGCAATTTTCTTTTATTTATCTTCACATTTACATCAGATATTTTTGTTATCTCTGTATATAACGAAAAACTGAGAATCTCCTGCATCCGAGAATTCTTTTGGAAAGCACTGGAAATTTCAAGGCATTTTAAAATTATTCTCGGGAACAAAAATATCCCTATGATAGACTAAAATTTATTCCGTGTCTGCTTTGGTCGTGGAGACCCTATACATGGTATGTGTCCTGGACAGGAGTAACCTTGCTGAGACCATACCTATCCAGGTCCACAATTGCTTTGGATTCAGAGTTTTCCTTCCTCAAGACTGGTTGTCGTGCCAAGGTTAAAGAGCCCAGGCTACACTACTATTTACCAACAGCTGAAGGAGCTATTATTGGATTCATAGCCTTTATTGGAGGATTAGTGCAGCGTGAATGGCAAACGGACTCGTTCAGAATTCGAACTCAAGTTGCCAAGTACACTTTCTACGATCATAGCCATTACGCTACGACCTTAACCAGTTCCAACGGTACAACATCGTCATTTTACCGGACTATTATTTTTCTACGTTTTCTCTGGCAAGTATATGTTGCTGTCGCGTCTTTCTCTTCGCTGGGACAAACGGTATAATTCCTCTTTGATAGAATTGGATGTTTTCCTGTGGCCAACATTATTCATACGCAGCTATTTCAACGTTATTATAATTTCAAGGTGAAAAGACTATTTGTGATATTATATCTCATTTCTATCCGTTAAACTATATGTGATATTATATCTATATATGATATTATATTATAGTTTATATTTGTGACATTGTATCTCATTTCTGTCAGTTAAATTGAAAAAGAGATAGAAACACGAACGGGAAGAAAACTACCATCCGTAAAATAACACTTTTCAAATTAAAAATCATATATTCCTAAAGTATTTTTCTCTATCCCCAAAACATTCCACTTAGATATCTTTTCTGCTCCCTCTGGATATAACATATAACTTCCACGCTACCAGATCAGAGAATTCTTTATTCATTCATTTTTTATTCATTCAATTTTTATTCATTCATTTAAACAGCTGCAATTTACAAGATACAGTTTCCTTTTAATTGCCAATACATCTCTACTGTTACAACATAGACATATGGACCGGTATAATGAGTCGACAGCGATTTGAATTCGATCAACTAAGATAAAGAATAGCATGTCACATTAGCTCTGTTGTTAATGCATTTGCCAACTTGTCTAAATTACCACGTCACGATTTCAAATTCAGTTCCCAGTAGCCTTTAAGGGGTCACATAAAAAATATACCTCACTAGTTTATGTAAAAAGAAATATTTACTTTTTCAGTGGTCATGCGTGAATTAATCAAAACTGAATGTCTGATCAAAGTGTGATGACTGTAAATTTATTTTGTCGTGACCGAATAAATAGTAACAATCTTCAACATTATATTCTTACAAGCTATTCATGTGGACATTTGTGATAATTTATCGATTTCTTTTGTAAAATGTGACTCTTTAATAACTGTATACACTGCTTACAAAACAATTTAATATATATTTTCGATAATGTATAATTATAAATTAGGAGACTCTTTCGATTGCAATAGGGTTACCGTTGCCGATTCGTGAGATCAAGTTTTATAACAGACCTATCACACAAGAGAAACTTTTAAAAAAGCTCCCAACAAAACAATCATTAATCAAAAGTAAACAAAAACAGATAACTAAAAAATCTACTTTAGAAAAAAGAACAACAGTTATTCATTTTCATTCTTTTTTTCTAATAAGGAGTTTTAATCTTTAAACAAGTGATTATTAAAACAAGTGATTATTCAAAATATCCTCATCAAGAAGAAATTGATATGTTTGTCAAGTTATCCAGTGACTTAATCAGAAATTTGTTTAAAGCGAGAAGTGGTTGTTTTGGTGACACAAACTAAGTAAAACGACTTTACGTACAAAAAAAAAAAAAAAAAAAAAGAAACCACCAATGTCAGAAAAGCTCCCTTTGAAGAACAAATAAGTTATATAAGAAGCATTCATTTATTTATCGATATAAAAACAGGATAATATTGAGTTTTAGAATAAAATCGATGAAGATGTAGTAACAAATCAACTGGCAGCATAAAGTTTGGGGAATTTATCTAAATATTTCTTAATACTGACCTGACAGAGCATAAAATATTCTCTCTCTCCTGCAGTATCTCTCTCCTTCTCACACTCTCTCTCTCTCTCTCACACACACATTCTCCACATATATATCAATGATGAACAAATCTACAATACTTAAACTCGCCGACGATATTGCCCACTATGTTGGTTACCCTTATTTTATTTTCGGTACGTTAGCCAACATTATGTGCATCGCCGTGCTAATCCGGCCCAAGATGAGGGCCACAAATATCGGATTTTACCTGCTTGCCTTGGCTATCAACGATATCTGTGTTCTGGACATCTCTCTGATGGATAAATGGTTGCGCAATTCGCATGGCATCAAACTGCGCAGCTTCAATCTCTTTTTGTGTAAGCTGCTTCCGTTTCTCGACAAATTTTTCCTCCAGATGTCTTCTTGGATCGTTGTAGCTGTATCAGTGGAACGGATGGCAGCTGTCTACCACCCGATTCGCTACAGAAATTTAGGGAGATGCCATCAAATCGCTATACTGTTAATAATATTGATTGTAATCGTTGGTGTTAACTCACCAATTTTTTATTTCTACGAGCTGAGTACAAGCTGTCGATCATCTGCTCCGAGAACGTATATTAAAGCGAAATACATCATCTTCTACCTATTGTACTGGGCTCTTCCTCTTTTGTTGCTTGTCATATCCAGTTCGGTAATTGTTTGTCAATTGCGACCAGGCAGAATAAAAGAATCAACAGATGAACCAACTGGAAAATTCCTCCAGAATCACATGAAGAAAAGGTCCAATAAAGAAAGTATATATTTACTGCTTTTCATTAACTGCATGTTTATTATTTGTATCAGTCCGTTTGCAATTATCGGTATCTTGATAACATTACTAAATTCCAAAAAGTTAAATGAAACGACTGTGCAAAATATCCAGGCCGCTTACGTCATTGCCCATCTTTTCTCTTATCTAAACAACGTTGTCAACTTTGTGCCTTACATGATGGTATCGTCGAATTTTCGGAAAGAATTAAGGGCTCTCTTTCAAATTAAGCATTCTTGAAAATTTATACGTGAAAATAATAATAATAATTCTTATCACATTTTACTGTATTTTTAAAAATTGATACGGGAGAAAAACAAGTGTGATGTTGGTGATGTGGCGGGAGTTGTCTGCCCTTTGGGTATTGCGAGACGGGATTACGGAAGGTTTTGAATGTCCAAGATTCGGTAATGATGCTCTTCTTGAGAAACTCCAGAAAGTATTACTGCTATTACTCCCAAGTTGATTCAAAGTTTTTATTTTTATATAATATATAATTTTATTTTTGTTATGTATGCTTTTATTGCTGTGTCGCTGTTGGTAGATATAATATAAATGACGACCTATTTTTATCCACTTCATTCATTTTAGACGTAAACCCTTTAATTTCTATGTTTAGTCCTGATCAAAGAATCCCTATTGAGCTGGATCTCATAGAGTTACCATCTGATGACAATTTAAAGTCAAAACACATTTTGGAATAATTACCAGCAATATACACATACATAAATACAAATAAAATAAAATCCCTTCTTTCCTGCTTACTCGACTTTCTTATATCAAGGACTCTAGAATTTATGGAACATTATCAAATTTGGTTAAACCGGCTGTCTCGCAGATATTTCGATTGAACAAAAAATAAGATAAACCATACAATGGGCACATGTTTATGGGACAGCATTTCACCAGAAATCCTTTTCTGATCTCTAATGTTTAAAAAGAACTTAATTTTTATTAGACTTTTGACTCACATGTATAACCGCCAAAGAATTTTTAAAAATACTTTTCAAACAAGACGTTTGTGGAATATTGCTAGCATATATCTGTATCAATCTAAATGAAATGAATGCAAACTGGTTGACTCGATTTTTTTTATTATTTAACTCCAGATTAGACAAATTTACAATAAACTTCGACTATGAATGTATATAAATGTTTTTCAATTAATTTTGTGATGCTTATTTTGAAAATCTAGTCTATTTTTATTCATCTCGTAACATTTTTGTACAATGGAAATCTGGAAATGTCCACGGGATTGTTCTTTCCGGATTGTTCTTTCCGAATTATGCAATGAAATGTAATGCTATTGCCTGAATTTTAGAATAAAAACAAGAAGACTTTTTGGAGCGCTACATTTTCCGTTTTTGCTTTGATTCGTTGATTAATTTTGCTTTGCAGGATAAGATATTTTCGTGTGGTTTAATGATAGTCGAGATTTGACAAGTAATTCAATTATCTGTAACTTTTTTGGAGAGTGATAATTTAATGACTTCGCTTAACAATTAAATACGAGATTTATTAAAATTCTGGAATATGTATAAAACATTTCTTCTTGTCAAATTTTAGTATTTTTCTGTTTTGGTCTCTAATATTTCAGTGACATAAAGACTTTTTTAAACAAATTTTGATTAAATATGAAAGATTAGAAATTTTGAAAAATAATTAAGGTGATTGATTTTATTGATTATTCTATTTATTTGATAAAATTGTAAGTGAGCTAAGAACTTTGAATGCATGTGTAGTTCCCAACAAAAGTCAAAGGCATGCACAGGGGGTACCCAGGTTTAATAGCTCACATCAAAATGACGTTGATGTAGACAGGATGTGGATGATTAACAAATCAAGGTGTGTCAACCAGCTGGGAAAAATAAGGGTTTGTGACTCATGTAATAATTCTAGAAAATATGATGCTATAAGTAATTAAAATATATCTTATATTAAAATTAGAGAATCTGAAAATGTGGCATTTGAGTTACAGATAGGGTCAGAGCGAGAATGTTGGAAGTTCGGAGCAGACGAGACGCAGAGCATGGAAATTGACAAAGAGTGAGCTTCAATGGAGCTGGTTATGCAAAACCACAAAAAGACTAAACCAGCTGCTCGCGTCGTGTGTCTCATGTCGCCTATATCTCTCTGTATATCGAAATAGGTGACATATCCTTTCACGCTATCTCCCTCTTGTTGCGACTACTGTCACCCGAAAGAAAGATATAAAGCGTGGTATCAAGCAACTAACAGACTCGTTCGTGCCGTGTTTTAGGGGTAACGTTACGGTTTTCCTTCGTTACCCTGTCTGTGAGGTAACGTTACTGTTTTCCGAGGTTAATGAATGACTTTGTATAGTGTAGTCTTTTAAGCAGGTTCAAACATAGCTTCTATTTGCAGTATGAACGGCAATTTTTAATTTCTTTTTAGTTAAAAAAAAGTTTTCTTTTTTCAATATCTGTACACCCCCCCCCGATATGTTGAGTAAAAATTGTAACTATCTTTATTAGTTAAACTTTCAACTGAAAGAGTCTTTGCTAAGACTTTGAAATATTATCACATTATCAATACTTGTATTGAATAAACTGACTGCATCCCTGCAGAGAGGTAAGAACCCCCACCCAGCCAGCGAAAGTCCTGGATATGACAAAAAACCATCTGATGATGAGGCGGCTCTAATCCTTGAGCTTTGAGGAATATGGAGTACTCCTTCACTGCTAGTACTCTAAGGTTCACTGTGACTCGGAATGGCAGTACTTGATAGGGTCCTATCTATGCTTCATTTAAACTGTGTGCAAACAAATAACATTTGCTAAATCGAAATATTTGAAATAGAACTGTTTGATCATTTAACTGTGTGTAAACAAATGAATGATGGTCAATTGATTTTTAGTAATACATAGCAATATTGGTTGGTTTGGTTTTATGGCATATCAACCTTTGTAGGTTATTTAACGCCAAATCTATTTTTATGTAAATAATCTGGTTTGGTTTGGTTGATTTCTTTGTTTAATGGCATACCAACCTTTGTAGGTTATTTAATAGCCAAAGCCATTCTCCTAGAAGAACAGTAGTGGTACTATTTAACCCATAGCTGGGAGGATAAGGGGGTTCATACCTTTCCCAAGGATATTTGCCCAAAAGTGAACGTAATTGCGCAACTGGAGTACGAACTCGCGTCCTACGATTCCGCAGTCCATACACCACGAGGACACCACCCCCGTAAATAATCAGTTCTATTTAAAACAATTCTATTTAACATGAGTACACAGTTTAATTGTAAAAAAACATTTCTATTTCAAACTATTCAGTTTGATCAAACAGTTCTAATTCAGCTAATTAAGTTTAGTATTAGTACAGATTTTGATTACACACAGTTAAATCAATTTAGTGTAAATACTGTTTTAAAACAGTTCTATTTCAAATTATTCAGTTTAGCATATGCACGCAGTTTAAATGTAAGTACAGTTTAATTGTCAAAAACATTTCTATTTCACGCTATTCAGTTTAGGCAAACAATTCAGTTTAGCATAAGTATGCCGTTAGTTGTATTTAACCCATACATAGAGCCCAATTAGGTGCTACCACGCCGGGCCAGAGTGGACCTGGGAGCAATTGCAATGAAGGGATGTTCAGCATTCCCCAAAGCCCAAGCATCACTGGAACCTCACCATCAGATTGTTTAGTGTCATATCTTGGACACTCACAGTTGAAGTTGAAACTTTTTAACTATGTGTCTAAAATGAAATATTGGTATAGCATAGCAATACTTAGAAGTATTTGACTGTGTGAAAATGAATCAATAGTTTTCAATTAAATAATTACGGTTTAGTAGCAATATTTTTAACCACTTCACTGAGTGCAAATAAATGATTACTATAGAACAGAATTATTAATGATAAAATTAATTGAACAATCTGTGTAGAAAAAAGAGCAATACTTGAGTGCAAACAAATTAGTTTCAACTCCATTCAAAAATGAAATTACCAAGAAACTATTCACTTGCAAATAATATGTACGAGGATCATTAAATAAGTTTCCAGACTTTTTTTCGTATGGGCACTTTTATTGATAGTACACACATGAAACTCTAGTCCGCTTCGAAGTAATCTCCTCCGGTTGCAATGCACTTGTTGTACCGTTTCAACAACTTCTGGAATGCCCTATAGAAGTCCTCTTGTGTGAGCGTGTCAATGACCTTCCTCACAACCTCTTTCATCTCCTCAATTGTCTTATAACGACAACCACTGAGCTTAGGGAATAACCAAAAGTCACAGTGGACTATAGGGAGGCTGAGGAACTGTCTTGATGCCCATCTTGGTCAAATAGTCTGTGACAAGGATGGAGTTGAAGACTGGTACATTGTCCTGGTGGAAATGCCACTGACCCGATTTGAAGAGCGATGGTCTCTTCCGACAGAATCTCTCCCTGAACTCCCCTAAAACCTCAACATAGTAACCCTATCCCTAACCCTTAAAACTTTGGCCAATCAACTCTGGTGTACTGACTTCCTTACTCCTCCCACACCTCTCATTATCCCTCAGAGACTCCCTGCCTTCCTTGAATCTCTTATGCCACTCAAAAACTGATGCTCGATTCATGCAGGATGGTCGAAAAGCAATCTGAAGCATTCCATACGTTTCTGTGGCATTTTTCAAGTTTAAAACATAATTTTATTGCATATCGTTCTTCTAAAATGTCAGATTGCATTTTTGAAATTCACCATCTGTGACAATCAGGCTTTAGTAGTGTGTATTCCAATTCCTGCAGTAGCAGTTCATTTAAACCTGAAATCATAAAAATTGGTCCGTCATTTTATGAGATATATAGCAATAACATTCTGAATTTTCAAGAGTCTTCTCCAATTTCAAATGCCAGTACATAAAAGTCTGGAAACTTATTGATTGCACTACGTATATCCATTTAAATGTGTGTTAATGAATGATTTGATGTTAAATTGTATGTTTTATCAAGCAATACATGAGACCATTTACCTGTTTGCAAAAGATGATTTCAGTCTTGTTTACGGGTTTTATCAACAAAATGTGTTTATTAATCATATATTCAATACGCATGCATAAATAGGATTTGATATTGAATTAGCAGTAAGAATTAATACGCCATAAAATCCAACCAATCAACTAATAGAAAGGCTCGTCGCAAATATTTCTGTTGATAATGAATATGTATAGTGACTGTCTTTTGTGTGATAATTATCATACCTATTCAAGATATCACTTGAATGCCTCTTCTGACTGTATATTTATTAGATTCAATCTATTATGTTGTACAGGGTGTCTCAAAATAGATGCAACCCTTTAATATGATTTATTACTGAAACAAGAGCAATGGCGGTCATTTGGAACATTTCCTGTAAAAGAAAATGTATCCTTTAAGCTAGCGACATTAAATCAATTTTTTTTAATTGATATTATATCAACGTCCAAGACATGCAATCCTTTTTAAATTTATTGTCTCATTAATAAATCATTATCATATTAATGGGTTGTATCTATTTTGAGACAGTTTTGAATGATTTTTGTCTCCAAATAAGCAGTGACGTAAAATGTTTTTTCCTCTCTTGTCCAAGGCATTGTGATCAAGGATTAATAGTTGTTTTAAGAAAATTATTTACAAATCTGAAATAAAAAAAGAACACAGTGGGGAGGAGTCTTACCCATCTTCAGATATGCAGGCAATACATTTTAATGCGCCCACCAATTGGACTGGAAGAAATCTTAGTTTCTGGCGAAAATTAATTCTGATCTTTTCTCTTTAAACCTTTCAAAGGTTCTGGCGCGAAGGGAATGTTTTGGTTGATCTGATAACATGTGAATCGTTAGTTGTTTAGCGGGTAGAGAAAGGAGGTTGTGGGAAAATATTCCAGCCTAACAAGCTGATCTCTCTGTGTTTAATTAGTCTTTTTTGACTTAGTGTAGGCGTGCATTATCATTCTGAAGAATGTAGACAAGAATTGGTGAAATTGTGGGTATTCTTTTCTCATTCAGTCAAGTTGTTGCTATTTGGCAAGATTAGTTTTATCTTATACTTAGCCCAGTAACAGAGGAAACACATATTTTTTTTACTGATCCCATATACAGGTTGTCTCAAAATAGATGCAACCCATTAATAAGATAATGATTTATGACTGAGATAAGCGCAATAGCGATCATTTGGAACACGTCCTGTAAAAATGCTTCCTTCGAGCTAAAGACATCAAGTCAATGATTTTTTAATTGATATTATATCAGCTTCCAAAACATGCAATCTTTTTTTGAGTTTCTTGCATCGGTAATAAATCATCATCATATTAATGGGTTGTATCTATTTTGAGACAGTTTTGAATGATTTTTGTCTCCAAATAAGCAGTGACGTAAAATATTTTTTCCTTTCTTGTCCAAGGCATTGTGGTCCAGGATTAATTGTTGTTATAGTAAGTAGGGAAAGTTGGCAACCTTAGTGGAGGGTGACCCGAAGGCTTCCTTTTCAATAGCTACTACACCGAAGAGTAGGGGATGGCGCTACTTCACTCCCTGGATTGCTTCACTTTCCCTAGATCATTACCTTATAGTGCAGAGTGCAAAGCAAGGCGGGATCAAGTACGATTTTTTGAGTCTTTGGTATGACTCGACCTGGTATTGAACCCTGGTCTCCTGGACCATTGTCGAACACTCTACTTAAGGAACCCAACATTACTATCCGTAGAGTTATTAGCAGTCACATGTGTCTCATGTATATTAATCCACCCTATATATGTGTATATATACATTGATAACCCATTGATATGATAATGATTTATTACTGAGACAAGCCCAATAGCGGTCATTTGGAACACGTCCTGTAAAAAATGCACCCTTTGAGCAAGAAACATCAAATCAACATTTTTTATTGTAATTATATCAGCGTCCAGGGGATGCAATCTTTTTTTTTAGTTTCTTGCCTCGGTAATAAATTCGTCATCCTATTAATGGGTTGCATCTATTTCGAGAGAGTTTTTTAATGATTTTTGTCTCCAAATAAATTGTGAAGCAAAATATTTTTCCTCTCTTGTCCTAGGCATTGTGATCGAGGATTAATAGTTGTTATAGTATACTATATTCAAATCTGAAACAAACAAAAAAAAGAACACAGCAGTATTATTAGTAGAGTTATTAGCAGTCACATATGTCCCATGTATATTGACATGCTATATATATATATATATATATATATATATATATATATATATATATATATACGCCTGCACAGATATTCTTTACAACTTTTAAATTATGAAAATCAGATACACGAAAGAAAAAGTTAAGAGACAATTAAATTTGAAATAAGAAGACATGTCAATCCATTTTTTAAAAATCTATATTGGTATTTATGCTAAATTTTAGAATTTATTTTTGACATAATTATAAAACCACCAGTAAAAACTAAAGAAAAAAGGACTTAATTTAATTGAAAAATATATTATATATATAGTCTACTTAATATAAAAGCTATTAAAACTATAATACTTAAAATTCTAAAAACATAAATGGCTAAAAGAACTAGATAATGAGAATTTGAGAAAGGCGAGACTACAGCTCAGAAAAGAATCGGAAAATCTCAGAGAGAAATTTCGAAGGCTTTAGGACGCAGTAAAACCGTTATCTGGAATTACTTGAAAAGTTCAAATTAGTATGAAACAAGAAAACCGACTGGCAGGCCAGAAAAATTATCACCACAATTCAAGAGAATAATTCTTTGCGAAGTAAAAAGAAGACCTTGTCAATATTAAAAATATTGAAATCCTTAGTGGATGCTCCTTGCAGTTAGAGAACAATTAGAAAGCATTCAAACAACGGAAAGCATCAGAAAATACTTCATCGAATAGGGTTAACTATGAAGCACAAAAAGAAACGACTAGTATATGCTCATCAATATCAAACCACGAGTGCTAAAGAATGGCAAGAAGTTACTTTCTCAGACGAAAAGAAATTCATTTTAGACCGTCCAGATGGTCTTCTGAAGTAGTGGAACGCAAAAATCTTCCAGAAAAGAATAACTCAACAAGGTATAATGATCGGGAGTAGGGGCTTCTCATTTTCAGTAAAACTTTGACTACAATTTGTCTGTGGTTGACAAAAAGCTACAAATTATGTGAAGATGCTAAATGATTTATCTCTCGCACAATAAGGGCGTTGTCTATGTGGAGAAGAATAGATTGTTAAGCAAGATAGTGTTGCAATCCACAATGCATCACTAACAAATAAGTACTCACTTGAACAAAAAATAAGTCTTCTTGACTACATAGCATGCTCTCCAGACCTCGATTCTATAGAAACTTTGTGGGGATTGATTGTTACAAAAGTTTATGATAGAGGTCGACTGTACTCAGTAATTTCAGAAATCAAACCTCAATCTTAGGTGCATGGGAAAAATACCTTCGGTTCAACCTCAGAAACTAGTTGATTGTATGTCTAGCCGAATTTTTGGGGTTATCAAATCTAACGGTGGATCTACCAAATATTAACTAAAAAAATGTGCCTTTTATATTCTATAGTTCTGCTCATTGGTCTTATATTTATGTCATAACAACATTTTTAAATTAAGCATAGATGCTAACATACATATAAAAAATGAACTGAAATTTCTTCATATTTTAAATTTGTCTTATCATTCATAGATCGGATTTTCATAATTTAAAAATTGTAAACAATAACTTTTTCTTCATTTTTAAGGGTGGTTTTTGTCCTGGGTGTATATTGAGTGAGTAGAAATTATAGGGCACTCACAAGGATCCCATGTATATTGAGACACCCTATATTATAGAATATGTGCTACATTTATTGTAATGAATATTTAGGTATGGAATTCTGCAGTATGGTGTTAATTTTTTTAATGACATAAGAATCAGGGAAAATATTAAATTTATATTAAAATATGATTTCTGTTTAATGTTTTGATTTAAGGAAGTGACCCAAAGCAACAATTCTGGTGGGAAGTATAGAACATGATTGCAACATCACTGACTCTAAGAGTATATAGCCGTCAATATTGAAACGACAATTCTAAATAAATTGAAAATACTTTAAAATCTATTCAATATCTCATTTCTTTCAGAAGGAAAATATATTAAATACATTCTTATACATTTTTAAAGACCATTTGTTTCTTCAATATTTTGTGTCTTTCTGGAGTAAAATATTCAGATGTGTTGAACGATTTTTTCTTTGAATCAGCATTTTAGAATTGTTAAAAAATGTTGAAATATCACATTAGGCAATCCTTTAATCAATTTATTCATTTATTTATTTATTCATTTTTCTTTAGGCCCGTGTTATCGATGTTTTTCAGATAGCAAAGGCAGAACTGAAATAAATCATTTTAATGGGACATCATGAAGTTTCTTGTTTTACAATATATATATATATATATATATATATATATATATATATATATATATATATATATATATATATATATATTTTGAAAAGATAGATTTGTTGTGAATCTGATAGTATGATATTAATATATGAAAAGTTAGATAAATCAAACACTTAACTCAGATATAGATGTGTGATATTTCGTTCAGGCCTTATTTCATCTTCAGGAACTTCTTCAAGACTGTTTTATCCCCTCCACCCTCCTCACATGCTTTTTAAATAGAAAAAAAAAGTCAAAGTCTTGAAGAAGTTCATGAAGATGAAATAAAGCCCGAACAAAATATCACACATCTAAATCTGAGTTAAGTGTTTGATTTATCCAACTTTCCCCATATTTCTATCATTTCATATATATATATATATATATATATATATATATATATATATATATATATATATATATATATATAATCAATCTATATATATAATCTTTATATCTATAAATATTATATATATATTACATATACATATTTATGTATTATATTATTTTCATAATTATTCTCCATATATATATATATATATATATATATACAAACACACATATCATAACTTACTATAAAAAATGTGAAAATTTCTGAAACATGAAAATCAGTGTTATATATTCATCATCCCCTCTTCGACCCTTTTGTGGTTATTCTCTGAGAGAAGATTCCTTTGAAATTTGATACTACTAATGTCCCTGTACAACCAATATGTCTCCTGCTTTTTTAAAATTTGAATATTTCTTACTAATCTTTAAAAATTTTTCTGTATATATATATATATATACTCACCTTCCCTACCTCATGATTAGCGCAGAAAGTGTCAAGTGTGACTTTTACTTCCCTATCTTTTAATCATGCTACCTTCCAACCTTTTAAGTCTTAACTTCGGTGTTTTCATGATATTTACAAATATACAGAAAATATTTCAGTGCCAGGACCACTCTGGCCCGGAGTAGTTGCACCTGATAAGGTTCTATCTATGATTCGAATAGGACTTTTTGACATTCAAAGTGTGTACCGAAGCTAAACTGAATTGTTTGAAATAGAACTGATTGATCATTGAACTGTGAGTAAACAAATGACTGATGCTTAATTGAATTTTTAGTGATACATAACTATAGTTGAAAACATTAAATTGTGAGCAAACAAATGCTTAATAGTCAATAGAATTATTCGTATTTGATAGCAGGCCTCTTTCCTTCGTTTGAGCAACCACTGGATCTCTACCTTCAGTCCAAATTTACAGACCTTATATTGTCTTTTCAAGTCCCATGCGGAAGTATGAACATCCTCTTCCCATCACGTATTTTTTCTGTTTGTAGCTGGTTATCGGAATTTACATACTTCTGTGTTTTTCGGTAATTTGTTGACCTTATCTGTGAATTGTAATATCTGTCACTCTATCCATAGGCAATAAATCATGTTCTCCGGGTGGGGGTGTCTTCGTGGTGTAATGGTTAAAGCGATGGACTGCGGAATTGTAGTAAACGAGTTCGTACTCTAGTCGCGCTATTACGTTCACTTTCGAGCAAATACCCTTGGCAAAGGTATGAACCTCCTTATCCTTCCAGCTATGGGTTAAATAGTACCACTACTGATCTTCTATGAGAATGACTTTGGCATTAAATAACCTACAAAGGTTGATATGCCCTTAAAAAACAAATAAACCAAACCAAACCATCATTTTCTCTTTCCTCGGAAACCACTTTGTTGATGTTATCTTGCGACCGCATTGAATCTGCTAAATTCATCATCGCTAGCTAAGCTAGTATATTACACATTTATATACACTCTATATCTTTAGAAAGTGTTCATGGTGTAGTGGTTAGAAAATGGACACAGCTATCTGAGATCAAATCATGGACGAGACTGTATTCAGTAGGGAATTAAAAACATTTAATTGAATTAAAGATAAATATTAAAATAAGGAGAAACTCCCAGAGGCCTCTGACAGGAAGAGGGGTGACGCGTGCGTGAAGAAAAGGAGCCGACCCAACAAAAAGAGGATTCCCTCTCTCTCTTTCAGCAGCGACCGGCGGAGTGTCAACACCGAGGTCGTTCTTGCTGACTGGTAGTGGACGCTATGTGACCGTTTTTTGACGACGCATTGTCTAACCCTTCTACTGGTTGTAGTCATCTCCCGAAAGCGACTTATACGTTGCTAAAGCTTTATATCCCGAACACGTTGTTAAAACTTTAAATACATCTTTGGATATATATATATATATATACCCAAGAAACGACTAACACTAAAGCTTTATATTTCTAACACGTTGTTAAAACTTTAAATACATCTTTGGATATATATATATATATATATATACCCAAGAAACGACTAACACTAAAGCTTTATATTTCGAACACGTTTTTAAAGCTTTAAATACCGAATTTGGGCACATATATACCCGAGAAACGACAAACGCATTTTTAACACCTTGACTGAGAGATTCAACCATTTCATTTGAATTCAGGAAGAATTTCCTCACCCACTGAATGGTTGTTGAACCCAGAAATAAAGGCAAAAATATAAAAGATATCTTCGTCTCCTATCTTTTACAATATTCTTCTTTCGTATGATTCCTTTACAGCCTTCATATCCAAGAAGTTAAACAAGCAAGATAACATTGGGTAAGAATAGAATAACCCAGAATGGTGTCAGCAAACAATAATTCCACATAACACTAATACCCTTTGGAAGACGTGTGAATACACTCATTCTCCTTCCAGCTATTGATAAATAGTAGGATAGACTGACTCTTTAAACTTGGTATGGCAACCAGTGTAAGAGAAGGTAAACTCTAAATTCAAAACTGTTAAAATTCGCTTAAAATTGACCTTGCGTCACACCCTGAAAAAGACAATAATCTTTATGTTTTCTGAGTTTCGAAACTCACATGCTTTATTGTGCATGCGTGTATATATATATATATATATATATATATATATATATATATATATATGTATATGTATATGTGAGTTGTTATATAATTACGTAATTATTTTTTATATTAATCATTTTTCTTTAATTATATTTTATCATTCAGTTTGGTTGGGCTTTGAACTATTCGGCTCTTAGTTCAGGTGCACAGACATTGGGTACAGTTTGCGCTCGTGCGCAGAGGATATGACCATCACAATTGTCATAATAAAACCCAGATAGGAAATGTGACTGGAGTGTGAATGACATCATGTCTGGAAGCGATGGGCTGAGAATTTAGGTATTTTGAAAAACACGTCAGTTGGGTACTCGACTGTAGGTGAGTCGAGTTGTTAGTTTACTGGTGGCCAGTCAAATTGAGTTAAGACCATGGTGTTGAGAAGTTGAAATATGACCATGGAGTTCTGCAGATCTCTACCGACAGAGATCTTAAAGACTACGAGATGTGCCGAGCGTTTGAGTTTTGTTAGGATAGAATGATTAAGAATTGTGTCTCTCTCTCTTCGTGTCGAAGAACTGAACTCAGAAGTCAAGAACTTAATAAACGTTCGTACCTGAACAACGGAGTCGCCTGTGTATTTGAATCCGTCTATATTACGGAGTCGCCTATGAAACGCAGCTTCTTCCAGGCAGCGGTCACATCGATACTGCTATATGGATGCACTACATGGACGCTAACAAAACGGCTGGAGAAGAAACTGGATGGCAATTACACAAGAATGCTGCGTGCAATCCTGAACAAGTCCTGGCAGCAGCACCCCACAAGACACCAACTGTACGGCCACCTGCCCCCTATCACGAAAACTATTCAAGTTAGACGAACCAGACATGCAGGACACTGCTGGAGAAGCAGAGATGAACTCATAAGAGATGTACTCTTATGGATCCCCACACATGGCCGCGCAAAAGCAGGACGACCAGCTCGAACGTACATTCAGCAGCTATGTGAGGATACAGGCTGTTGTCCTGAAGACCTACCTAGAGCGATGAACGATAGGGAGGAGTGGCGAGAGAGGGTCAGGGATATCCGTGCTACCAGCGCGATATGATGATGATGATTATATTACGGCTATGTAACAAGTGTCTTAGAAAAAAGTTTGCATGTATCACAGCTCCCGTTACCGGGTTTCGTTGTCGGGCTGCAGTTCATTCGGCGTGTTTTGGTTAGGAACAGCCCTGCCAAATCCATCCTTCTCCAGGTCAAAAATCGACTGAATTAAAAGTTTTCCTTCTCCTAGACCGGTTGCCATAACATGGTTAAAGAGACCAGCTGGTCTTTACATTTTACCGAAATTTACAGGGAGATGAGTCGGATTCATGCCTTTCCCTAGAGTATTGATTCTACGCAAAATGCAAACAAATTGAAACTACGTAACTGAGTGGATTTCCAACGACGATAGCCGTTACGCTACGGGCACCTCCTTGTTATAACTTTCTAACATCTACACTGTATTCGGAGATTCCCATGTGAGTGAGAAATACGGACCAGCAAGTTGAACGTCGTATGAAATTCGACCATTGTCAACAGAGCGCACATCGCTTAGAATACAAATATAGTTTTTTTTAATGTCTTTCTTTCTTTCTTTCTTTCTTTCATCGTTTTGTTTACCCTTTTGCCATTCTATCATTCTTTGTTATTCGATTGACTCCTGTATTCTTGTTTTCTACGAGTCAGTTTTCACGATCTTACCCTTTTTCTTACTTAATGCCTTCTCATTTCTCGATGCCTTCAACAATTCAGGTTACTTGATTGCATTGCCAACAATTAGGTCTCTAATTATGACTAATTGATGAAGACCTACTTTTTAACTTCGAGTTGCTGAATCTAATTGTGAAAAAAAAGAAGAAAGAAAGAAGATTAGGATGATATAAAATGACTGAGCAAAGTGAGAGAGAGACAGAGAGACAGAGAGAGAGAGAGAGAGACAGACAGACAGAGAGACAGAGAGAGAAAAGGATGTAAAAGAGAAAGTGAAGGAAAGAAGGAAGAAATGAAGAAAAATAAATTAGTCAATAAATAAAGAACTTTGGAAGCAAGAATGAGAAAAGAAACCAATAGGAAGAGAGAGAATGATAAGGCATAGAAGAAAGAAAGAAAGAAAGAAAGAAAGAAAGAAAGAAAGAAAGAAAGAAAGACCAGAGAGAGAAATACCAGAGAAAAATAGACTGAAAAATAATGAATATAGAAGAAAGAAAGAAAGAAAGAAAGAAAGAAAGAAAGAAAGACCAGAGAGAAATACCAGAGAAGAATAGACTGAAAAAAAAATGAATATAGAAAGAAAGAAAGAAAGAAAGAAAGAAAGAAAGAAAGAAGATTTGGATGATAGAAACTGATTGAGCAGAGTGAGTGAGAGAGAGAGAGAGAGAGAGAGAGAGAGCAAAGATAAAAGGATGTAAAGGGGAAAGTGAAGTAAAGAAGGAAGAAATGAAGAAAAAATAAACAAGTCAATAAATAAAGAAGTTTGGAAGCCAGAATGAGAAAGGAAACCAATAGGAAGAGAGAGAATGATAAGGCATAGAAAGAAAGAAAGAAAGAAAGAAAGAAAGAAAGAAAGAAAGAAAGAAAGACCAGAGAGAAATACCAGAGAAGAACAGACTGAAAAATAATGAATATAGAAAGAAAGAAAGAAAGAAAGAAAGAAAGAAGATTTGGATGATATAAAATGATTGAGCATATATATATATATATATATAGAGAGAGAGAGAGAGAGCAAAAAAAAAGGGATGTTAAAGAGAAAGCGAAGAGGAGAAGAAAGAAATGGAGAAAAAAATAAATTAATAAATAAATAAAGAACTTTGGAAGCAAGAATGAGAAAGAAAGCTGTTGGAAGAAAGAGAATGATAATGCAGAGAAAGAAAGAAGGAAAGAAAGACCAGAGATGAATAGATTGAAAAATAATGAATATAGAAAGAAAGAAGATTTGGATGATATAAAATGATTGGGCAGACAGAGAGACAGAGAGAGAAAAGGATGTAAAAGAGAAAGTGAAGGAGAGAAGGAAGAAATGGAGAAAAAAATAAATTAGTCAATAAATAAAGAACTTTAAGAAAGAAAGAAAGAAAGAAAGAAAGAAAGAAAATATTCAAGCATAGGAAGGAGAAAAGAAAAAAAAGAATGAAGGAAGGAAGGATGAAAAGAAGAAGAAAATATTCAAGTATAGGAAAGGGAGACGAAAAAAAATAAGGACGGAAGGAAGGATGAAAAGAAGAAAAGAATGAAAGAACGAAAAAACTGATCTGATATGGGAAAATTTGAGATAACCACAAAAATAGTTCAGTTGGAAAATGTTTCTGTTTGCAATGAAGAAGAAATTATCTTCAAAATGACAACGCTCGAGCGAAAAAAAACGGAACAAGAAAAACAAAAGACGAAAAGAAAGTTCTTTTTCTAAAGTGGGGAAAGAAAATGGCGTGACAAAAAAAAGAAACGAAAAAGGAAAAAATGAAGAAAAAGATGGAAGAAAAACGAAAGAAAAAAAAAGACAATGCTGTTTCCGACAGATAAACATAGCTAAGAGTGGCACAAACATAAAATATTCAATAATGTCTCATTTGGACTACATATTCTTGACGAGTAATTTTGGCGCCTTTTTAGTGGAGTCTTTCGAAATTGAATTAAAAGGTCAGACATTCCCAAACTATGTGCCATGGCCTACTGGTGTCGTACGTGATGCAATCATGGAAAAGCAGACACAAATTTCCATCCACTGAAAGCTATGCCAACATACATCAAGCGAAGGCGTGAACTTCTACTTATTAGATGTCGATCATATGGAAAGCTTATCGCTCTGATAAAATAAAACGGGATTCCTTCGAAGCTGTGACTGCGTCTGTATTATTGTATGGGTGCACCACCAGGATGCTAACGAAATGCATTGAGAAAAAGCTTAATTGGAATTACACAAGAATGGTATGTTCTATTTTGAACAAATCCTGGAAGCAAGAAACTACGAAATGGCAGCTGTAGGGATTCTTACCTCCTATCTCATAAACCATCTCAAAAAGACCAGACATGGGAAAACTGCGGCAGACGTAAAGACGAACTCAGAAGCGATTTTCTCTTAAGAATTCCCACAAAATGACGTGCTAGTGTCAGCTACAGGCAATAATTTTCCAGACTTTTTTCGTATGGGCATTTTATTGATAGTACACACATGAAACTCTAGTCCCCTTCGAATTAATATCATCCGGCTGCAATGCACTTGTGCTGTTGCAACAAATTCTGGAAGTTCCCTTGGAATTCCTCTTGTGTGAGCGTGTCAATGACCTTCGTCACAGCCTCTTTCATCTCCTAAATTGCCTCATAACGACAGCCTCAAAGTTTTTCCTTGAGATTAGGGAATAACCAAAAGTCACAAGAAGCAAGGTCTGGACTATAGGGACGGTGAGGAACTATCTTGATGCCCATCTTGGTTAAATAGTCTCTGACAAGGATAGAGTTGTGAACTGGTGCATTGTCCTGGTGGAAATGCCACTGACCCGATTTGAAGAGTGCTGGTCTCTTCCGACGGAATCTCTCCCTGAACTCCCTTAAAACCTCAACAAAGTATTCCTTGTTGACTGCCTGTCCAGTGGGAACCCAGTGCATGTAGATCATGCGAGTGCTGTCCAAAAAAAGGATCATCAAAAGTTTGTGGGTGGATTTGCTCTGGCTGACCTTCTTGGGTCTGGTAGGGGCAGCATGCTTCCACTGGGAACTCTGTCTCTTGGTCTCTGGGTAATAGCAGTAGATCCAGCTTTCATCGCAGGTCACCAGAGCATCAAAAACTGCGGGATCTAAATTGATCAGGTGGACCCTCTCCCTGCTGTCATGATAACGTCTTTCTTTCTGATCTTCACTGAGCACCCTTGAATCAAACTTCGCGCAAATCTTCCGCATCTTCAGTTCCTCGCGAATTATTGTGTGCACAGTTCCCACACTGACATCAAACTGTGCTCTTATTGTTTCTATAGACACACGACTGTCCTTATCGATGAAATTCTTTATTTGGCCCGTCAACTCTGGTGTATTGACTTCCTTACTCCTCCCAAACCTCTTACCATCCCTCACAGACTCCCTGCCTTCCTTGAATCTCTTATGCTACTCAAAAACTGATGCTCGGTTCATGCAAGATGCCCCAAAAGCAGTCTGAAGCATTCCATACGTTTCTGTGGCATCTTTTCCAAGTTTAAAACATAATTTTATTGCATATCGTTCTTCTAACGTGTCCTCACGTCCAGATTGCATTTTTGAAATTCACCAGCTGTGACAATCAGGCTTTAATAGAGTGTATTCCAAATGCTGCAGTTGCTGTTTGTTTGAACGTGAAATCATAAAAATTGGCCCGTCATTTCATAAGATGTATAGCAATAACATACTGAATTTTCAAGGGTCTACGACAATTTTAAATGTATGTACAAAAAAGTCTGGAAACTTATTGAAAGCACCACGTACTCTATATTCTATACATTCTCTGTTCTGTACATACGCTCATCGACTTTACCTTTGGAACCCTAAGTCGTCCGTATCCGTACCCTCACTCTACGGGCCTTTTAGATAACAGAATACTGTATTTTGCAGGCAAAAGCGATGTAGAAATAGGATTCTCGGTCGAAATACGGGCCACTAGTTGATAAGTATTTTAAGTAGCAACACAAATATCAACTGCTCTGGTTTGAAGGGTAAAAATCAAGAAGTTGATTGATTGATTTTAATGATACGTCACCCGCAATTAGTTTAAATATTACTGTTAAAGATGATATATATATATATATATATATATATATATATATATAAGAGTGTATATTTAGGCAGAGAGTTATTATTCAAGCAAGTTTATTAAAGACGATGGAACACTGTTCATTATTTTTAATTGTAATTTTTCAAGTCTAATTTTTCTTCGGTTGCGATCCAGGTGGTAAAGGAAATGTCCCATATCTTAGAAATAATAAACAGTGTCCCATCTTCCCTAATAAAACTTGCTTGAATATATATGTATATATATAATGAATTAGTGTTCAAAAATAAAAACTAATGATGATAATGACATATATCTAAAAGATGAGACCTCGTCAGTGTATGGCCCTACGATAGGGTTTATATAAATTAGTTCAGGACTAGTTGTTACTGAAGGATGCCGGAAACAGTATAATTCATGGATCATCTTCCATAAGGAAAAAGTCTCCATTGCGCAGTGGCTAACGGTCAGGGCTGCGACATCCTAGTAAGCGAGTTCGAAATCTAGTCGTACTATTTCTTTCCCTTTAGTACTAATGGTATAAAAACTCTTATTTCCCCAGCTATAGATTAAATAGCATTCCTGCTGTTTTTCTACGTAGGTTGCTTTTAAATAACCCATGAAGGTTGATATGTCATTGAACAAAGAAACCAAACCAAACCAAACCAAACCAAACCAAACGTAAAGACAAAAAAAGCAATAAAAAACAAACGAATCCGAGAATACACAATTATAGTCTTTGAGAAACGCTTATACTCGTCTCTTTATTCTAAGTCGAGTTGACCACCCTGACTATAGCAATGTGGACGGTGGATTAAGTTTGGGCATTGGTCAGTTCCCTAAACCATTCTCTATGTAAAAGCCAACAGCTCACGGTTGATTTCGGCGACCTACTACTTCAGCGTTGATTTTCTTTGAAGTGCCACAAAATTTTCTCTTTTTGCGACCATCTATATCAGACGGTGAGTAGAGGAGGATCCCAGTACATCGTGGAGGCCCTCTCTCCTTGCTTCCAAAGGCTAACCTAACTGTTGCTTCTCTGCTGGACGAATAATCGCCTAAACTTAAATCGCCCTTGCCCAGTCGGCTGGGGCTGTAGAATACACTGACTGCTCCTCTGCAGATGGGTAAGACCCCCGCCCTTAACGAGTGTCTTGGATATGACACTAAACAATCTGATGGTGAGGTTCCAGCAATGCTGGAGCTTTGGGGATTGTGGAGTACCCCTTAATTGCCATTGCTCCCAGGTCCACTCTGGCCCGGAGTGGTAGCACCTGATAGGGCCCTATCTATGGGTTAAATAGAACTAACAGCGTACTAATGCTAAACTGAATTGTTTGAATAAACTGAATAGCTTGAAATAAAAAAAATTTTGACGATTAAACCGTACTTACATTTAAACTGCGTGCTTATGCATAACTGAATTATTTCAAATAGAACTGTTTTTCGACATTAAAACTGTATTTACACTTAACTGAATTATTACATATAACTGCTTGAATAGTTTTGAAATAGAAATGTTTTTGACGATTAAACTGTGTACTTATGCTAAACTGAATTGTTTTAAATAGAACAGATTATTTACATAAAAATGGATTTAGCGTTAAATAAACTACAAAACCCACTAAACCAATCAAAACGCCCACTTGAATATATGGGATTTTGATTTTCTAAAAAAAAAGAACCAGTTTTCCCGGATGAACTACTTAGAACTAAAATACATAAAAGTAAAACTTATATCCTTGTTTACCGACCTCAGATCGTACTAACAACGAAAACTTTGCTTTATAATAGATATAAAAAATGAACCTTTTCGAGAAAAAGTTCGTCTTTGGTAAAATAGCAATATTCTTCTAAAATCAAAGTGAAGTTTGGGAGCTAGGTTTTAAATATAACGAAACAGGGAAATAGCTTGTTAAATGAAAGAGAAATTTGTTGCAAGATTCTAAG
This sequence comes from Sepioteuthis lessoniana, assembly GCA_963585895.1. Lineage (NCBI taxonomy): Eukaryota > Metazoa > Mollusca > Cephalopoda > Myopsida > Loliginidae > Sepioteuthis > Sepioteuthis lessoniana. The sequence goes on along the minus strand of OY757915.1, from coordinate 43,118,304 downwards.
ATGAAACGAGGTTTGGGAACGAGTAGTAATTTACTAAGCTATTTGCTTAGTAATGATACAAGGGAGGATGAATTGGGCACCCAATGAGACTCGAATTCAATCTTGCTGGTTTGCCAGTCAAGCTTTTTAACCATTACACTACCCGAGACACCCTGAGAAAAATGTATGTAAAATGCAAGAGAAGATGGAAACTGACTCTTGGGGTCGCCTCTTTTAATTTTATCATTTATTAAAATCTACAGACCCTCCTAAATAGTTTAGCCAACCTTTTGATAATAAAATACACTCATCCATTTATATGCATACGTAGATAGACTCTATGTCTATGCCATAGGCCTGATGAGTAGCGTGTTCGCCCATGGTCCGGGAGACCGAGGTTCAATCCCAGTTTGAGTCATACCAATGACTTAAAAATTGGTACTTGATACCACTTGCTTAACACTCAGCATTTTAAGGTAAGGGTAAAGTGAAGAAATTCAGGGAATGGGGTAGTGCCCACCCCTACACCTCAGGATACTATACAAAGAAATCTTTGTTTCGTATCCCGGTCATGCAGAAGGGTAAGTTATATATATATATATATATATATATATACACTGAAACGTGTAGGCAGCAAGTAGTTATTAAGGCAAATTTTATTAAAGACGATGGAACACTGTTTATTATTTTTAGTTGTAATTTTTCAACTGTTCGAGTTTTTTTTTTCTTGTGTCGGGATCTTGGTGGTAAAGGAATTGTTCGATATCTTCTCCCTCAGTGTTTTCGACCATCCTAATGACGACCAAAAAATATGGTCGAAAGCGCTTGGGCAAAAGTTATTGGGCAATTCTTTTGCCAACTGGTTTGGTTTGGTTTTAGGAATATCAACTATGTAGCTTATTTAAAGTCAAATCCATTTTTATACATATAAATAGTTCTATTTCAACCAATTCAGTTTAATATAAGTATAGTTTTTTGTTTACATTCAGTTAAATGCCAAAAGAGTTTTATTTCAAGCAATTCAGTTTAGCATACAAAAGCAGTTCCATTTCAGGCAATTCAGTTAAGCATAAGTACACAGTTTAATTCTATTTGACCCTTAGATAGGATCCTATCAAGCGCTACCACTGTAGGCCACAATGGACCAGGGGGTGATGGCAATGAAGGGGTACTCTCCATTTCCTAAAGCTCCAGTATTACTGGAACGTCATCATCAGACTATTTAGTTTGATATCCAGGACACTTGTTGGGTGGGGTGGTGTCTTATCCCTCTGCAGTGATGCATCGGTGGATTCTATAGCCCTAGCTGACTGGGTAACTAGATCCTGACACAAGAAAAATTAAAAGAATACTTGAAAAATTACCACTAAAAATAAAAAACAAACAGTATTCCATCGACTTTAATAAAACTTACCTTAATATATATATATATATATATATATATATATATATATATATATATATATATATATATATATAATGGATGGAAACTCAAACATGGTTAAGTTGTCATAATAAATTTATTTCTGTGGAGAATATTATTATACTCTCCGTCTCATCAGATGACTTTTTACATGCTCTATTTGAAGATATTCCTCATATATTCTATACAAGAATAATCCACACCCCAAAAAATATGTATAGCATTTCTATTTCCTGCTATTCAGTTTAGTCAAACAATTCAGTTTAGTTATAGATTTTGTTTACACACAGTTAAATGTCAAAACAATTCTATTTCAAAAAATTCAGTCTAACGTAAGTACAGTTTCAATGTTAAAAACAAGTGAGTTTAGCATGAATATGCATTTTAAATATCAAATGAGTTCTATTTATAGAAGTTTAGTTTAGCATAAGTACGCAGATTAGTTCTATTTAACTCATAGATAGGGCCCTTATCAGGTGTTACCACTCAGGGCTATATTAAAGCAGACAGTGATGACAATGAAGAAGTGCTCCACGTTCCAGCATTACTGGAACCTCACCATCAGATTGTTTAGTGTCATATCAGGACACTGGTTGTGGGGATGGAGGGCTTATCGCTTTGCAGAGGTGCAATCGGTGTATTCTACAGTCCCAATCAACTAAGCAATAAGAAGAAGAATACTAAACTGAATAGCAGGAAATAGAAATGCTGTACATTTTTTTTTTTTTTTTTGAGTAGAGGAATTTATATTGTGAATTGAATTACCATAAAATCCGCCGAACACCTACGCACGACATACGGGAACACTGGACAGCTGTTTCGACCTTATTAGGTCTCATCAGCAGTGAAAACCGCAATCTCCACCACTGGAGATCGAACAAGCGACCACAGATTGCAGTGCCGAAACTCTTCAACTGAACCACCAGTTCATATCGCACACAAGTGATCCCCAATCAACTAGTCATGGTAATTACGCGGCCAAATAACCTAGATGTGTCTTGCAAGTTACATCCGTACTCTTTCCAGAGGACACAGTCACCCCCCAGGACCACGTCTTCCAAAGAAGCTTAGTAATACGCATCCGGGTAATTATTATGACCTCAAGGGTAAGGGAATAGATGTAAATATATTTTTTTTTATTGTAGAGGAATTAATAATGTGAATTGAATTACCATGACCATAACATCAGCCGAACACCTACGCACGACATACGGGAACATTGGACAGTTGTTTCGACCTTATTAGGTCTCATCACTAGAGAAATGCTTTTGACAATAAAATTGTGCCCTTATATTTAAACTGTGTACTTATGCTCAATTGAATTGTTTGAAATGGGACTGTTTTTGACATTGAAACTACTTACGCTAAACTGAATTGTTTTGAAATTGAATTGAATATTTGTATAAAAATGGATTTGGCATTTAATAAACTGCAAATGTTGACATGTCATAAATTCAACCAACCAACCAACCAACCAACCAACTCATTTGTTATTTACTTATTAATCTTCTTTCACTCATTTGTTATTTACTTATTAATCTTCTTTCACTCATTTGTTATTTACTTATTAATCTTCTTTCACTCATTTGTTATTTACTTATTAATCTTCTTTCACTCATTTGTTATTTACTTATTAATCTTCTTTCACTCATTTGTTATTTACTTATTAATCTTCTTTCACTCATTTGTTATTTACTTATTAATCTTCTTTCAACATAATTTCTCCTTTGTTAATTCATGTATGCACGTAAATCTAATCTTATCTCACTCTAATTATATCCTTTTTTTTTTTCTATTTCAGGTGAGCTATACATTCTGCAAGGATTTCCTCTCTGCCTTATTAAAAAGTATGAGCTCAACCGAATTCGGGACGACGACAGTCCTCATCAAAGCTTTCCAAAGGGTAAATACAAATCTTTCTTTCGCTACACCAAAGACATCACTCCCAAAAGTGGGTATTCTGCGTAAGAAACTAAATTCCATCCGTTCGTGAGCCTCTAGTTCTGGAGATCTGGGGAGTGTGGAGTCACTTGTACATTACTCCCTGGCCAACTCTGACCTGGAATCATTGTACCTGTTCGGGTCTCATCGATCAGTCAAATAGATGTGTATGAAAATTATTTGTATTTGACAGGAATACTTTTCTCGGTGGCGTAATAGCTAAAGTGCATGACTGCGGCTTCGAAGTAAGCGAGTTCGAACTCTATTTGGAAACACACTTACATGATTTCAAATCATAAATAATAATCTTTCGTGAACAATAATTGTTTCAAAAGACTTTTTTAAAGAAATAATTGGAAACACACTTACATGATTTCATTCATTTAAATGTCAAAACAGTTTTTTTTTTAATCAGTTTAACGTAAGTACAGTTTCAATGTTAAAAACTGTTCTATTTTAAACAATTCAGTTTAGCATAAATATGTAGTTTAAATATCAAAACAGTTCTATTTCATACTAATTCGTTCTCTTTCTGACTAATACCCTTGGAAAAGGTATAAAAACCCTTATCCCTTCAGCTATGGGTAAATAGTATCACTGCGCTTCTTGTACAAGGATGGCATTTGCATTAAATTATCCAAGGTTGTTATATTATTAAAACATAGCCAGAAATACCTGAAACTATGTAACGGGAGCCAATTATTTGTATGGTGTAAATTGCAGTGCATGAAAATAATCCGAGAAAATTACGGGTCGACTTATACAGCAGGTCTAACATCTAAATCCTTACTACCGAGTGATCAACTAGAGATAAAGGTTTGGATTTCGGCCCTGTTGTCTAAATGACCTCTGGTTCTGTAGAGTATTCAAGCTGAAGACTAATTTTAATAGGCAGCAATTTACAATAATTGAAACAATAATTATTCACGAAAGATTATTATTTTCGACTTGAAATCATATTAGAGTGTTTCCAATTTTTCTTTAAAAAATGTCTATTGAAACTCTAATTGTTTATAAAAGATTATTATTTGTGACTTGATATCATATAAGTGTGTTTCCAATTATTTAAAAAAAAAGTCTACTGACAGTATAATTATTTACACGTGATTATCATTAGTTACTTGAAACTGAAATAGTCTGCAAGAAAAAAAAAAGAAGGGTAATTTAAGCATTAATCCAGTTAGGGTCAGCATGCCGTAAAAACCAATCAAACAACCAAGTGTTTGACAACTGCATTTAAATCGAAACAAATAACAATAAAATTTCCTTTTTTAAAATATACTGTATTTGATAGTATATAAGCTGCACGGGTATATAAGACGCACGGGTATATAAGACGCACCCCTATTTCAGCGAGGCAAGGAAGAAAACAAAGTACTCATATCAAATGTGATGAAATTAGTATTATTAATAGTATCAATGATAACAGTTTTAATTTACATAAAAGCATTTTAAATAATGACCATAGATATATGAAACTTACTCAAAAGTCTATCCTAATAGGAGTTGCCAGGTAACTAATTTCGGCGAACTATCGCGAATCTTAAAGCGACATATGGTGTATAAGACGAAGGGGAATTTTAAAAGATATTCTTAGTAATAAAAAAAAAGTGCACTTTATATGCCGTCAAATGAGGTTTTTCGCTTGTGATGTTTTATTGGATAAAATCTCTTCTCGTAAACAATGATTAAGCTTCGATGAGATTTTCTACTTGTGTATGACATCAAATTACATTCGGTGGAGGGATCAAGTTTTGGAGCTCTGTAGGGTGCAGAGTACCCCTTTCTTTGTCATTAAAACTGGGTCTAATTCTGACTCAGCGTGATGGTACATGTAAGGTTCCTTTAACCAAATGAAAGTCTCTGCCTACTTGTTCAACACCAAAAAGCCGAAATATCAGTCCACAGACGTGTTAGGGTCCCAACTCTGGGTCATATAGATCTTTTTGAAAATTATTATTATTGGAGATGAACGCTTAAAGTAATATAACTTTGTATTGCTATTAATATTAAATAATTAATAGCTTTTTTGTTTTGTTTTAATAGCATATAAACCTCCGAGTGTTATTTAAGGCCAAAATCATCCTTATAGAAGATCAGATGTTGTGCAATTTAACTTTAAGGGATTTCATACCTTTCCCATGGATATTAGTCGGAAAGTGTACGTAATACCGACAACAACACTTGTTTGTAAAAAATATAAACTCTCTTTATTTATCAAGAAAGTCGAAATCATTGTGAGACAGACAGACAGACAGATAAAGAGGGAACTGCTATAGTTGACATAGATATATTCAGAGCCCTGCTTCTTCGTGCTTCTTTCACAGGACAGGCTTCTCGAATCGGGGGCTACCTGGACCCTCCTCGGGCAAAGCTCTGGCGGCGTGAATTGTTTACTCTCCTTACTTCCCTCCCAGACTGACCATTGGGGTTGAAAACTTACATCATTATATATTTTTCTGACAATTCACCTGGCATTTCTGTCCCTTATTTAACTTAAGAGACAGCTGCTGTTTTTGAAATCCACAGGAACTGGCCTTTTGAAGGTCAATATATAACTACCGGTCCGCTACTCGTCCTTTAAATTTGAGATCACTGGGGTTTGAAATTTCGATATATTCAGATTTTTGTGTTTTCTGATGCTATTCTTTAAAAGATATAAATCTCTTCGTTGACCTACTCATTTTTGAAATATTTATTTTTTTCTCTTTCGACCAAAAAAAAAAGATTTTTTACACACACACACACACACACACACACACATATATATATATATATATATATATATATATTTATATATATATATATATATATATGGGAGGTGCCCGTGGTGTAATGTTTATCGTCGTAGGAAATGGACACGGTAACACGAGTTCAAATCCTGGACGAGACTGATTGCATTTCTCATTGCACTAATAACCTTGGGAAAGGTTTGAATCCAATTATTCTCACTCCAGCTATGGGCAAATAGTAGGACAGACTGGGTTCTTTAGCCCTAGTGAGGCAAGTAGTCTAGGAGAAGGAATGCTCTGAATTCAATCCTGTTAAACTCCGCTTAAAAATTGACCTTGTGTCATGTCCTGCCCGACCGGAGGGGTTGGGTAAATATGATATATATACATGTGTGTGTGTGTGTGTGTGTGTGTGTGTGTGTGTGTGTGTGTGTGTGTGTGGCCAATAGCTAAGCAGTAAAGTAAACAATAAGGGATAAAATCTCAATCATGCGTACTGCAAGTTGTTTTTGCTGAAAATCAAAATGACAAAAAGCCAGGCATAAAATATATAGAGTATAAAGTTTGACATTTACAGTGTTTTGTAAACAAAACCTCGTACGAACTAGGCCACGAAATGACTAAAAATTCTTTTTCAAATCAATCGTACAGCCTCGGTCTGTTTCACCTCGAAGTTTCTTTCAGCTATAAAATGCAAATATATTTATTAAATGTACATTTAAAGAAAAAAATCTTTTATCTTGTGTAGGAAATCACAAAAAAATGTGCTGACATAAATACAATCAACCAATCCGATTTGATTTTTTGATACAACCAAATCTCTGCGTTAATTTAAATGACCGCAGTTTTCAGGGCGTTGCTTTAAGCTGTTGATTCCTGAATAGAAAGTTCACAGAAAAGATTGTTCGCTTTTCAAAAGAAATCTTTACTTTGGCGATGAAATTGTTGAACATTCATTTTATTCATTTTTTAAAATCAGGTCCTCTGAACTATATGATTTTTTTTTTTTTTTGCTATTGACAAAACTGCTATTGATGCACTCCAGTAGATTGATATTTTCTCAAAATACCTTTACTCAATAGATATATCTTACTATCGACAATTCAGAGGCGTGCTTATTCTTTCGGTTATCGTCGTAAGAAATGGAATTAGTGAACCGAGTAAAAATCCTGAAAGAGGGTATCTGCATTTCATTTCACACTAATGCCCTTGGTTATACTTGGTTAGGCAACGAACCTATGTAAAGGAAAACTGAATTTTAACCAACTTTACTCTACTTAAAAACTAACCTTGTGTCATATCACACCAATGACTGTGGTTTGAGTAAACACACACACACACACACACACACACACACACATATATATATATATATATATATATATATATATATATATATATATGTTCAACTATCAAATAAAATATATAAGTGGGTAAAATATCACGACTCTAAGTTTCAAATGTCCAATATTCAGCTGTGCTATATTGCCTCGTCTGATAATATTTCACGGTATTGCTGTGAACAAATATATATATATATATAAGTCAAATTGCCGACCGTAGTCTGGGACGACCCGAAGGCTCCCTTTCTAATACCTACTACACCAAGGTGTAGGGGATGGCGCTTTTCTTTCCCTGTATAGATCCACTTTACCCTTGATACGTATCTTATAATGCTGAGTCTTAAGCAAGGAGGTATCAAGTACCATTTTTTTGAGTCTTTGGTAGGACTCGACCTGGATTTGAACCCCGATCTCCTGGGCCATTGGCGAACACTCTACATGCGATAGATAGATAGATAGATAGATAGATATTTATGCGGTATTACAAATGAATATCTAAATTCCTACCTCTTTTAAAATTAAAATTGATCTTCTTCGCAACAAAAACTAACAGGATTTTTTTCTTGTGGAATATTATACAGAGACAACATATATCATTCGACACTATTTATTACCTATTTGAACAGAATTTTGAATATATATATATGTATATATATATATATATATATATATATATATAAATGACCTCACGTGAATGTTTTCTCACTTTCTTATGACAATCTCATGCTTATAAGTTTCATGCGTTTTTATATAAAAAAAGAAAAGATACGTGGGACTTATAGTGAAGAAATATTTATTATTTTAGGTTTCGTTCTGCTTCATCATCATGTCGTGCCCTGACCCTCTCTCGCCACTTTTCCCTATCGTTCATCGCCTCTGGCAGGTCTTCAGGGCTACATCTCGTATCCTCACATAGCTGCTGTATGTATGTTCGAACTGCTTTTGCTCGGCCATATGTGGGGGTCCATAGGAGTACATCACTTATGAGCTCGTCCCTGCTTCTCCAGCAGTGTCCTGCGTGTCTGGTTCGTCTAACTTGGATAGTTTTCGTGATGGAAGCCAGGTAGCCGTATAGTTGGTACTTTATGGGGTGTTGCCGCTAGGACTTATTCAATATTGCTCGCAACATTCTTGTGTAATTGCCGTCTAGCTTCTTCACCAGCCGTTTTATTAGCGTCCAAGTAGTGCATTCATACACGACCGCTGTCTGGAAGAAAAAAATTAATTCTGCTTAACTGGCCAGAATTTGAACTCTTTTTAGCTGTGTAGAAATAAAATAGATACAAGTGTGCAAATAAATTAGTTCAAAGTAATTAAAAAATCAAATTACCAACAATGTGTGCAAGCAAATGAATGAGGTTAAATTGAAACTTGTTATATAAACCGGCTCATTGGTCTCATGGGTAGAGTACTCGTCAATGGTCCGAGAGACCAGGGTTCAATCCCAAGTCGAGTCATATCATATTTACCCAACCCTTCCGCTCGGGCAGGATATGACACAAGGTAAATTTCTTAAGCAAAGTTTAACAGGTTTGAATTCAGAGTTTTCCTTCTCCTAGAATAGTTGCCTCACCAAGGCTGATAAACCTAGTCTGCACTACTATTTACCCATAGCTGGAGGGAGAATAATTGGATTCATACCTTTCCCAAGGGTATTAGTGCTATGTGAAATGCAGTCAGTCTCGTCCAGGATTTGATCTCGTGCCGCTGTGACCATTTCCTACGACGATAACCATTACACAACGGGCATATCAAAGACTCAAAAATGATACTTGATGCCGCCTTGCTTAAAACTCAGCATTATAAGGTACGTATCGAGGGTAAAGTAGAGCAATCCGGGGAAAGGGGTGGCGCCCTGTCATTAGTAATTAATTTCTTATAATTTTTTTATTGATTTCAACTAGTTTTGGTTTCATGTTATCTTTAGGAGTAAACATCTTTTGAATAAAAGTTTTCAAGAGTTTTTAAAAAGATTTTAAAAGAATTAATATACCAGAAAACAAACGACAAAAAATGAACAATGTAGTGTGTATATGTATATATACATGCTCACACACATACGCAATTTCATCAACAACACCAGCTTGCGTGATAGAAGGGTAACTACTCCAAACATCACTGCACAATGGTAACAATATCGTAAAAAATGTGTCAACATTCATAGTAATGAGAAGACTGCGGCCGATACAAAAGAATTGCTGTAAAGAAACCATGACTGAGGGAGCAAAACAATGTCAGAAGGCTGCAGTAGGCCAAGGCACACGAAGACAAGACAAGAGAGCTGTAGAATCAAGTCGTTTGGACTAACGAATCTGCTAATTGCAAAGACGGGGATTTATACCAGCTCAAATCCCATTAAACTGGAGTGGGATAAACTTGATCGAAAATTCAAAGCTAAACAAGTCACAAGTGCGGTTCACATCTGGCAACTCTTGCTCGAGAGCAAGGAATAACTATTTTCAGTCTACCTCCAGTCTATTGTGGAAAGAATGCCGAGAATCTGCGAAGCAGTGATAGCATCCAAAGGGGATCATTTTGATAAATCAGAGTTTAAGAAGTTTGTTTTCGTTTTGTTTTTTTGTTTTTTTGCTTTTGTTTGTATTTAATAGGGCTCAAGAAGACTTGTATTTTGTATGATGAATAAAACAAGAGTGATGCTTAACTTGTTTTTTTTTTAAATCAAAAATAACACTTTTAGGATGAGAAATGATCTTTTAGGGTGGCCAAATACTTTTGGCTACTAGCATATATATTAACAAACCCTTATTAAATATATGTCTTTCAGGTGCCACCACTCCGGTTCAGAGTCGAGTCGAGTAATGGCAATGAACGGGTACTCCAAATTCCCCAAATCTCAAGGACTGGTGGATCACCATTAGATGGTTTAGGGCCATATCTAGGACCCACGAGTCGGGGGCTCTTATCCACTTGCTGTGATGCAGTCGATGTATACTACGGCCTAAGTCGACTGGGATGCTGTCTGAAAAGATTGATGAAGATGTATTTTTAATGGCTGTAATTATCAAACTGACATCGGCGTAAAATAATATATCTAGGATAGACATGTAAAACAACCAAACAACGATAACATCTTGTGAATAAACTATCAGCATTATGTAGGAATTTTTTAAAGACATAACTGGGAACAAATTATTTGTATTACATGAAACAATAATTGTTTGAAAATGACTGTTTTTGTACTTAAAAGCATATAATTGCTTATAAAAATAATTGGTTTCAGTTTCAAACAACCAAATAAGTTTTTATCATCTATAATAAAAGCGAAGAAAAGAAAATATGTGAGGGTTTTTTTCCGTAAAAATTACTTGTATGCTGTTAGGTAAATCTTATTATTATAATAAGCGCAAATTCCTGGCGCCACAAGCAAATAATAATAGTCAGATACTCAATAACTCTACTACAATGCACGTATGAGCCCAGTCGGCTGAGGCTGTAGAATATGCCGACTGCATCTCTGCAGAGGGGTAAGAGTCTCTCAATAAGTGTCCTGGTGGCCCAGTCGGCTGAGGCTGTAGAATATGCCGACTGCATCTCTGCAGAGGGGTAAGACTCTCTCAATAAGTGTCCTGGTGGCCCAGTCGGCTGAGGCTGTAGAATATGCCGACTGCATCTCTGCAGAGGGGTAAGACTCTCTCAATAAGTGTCCTGGTGGCCCAGTCGGCTGAGGCTGTAGAATATGCCGACTGCATCTCTGCAGAAGGGTAAGACTCTCTCAATAAGTGTCCTGGTGGCCCAGTCGGCTGAGGCTGTAGAATATGCCGACTGCATCTCTGCAGAGGGGTAAGACTCTCTCAATAAGTGTCCTGGTGGCCCAGTCGGCTGAGGCTGTAGAATATGCCGACTGCATCTCTGCAGAGGGGTAAGACTCTCTCAATAAGTGTCCTGGTGGCCCAGTCGGCTGAGACTGTAGAATATGCCGACTGCATCTCTGCAGAGGGGTAAGACTCTCTCAATAAGTGTCCTGGTGGCCCAGTCGGCTGAGGCTGTAGAATATGCCGACTGCATCTCTGCAGAGGGGTAAGACTCTCTCAATAAGTGTCCTGGTGGCCCAGTCGGCTGAGGCTGTAGAATATGCCGACTGCATCTCTGCAGAGGGGTAAGACTCTCTCAATAAGTGTCCTGGTGGCCCAGTCGGCTGAGACTGTAGAATATGCCGACTGCATCTCTGCAGAAGGGTAAGACTCTCTCAATAAGTGTCCTGGTGGTCCAGTCGGCTGAGACTGTAGAATATGCCGACTGCATCTCTGCAGAGGGGTAAGACTCTCTCAATAAGTGTCCTGGTGGCCCAGTCGGCTGAGGCTGTAGAATATGCCGACTGCATCTCTGCAGAGGGGTAAGACTCTCTCAATAAGTGTCCTGGTGGCCCAGTCGGCTGAGGCTGTAGAATATGCCGACTGCATCTCTGCAGAGGGGTAAGACTCTCTCAATAAGTGTCCTGGTGGCCCAGTCGGCTGAGGCTGTAGAATATGCCGACTGCATCTCTGCAGAAGGGTAAGACTCTCTCAATAAGTGTCCTGGTGGCCCAGTCGGCTGAGGCTGTAGAATATGCCGACTGCATCTCTGCAGAGGGGTAAGACTCTCTCAATAAGTGTCCTGGTGGCCCAGTCGGCTGAGGCTGTAGAATATGCCGACTGCATCTCTGCAGAGGGGTAAGACTCTCTCAATAAGTGTCCTGGTGGCCCAGTCGGCTGAGGCTTTAGAATACGCCGACTGCATCTTTGCAGAAGGGTAAGACTCCCCCAACGAGTTTTCAATATATGACACTAGACCATCTGATGGTGAGGTTTCAGTAATGCTGGAGCTTTGGGGAATGCGGAGTAATCCTTTATTATTATCGCTCTTTGGTTCAATTCGGCCTAGGATGGTTGTTCTGATAGGGTCCTATCTATTGTTGAAGTTGAACTAAACCGTGTACTTATGCTAAACTGAATTGTTTGAAATATAATTGTTTATGGATATAAAAACGGATTTGGCATGAAATAACCTACAATGGTTGATATTCCATAAAACTAAACCAAACCAATCTATACTCAATAACAAAAGTGGTTTTTAAATAAATAAAAGAATAAATAAATAAATGTACTAAAATAAAGTCAGCAAATGTCCCGAACAAATGTATCAGTCAACTGAGTTATAGATATTTTTCAAAGCCTTTCTGGATTTAGTTCAGAAACAGTGATTCTCATGACTCGGTAGACAGTTATTTAAAAGAGAGTGAGAGCCAGACATAGAGAGAGGATAGAGAAAGAAGAGATAGAAAGGAAAGGAGGGAGGGGATAGAGAAAAAAAAGAAAGAAAGAAAGAAAAAGAAAGAGCGAGTGGAGCGAGAAAATAAGAGAGAGAGAGAGAGAGAGAGAGTTTGAGAAAGAGAGGAGAGCTAGAGAGAGAGAGAGAGAGAGAGAGAGAGAGAGAAATTACCTCGTCATAACTTGTGAAGAAAAAATCTACGAATGATTACAAGAACAGGATTTCTCAATACCACAGAGTTAGCACAGATTGTAGAACGAGATAGATAGACAGATAGATAGATAGATAGATATGAACAGACTGAGATAGATAGATAGATAGATAGGTAGGTAGGTAGGTGCCCGTGTTGTAATGGTTATTGTCGTCGGAAATGGACACGGCGACACGAGTTCAAATCCTAGACGGGACTGATTGCATTTCCCATAGCACTAATACCCTTGGAAAAGGTATGAATCCAATTATTCTCCCTCCAGCTATGGGCAGACAGTAGAGCAGACTGGGTTCTTCAGCCTTGGTGAGGCAACTAGTCTAGGAGAAGGAAAACTCTGAATTCAAACCTGTTCAACTTCGCTTAAGAAATTGACCTTGTACCATATACTGCCCGAGCGGAGGGGTTGGGTAAATATGGATAGATAGATATGAACAGACTGAGATAGATAGATAGATAGATAGATAGATAATGTTAAGCTGAATTTATATGTACGTGTGTCTTTTAGTTGGAAATTTATTTGTTTCATAAAGTTTATTGGTTTAATGGTCTATCAACTACTTATGGGTTATTCAATGCTGCAATTTGTAAATGTTTTATTGCACTCATAACCATATTTTCATTGCTCCACTGCACTTTTAATCGTCATTTTTTTATTTGTCTATTATTATTTGTTATCCCTGTCAGCTGGTGCTGTAGAATACACCGACTACATCACTGTAGGGGGGGGTAAGACTCCCCAAACGAGTGTCCTGAAAATGACACTAAACAATATGATAGCGAGGCTCTAGGAATGCAGTAATGCCATCGTTCCCTGGTTCTCCCTTGCCCTTAGTGGCAGAATCTGATATGAGTCAAATAGAATTGTTTGACGTTTAAACTGTGTGCAAACAAATGAATATGCTAAACTGAATCGTAAGAAATAGAACTGTTTGGACATTTGACTGAGTGTAAACAAATGACTGATGTTTAATTGAATTGTTAGTGATACATGGCAATCATCATCACGTCACCCCTCCCAATCGTCCATTTCTTCCTGCTAGGTCTTCAGGGTTACATCCCATAGAGCTGCTGTATGTAGATTCTAGCTGATAATTCTACCCTTGCTCGTCCATGTGAAGGGGTCTACAGGAGTATATCACTTATGAGCTCATCCCTACTTCTCCAGCAATGTCCCGCATGTCTGGTTCGTCTAACTTTGATAGTTTTCGTGATGGGTGATAGGTGTCCGTACATCTGCTGCTTTGTGGGATGCTGCCTCCCGGACTTGTTCAATATTGCTCGCAGCATTCTTGTGTAGTTGCAGTCAAATTTTTTCTCCATTCGTTTTGTTAGCGCCCATGTAGTGCATTCATATAGCAGTATTGACACGACCGCTGCTTGGAAGAAACTGCGTTTTATTTTGTCGGTCAGGTCTGACTTCCATATGACTGATAGCCTATCTATATCAGTCTATACCTTGGCTAGTTGCGTGTTGATGTCGGTCTCAGTTGATGAGACACTGCTTCCGAGGTAGGTGAACTTGTCTACTAATTTCAGAGAGCTACCTTTTAGTGTGGAGATGTCACATGTTTGATTATCCTATTTACCAACCCCTCCGCTCGGGCAGGATATGACACAAGGTCAATTTTTAAGCGGAGTTTAACAGGTTTGAATTCAAGGTTTTCCTTCTCCTAGACTAGTTGCCTAACCAAGGCTGAAGAACCTAGTCTGTCCTACTATTTACCCATAGCTGGAGGGAGAATAATTGGATTCATACCTTTCCCAAGGATATTAGTGCTATGTGAAATGCAATCAGTCTCGTCTAGGATTTGAACTCGTGTCGCCGTGTTCATTTCCTACGACGATAACAATTACACCACGGGCACCTCCATAATTATATATTGATTATAGCAATACTTGGAATCATTTAACTGAGAACAAACGAATGTATAAAGTTCAATAAAATAATTAGTGTTAGAAGTCAATTCTTGTAAGCCTCTTCCTGTCTACAAACAAAGAGTTAATACTGAATAGAACATTAACCATTTCATAGCAATTGTAGTGTTCTAACAACTGAGTTCTAACTAACTCAATTTAAATATGTGTAACCAAATGACATGATAAATTGTACGGTGACGGTGTAGTACTTAAAATTACTAAATTATGAGCTAACAACTGATAAATAGTAAAGCACCAATCGTGTTAGATAGAAATACTAGAGACCCTTTAATTGGGTACAAAAAATGAGCCCAAGCTCGTTTAAAAGTGTTATCAACAGAATGTGTTTACGAATCATACATATTTGATATATATGTATAAATAGGATTTGTCATTAAATAACCTACAACGGTTGATATAACATAAAAACCAAACCAAACCACATCTTATGTATTTAATATATATGTATAAACTGGATTTGGCATTAAATAACCAACAATGGTTGATATGGCGTAAAACTAAACCAAACCAAATCAATTATATTTAATATATATTTATAAAGAGGATTTGACATTAGATAACCTACAATGATTGATATACCATAAAACCTGACCAAACGATTTTTTTCCATTGTATTTTGGGGCTAAAAAGTATTTAGGAATTATCTGATATAGTTTCATTTTTCCATGAAATTAGCCATTATGGTTTATAGTGTTGCTGAGACCTTTCTATATCTTCCACACAAATTCAAAAGCATTTTGTTTTATTGTATTTTCTGCTAGATTGAAAGTATTCTGAAATTACGTCATGTAGTTTCATTGTTTCCAACGTCTTGTTACATGTAAGCGTGCCGTTATAGAAATTATTCTTTCCTGATTTCAGTTTTCGTGTCATTCAAAAGACGGGGACGTGTACCATATTTATTGTTTAAATTACATGAACGCCATGAGTTATCTAGAACAGCTCCGACGCCACGAAGAATTCTGTGAATTTGAAAAGGTACGTTCCGGATTTGTTGCTAACAAATTTCCTTAATTCTTAATGTCAAACGTAAAATCGTATTCTCAATTCGCTTTGTTAATCATCATATTTTTGCTAACCAATGTCTATAATGTTAAAAGAAGAAGAAATCAATTTATGTGATCGAATGTTTCACCTTGTCATCACCACAGATAAATTATAGACCATTCTTTATTGACTGTAAAGAAAGAATCTAAAGAAAAAGAACACTGAAATCATATGTTTTTGCCTGAGTAGTATGAGGGATAAATAATACCACCTTAATATCGTCACTAAGATACCCAAGGAAATACCTGCTTTGCAAGGTTGACGCCTAAGGAGATCCAAAAATGGAAAATGCCGATGGGATTAAGCATTTTTTGTGACGGCCGTGCATGAGTTTAGATTCGTGCTTGGTCCTCCACAACAAAATGACCTTGTGTCAAATTCTACTTTGGAAGAGGTCGGATAAATATCAATAACTTTTACAAGATCCTTAATCATTGCAACTCGATTGGCTGTGGCTGTATAATACACCGACTGCATCTCTGTAAAGGAGTAAAATCCCACCACCGAATGTCCTGTTTATGACATTAAACAATCTGATGGTTATCCTGGACCTTTGGAGAATGCTGGGTATCTCTTCATTATCATCGCTCCCAGGTACACTCTTATCTGGAGGTGGGGCACTTGATAGGGTTCTAGTTATGGGTCAAATTTTGACTATTTAAACTGTATGCAAACGAATGATTTATGTTGAATTGATAGAAATGGAACGTTGACCATTTGAACTGTGTGTAAACAAATTACTGATGTTTAATTGAATTGGTAGTGATACATAGCAAAACTTGACTTCATTTAACAGTGCAAACGAATGAGTAATCCTAAAGAGAATTATTAGTGTTAAACAACAATACTTGAAACTCTTTAACTGTGTGTCTAAATTGAATTATTAGTAATAAACAGAAATACTTGAAACCACTTCACTGTCTGTAAATAAATGATTAACATGGAGTAGAATTATTATTTTTCGATGACAATAATTGAAACCGTTTAACTGTCAAGAAGCAATAACAATAGAAATATTAGTGTTGAAACAAATTAGTTCTAATTCGTTTAAAAAATGGATTTACCGACAAACCCTTCCCTTACAAATCTGATGTAAGAGTGTACAAACAAAAGACTGATTTTAATTTGTATATGTTACATTTCAATAACTGTGTGCAAACAAATGATTAATTATAAATAGCATTATTTATTTTATATAGAAATACTTGAAACCATTTAAGCATGTGCTAAAAAAAAAATGAGCCTCGGCTCATTTTAAAAAGCTATCAACAAAAAGTGTAAACGAATCGTACGTATTTAGTATATATGTATGAACACGATTTGGCATTATATTACCGACAAGGGTTGGTATGCTATAAAACCCGACCAACCAACTTTAGAAATCATAATATACTTAATATATATTTATGTATGAAGAGAATTTGACAATAAATAATTTACAAAGGTTAAATAT
The DNA here is from genome assembly GCA_963585895.1 of Sepioteuthis lessoniana. Classification (NCBI taxonomy): domain Eukaryota; kingdom Metazoa; phylum Mollusca; class Cephalopoda; order Myopsida; family Loliginidae; genus Sepioteuthis; species Sepioteuthis lessoniana. The sequence continues at coordinate 43,100,969 of OY757915.1, read as the reverse complement.
GCCATAAAACCCTACCAACCAAATTTACAAATAATAATAATAATGATAATAATATATATATATATATATATATATGTGTGTGTGTGTGTGTTTGTGTGTGTGTGTGTAGGATTTTCCATTGAATAACCTATAAGGGTTGATATGCCATAAAACCCAATCTATGGATTTATTAATCATAAATACTTAGTATATCTCTATGTATAAAGAGGATTTAGCATTAAATAATCTATTAAGGTTGATATGCCATAAAACTAAATCAACCAACTGAACAAATCATATATATTCAATATATATATATATATATATATATATATATATATATATATATATATATATATATATATATATATCAGCAGGATTTGGCATTAAATAACCTAGAAAGATCGATATGTCATAAAACCCAACCAACCAACTTTACAAATCATATATATTCAGTATATTTGTATAAACAGGATCTGGCATTAAATAACCAAGAAAAGTAAAACCCAACCAAACCCAACCAAGCCTTAACTGTTTGACCTCTGGACGTCTCACGAGCGTAAACTTGACTTGAAAGATGAAATGTAAAATGTATTATTCTATTCAACCCCTTTACAGGCTATTAAATAACAGATTACATAATTCAATATCACAATACGTACTTGAATATATATTAAAAACGTAATAAGATTATGGATGAAATATAAACATGTATATAAACATTTTGTTGGCAATAATTATGTCAAAAATGAGCCGCTCAAATAGCGGCCAGTCGGTTTGAAAATGTCAATTACGCTTTTAAATACATTTAACTAATGACCAGAGAAGACTGAATTTTATTGATGGCACACACACATACACACACACACACGCATATATATATATATATATATATATATAGAGAGAGAGAGAGAGAGAGACACGCTCACACGGTTATATACATGCAAACACGTACGTATACATGTGGAATATAAACACTCGTGTATTCACACACTGACGCGCGTATACACACGTAAATAAACACGTGCATACATACACATGCGCGTGCGTATAAATGCTTACTCACACATACGGGCTTATTTACACACACACACACACACACACACATGCATATAGATTCACACATGTACGCATGTACATACATATATGTACACAAGTAAACACATAAACGTGCGTATACACGCGCATATACGTGTATATATAGAAATACTCACACTCACGCGTGTACACATACACACCCCCTCGTATTCACACACACACACACACACGCACACACACACACACACATATATATATATATATATATATATATATATATATATATATATATATATATGCGTATATGCACGTATACATTTCATCCCTTTTGGAATATTTGATCTTATTTGGTTACATATTATGTTAAAAAAATTCTCGCTTGGATTTGTTTCTGAACTGAACCTTAACATATTTTATAATTATTATGAGTTATGGAAATTATAGCCTTGATAATTTTACAATTGAATAGAGGGGAATTCTCTGTGGTTAATGTGCTAGACTGAAACATCGTAGTGTTATATAATTGTGGAAGGATTTCGTTTTGTATATCTTGCCTTTCGGTTTAGTTAGGATGAGATCCTTTCGCTTAGCGCATGGGTTAGTTAGGTGCAACATTAACGCAGGTGTTCACGCGCGTGCGGAGAGGATGTGTCTTTCAGAGATGTCAAAATAAAAAAACCCGGATAGGAATTGAGACCAGGGGATGTGAGTGACGTCACGCACCGGAAGCGTGGGGTGAGGATTTGGGGATTTGAGAAAAAGCAGTGGGTTGAGTTCCTGCCTCCGAACGAGAGGGTCGAGATTCAGAGCTGGGCGAGGCCAGATGAATTTGTGCGCTACGGGCGCCGCGCATTGGTTAGGTTGAGAGCTGACGATGTAAAAGCAGTCAGCATAGAAAGATTGTGCCTCTCTCTCCTCATGTCAAAAAACCTTTAAACTTTAAAAGGTGAATAAAAGTTTTGTACCTGAACCAATTTCGTGTTTTCGGATTCCTATATATGTTTATGAACTTTTTATGAACATTATGTCAATTTCACATATCTGTATCAAGTAGTAAGCGAGTTCGAACTTTAGTGACGCCTTGCGTTCATTTATGGACTAATAACCTTAGGAAAAGCATGAATTTATTTGCATCAGCAGTGGGTTAGATAATACCATACTATTCTTCTACTAGGATGGGTCTAGCTTTAAATTACCCTCGAAGGTTTATATACCATTCGACCAAGAAACCAAACCATCCCCAATCTATTGCTTAAATGGTACCTTTACTGTTCTTCGGCAAGGATGGCTTTGGCTTTGAATAAACCACAAAGCTTGATATGCTATTAAACAATGCAACCAAACCAAACCATCAGCAATTGGTTAAATAGTATCACTACTGTTCTTCCACAAGGATGGGTTTGGCTTTAAAGCTTGATATACCATTAAACAAAGAAAGAAAACTAAACTCTCCTGCTATATGTTAAATAGTACCAATGCTGTTATACAAGGATATTTTTGGCTTTAAATAACCCACAAAGGTTGATATGCCGTTAAAAAATCCCTGCTATAAGTTGAATAGTACCAATACTGTTCTTCTACAAGGATAGCTTTGACTTTTAATAACGCACGAAGGTTGATATGAAATCAAACAAAAAAACCAAATTGTATATGGTTAAAGTTGATCACCTTCACCAGTAGGACAAGTAGTAGGGCAGTAAGCGTATAAATACGGACTTCCTGAAGTGAAAGAGAGCTGAGCTGGAGTTTTCTCGCCTCTTCTTTTTTTTTTTCCTCTCGTTTCTTTAATTCTTTCTTACCGCCGCCACTTCAAACGCCTTTGTGTTGCATTTCTTGTCAATTGTATTTCTCTTTGCTTTCTCATATTCTTCTTTTGTTTTCCAGTGGTGTGAGCAAGACCAACGCTGCAACCGGCTCCAGATCCCCGACCTCTTGGTGGCCCCTATCCAACACTGTACGAAATTACCCCTCATGCTCAGTAACATAAGGATGTACACAGAAGATGAAGAAGAGAAACAGCAGATCACAGAATCGATTGAGAAAGTGGAAAACTCGTTGTGTAAGTAGCAGCCCGGGTGTTCTTTGCAAAAGATGCTTGATTTCTCGCAAATGGAAATCTGCTATTGATTCAGGTACATTTTCCCGGTGCATTGGAGTTAAATTGACCAAATGGCTTTCTCGTGCAATTGAGCCAAACACAATAGACACCTTCCCCATTTTTGGGAACCAAGCAACCTGAATTCCTTCGACAGCGTGGTAGGCAAATTCAAATGGGGCTGTGGAATACGTCGACCGAATCCCTGCAGAGGTTTAAGACCTTTTTCAACGATTATCCTAGATAGGACACTACACATACATTTTCTTTTTAATTAGAGGAATTATATTGTGAATTGAATTACCATGACCAGAAAATCCGGCGAACACCTACGCGCAATAACCGTGACAAGTTAATTTGGCGTCACTTGTGTGCGATATGAACTGGTGGCTCAGTCGTACAGTTTCTGTTTAGCAATCTGTGATCACTGGTTCGATCACTCTACGGTGGAGATCACGGTATGTACTGCTGATGAGAACTAATAAGGTCGAAACAGCTGTCCACTGTTTCCCCGTGTCGTGCGTAAGAGTTCGCCGAATTTCCTGGTCATGGTAATTCCTCTACTTAAAAGGAAAATGTAGATCTATATCCTTGTCCTTGAGGTCATAATAATTACGCGGATGTGTATTTCTAATCCTCTTAGGAAGACATGGCCCTGGAGGTGACCGTGTCCTCTGTAAAGAGTACGGATGTAACTTGCAGGATGCATTCAGGTTAATTGGCTGCACAATTACCATAGCTAATTAATTTGGCATCACTTGTGTGCAATATGGTAGAGTTTCGGCACTGCATTCTGTGGTCACGGTATAAACTGCTGATCAGGTCGAAACAGCTGTCCAGAGTTTCCGTATGTCGTGCGTAGGTGTTCGCTAGATTTTCTAGTCATGGTAATTCAATTCACCAGGACGCTAGACAATCTCTTTGTGAGGTTCCGGTTCAGGAGCTTTGGGGAATGTAGAATACCCTTTCATTGCCACCACTGTCAGGTCTACTCTGACCCGGAGTGATTGTACCTGTTAGAGTCCAATTTATTTAATCATTAAATATACTTGAAAACATTAAACTTTGCAAACAAATGATTGATATTATATTGAATTATTGATATTATATAGCAATTCTTGAAACTGTGTGCAAACAATAAATCACACACCTCGAAGTAACTTAACAGTGTGCAAATACAGCTGTTAGTGTTATAGGAATTTATAGTGTGTGGTTATAATTGAGACTACTACTTTCTTCTATAATGCATTATTTAATCTGAATGATTACCAAAGACAGAATATTTCGGTCAGGTAAAAACAAAGTTAATTTAGTCTAAAATAACATCTATTTTATATACATATATTTACACTTAATTGTAAAACATGATAAATGTCCCAAACCATAAAAAAGGTTTCAAAGCTGTTCCAAAGAACAAGAAGTGCTGAATAGCAGCGGTTAAAAATTGACTATCTCCTGGGGTAGAGGAGATTCTCAGAAGAGAATTAGCGCTCACGTGCTTCTCGGAAAGCGGAGACGAAAGAAAAATGGTTCTTCTCTGACTACTGTCTGCTGCCAAAAAGGGGAAGAACTCGCATCTCGAAATATCACATGATCAACGGTCCTGTGATCATCGGAAGCTCCGTTCATAAATCCCACCAAGGGAGGCAACTATGTTTTGTTCCCCGGTGGTGTTAAATAAAAATACTTGAAACCATTTAGCTGAGAGCAAAAATGAGTTAAGATTGTTTAAGAATAATGTTACCTTACAAATAATGTTCGCTTACAAATTATCGAAACGAGGTTAACGAAAGCATGGACAGCTATCAATAGGCTATCGACTATATGGAAGTCGGACCTGACCGATAAAATGAAACGCAGTTTCTTCCAGGCAGCGGTCACATCGATACTGCTATATGGATGCACTACATGGACGCTAACAAGACGGCTCGAGAAGAAACTAGATGGCAATTACACAAGAATGCTGCGTGCAATCCTCAACAAGTCCTGGCAGCGGCACCCCACAAGACACCAACTGTACGGCCACCTGCCCCCTATCACGAAAACTATTCAAGTTAGGCGAACCAGACATGCAGGACATTGCTGGAGAAGCAGAGATGAACTCATAAGAGATGTACTCTTATGGATCCCCACACACGGCCGCGCAAAAGCAGGACGACCAGCACGAACGTACATTCAGCAGCTGTGTGAGGATACAGGATGTTGTCCTGAAGACCTGCCTAGGGCGATGAACGATAGGGAAGAGTGGCGAGAGAGGGTCAGGGATATCCGTGCTGCCAGCACGATATGATGATGATGACAAATTAGATATTTGGTCTTGTGGATTAAGTGTTCGCAAATTGCACGGTAGACCGAGGTTTAATCCAAGGTTGAGTCATACTATAGACTAAAAAATGGTACTTAATGCCGATTTGTTTGACACTCAGGATTATAAGGTATGCATCAAGGTTAAAGGGGAGCAATCCAAAGAAAAAAGTAGCGCTCACCCTAACACATTGGTGCAGTAGCTATTGTAAAGGGAGCCATCGGGTAATCCTCGACTACGGTCGCAACTTTACTTATATATATATATATATATATATATATATATATATATATATAAGACTTTGCATTAAATAACCAAAAGGGTTTGATATGCGATTAAACCTAACCATAGTAAATCAAATACAGAAAATACCCTCTTCAGCGCTGGTGTAATGTACCTCAAATGTTTTTTGCCCGGCGTGGTGATACTTCAGTTCAGGAGCTCTAAGTGGTATGGAGTTACCCTTTCATTTTTATTACTCCCAGTTCCACTATCACTGGATGTGGTTGCACCTTTTTGGGACCCATCTATGAATCAAACGGATCGGTTTAAAAATATAGGAATGTTAAAAATTATAGGAATGTTAGAAATTTTATTACTGTATGGAACAAACATGCTTTCTATAATTACTGAATAGAACTAGTCATTTGAAACCAGATATTTGTCAATAAATTGTAAATTTTGAAATCATATGAATAAATAAGCAAATGATTGTCGGGACATTTGAAAAAAGGACAATGCAATTGAACCTTTTAAAAATATAGTTATGATTATCATAAAAGATTTACAAATGAATCAAATTTCGGCATTAAATAACCCATAAGGAATTGACATGAGGTTAAAAAATTAACCAAAGTAAACATATGCAGCGATGGCTAAATTGAAGTCTAAATTCAGCAAAAACAAAAATATCATTGGTATATCCTCCCGGCTATGGGCTAAATAGTACCACTACTGTTTTTCTAGGAGAATGGCTTTAGCTATTAAATAACCTACAAACGTTGATATGCCGTTAAACAAAGAAACCAAACTAAATTAAACAAAAATAACATTGACATATTACTTTATCACATATTTACCAAAATTATATAAACGTATACGTTTTAATCTATAGGGGTGTCCTCGTGGTGTAATGGTTAAGGCGATTGACTGCGGAAACGTAGTAAGCGAGTTCGTACTCCAGTCGCGCTATTACGTTACGTTGGGAAAGGTATGAACTCCCTCATCCTCCCAGCTATGGGTTAAATAATATCACTACTGTTCTTCTAGGAGAATATCTTTGGCATTAAGTAACCTAAAAAGGGTTCATATACCCTTAAACAAAGAAACCAAACCATACTAATCTAGAGTATTTCAAAATATATCTTGAAGATTAAGTTGATGCAAAGAAATCAACGTCGGCCTCAAGACGATTTCACAATTTCCTGCAAGTCTTTCCAACCGTCTTCTTTAAAAGTAAATTGCTAAATGCTGCCGTTATCCTTGCTTTCAGTTCATTTTTTGGTGATGCTCGGTTTTTGGTTACTCGCTCAACTGTGTCGCCCATGTAATCAATGGAATGGCAATCTCAGGAGTTAGGTGGCCAGAAAATATAGGTGATATGGTCGCAGAAATTTCTCCCGGTCAACACTAGTTTCTCCTGCTTGTGCGGCATGGGCCAGAGTCCTGTTTCCCGACGAACAGTCCTCCATCAAATACCATGAAGTAGAATGGCTATTTCGTTTTATATCAATATAACAATGATTTTTTTCTCTCAAACTGACAACACTCTGAAATCTTCGTATTATGCATAGCTATCTATTTTCTTGTTCTTTGGTCCATCTGTCTGTCTTCCTTTACCCAGAACAGTTCTATGTTAAACAATTCAGTTTCGTGTAAATACAGTTTCAATGTCAAAAAACTATTCTATTTGAAATAATTCAGTTTAGCACAAGCACGCAGTTCAATTGTAAGCACGGTTCAATTGTCAAAAAACATTTCTATTTCAAGATATTCAGTTTAGCATTAGTATGCTGTTAGTTCTATTTAACCTATAGATAAGGACCTATCAGGTGCTACCACGCCGAGCCAGAGTGGACCTGGGAGCAATGGCAATGAAGGGGTGCTCCGTATTCCCCAAGGCCCCAGCATTACTGGAACCTCACCGTCAGACTGTTTAGTGTCATATCCAGGGCACTCGTTGGGGGGGGTCTTACCCACTCTGCAGAGGTGCAGTCAGAGTATTCTACAGCCCCAGCCGACTGGGCTAGTCATCACTTAGGCATTATGCATAGCTATAAATTTTCTTGTTCTTTGGTCCATCTATCTGTGTTTCTTTTCCCTGACGGTTGGGGCTGTATCTCTGCTGAGGCGTAATATCCCCCTCCAACGAGTGTTCAGAATATGACACTAAACAATCTAATGGTGAGGTTCCAGTAATACTGGACCTTTGGGGAATCCGGTGTACCTCTTCATTGCCATCGCTCCCTGATACATTCTGGCCTGAAGAGGGTCGCACTTGATAGGGTCTTATCTATGGGTCAAATAGAACCAGACTGTGTACTTATGCTAAACTGAATTGTTTGAAATAGTGCTGTTTTTGAAACTGAAACTGTGTAAACAAAAAAAAAAAAAAGAAAAAACTATACTTATACTAAATTGAATTGTTTGAAATATAATTGTTTTTGATTTTTGAACTGTGCACTTCTGCTGAACTGAATTGTTTGAAATAGAATTGTTTTTCATGCTAAACTGAATTGTTAGATAAAGAACTGGTTTTTGACATTGAAATTGTGTAAAGTTAGCGACCGTAGTCAAAAGCGACCAGAAGACTCACTTTTCAATAGCTACAACACTGAGGTGTAGGGAAGGGTGCTATTCCTTTCCTAGGATTTCTCCACTTTACCCTTGATACGTACCTTATGTTGCTGAGTGTTAAGCCAGAAGGTATCATGTACCATTTTAAAAGTGGTTGGTATGACGCGACCATTGGCGTACTTATGGTAAAATGAATTGTTTGAAATAGAACTGTTCATATGTATAAAATGTATTTGGCATTAATGACCTACGATGATTGATGTTCCATAAAAAAACCCTATCTCTGTTCCTTCTTAGTCCATTTAAAGAAAGACCCAGAGAATTTTACTTGGGAATGTCCAAATATCTATTCCTTTGATTAGATTTGTGCTGTAGATTTTTGTTTCGAGAAGTTTTTTTTTTCCTTTTTTAAATCTGAAGTACGCTTTTTCTTACTTTTCCTTTCATCACTGCTTCGTTATATTGCCTTCTAGCATTGCCTGGCATTTGTTATTTTCTTTCTCTCCAAGTTTTCAAATGATTTCCTGACTAGGCGGTTCTATTCCTTCAGGTGTTTCTCTTTTTCCTTTTTTTTTCATTGAAACCATGTCACGTTTTTCAATTCCGATTTCCATTCCTGTATCTTGGCTGTAGTTTCCAGTAGTTGGTTTTAGATTTCTGATTCTTTTTTATTCTTTGCAAAAATCGTAACATCAGCCATGTACATAAGGTAGTTTATCTTTTCTTTGGATCTTTGTAAACCTGTTGTCTCCTTCGCATTTTTCTCAAAATATAATTGTCACGAAGTGTTTCAGCTTGAAATTCAGATTATTAAAAAAAAAATCAAACCTTTTCTTCAAGTCGTCATCATAGCACACGTGATAACAAAAGGTAGCAAACCGATCGTTGTTTTGGAAAAAAAATATCCACGAAAATACGAAATAAATTGGAAAGACGGAGTTCATAAAAAATATTCAATTTCGACTTGTAATAAAACGCGAGAAAATTCGAAAACCACATAAGTTGAAATAATTATTTAATTAAACAATTTATTTCAACATGCGAGGAAAATTATAAGAAAAACAATTACATAAATATTGCAAGAAAAAACTATTTTTTTCTCCACGAAAAAAACAAACAAAAAAAACAAACTCTTAGCTTTCAATTCTTAACAGAAGACCAATTCTTTTAAACACGCACAAAATACAAAACAAAAGAAAAATTGAATAAAATTTAAAAAAAAGCATGAAACACCAGAGAAGTTTACTGTTCTTTTTGGGGATGGAAATAAAGAAATACTAATTTCTTCTTTCTTGTGAAAAATGATTCTCACTTTAAGATGTCTTTCAGTCTCATTATTTTTTTCGTGATTCAACAACCTTCAAAAATTTCTCATTCCTTCCTTCGTAAAATCTACTTTCGACTCAACAAAACTGTTTTATGTCAAATTTCCTCTCATCGCGTACATCAACGGTTCAAGGGGCGCAACTCCCGCTTATGAAATATTTTTGATAATTCATTCAAAAAACGAAAATATACGTATCGTTACCTTTTCCTCTTCCTTCACTTTTTAACTATTCATTGACTTATTTTTTACCACAAATTATGACAATAAACCAGTAGCCTCATTGATAACCAATAACAATGGCAAACCAGTCGGCGGGGGCTGTATATTATACACCGACTCCATCACTTCAAAAGGGTAGAACCCTCAACAACGAGTGTCCTAGAATGACTTTAAACAATCGGATGGCGAGGCTCCAGTCATGTTGGAGGGTTGGGGGATGCGGAGTATTCCTTTATTGCAATTGTTCTCCGGTCCACTCTGAACTGGATTGGTTGCACCAGAAAGGATCCTATTTGTAGGTCAAATAGAACTGTTTGGTATTTTAACTGTGTGCAAACTAATGACTTATTCTAAACAGAATTGTTTGAAATAGAACTGTGTGATGATTTAACTATGAGTAAAAAAACGACGAATTGTTCATGATACATCGCACTGCTTAGAACCATTTCACTGTCAGCAAACAAATGATTAATATTGAATAGAATTAGCGTTAAAAAGAAATAATTGAAACCATTCAACTGTGAAGAAACAAAATAGTTCTTAACTCTAACTATTCGTTAACAAATCATAAATATAATACGTATATTAACAGGATTTCGCATTAAATGACCTACAAGAGTTGATATGCCATAAAATCCAGCCAACCAACCTCACAAATCATATTTGATATATATATGTGTGTATTAACAGGATTTCGCTTGAAATGACCTACAAGGGTTGATATGCCATAAAACTCAGCCAACCAACCTTACAAATCATTTTTAATATATATATATATATATATATATAGGATTTCGCTTTAAATAATATATGTGTGTATTAACAGGATTTCGCTTGAAATGACCTACAGGGGTTGATATGCCATAAAACCCAGCCAACTAACCTTACAAATCATATTTAATACATATATGTATTAACAGGATTTCGCTTTAAATCACCTATAAGGATTGACAAGCCATAAAACCTAGGCAACCAATCAATCATACACCTCTTCTCAGTTTTTTCAATAAAAATCATTTTTATCTCGACCAAAGACACTACGTTTACAATACTTCCAGTAAAACATTATTCACTAAAAACAAATAAACATGTCACCACACCAAAAGAGGTTTGTATCTAAGTGTCAATTTTCACTTTTCGGAGACGAACTTAACGAAAACCCTTGTCCATTCGATGGAATCCTGACGAAACAAAATTATTCCTACATGGATATCATTATGTAATCGTCTCCCTCAGCGCCCTTAGCATCCGATTCTAATGGTTGTGTTCGGCGACGAGATGGACAGGTAGTAGGTCAAAGTTTACTCTTTTCTAGTTCGACCCTTTTTACTTAACAGTATTTAATATAAGTATATCTTTTTTCTTTCTCTTTTCAGACGAACTCGAAGACAAGATGAAGTGGTTGAAAAACTACGAACGCGTACGCGAAATCCACCAACAGCTTATATGGCCAACAATAAATGAAATTGATCCCCGTGTTTACATTCCTGATGTAAGTAGCCTAGTAAAGTTAAGAAACATAGTACGTGGTCAAAAGAGAATGGGTAATTGTGAATTATTTCGTGTGGAAATAAAAGAGAAAAAACCGAGGAGTGACCATTTAAAGTGTTATTATTTTTATTATTATTATTATTATTATTATAATTATTATTATTATTATTATTATTATTTTACTCAGTATGAGCTTTTCTCATTAACTGATAATTCTTTCCATGGAGACTGAATGATTGCAAGTCCTCTCAAGTCTCCAGGACTCTTCTCAGTATTATAGTCGATCTTAACACAGCTGTACTTTTGATAGTTTCGATTCGTCCTCCGATTTCCTACTTTTCCAGTCCTCTTCCCTGACCTTTATGGTCCGTTCTAAGCGTGCCAATTACAATTGGTATCACTGTCACCTTCATGTTTTATAACTTGCTTAGTTATCTAGCAAGGTCCTAGTACTTGTTTTTCTATTCACATTTTTTTTTATTTTCACTCTGTGATCCGTTGGGATAGCAAAATCCACAAAAAGCCAAGTTCTTTTTTTTTATGTTTCGCTAATTATCTCTAGGTCTGGTCTTTTGGCCGGGATAAAGTAATCTGTTCGTATCACAAATTCCTAGAGAATCCTTAGCTTCTCATTCTTCAGGATGGATTCTGCTTTGAGCATATACCATTTAATACTATGGGGAAATTTCAATGTCTTGTATTTCCCCGTGGATCACCTTCCCAACTCAGTCATGTCTAGTCTTATACTCCTTCTGTGCCAATTTGCTGCATTCGCTTATTACATGATTAATCGTTTCATCTCTATCACGCCATAACCTACACTTGCTATTTTGTTGCGTCTTATCTATTTTTGATTTAATGTAGTTTATCCTTATGGCGTTGTCGTGTGCTGCAATTAGAAAAGATTCAATTTCTCTGAAAGTGTTTCCTTTTCTTAGCCATTTTCAGGTCTTCGCGTGTGATATTTTGCTTGTTTGTCGCTTGAAATATTCATACATTTGTTTTTCTTTCCATATATGTTTCCTGGTTATTATTGTTCTGTTGATCTTTATGTAGTTATTGTCGTTAGTGGCTGCTACCATTAGTCTTTCTTTGCTCTTTTTAATATAATCATCGAGGCCTTGTGTTGATGCAGACACGAATTCTTCAATATTGGCGAGTCCCCTTTCTCCTTCTTTTATTGCCACATACTGATATAGCCCATTATCGTCCATTGACCCGTGACAATAACGGCCACAATGACCACCATCCAACTGTGCCCCTATTCATTGACGTGTCTTGGGTGCTTCGTCGTTAGACACGGTTCCGCATGGTCTGACTGTGTCTGTTCCTCATGACCACTATCCCCTCTTCCTACGTGGTGTTTATGATCACAGAAAGTCAGAAGATGATTAGATGAAGTCACTGAAGTGTAGAACTGAAAGACGGGTAGTAGTCACATAAAGAATATTTCTTCAACAAAAGAAACAAATCCCTCCCTGGTTATGAATTTATCAACTATGTTTTTTTATATTGTTGGTTAAATACAGTAGTTTTAACTTTTCCCGTTCTCATCTTAGTCACGTGACACTGAGAGGCTGGTACGAGGTTGTGATCTCAAGAGGACTTCTCAAGTGACATGGCGTCTAACAGCAGCTGGAATAGGACCCCATCCCCAATCAGCGAAAACTCGCTGCTTATATGCAATTTAGTTCCCAGTTGGAGTGGATGCAAGTAGACACAGATCTTGACAGTTCTTTTTAATGACGAAATAATTCTTTCCAAATTAAGGATCAAGTATTTGTTCCACCTTTTTGTAAAAGCTCCAACTTATTCTATATTACTCACTAACGTCAGTAAAAATTTAAGAGTGGTCACTTTTTGATATTATAACCACGCAAAACGCTGACGTTAAAAATAATATCATTGTCCTGGCTTTTTTTTTCTTAAAGTAAACGTCATATTGCCGCCTTTTTTGCAACGTTTTCAAGTTGTTTTATGTGCCCTTTTGACCTCCACAATAAAATGACACTATCACAACCGTAGCTTAAACCAAAACAACACTAGAGCAATTAGTTATAAAGTTTTAACACTTTTCATATTTTTAAGTGCTTAGGAACTCTTCGCTGATTCTGGCCAGTACACAAGTCTTTCAAAAGAAAGTGCATTTTAATCCTTTTTTGCTTTATTTTTCTATATATTTTATAAAATCTTTTTACTCTCAATTAATTCTTTTGATTTATCTCCTCAAGGCCCTAGTGTCATGTAAGACTGTCTATGTCATCTCTTGGATATAAGGCCTTGTGCATTGACATCAACCATCTTTTCCTTTGGTCTATTATCATTATTATTATTATACTCCTTTAGAATTTTTCCCATCAGTGTCAGCTGATGGTCTTTCACTGGGGTTTGAGTGACAGCAAGTCTCCTCAAGTCTTCAGGACTCGTCTCAGGATTCTGGCAGTTCTTAGCAGTGCTGTCGTTTGGATAGTCTCTACCCATCCGCTAACTTCCTCCAGGCCTTTTAATAATCCTTTTGTTATTGTGCCTAATGCACAAATCACAATTGGCACAATCGTTACTTTCATGTTCCACAGTTTTTTTTAATTCTCTAGCAAAGTCGAGGTACTTATTCTTCTTTTCTCTTTCCTCCAGTATTATTATTATTATTATTATTATTATTATTATTATTTCACACCAGTTTTACCAGTTGGTTTTTCACGGAAGTTTTTTGTGACATCAAGACCCCGAAGTCATATACGCTTACATGTACACATTCATATACAAAGTGAATACTCATCCTTGATATACAATTAATGATCATGGATTTCAAATTTAATCAGAAAATTTACCCTCAAGCATACACAAAAATGTACCTCCGACAATATCAGCATTATTTTTTCCAGATGGTGCACACTTGTTTCACGTCGGACGGGAGCAATGCTCCTTAGTGTTGTGGCTAAAGTGATGGACTGTGTCATCGTAATGAATAAGTTCGAACGCTAGTTGATCAGTTGTATAACATGATGAATGATGAAACCATAATGAAGAAATGAACATAACATTTGGTTTACAAAAAATACGTCGCTTGATTTCTCTCAAAAGGGGATCGAAAATTCTGTAGAGAGAGAGAGAGAGAGAGAGAGAGAGAGAGAGAGAGAGAGAGAGAGAGAGAGAGAGAGAAACAGGTAAACGAAAAAACAGGAAGGACTGGGTTGACTTGAAGGACTTGGACACAGCTATATTGAACCAAAACGTCTTTTTAGCCGCGTTGTGTATACTCATAGTTTTACTTAGCAATTCTTCTTAACCACGGTGTGCCACACTCAGGTTCAGGGCCGTACGTCTTTTCTTCGTTGACCAGAGGTTCTCAACCGGTCTTCGCCTGGGGGTCACTTGGCCCCCTGCGGTCAATCAGGGACTCCAAGCCTCAAGACTGCAGACTGAAGACTCGACTGAAGACTGACGACTGACTGTTACTGCTGTGGGCTACCCACCCCTTCTCCGCGCCCGGTGGCCATTCTCCGTGATTAACCGCTAGTCTGGTGAACATGTTTATATATAATTTCATAACATCTACCAGTGTCTACGTTACTGCTTCTGCTTGTTTATACGGGTGCTTCCTGCAATCACTTTGTTTACACACCTGGAACATCCGGCTCTTTCAAGGGTCAATATGAAACAGCTCTATTACATTCCTAGATACTCTTGGGTATTTGTGCTCATTTGTGTATGTGTGTGTAATTATGTATGTTTGTGTGTGTGTGTATGTGCATGTAATTGCGTACGTATTTGTATTTGAGCCCATTTGCTCATGCATGTGTTATTACGTGTTATTGCGCGCGTGCGCACGTGCGTGTTTGTATGTGTATGTGTGTATTTGTCTATATATGTATGCACTCATCTGTGTATGTGAATATGTAATTATGCGTATGTGCATGTATTTCTGGGTGTATCTGTGTTCATATGTGTACGTATATGTAATTATGTGTATGTGTGTGTGTGTGCGTGCGTATGTGCATGTATTTGTGTATGCATTTATACTTGCGCTCATATGTGTATGAGTATGTGTAATTATGTGTGTGTATGTATATGTATATATTTGTGTGTGCATTTGTATTTGTGCTCATCTGTGAATGTGTACGTGTAATTATGTGTGTGTGTGTGTATGTAGGTGTCTGTATTTGTGTGTGCATTTGCAATCGCGCTCATCTCTGAATGCGTAATTATATGCGTATATGTATGAGTATTGTTACGCCTCCATGTGCCCAGCAAGCTTGCAGGGTGCCAAGTCCACCAGTTAAAGCAGGGCACAGACGTTTGCTGTGGTCTGCCGAACGCTATTTAGTGTCACAGATATCACCAACTCCCAAGTGGAACTACATTTCAAAGCTACTAGGCGAGTTCTAGGAGAATTATTAAAAGTCAACACAGCTAACTGGTTAGCTTTCCCCCTCAAATACAAGGTCTTCGACAAACACAATTCTTCCACATGAAAATAAGGACTGCGGTGTTTGAGTTAACAGGATTAATAACAATATTCTTTTATTGAATAAAAGAAAGAAATAAAGACAAAAAGCAATTCAGGTAAAAGTCAGGAACGAGAAAGTCTTTCTGTATCTTGGAGGAGCCTCCTCTAAAATATCCGTATCATGGACTGAGCCCACATAAGATATCTTTCTCCGGATGAGCCAGCATAAAATATCTATTGATGGCGGAAGGGGAGAATGTAGTTCGATAACAATAGACACTGTCCACTTTCCTGCAGACTATGGCATATAATGGCAGAGCTCATGCTCCAAATCTCACATTTATCGGTTCAGTATGAATGCAGCTGGATAAAGTTGAAAATACTTAAATTGTATGTTCACTTACTTTTATGAAGCTTATTCTCTTCTCTTATTTCTTTCGTTATTGGGTTTCCATAACATGTTGGTACAAGGATACACGTCTTATTTCAGATAAGACCAGGATTAATTATTGTTTCTTTTCTCATGGAAAAGTCTTTTCTTTGGGTATTCGTTTAACGAGGCTTACCATGCCCCAGAGTGCTGAGTTCATTCCAGGATAAGCTTCTTCTTTTCTCTGCGTTCTCTGAGCGGCATTGTTTTGGAATTTGGGTTTCTTTCATATCGCAAATTTTATTCTTGGTTTTTCAACGAACAAAGACAACTCCTTATGCGTCTTCATCCTATGATGAATAAACGGCAACTAACTTATTTTCTGTTGTTTGAAAATTCACCACGTGTTGATTTTTTGGCTGGCTCTTCCTCAGTACCAAATATGGTCGAGGGGTCTGCCACTCCGCTGACACATACATGGCTAATAGAGAGGGAGGTCCTCACATGCCTATCTCAGCTTGTAATGATAGAGAGGGGTGAAGGAGAGATGGTCTCTCCCCACTTTCATTATTCTGCTTACTACTATCGTCCGCCGATTCTTGCCTGCTACCATCGTCCACTGACGGATAAATGTATTAGGGTGTCATATTTCCTCGTCACAGTATGTATTTGTGTGTGCCTTTGTATTTATGCTCATCTGTGTATATGTGTGTAATTATGAGTGTGTGTACGTATGTATATGTATTTGTGTGTACATCTGTATTTTTGTTCATCTGTGTATGTGTATGTGTAATTATGTGTGTATGTATTTGTGTGTATTTGAGTGTTCGTTTGTATTTGTGCTCATTTATGGATGTGCGTATAGTTATGCGTGTATGTGCATGTGTTATGAGTGCATTTATATTTGTGCGTACTTGTGTATGTATGTGTGATTATAGTGCATTTATATATGTGCATGTATATGTGTATGCATTTGTGTTCCAGTTCATTTGTGTATGCGAGTGTAAGTATGCGTATATGAATGCATGTATTGGTGTGTATATTTATATCTGAGTTCATTTGAGTATGTATATGCGTAATTAAATGAGTGTGTCTTTGTGTGTGTGTGTGTTTGTGCATGTGTTTCTTCTTGCATTTGTATTTGATCTCATTTGTCGATGTGTTT
Organism: Sepioteuthis lessoniana; assembly: GCA_963585895.1. Taxonomy (NCBI): domain Eukaryota; kingdom Metazoa; phylum Mollusca; class Cephalopoda; order Myopsida; family Loliginidae; genus Sepioteuthis; species Sepioteuthis lessoniana. The sequence goes on along the minus strand of OY757915.1, from coordinate 43,083,734 downwards.
ATGCAATAAAGTGTGTGTTTGTGTGTATGTGTGTCTGTGTATGTATGTGTGTTTTTTTGTATTTACCCATCCCCATCACCTTGAGTACAGTGTGACACAGGGTCACTTTTTAAGGGTTTTCCTTCTCCTAGACTGGTGTTGTATAACCATAATACAACTGCACGTGTACATATACAAATACATGCAAACATAATCAAACATAATATGCGAACTTCAATGAACGAACGAACACACCTCTTTATAAAAATATAATCTCTCACGCTTTATTCTAGAAGGGTGATGTTTCTTGTGTGTGAGCGATGAGCTGGAGACGGGGACAGACGGCTATATTGACCCCAAGTTCTTCTTCGACCATAGCAGCACTTCTTTCTCATCTTGGCTTGGTTGCTCAACCGTAGGTCACTGAGGGCTGCAAGACCCTCAGTCTGCAAACTGGGTCTCACTTCGCTGGCATCCTGTCTCCAACTGACTCCAACTAACTCGAACCGCCCCGGGCATCTGGTTATATTATTGTCTTAAGTCCACTTGCTTACGCTATTCTTCCGCTTATTTACACAGGTGAATCTCTTGACTGACGGCTCGGTCGAGGGTCAATCTATAACAACTGGTAGACAAAGAAAAGCTAAAGAACTATATCTGAAATAGGCATAATTGTGTATATGTTTGTGGTTTGAATGAATACGTTTTTTATGTTACACTGTATTTATATACGTGTGTGTGTGTGTGTGTGTGTGTCTGTGTGTTTGAATGTACTTTACATATTGTAACTATGCCCGCCCGGCAAGGTAGCAAACTTTCAAATATCTACAAACTCGTTTACATATATTCTCTCAAAGGGCTTCACTAGAATCCAGTTGGTGCAACCGTACAGTAGTACGGACACAATGGCAGTCATTTTACTTAATTTCTTTTGCAGCTCAGGAAACTTACGTACAAAACACCTGCATGCATACAAACATTCACCAATAAACAAACATGCAAGAACACATACATACATGCATACATACAACGTTTCGGTCGATAACCATAGCTTAACGATAATTGGCATTGGTTCCCTAAGCTTCTGAAGAGACAATCATCTGGAGGCTGCAGGTTCAATCCTGACTGAGGCGAGTAACAATACAAGAATATTTAACACTTACACCTGGTTATGGTTAACAGAATCAGAGCAAACCTTCCCATGGATTTAATAAATGACGTGGTTAAAGGTTTTGTGTAGGCTCCCGAGTTCGACAAGAAACACCTGAAGAAGGCTGGAGATCATACCGACTGAAACATTGAGAATATAACCATAAAGATGAAGACAAAAGTTTGCAAACCCTGAATGATAAAAAAACTAATCCAAATATGATGAATTTATAAGAAGGAAAATCAAAGAAAAGTTAGAACGTTTCGGTTTTAATGAACCTTCGTCAAGACATTAAAATGGTGAAACAAGGAGTGATAGAACAACGATGGATGTGTAATTGTTGTTCTTCAAATATGTATTTCACCATTTTAAAATCCCGATGAAGGTTCATTACAATAGAAACGTTTTAACGTTGATTTTCCTACTAATAAATTCATCACATTTAGATTACTTTGTTTTTCAATTTTTCTCCTAAACTGTCCGATTTCTTTTCATGATTTACTTCCATACACGCGTACACAAATACACACGACGTTTCGGTCGATAACCATAGCTTAACGACAATAGGCATTGGTTCCCTATGCTTCAGAAGAGACAATCATCTGAAGGCCGCAGGCGAGTAACAATACATATGTGAAATATGTATGCGTCTCTTAAATATGAGAAGTTGTTTATCATTGCGGTTGAATGTTTAAGTATGAGTGATTATTTCTCTTATCCAAGCCACTATATATATTATCATCAACTTGCGCTGATAGCACGGAGTTCCTTGAATCTGTCTCGCTATCCGTCCCTATCACTGTCTGTACATTGCTGATATATGTACGAATTTACCCAACCCCTCCACACGAGTAGGATGCGACAAAAGGTCATTTTTTCATTCGGAGTTTAACAGGTTTGAATTTAGAGTTTTCCCTATGCTATGACCGGTTACCATTTCAAGGTTTAAGAACCCTGTCTGCCTCACTATTTTACCCATACCTAGAGGGAGAATAGTTGGATTCATTCCTTTCCCAAGAGAATCAGCACTATATTAAAAGGCAAACAGATTTATCCAGGATTTGAAATCGGGTTAACGACAGTAACTATTACATTACAGGCGCCTCCACAGATATATGAAAACCCTTGCTGGTTAACCAACACTGGTGTGTCCACGAGTAGATCATAAAAGTTATTATTCACCACCAGTGCCTCGAATTATTTGTTCGTCTAACATGGACAGTTTGTTAGATGGGAGGTAAGTTGCTGCACAACTACAGTTTCGTAGGGTGCTGTTTCCGGGGTTTGTTAAAACAAGCATGTAGCATCGTTGAGAAGTTCGCATTTAGCTTTTTTTCTCCGTGTGTTTGATTAGAGTCCAGGTGGTGCACAATATTAAACATTTTACTTGCTCTCTTTTACAGTTCATGAAACATATGCTCCAGAAACAGCCGTGTGAAAAACTACTGACTTGTCCTAAAAGGCAACTCCTTTTTGAAGGACAGTTATCTCTTTTAGGTAAGTTCACATGTTGATTTATGTTATTCACTTGAAACTTTTCCTGTCCTGTCATTGGGCAGTAGAATATACTAACTGCTTTTCTGTAGAGGGGTCAGGACCCCCAATGAGTGTCCTTGATATGACACTAAACAATCTGATAGTGAGGTTCCAGTGATGCTGGAGCTTTTGGGAACGCGGAGCACCTCTTCATTGCTCCCAGGTCCACTCTGACCCGGAATGGTAGTAATTGATAGGGCCCTATCTATGGGTTAAATAGAACTAACTGCATACTTATGCTAAACTAAATTGTTTGAATTAGAACTATTTGACTAAACTGAATTGCTTAAATAGAAATGTTTTTGACGATTAAACTGTACTTACATTTAAACAGCGTGCTTATGCTAAACTGAATTGTTTGAAATGGAACTGTTTTTGACATTGAAAATATACTTACACTAAATTGGATTGTTTAATATAGAACTGTTTTGACATTTAACTGTATGTAAACAAAATCTGCACTTATACTAAATTGAGTTAGCTGAATCAGAACTGTTTTGACAATTAAACTGTGTACTCATGCTAAACTGAATTGTTTGAAATAGAACAGATTATTTGTATACAAATGAATTTGACGTTAAATAACCTACAAAGGTTGATATGCCATAAAACCAAACCAATTAACCAACCAACTGTCCTGTCAGAAAGGCTTAGAATAAAGTGTTTGTATCTTTTATGAAGAGGTAAGATCCTTCTCACGCTTAAGAAAATAGACTCTCCTGAGTATGACACTAAACTGTATCTGATGGTGAGGCCCCTGTTCTGGAGACCCAACGAATGTGAGTACCCCTTTATATGCCGTTACACTCAGATTAAATCTGATCCAAAGTGGATAAACATTAAGGTCTCCTCTTCGGCTCAAATAGATCAGTTTAAAATAGAAATACTTTATACCTCATAACCGTGTAAAAAATCTTTAAAGAAAGGAAACTGACCATGGAAAAGATGTAAATATGTACGAATAAGGAATGGGATTCTCTAACATCTAGACATAAATAGTTCAGTCGATTTATAGAGTTATAGAATACGCTGACTGGATATCTGAAGACGGTTTACACACCCAAAACTAGAGTCTTGGATATGACTCTAAATTACATCTGATGATGAGGTTCCAGTCCAGGAGGTGAGGGGAATTTGGAGTACCCCTTCATTATCATTACTCTCAGGTTCATTCTGCTTCGAAGTGGTGGTATTTATTACGGTCCCATGAAAGGGTCAAATAAAACTTTGTAAAAATTTAACTGTGTTCAAACAAGTGATTGATATTCAATTCAATATTTGGTATTGTATAGCAATGCTTGAAACCATTTAACAATGGGAAATAGAACTATTGGTAATATATTGAAATACGAGAATCAACTTTATTCTGCGCAAACAATTAATTGCAATATTTGGAACCATTTAACTTTCTGCAAAAAATGAGCACTGGTTCGCTTAAAAATTAATTAATTTACAAACCAATCACTTAAAAATCATATATATGTAAAAACAAGATATGGCACAAAATAAACATCAAGGGTTGATAAGCTATTAAACCAAACACACAAATTATCTAGGCATAAAATTACCCAAGACAGGTTGATTTGCCGATGAAATCACCCAAACAATCAATTAAATAACTTTCAGTAATCATTTGTTTATGAACAAATTTTTACACTGCTGGTTTCAAGGTTTGGATTGGTTTTATGGCATATTAACTATTGTAGGTTATTTAATGCCAAATCTTCTTTATACTTATATATAACATGTATGGTTTGTTACATTTTTGTTGATATCATTATGAAATGAGCTTGAGATCTTTATTTATTTATTTTGCACGCAGTTAAATGGTTTCAAGTATTGCGATGTAACAGTGCAAGTTAACATCAGTAATTTTTTGCACACATAGTTTCTTCGCAATTTTATTTAAAAATAAGTTAGATCTATTTTGTTTGAATCCTAGTATCGCTGTTGTTTCTACTCAGTGAAATGGTTTCAGTTATTGCTATCGAGCACTAATTCTATTCGATATTAATTATTGGTTTACTGACAGCGTAGTGGTTCCAAGTATTGCTATGTATAACTAACAATTCAGTTAAGAATCAGTCATTTGGTTACATAGTTAAATAAGCAAACAGTTCTAATTCAAACAATTCAATTTAGCATAAATCTTTAGTTTTCACGCAGTTAAAATATCAGACAATTCTATTCGGCTCATAGATAGGACCCTAACAGGTACTACCACCCTGTGTAAGAGTGGACCTGGGAGCAATGGCAATAAAAAGGTACTCAGCGCTCCCCAAAGCTCTATCATTACGGGTCCTCACCATCAGATTGTCTAGTGTCATATCCGGGAAGCTGGTCGTGGTGTGGGGGTCTTAACCTCTGCTGAGGTGCATTCGGTGTATTCTACAGCCCAAGCCGACTGGTCTGGCTGGTTTCAAGTATTTCTTTCAAATGCTAATAATTTGCACATAATTATATTGTTTAAAGTAACCAATAACTGTCTTTTGTAAACAATATTTAAAAAAACTATACTTAATACAAGTGATTTCAAATCAATTATGTCTTCATGTATTCCTATCTAATGCTAGGAATTTTCAAACAGATCTGACACAAATATAAAGGTGAAATGAATTCATATCCCTAACCTCTACGCATAATATAACCCTAGACGGGATGACATGCCATTAAAATCAGTCTGCCGTAGATAATATCAAATGGTCATGAGAACTACAAAGCTTGCTAGATTTTTCTTATCTCTTTTTTTAATTATTCATTTTTTTAAATCTTTTACAGAAACGACAAAGACTATAGATGCATACGTATTTCTCTTTGACGACATCCTTATCATCACAAAATACAAGAAATCACCACGAAAACACCAGGTAAGACATTTATCTACCCATCTAGATTTTCTTCGTTGGGTTTTATTTTATTCTGGACCAACAATTGGAATCGTTTTTTCCCTACTATCTGGCTTTAGTTAATTACTAAGCTTAGCTTAGATGTAGTACAGGCCCAGGCATATGAAATACCCAGTGAGAGGATCGAACTCATGAATAATGTTCTAAGAATCTAGCTTGCAAACCATTAAAACACGTGGAGTATCCTTCGTTGCTTAAGTATAAACAACCACCTCGGCGTAATGATTCAAGAGCTATCTGATAAGTACTTAGCATTTGAAGTACATAATGTCTCTCTCTCTCTCTCTCTCTCTCTATATATATATATATATATATATATATATATATATATATATATTGCGGGGGACTCAAGATGGCATTTTGTACCTGTATTTTTTTCATTTATTAACCAACCAGCGAATTCGCGCTTGATTTTATATTTCGAAATACTTCGCAGACGACAATATTTAACTCACCGCAAAAAAATTTACAGAATCAAAACCTAAAATAATTTTTAGAATTTTTTCCCTCCAAAAATATTAAAAATACAATTTCTTTGTTAATTAGATTCATAGACAAATAAACTATTTTAGATAATTTCTGGTCTTCCAAAATTGTCTAAATAAACAAAGAAATAAATATGACCAATAAAATAAAACGCAGTTTTTTCCAAGCAATGGTCGTGTCGATACTGCTATATGGATGCACTACATGGACGCTAACTAAACGCACGAAGAAAAAGCTTGACGGCAATTACACAAGAATGATGCGAGCTATTTTGAATAAGTCCTCGAGGCAACGTTCCTCAAAACAGCAGCTGTACGGCCACCTACCACCCATCACAAAAACTATCCTAGTTAAACGAACCAGATTTGCGGGACACTGCGGTAAAAGTTGGGACGAACTTATAAGTGATATGCTCGGGGGACCCCTTCACACGGACGTGCAAAGGCAGGACGACCAGCTAAGAACCTACATACAACAGCTCTGTACCGATACAGGATGTAGCCTCGAAGACCTGACTGGAGCGATGGACGATAGAGATAAGTGGCGAGAGAGAGGGGCATGGAGATCCGTGCTGGCAGCGTGACATGATGATGATGATGATGATGATGATGATTCAGTAAGTGTTGATTTGTATACACTTACTAATTACCTTTCGGTTTATTTATTTTGAGAAAAAAAACCTACAATCTTTTCTTTCTAGAATGTATTTCATTTCAACTGGTTGTTGCATTTGTATTTGTGTAATTACCAACAGTTCAATTACATATTATTTAAAGCATAATTACATTTTCTCTCCCAAATGGTGAAATACACAAAATAACTTAATACACACAAAATATACCCCTTTAGCTAGACGGCAATTACACAAGAATGCTGCGAGCAATCTTGAACAAGTCCTGGCGACAACACCACACAAGACACCAACTGTACGGCCACCTGCCTCCTATCACGAAAACTATTCAAGTTAGACGAACCAGACATGCAGGACACTGCTGGAGAAGCGGGGACGAACTCATAAGAGATGTACTCTTATGGACCCCCACACATGGCCGTGCAAAAGCAGGACGACCAACACGAACATACATTCAGCAGCTATATGAGGATACGGGATGTTGTCCTGAAGACCTGCCTAGAGCGATGAACGATAGGGAGGAGTGGCAAGAGAGGGTCAGGGATATCCGTGCTACCAGCACGACATGATGATGATAATGATCTAAAGCCAAAAATTACTGGTATTGCTCGTATCTGAACCATATCTAAAAACAAAACAAAGAAAAAAGAACTCTTTCAAACATTATCTTTGTTTTCAAGAAATGATTTTGTACTTTGTTTTTCAGGAAATCTTTCTCTCAGTATATATATATATATATATATATATTCGTTCCTGGTACAAATGTAATAAAATATTAATTACAACATGCGAGGTGACATGATTTTATAATGAACGATTAAGAATCGACTAAGATAGAATTCAAGATTAAAATCTTTGGTTAATTTCGACTTGTGTGTTTTTAAAAGAATTCACCAGTAATTAAAATGGATGGACCGGCGCGAGATGAGAAGGAGTAAAGAAATATTTGTTTTAGATCTTCTCAAAGTTAAACTGATAAGTCTTTCATCAACTCAAGGATATGCTTGAGTTCTCTTAGTCTGCATCGAGTCAGACACTGTATATTAATTACACCAGTTAATAGAAAATTAAAATAGTGCTTTGTCCCATCGCAATGGAATACATCATCATCATGTCGCGCTGGTAGCACGGATATCCCTGACCCTCTCTCGCCACTCCTTCCTATCGTTCATCGCTCTAGGCAGGTCTTCAGGACAACATCCCGTATCCTCATATAGCTGCTGAATGTATGTTCGTGCTGGTCGTACTGCTTTTGCACGGCCATGTCTGGGGGTCCATAAGAGTACATCACTTATGAGTTCGTCCCTGCTTCTCCAGCAGTGTCCTGCATGTCTGGTTCGTCTAACTTGAATAGTTTCCGTGATAGGAGGAAGGTGGCCGTACAGTTGGTGTCTTGTGGGGTGTTGCTGCCAGGACTTGTTCAAGATTGCACACAGCATTCTTGTGTAATTGCCGTCTAGCTTCTTCTCCAGCCGTTTTGTTAGCGTCCATGTAGTACATCCATATAGCAGTATCGATGTGACCGCTGCCTGGAAGAAACTGCGTTTCATTTTATCGGTTAGGTCTGATTTCCATATTATATATCGATATAATCGATAGCCTATTGATAGCTGTCCATGCCTTCGTTAACTTCGGTTCGATGTCATTTTCGGTTGATTCGACGCTGCTTCCCAGGTAAGTGAACTTGTCTACTAGTTTAAGAGGGGTTCCTTCTAGGGTGGAGATGTCCCCCGTTTGATTATAGCACATATATTCCGTTTTGTGTGCATTAACATAGAGGCCTATGTCTGCGGCAGCTCGTTCCAAACTATGCAGTAGTGTTTCGGCTTGGTCGGGTGTATTTGCCAGTATCGCTATGTCATCGGCGTAGTCGGCGTCGGTAATTGTTTTTGCGGGGTACCTTCTGCTTCTTTTCTTCGTCAGCTCGAAGCCATTCTCTCTGATTTTGTCAATCGATGTTCTAAGTACGTAGTCTAGACAAATGATAAAGAGGTACGGGGCTAGCGTGTCCCCTTGTAGTACTCCTGCTACAATGTCGAAGTATTCTGTGTCTCCATCTGGTGATCGTACTTTTACTTTGGTGTTTCTATAGAGAATCGTTATTGCTGCTACGGTCTCTTTAGGTATGCCGTACGCTAGTAGGATTTGTTCCATCTTTCCTCTGTGAATGGATTCGAAGGCCTTGGTAAAGTCGACAAATATTAATGTCGCGTGTAGGTTTTTTGCCCGTACACCTTCAAGGATTCTACGGGTGGTTAATATTTGTGAGGTCGTGGATCTATTTCTTTCGAAGCCATTTTGGTTTTTCCTAAGTATGTTGTCGATTTTGGGTTCTATGCGGTTTCGTAGTAGGGCATTGTAGATTTTGGCCGCTATGGATGTAAGTGTTATGCCTCGGTAGTTTTTGGCTAATCCGAGGTTTCCCTTTTTAGGGAAGAGGGGTATGCATCCCTTCATCCATCTATCTATCGGATTTTGATTGTATACTGCGTTGCAGTGTCAGAGCAGTATGTCGTCGAATTGTCTGGTCTTCCATACTTCTTGGGGAATCTCGTCCAGCCCTGCAGCTTTCCTATATATATATATATATATATATATATATATATAACTATAAAAATATATATATAACTATGAATTATATGTATGTATATAACGATATATTTCATATTATATAGATAATTGTTATATATATTTTATAATATATTTCATATGGTGTATTATGGTGTATTTATATATACGAGGATCATTAAATAAGTTTCCAAACTTTTTTCGTATGGGCACTTTTATTGATAGAAAACACATGAAACTCTAGTCCCCTTCGAAGTAATCTCCTCCGGCTGCAATGCACTTGTACCGTTCCAACAACTTCTGGAACGCCCCATCGAAGTTCTCTTGTGTGAGCCTATCAATGACCTTCGTCACAGCCTCTTTCATCTCCTAAATTGTTTCATAACGACAGCATCTGAGCTTAGGGAATAACCAAAATCACAGGGAGCAAGGTCTGGACTATAGGGACGGTGAGGAAATGTCTTGATGCCCATCTTGGTCAAATAGTCTGTGACAAGGATGGAGTTGTGGTCTGGTGCATTGTCCTGGTGGAAATTCCACTGACCCGATTTGAAGAGTGCTGGGCGCTTCCGACGGAATCTCTCCCTGAACTCTCTTAAAACCTCAACATAGTAACCCTAACCCTAAGCCTTTGGCCAATCAACTCTGGTGTATTGACTTCTTTACTCCTCCCACACCTCTCATCATCCCTCACAGACTCCCTGCCTTCCTTGAATCTCTTATGCAACTCAAAAACTGATGCTCGATTCATGCAAGATGGTCGAAAAGCAGTCTGAAGCATTCCATACGTTTCTGTGGCATTTTTCCAAGTTTAAAACAGAATTTTATTGCATATCGTTCTTCTAAAGTGTACTGACGTCCAGATTGCATTTTTGAAATTCACCAACTGTGACAATCAGGTGTATTCCAATTGCTGCTGTAGCTGTTCATTTGAACCTGAAATCATAACAATTCTTCAGTCATCTCATAAGATGCATTGCAATAACATAATGAATTTTCAAGAGTCTACGACAATTTTAAATGTCTGGAAACTTATTGAATGCACCAAGTATAGATAGATAGATAGATAGCTCTTATATGAAGACTAAAAGAAAAAAATCACTTTCTTCGTATCATTTTAAATTCATTTCAAGTTTTTAGAAGTTCTTAAAAAATTAAATTATAAGTTTCTATCTAAGCATAATAACCTTCCTCCGGTGAGATATTCAAAATTTTAATTAGATGTTTTCATATTGCTTCCAGCGAGAATGGAATTTGAAAAAAATTCTTTTTTTTTTATTTTCTTAGATTTAGAATAATTTATTTTATCTATTTGTTAAACAAGAAAAAATTAATAAAATTTAAAGATATTATATATATATTCGAAAAAATTCGTTGCCCCTTATTTACATTCGACAGAATATTGAAAATCAAAAACCCCAATTTATAGAGAGATAGATATAAACAATGTATCTAATATATATATATATATATATATATATATATAACATTTCGCCAATGGACCGTAAGACAACTGTTTAATCTCAGGTCAAGTCATGCCAAAGTCTCAAAATGGTATTTGATGTCTCATTTATGAACACTCATCATTATAAAGTACGGTTCAAGGATTAATGGAGCATCCAGAAAAAAGGAGTAGGAAGCCTCCTACACCTCAATGTAGTAGCTAATGAAAAGAGACCCTTTAACTCGCTCTCGACGTAGCTCGGCCCAGTTATATATATATATATGTGTGTGTGTGTGTGTGTGTGTGTGTATATATATATATATATATATGATAAAATACGTAGACATAGACACAACCTCAGTTGTTGACTGTCCATTCTTGCCTAGCGCGATTGCCTCAATGTCTACGCAATCCAATATATATATACATATATATATATATATATATATATATATATATATATATATATATATATTCTTACTGAGAGGAAAAACTGCAAATGACTAAGTGAAATTTACTATCCTATTGTAACTGATATTTAGTTCACTTTTTCCAACATATAACAAACCCTGAAGTTATATATATATATATATATATATATATATATATATATGTATATATGCTATTAGATATATATATATATATATAATAATACCTCGACCTTGCTAGAGAATTGAAAAAGCTGTGGAACATGGTAGTAACGATTGTGCCAATAGTGACTGGGGCGTTAGGCACAATAACTAAAGGATTATTAAAAGGCCTGGAAGACTTGGAAATTGGCGGACGAATAGAGACTATCCAAACGACTGCATTGCTAAGAACGGCCAGAATCCTGAGACGAGTCCTGGAGACTTGAGGAGACTTGCTGCCACTTAAACTCCAGTGAAAAACCATCAGCTAACACTGATGTGAAAACTCTACAGGAGTAAATAATAATAAAAATACCAATAATGAATAAATATATATTAGTTTTTATATATATTTAATAGCTTGGATGTTTATCTGTAACCCAATGTTTCATGCCACCTCATTACAACAATTATCAGGAAGAGTGTCGTAATAAGATGCCATAAAACAATGGGTCGCAGATAAACATCCATGCTATTAGATATATACAAAAACTAATTTATATGTATTCATCATTATTATTTTATTATAGTTCTTATCATAGATATTGATCACTATCCAAATTATACCGCATTTGGTCTGCTCTAAGCCCACCAAGTGAGATAGTGACAAACGGAAATTACACAAGAATGTTGAGAGCAGTATTAAACAAGTCCTGGCGACAGCACCCCACGAGACTCCAACTATACGGACACTTGCCCCCCATCACGAAAACTATACAAGTTCGACGAACCAGACACGCAGGACACTGCTGGAGAAGCAAGGACGAGCTCATAAGCGATGTACTCCTGTGGACCCCCACATATGGATGTGCAAGAGTGGGACGACCAGCACGAACATACATACAGCAACTATGCGAGGACACAGGATGTAACCCTGAAGACCTGCCGGGGGCGATGAATGATAGGGAGAAATGGCGAGAGAGGGTCAAGGATATCCGCGCTGGCGGCGCGACATGATGATGATGATGATACACTGTTATAACACACACACACACACACACACACACACACATATATATATATATATATATATGCGTGTGTGTGTGTGGAGAGATAGTGAAAGAAAAATTCTTAAAGAAAGATAAGATTTATAAATGATTATGAACCTATAATTTTATATATATATATATATAATGTTATATACATATATATATATAACAAACACTGTATATATAATGTTTCTCGCCCTGTTATTTGGACTTAGAATGCGCTGACTGCATCCCTTAGCACAAGAGTAAGACCCACTAGAAAGATTATACTGTTTATGACATCTAAATTCCATGTGATCGTGAGAGTTCTATTCGGAGAGTGTGAAGTACTTTCTCATTGCCATTACACCAATATTAACTCCTGTTGCATATTGACCTTTGACAGAGTCGTCAATCAAAAATTTCTCTACGCAGGACGCACCGGTGTAAACAAGCGAAAGCAACTCACGAGGGTTGACTCCCGGAAGAATGCATGTGGCGTTATGATATTATATATGCACGGTTACCCTCGTTAGATACGGTCAGTTACATAGTCTCGAAGTCACGTTCAGGCAGTCAAGAAATCCAGAGAGCCCCGACAAGTGGCTAGCAGGCACCAGAGGGGCAACAATGGCCTCCGGTTTAGTACCTCCCATCAAGGAAGACATAAGGCCTTGAATATGGGATCACAACGCGGGTTAAGCAAAGGTCAATATAGCAGTCTTTCGAGTCTGTGTCTCCTTTGTCCGTCTCGCTCTTCGCTTTCACACTGACCGATTTTTCGACCCTTACGAGAAAAATAAAAAGAGAGATATACTGTTTATAAAGAAAGTCTTATGCCTATTTATTATGGCCATTCCTTCATTGGTATTCAACACTCTGACCCGCAGTTGTATTAGTTGTTAGTTTCCTGTCTTTAGAAACAATTACACAGTAATCAAATCATAAATGTTCAAGAAATGCGATTCCTTAACCTCGAAGTCTAAAATAACATTACATAAATTCGTATTCAACTTAATGTTTGGGTTTTCAAAGGTCTTAATATATGATCAAATATTCCAGTCGTTTATTCTCCGGCCTACTTCTGGAGTTCACGTTATAGAATCATGTGCGTCAACTTTTAATTGTGAAGCTCCGGAAAAATGTAACTCATTTCCCTTTTTTTTTACTGTTATGAATTAATCATATCTCTGGTTGTGACGCCTCTTTGCGTAATAGATTAAGCATGTATTTTTTAACTTTAATTTCAGTTTTAATTTTAATTTATATTTAAAAAATTTTCTTCTTTAGTTGGTGTTTTCTGATATTTAAAAAAAGTTTTTATTTAAAGCTGATAGGATCAGCTGAATGAATTATCTTCACGGCTTCCTTCAGATATTTGTCAGTGTGTATCCACATTTTGTAAGGATCCATATCCACCTTTTTCATGTATTGTTGAGTAGATATATAGAGAGAAGATGGATATACATCGGAAGAATCTGGAAGAATAGATGATCGAAACGGTGTAAAAAGGACAGACGAAAAAAATAGCCCGTCCAACAAAAAATTAAGAATTCATGGTCTGTCTAAAGAAATTATTGGCCTATTAGGTTGATTCGTTGATTGGGTTTTATTTCATATCAACCCTTGAAAGTTATTCAATGATAAATTCTGTTTGCCTAGAGATGGGCCCAATCGGTTAGGGCTGTTGAATACACCAACTGCATCATATGATGCTGATTTTTAAGCAAGGCGGGTATCAAGTATCATTTGATATGACTCGACCTGGGGTTGAATCCTGTTTCCCGGACCATTGGCGAACACTCGACTCATTAGGCCAAAAACCTGCGACATGAAACTCAGATCCGGAGGTTATTTTACTATCTTATTTAATATTTGAAATATTATATACATATTGAAATATTATATATATATATATATATATATATACATATATATATGGAAGTAAATTTTCCTCTCTCTCTCTCTCTCTCTATATATATATATATATATACAAAAATACGCATATATACGAAAATACCCCCTCTGTCTCTCTCTCTCTCTATATATATATATATATATATATATACAAAAATGTACATATACTTATGTTATATATATATATATATATATATATATATACGTGTATATATATACATATATATACAAAAATGCTCTCTCTCTCTCTCTCTATATATATATATATATATATATATATACTTATGTTATATATATATATACACGTGTATATATGTATATATATATATATATATATATATATATATATATATATATATATATATAGATAACACAGTTTCGGTAGCTCAAGACGGTGGCAGTACCGCCTTGAGCTACCGAAACTGTGTTATCACCCCTGGATGGCGGCTGATGAGGATATGGTATAGCACGTGCTTTCACACGTTGTATGATGAAAATTAAAAATATATATATATATATATATATACTTATGTTATATATATATATATACACGTGTATATATGTATATATATATATATATATATATATATAGAGAGAGAGAGAAAGAGTGAGAGAGAGGAGAAGGGGAAGTGTAAATGTATATACATATATATATATATATCTGTGTGTGTGTGTGTGTGTGTGTGTGTGTGTGTGTGTGTGTGTGTTATATTGAGGCATTTATGTAAATATACGGTTGCAATAATACTGTTTTGATAAGTAGTCTGGATTTATCTTCGCAAATCTCATTATTATTGGCCATAATTTCGCCACTAAGCAACCCAAATATTCACAAATATTTTAAGAGGCGTCATGTAATCGGAACTCTGGAACTTATCAGCTTTCATTTTTTCTGTTTGGTTTTGTAGCTGCCGCAACCGAATCAAAAAGAAAGCTGGCTGTGTTTTAACTTTGCAGCGTGGGGTTTGGGAGGCGAAGTTACTTAAAACCTTTTTTTGTTTCTTCTCCCTCAGAGAAAAAAAAAATCCAAACTTGGTTCCGTGTTAGTTATTTTGTACAAGAAAAGAATTTTGAGGTACCCAGTGAGGGTCAAACTCTGCTAATCATGCTAACCAGCAATTACACGGAGTGAAGTACCCATTTGTGATACTTAATCGGTGGTCTTTTCTCGTGAAGCCTTTTATAAAAAAAACTTTGGGTTGGGTAAAGATTTACGAGTATCTCTGATTAAATAAGTGTGGACAATTATTTTATTAAGGCAAACAATTTGTTAATAAATGTATTTTAAAATTTGAAAACATAAATTCTCTTCGATTAATCACATCTTGCAGGAACATTGCTTCTCATTGGTCATTGGTTTTTGTTAGGAAACCATTTTCAGTTCAGCAAGATCTGCTGCTTCTGAGGCTGTAGAATGCGCTGACTATATCTTCTGTAGAGATGTAAGACCTCTCCGTCGACAAGAGTTATGACACCACATTGCATCTAATGTTGGGGCCCCAGTCCTGGAAATTCGGGGGAATGTGGAGTACCCCTTCATTGTCATTACTCCAAGGCCCTTTCAAACTCGTTGTGATAGTACCTGTTAGGGTCACTTTTATTTATCTATTAAAGCTGTTTCACCATCTTTTATACTTGAAACCATTTAACCCTGTGCAAACGGATGAGTAATATTGAATAACTTATTCGAGTAGATTAGCAAAACCTGTAACCATTTAAATATGAATAAAGAAATGAATACTGGTTCGTTCAAAAAATGTTATCTTTAAACTATTCGTTTACAAATTATATTTAGAAACAGGATTAATTATTACATAACCTATAAGGGTTGATATTCCATAAAACACCACCAGTCAAATCATCTATGGGTCAAATAGAACTGTATAATCAATCGTTCACTAACGATGATTAATATTAGTAATTTAAAAACTTCCAGCTGTGAAGAAATTATGTATACTATATAGGAATATTTGAAAATAAACCTATTATGTTAAATAATGTAACATACTGACCCCGGCCAATCTGTCAAAATAGGAAATGCACCTGTGTAAATAACAGGTGCATCCGGTCGAAGAATATCAGGATATAACCTTGACCGTGGACAGGTTGAATGAGTGCGATTTGTGACGCCCACAAGAAGAAGGTGGGCGACGAACTATTATATAACTAGGTGCACAGGAAGTTCAATCAGTTGGAGTTCAGACCAGTTGGAGAGAAGATGCTGGAATGAGGAACATGTCCCAGAGAGACTGGGCCCCCAGGCCCCCGGTTGAGCAGCCCAAGAGAATGAGAAAGAAACAGTTATGGCCATAAGAGTGGGGGTCAATATATTGCAGTTCTGTTCGCTTTCCAACTTCCTCTCACAGTAAAACCTTTAGTAACCCTTTCGAACCCTTTCAAATAAAGTAATAGGTATATTTTTCTAAAGAACTGTGTCGCTCGTCTTTACTGTGTCGTCGTTGTTTCTGCATGCATATGTGTTTGTATAGTTGGTCATGGCTATACAACAAAAGCAATACTTGTAACTATTTAACTGTGTGCAAGCAAAGATAATATTGAACAGAATTATTAATGTTAGATACTAATACTTGTAACTATGGAGCTATGAGTAAACAAATAATCGCTTACAACTCGTTTAAAAATAAAGTTGCTGACAAACTATTCACTTTAAAATCACACACACACACACACACACACACACACACACACACACTAGCCCAGTGCATCTCTGCAGAGGAGTAAGACTCCTCCAACGAGTGTCCTAGATATGACATTAATCTGATGGTGAGGCTCTGGTAATGCTGGATCTTTGGAGAATGCGGAGTACCCTTTTTTTGCTGTCGCTCCCAGGTTCCCTCTGGCCCGGAATGGTAGCACCTGATAGGGTTCTATCTATGGGTCAAATAAAACTGTTTGATATTTCAACAGAGTGCAAACAAATGACTTATGCTAATGAGAATTGTTAGAAATAGAACTTTTGGATCATAAAACTCTGTAAGCAAATGACTGAATTTTAATTGAATTGTTAATAATTAATACCGATACTTGATCTAACTTTGTTGACTTTTGTTGACAAATTCTATATACTTAATATATATGTCGAAAGAGAATTTAGCATTCGATAACCTACAATGGTTGATATGCCATAAAGCCATATCAAACCAAAGAAACACTCACACACACACACACACACATATATATATATATAAACACGATTTGTCATTGAATAAGCCACTCGTGCTGAGATGCCGTAAAACACCAAAACCAACCAACTATGAAATATCGATAGAATTTCGGTGCTTTTTTAGCCAATACCAAACAAAAGAGACGGGCGCCTTTAGTGGTATCTTTCGTCTGAATTTGTTTAATTCTCTTTTATACCCGACAATAAAGGAAGTAAGTGGTCCGCAAACGGCTGCGATATTTGTTGGGAGTTTGACAGACTAAAAGCGATGTTTGCACGAATTTGAGATATTGGTAATCTCGCCAGATTAATCAAAGATATACTTTGCTCAATGCCCGGGATAATTCTGGTTGAGGGAGCGTAATGTTAAACGTCAGGCGAACATTATATATACGTCAATATGGAACTTACCATCATGATAAAGGGGTGCTGACAGCATGAATACCATTGACTCTCTCTCTCTCTCTCTCTCTCTCTCTCTCTCTCTTTCCGTTCCCATTGGCTATTGGTTGAGTGAAATTTGGAATGAAATCAAACTAGAGGGAAAAAAAAAGAACCATTCAAAGGATCAGATTGATATGTTTTACCAAGACGTCTGGCGTTAAAAGGTTTTAGAATCATTTATACCCGCCAAAATTACCCATCAAACTAAAACTCACCGAATATGGAGTGCTAAAAGACAGCATCATCATTTTCACGGTGTATTGACTGATCGGTGTCTTTTGAATCCCCCTCTCTCTCTCTCTCTCTCTCTCTCTCTCTCTCTCTCTCTCACTCCATCTCACTCTCTAGTTATTTATCTATCAATCTGATCCAGTCTTCTGGGCTGCTGCATACAGAAACTGCATCACGAGAGTCCTGGATATGAAACTAAACAATCTGATGGTGAGGCTCCTGTTATAGTTGATCTTTGGGGCATACGGAATATCCCTTCGTTGCCATCGCTCCCAGTTTCACACTGGCCCGGAGTGATAGCACGTGCTAGGGTCCTATCTAATAGAACTTTTTGACATTTAAATTGTGTAATTATGCTAAACTGAATTGTTTGAAATAGAACTGCTTTACATTTACAGTGATATCACCTCCTAGGGTCCTATCTATGGGTCGAATAGAACTGTTTGACATTAAAACGGTGTACATATGCTACTCCAAATTGTTTGAAATAGATCTGTTTTACATTTATCTATGTGTAAACAAATGCCTGTTTAATTGAATTGTTAATGTTAGATAGTAATACTTGAAAACATTTAACTGTGTGTAAACAAGTGATTAATTGTAAACAGAATTATTCGTATAAAATAGAAATAAGTAAAACCATTTAACTGTGTAAAAAAAAAAATTGCCCATGCTGGAGACTTGAGGTGACTTCTTGTCATCAGACTCCGGTGAAAGATCATCATCTAACGGTAAGAAAAAAAACTCGCATGGTGGATAATAACAATTATTATTATTATTATTATTATTTACAACTTTAGAGTCTCCATAAGTTTCCAGGACTCGTCTCCGGATTCTGGCCGTTCTTAGCAATGCTGTCGTTTGGATAGTCTCTACCCGTCCGCCAACTTCCAAGTCCTCCAGGTCTTTTAATAATCCTTTTGTTATTGTGCCTAATGCACCAATCACAATTGGCACAATCGTTACTTTCATATTCCACAACTTTTTCAATTCTCTAGCAAGGTCGAGGTACTTATCCTTCTTTTCACTTTCCTTCAGATTCATTCTGTGGGCCGCCGGGACAGCAAAGCCGACAATTCTGCAAATTTTCTTTTCTTTTTTTTTTTTGTTGATTATTATAAGGTCTGGTCTTCTGGCCGGGATTAGTTGATCCGTTTGTATGTTAAAGTCCCATAGGAGTTTATGCGTGTCATTTTCTAGGATAGGTGCCGGGTTGTGCACATACCATTTGTTTGTATGGTCGAATTGAAATTTCCTGCACATTTCCCAGTGGATCACCTTGCGACCCTGTTGTGTCTCGCCTTACATTCCTTCGGTGCTAATTTGCTGCATTCGCTTATTATGTGATTGATCGTTTCGTCTCTGTCACCGCGTAGCCTACATTTACTGTTTTGTTGCGTCTAATCTATTTTCGCTTATTATTAGTAGTAGTAGTAGTTGTAGTAGTAGTAGTAGTATCTTCTATATCGAGTGATCATGAACATAAAATCAACCATGAAAAGTTCTCTTTTTTTTTTATTCCTATAAGAAATTTTGGTTGATTCGTCTGTTGGTTGGTTTTACGGCATATAAATTCCTATTTGGCCATTTAATTCCAGTGTCAGATAATTAAATGGTTTCAAGTAACAAATGGTAACCATTTACGAAGAATTAGACCTAAAGTAATTATTCTGAGAATTTATATGATATAGTTACATGGTTTAGAATATTCGTTGAATTACTTGTTTCTCAACGGATCTATTTGACTCATAGACTGTACATTAACAGCTACTTCCGCTCCCTGTGAATCTTGGAGTAATGATAATAAAGGAAGTGAAGCCGCACTCGAGCATTCCTTTGTGGTGGAGGCATCTTACACTTCGGCAAAGAATGCAATCTCGCTCATTCTAATGCCAGTTAATCATATTTATCAACCCCTCCGCTTTCCTATCAGAGAAAAGCAGGAATTATTAAAATTTTATTAGAAAATCAATGGTTATAAGACTTAGACTTTGCTGTACCGGCTGACCACACAATAAAACTGAAAGAATGTGAAAAGAAGAATAAGTACCTCGATTTTGTAAGGGAATTCAAAAAAAAAACTATGAAAAATGAAGGTGACAATTATACCAATTGTGATGGGTGCTTTTGGTACAGTAAAGGATTATTAAAGGGACTGGAGGACTTGGAATTTGAAGGACAAGTGGAGACCATCCAAACTACAGCATTTTTCAGAACGGACAGAATACTGAAAAGAGTCCTGGAGACTCGAGGAGACTTGCTGTCACACAAACTCCAGTGAAAAACCATCAGCTAAAACTAATGTGAAAAATTCTCAAGGAGTAAAAATAAATAATAATAATAATAATAATAATAATAATAATTACCAACCCCTCCGCTCGGGCAGGATATGACACAAGGTCAATTTTTTAAGCGGAGTTTAACAGTTTTTAATTCAGAGTTTTCCTTCTCCTAGACTAGTTGCCTCACCAAGGCTGAAGAACCCAGTCTGCACTACTATTTACCCAAAGCTGGAGGGAGAATTATTGGATTAATACCTTTCCCGGTTAATACCAGTTAACAGAGAGGTCCCCTTTGAGAAGAGTATACTTGTAACGTTACTTCATCGACCCGGCACCAAAGGGAAATATGGAAGTGAAGTTACCCTTAAAACACGACGTGAAACAAGCCTTTTGGTTGCTTGATACGAAGGTTTATTTGTTAGTCTGCAACATAATGCAGTTATTCCACGAGAGAGAGTATGTCTCTGATTTAGATATACAAAGAGATATAAGCTTCGAGGGACGGATAACGTAAACAGCGGGTTTATTCTTTTCATCGCTGACGTGGCCTTTTTGGTTGCGTATGTGACTTACCACTTGTCTCGTCTGATCCCTCTGTCAGCTCCGGCTCCCCAACTCTGGCTGACCTTGACTCTCCTACTTACTAACCTGACTCCTAAATCTTCTTTTTATAATTCCATATAATACATCTCTTAATTACTGCTTGCATTATTACTAAAAAAAAGCTTTTCATAAACACGTCATCGCCAAGTCAGCCTACATCGCATTCAAAATGGTAATTTTAATGTCTATAACAAATGCAAATTGTTGGGGTTTTGCTTTTTTATGTTAAGAAAATGAATAAAACAAATGAGTGGACGGGAATATTGGTGAGTTCCAAAAAACATTAATGTCATCTTAAGAGATAACCCTGTACTGTGAGTCGTACAAAGGGAAAAAAGCAGTTGTGGAAGTTAGAGCAGGAATAAAGCATCCAACTTGAAGCTGCGAGGACCAGTTGGTCTAGAAGGAATGAATAAATGATAAAGGAATGACCTTCAAGAGAAAACAATGGTCCAAAAATTGAATGCGTTCTCATCATGTTGATGTTGGTCTGTTCTGCTGCAAGAATGAGAGAGAGACAGACAGACAGACAGACAGACAGAGAGCATTTACACAGCCTTTTATATTGCCTGGGAAAGTCATCCGAGCAGAATGGCATAAATCATTCTCATTGTTCGAAAATATAAATCGAAACTTCAACGCCCAAAATAATTCCCGCGCTAAACAATAAATTTGAAATAATTTCTTTCTGCTACATGTCGTTTTAGTAGATTTCAAAACAACCTTTGTAATGACAGGACTCATGTCCAATGGAACCAAAATCTCCTTGTCTGACCTTTTAAAGTTTTTTTTTTGCCAAGCTCACTATCAATACCAACAAATAAAACAAGTAAACTTATATAATTAATTACCATCCCGTACTTCAGTTGTTGAAAATGCATTTACAATTTAGATATAATTTTCCCTTTCATATTTATTTCAATTGGGGTTTTCTTCTCTTACCAAAATTAGTGTTATTATTCGTGTATAATACGCACTTTTTCCACATTTCTAAGCGCAAAGTTTGGGCTGTATAAGAACTAATCTTAAACTTTTCATCCCGCTACGTATATCACCATGTTCGGAATAGTAGGATCAAATGTAAATTATATCAAAAATCCTAACTTACTAATGTATGATAAACACTTCTGTTTTATGCCGCTATAAAGAAATATCCATTGGAATGTGTGTTTGTTTATAATTTTATTTTTTCTAATGTGAGCTTCGTTTTGTTACTAAGCTTGTCGCATTTTTTGTGTGAACATGTGCCGGCCTTTGCTCTAAATATAGCGTTAATGTTTTGTCTCAAAAAAATAAGTAAACTGCCCAGTCGGCTGGGGCTATAGAATATACCGACAGTATCTCTGCAGAAGGGGTAAGACGCTCCCCCAACTAGTGAACTGATTATGACACTAAACAATCTGATGGTGAAGCTCCAGTAATGCTGGAGTTTTGGGACATGCGGAGTATCTCATCATTGCCATCACTCCCATGTCCCCTCTGTCCAGGGTTGGTAGCACCTTATAGGGTCCTATCTATGGATTAAATAGAACTAAAATGGGAACTTTAACTAAACTGAAATGTTTGAAATAGGACTATTTTGACATTTAAACTGTGTACTTATGCTAAACTGAATTGTTTGAAAAAGAACTGTTTTGACAGTTAACTGTTTGTAAAAAAAGATTATACTAAACTGAATTGTTTAATATTTGATTCGGCTTTAAATAATCCGGAAAGGGTTGATACGCCCTAAAAAAAACAACCAACCAACTGTGTAATTGTTTTAAAATTTTCATCTGTACGAACCCCACCAAAAAACTGAACGAAAATTAGATTTAGCTGCAACAAATTCTAAATTGTCAGTGCGTATGACACATGATTTTTTTCAAATCTATCGGGTGCGTGTTAATTATGAGTGCATATTATACACAAATAATGACGGTTAAAAGAAGCCGTTTACGCTGAAAATTAATATTGGTAAGGCGCAGAGAATGTGTAAGTTATCGAATATATATTTACAACTGAAATGAAAAGGTGGATTTGATAGGTTGACACGTATTGCATATTATATCAAGGTGTTTTTATCTAAATTTCTGAAATGAAGCTTGGTTTGATTTTTTTTGTTTAATGGCATATCAACCTTCGAGGGTCATTTAATGCCAAAGCCATATTTCTGGAAGAAGAGTAGTGGTGCTATTTAACCCATAGCTAGAAGGATAAGGGTTTCAAACCGTTCTAAAGGGTATTTGTCCGAAAGTGAACGTAATAGCATGACTGGAGTTCGAACTCGTTTACCACAATTCCGCTGGTCACCGCTTTAACCATTACACCACGTGGGCACCCGTAAATGAATCTTCATAATTTTTATCATTTAGACTATTTGGACTATTGTCTTCATCTTTATTGTTATTTTTACACAGTAAGTTTCCTTTTTACATTATATGTGTTCGGCTGGACGTTAAAGAACTCCTTAGTGAAATCATTTAGAGACTGCAGGTTCGATCCAGTCCTTTGGTAAATAGGGAAAAATACTTACTATAGCTTAACACCTGTACCCTGGTATAGTTAGCAGAAATAAAATAATCTACCCCATTCCCGTGGATTAAATAAAGGGATCGGTTCAAATTTCAGCGTCGGATACCGAGTTTGTCAAGAAACGTCTGAAGAAGGCTAAAGAATGCATTAGCCGAAACGTGAATATAACAATAAAGATGGAGATAATAGTCCGAATAGCGTAAATGGTTAAACTATTAAGTGATGATTTGAAATATTGAATGGACCGATCCAGAGAAGTTAGTGAACTAAAATAGTTATTTTGGAGATTTTATTTTCAATAATTTTGACAAATTATCTTTATTAGTTTATTTGACGATTTTATTTACACTAGTTTATTTATTTTCTCAACCAAACTTCTGACACTCTAGATGAAACAAACAAATTAACAAACAATTGAAATTTTGTCACACCCTTCCAGTGATGAAGGCTTTACGCAAATAAATATTTTTGATATTTATCAAAAGCTTTAAATTTTTTAATTCATGATTTTTATTATACAACTCAAGCAATAAGTTGCGTATCCTTCTGGATTTCTGGTGAAATTTATCGCCGTGGTTACCCTTTTGTTTCATTCTCTCCTAAAGTGATATTGACCTCATTTCGTGACCCGATTCATGATATAGTTTGCCGTAAAGATTTTTGGTTGTATTTCTTTAAAAATGATTATTGAATATTCCCGGGGACAAAAAGAAAAGGCTTTTCCTATGATTCTGACTTTTTATCACCCATACCTACCGCTAAAAGCAGGATTTGACAAATGGTCATTTTTTTACATAGCTTTCTTTGGTTCGAATTCAGAATTTTCCCTCGCCTAAGCTGGTTGCCTTAGCAGGGATATACACAAATAATTACGGTAATCTTATTTTTATTTCATTGCGTCTATTCTTTTTAATTCTTCTCCAGAGGCAGACGATCAGCGAAGGCAGTCAACGACAAAACATGGCGTCAACGCTGGACCGTGGTACGTTTACCGTTTACCGACAACCAATCGCCTTAGATCGTTTGATTATGCACGATTTGACGTCATCTGAAGCAATATGTAAGTATGTTCACGTAATCTAAGTAGTTCTGAATTAAATCTAAAGATTACCCTTAATATAAGAAACGTTAGTGGTGTAATGGTTGTCGTCGTAAGCAATGGACACGGTGACTCGAGTTCAAATCCTGGTCGAGGTTATTTTCATTTCACACAGCTCTAATATGTCTAGGAAAGGTAGGAATCCAACTATTCTTCAGTCTTAATATCGATGAAGCGTAGGGCAGATTTGGTTCTTTTGAGTTTGCTGTAGCAACTAATCTGGGAGAAAGAAAAACTGTGAATGCAAACCAGTTAAACCCTGCTAGGTTTAAACTGACCTTGCATCACATCGTTCCCACGGTGAAGCTGGGTAAATAATACCGTTCATATTGGTTGGCAAAACGATAAGTCTGTAGCTTAATTATGAATAAAGCCTTTATTGTACAAAAAATACTTGAGAAATGTTTGTAGTGAAATCCAAAAAGACAATTTGGAAAATCAAATTGGCATGAGAATTAATTTTAAAATTTTTAAAAATTTTTAATTCTTTTTATTTATTGCGGACTTTATGTCCTCATCTTTAGTAGTTTTTGTGTTGTTTCTTCTTTCACTACGTTTCGGCCAAATTTCACCTCCGGCCTTCTTCAGGTGATTTATCGCGACCTCGGATAGGAATGCTGAGTCTTGTAAATCGTATCCCCATTAATTACTGTCTTCCATAGTTGTTGTCTATCGCTATTACTGGGGATTTTGCCAGTACTAAATATTATTTGCCAGTACTAAATATTTCGTTTTTTTTTTATTAAATCATCACCAGGGTATTTAAATAAGTGTCATTGTATCTTCTGAATTATGCTTAATATATTTTTTTTAAATTTATGAAAGAAGAAAAAAAGAGAGTTTTTGACATTTTATTCTCGATCGTGCTGTTCTCTTTCAAATTTGTTAGATGCAATAAATGTTTTAAATTTATTTAAAGCACTTCACATATTTCCTTAAAAAATAAAAGAAAATGTATATATATATATATATATATACATATACGAGCCACAATACAACAATATATATATATATATTGTTGTATTGTGCCTCGTACCACAAGACTTCCGATATCACAGAAGTATAAAAGACGCCGTGTTTCTCAAGGAGACAGACGAAATCCTATACAGAAGCAGAAGCAGAAGTAGAAAGAGAAGCAGAGAGATAACTCTGAAGGACGTCGGTCAGTAGTAAGACCAACTTTGGTCGTAACACCAACAGCGCGAGACTTACAATACTAGTCGGACTGTAACACTTTAGTTAATAAACATATAAACATAAAGTTAATTTTATTTCAGTGTATCTTGTCCTTACCACGATACAACACACACACACACACACACACACATATATATATATATATATATATATATATATGTGTGTGTGTGTGTGTGTATGACAATATATATATATATATATATTGTCTTCAATATATAAAAGCTGCATCTTCCCTTTCCCCATGAAAGGTGACCTCGGAAATGCAGTGAATTACCGTGGCATATTTCTTACTCCATAGCGGCTAAGATTTATAATACTCTGAAACTCAAACGCATCGAACCAGAAATTGAGGAAGTTCTTTGAAAAAATCAAAATATTTTTCGGAGAAACCGATCCAAAACATCACAGATTCTGACAATCTGTTGAATTATTGAAGGAATTTGTGCAAAAATTCTCGTAACGACACTTATTCATAGTTTTCTCCAAGGTATTTGCCTCCATACATAGAGGTTAGATGGAGCAATTACTTCTAGCGTATGGTCACCTTAAAAAAACTGTCACACCCATAATAAGTAAAGTTGGCGACCATAGTCGAGGGCGACCAGAAGGCTCCCTTTTCAATAGCTACTACACCAAGTTGTATGGGTTGGCGCTATTCCTTTCCTTAGATTGCTCCACTTTACCCTTGATACATACCTTATATTGCTGAGTGTTAAGCAAGGAGGTATCAACTACCATTTTTAAAGTCTTTGGTATGACTCGACCTGAGATTGAACCAGGTCTCCCAGACCATTGGCGAACACTGTACACTCTAGGTCAATAAGCTGAAGATAAAGCTCGCTCACCGGATGGATCAGAAACTGACTGTCTCCAAGCGCCGTTAACTCTATGTGTGCGTGTTTCAAGTTTTAAGATTAAGGGTGTTTCGTTGTCCTAACCACACTAAACTATTTATTTTGGACACAGTCTCCTCGTCGGGGATACCCATGAGACATTTAATTTTCTAAAGAGTTTTGAAATATTTTTCAATTCACGAAAAAGTTGTTTTCCTTTTGCTTTTTCATTTTTTTTTTACAACGGGTTAAGTAAAAGAGGCTGTATTTGGGGGGGGGGTTATATCTTTATACTTTTATTTTAGTTGGAACTGTTAATCTTCGACTTAAATTAGTTTAAATCTATAATTCTCAGTTTTCGTTTAATTTAAAATTTTCCGTACTCTTTGTACCGGTAATTAAAGATATTATTGTTTTCCATTTTAAGAATTTTTTTTTAATTTGTCACTATTTACTACATACTAAAGATTGGTTGGTTGGTTGGTCGGTTGGGTTTTATGCTATATCAATCTTTGTAGGTTATTTAACGCTAAATCCATTTTTACGCAAATAATCGGTTCTTTTTCAAACAATGCAGTTTAGCATGAATACACAGTTTAATTGTCAACAACGTTTCTGTTTCAAGCTATTCAGTTTAGTCAATCAATTCTAATTCAGCTAATTCAGTTTTGTATAAGTATAGCAGTTTTAATGTCAAAAACAGTTCCATTTCAAACAATTCAGTTTAGTATAAGCACGCTGTTTAAATGTAAGTACAGAGTTAATTTGTCAAAAGCATTTCTATTTCAAGCAGTTCAGTTTAGTCAAACAGTTGTAAGTATACAATTAGTTCTAATTAAGCCATAGATAGGGCCCTATTAGGTGCTACCATTCCGGGCCAGAGTGGACCAGGGAGCAATGGCAATGGAGGGGTTCTCCGCATTCCCTAAAGCTCCAGCATCACTGGAAACTCACCATCAGATCGTTTAGTCTCATATCTAGGACACTCATTTGGAGGGTTGCCCCCCATATATATATATATAATTTTTTCTTAGTGGATTTTAACAAGTTTGAATTCAGAATTTTTCGTCTCGTAAACCGGTTACCAGTCCAGTCTGCCCTACTGTCTACTCATCGTAAGATGCATACCTTCGTTGGTGTTTTAGTGCCATGTGAAATGCAACCAGCCTCGACCAAGATTTGAACTCTCGTCAACGTTTTCTTTTCATGCGACGAAAAACCATTACACCGCACACACACACACACATATATATACACACAGACACAGACACACATACTCACACACATATATATATTATACATATATATAATGTAGAAAGTAGGAAAACGAAAAAGTAATGCTGCTTGTCTGTGAGTAAACGCAAAAATGTTGATAACGTCTGCTAGATTCTGTAAAAAGTAATTTAATTAACAGGGTGTGTATATATATTCTAATTCTTTCCATTATCATTGATAATCTGAATTATTTCTTATCCGAACAAGTTATTTCTATGATGAAGATTAGAATTCGCTTTCTTCATATTTTGGAAACTTTAGTTCAAGTTTTCGGGAAAGTATTTCAAGTTTTATTCTTTGAATTTTAATGAAAATATTTTTGTTGATTTCATTACTTTTAGCCTCGAGAATAACGCTATTTATTTGTCGATTTCTCTCCTTAGCATGCGGCTTAAAAAACACATTCATCTTACTTCATATAAGCCGATTCCAACAAGTTATCGGCGTGTACACATTACAAACCAGTAACGATTCAAGCAAAGTAAGTAAAACTTTTTTCCTTCTCTTTTTTGTCATTTTAAATTTAGGAAAGCTTTCTTGTAGAAAACGCTTTCTTGTAGAAAAAGCTTTCTTGTAGAAAAAGCTTTCTTTGCAGACTAAATCGGAGGATGACTATAACTGACTACTTCGATATATTAGCAAATAAAAATTGTATAAAATTTCGTCACGACAAGTTGATAGTATGGATATAAACATTTTACAGATGTATTCGATTTGGAATTTTTTTTTAATTTATGAAGAAGGTTGGTAGGTTAGTTAGTTGGTTGTGGTTAGATTTGCATTATCTAAACTCTTAAATTATTTTGTACCGAAGTCAGTCTAACATCTAGTTTCGAATTATATATACAGTCTAAAAAATGTGTCAAGAAGATTGGTTGGTTGGTAGGTTAGATCTGCATTTAGTCAACTCTTGATTGTATATTTGTTTGGTTTTATGGCATATATTACACATCCTTATTGATTCATCGGAATGGGTCATCAATGATGTTTCCTTTCAGTTCGGGTCTTGCAAAATCAGACCCATCGCCTAAATGACCCAGTTGGCATTGATCTTACGCCAACTTCCATCCTGGAAGCTATCCTGCATATCTTTCACACGAGGCAAGTGACTGCAAAAATGGCTCTATTTATGGGTATCACTTTTGGATTTTACCATAGCCAATCAGAGTTTGGCTTCTTTGATGACTGCTGAAGCTTTCCTTTAAAATTGAGAGGCCAGATTGCTCTTGTTTTCACTACAGCGATGACTTCGTTATTCGTCTTTTTTTGTCGGTTATTTAATGCCGAATCCACTTTTATACAAATGAACAGTTTTATTTCAAACAATTCAGTTAAGCATAAGTACACAGTTTAATTATCAAAAACGGCCAGCTCGAACATACATACAGCAGCTTTGTGAGGATTCGGGATGTAGCCCTGAAGACCTGCCAAAGGCGATGAACGATAGGGAGAAGTAGCAAGAGAGGGTCAGGGATATTCGTGGTGGCGGCACGACATGATGATGATGACGCAGTTTACATGTCAAAACTGATCTATTTCAAGCGGTTCACTTTAGCATAAGTACGCATTTTAGTTCTGTTTGATCCATAGATAAGACCGAATCAGGTGCTACCACTGCTAGCCAGAGTGGACCTGGGAGCGATGGCAATAAAGGGGTACTCCACATTCCCCAGAGTTCTAGCATTCCTGGAGCCTCACCATCAGATTGTTTAGTGTCATACTCAGGACACTCGTTGTTGGGGGATTACCCCACTGCGGAGGTGCAGTCCGTGTATTCTACAGCCCCAGCCGATTGGGCATGTTAACTACTGAGTTACTTTGTACCAAAGATAGTTTAACACTTATAGCCTCTAGCTATACGAGTGTCGACAGAAAAGTCTGTAGGCTGACCAAGAATGTGACGAAAATACTTCTATTTTTCAACAGCACCCTTGTAGTTCACGTATTTCATCCATCGGCATTGCAATGCTTGGATCCCTTTGGTCAAAAAAGTCAAAAGTAGATATGACGTCGTTATATGAACTTTTCAACCAATGAGCTTTTCGGCGTCGGCCCATCCTGGTATATGACTCGGGGAGGGGGGCGTAGTGGCTAAAGTGTAAGACTGCAACATCATTGCAAGCGAGTTTGAACTCCAGTCGCGCTTTTACATTCTCTTGTAGACCAATACCCTTCGGAAAAGTATAAACCTCTTTATCCCTCTCCTAGTAATGGATTAAATAGTACGCCTATTGTTTTTCTACAAGAATGTATTAAACATCAAATAACTTGTGAAAGTTGATTTGCCATTAAACAAAGAATCCAAACTCATTACTCATTTTTCACAGGTGAACTCCACGTTTCTTTTTCACTCTCCCGTAGCCTGGTTGAATCTTGGGGGTGCTGCTTATGAAGTGTGTCAACCACAAGAATTGCCAGAAGGAGCCCATCCCTCTCCAGGTCCAAGACTGATTTAAATTCAACATTTTCCTTTTCTTAAACCGGTTGACATACCTATGTTAAAGGGCGCAGTCTGCCCAACGATTTATCCGTAGTTGTTGGAAGAACAATTGGATTTATATCTTTCCCAAAGGTGTAATGTGAAATGCAAACAGCCTCATTCAGATTTTGAACTCAGGTTGCCTTGTCCACTTCCTTCGACGATAACCATTACGCCTCAAGCGCCTCCTCCTGAAGAGAAAGAAACGCTTGAAATGTCGCATTATCAATAATTTAAGAGCCAATATATTAAGGTAGTTCAAAATTCTTTAAACAGATAAACACTTGATATTTTCTTGCAATATCAATGTATTAAAGGCGATTCTATTCTTAAAGTTTACAAGCGGGGGTCACTTATTCCTTGTCCTTTGTCCTTGGTTTATTTTCACCTCGAATGGCAGTATGCAAAGCAATGAAAGATCAGCAGTTAACAAAAGTTTAAATCTCTCTCTCTCTCTCTCTCTCTCTCTCATAAGTAGGTCGACACAGAGTAATTATCTCATAAAATGGTAGTTTTCTTTTAAATCAAAAATATTAGATTGTTAGTGTCTGTCTCTATCTCCCATATATATATATATATATATATATATATATATATATATATATATATATATATATATATATAGAGGCAGAAAACAAGAGAAAAAGAAAAGACCTCCGTAAATTAGTTCCCTCCGACTAACTTTTTATAAAGAGTTCATTTTTCTTCTTCGTAAAAAGATACCCAGCTGCCCTTCTCTCTCTCTCTCTCTCTCTCTCTCTCTCTCTCTCTCTCTCTCTCTCTCTCTCTGATAGATAGATAGATAGATAGATCAAAAAGAGAGAAAGGACCTCTATGAATTAGTTCACACTTTCCAACTTCGACAAAGAGTTCTTTTGCATCAAAAATATCCGTTTTTCCTCTCTCTCTCTCTCTCTCTCTCTCTCTCTTTCTCTCTCTCTCTATTTCTATTTCTCTCCCTCTCTCTCTCCCTCTCTTTCTATATATATATATATATATATATATAGAGAGAGAGAGAGAGAGGGGGGACAGACCGACACAGATAAACAGACTGTAAAAGAGTGATAGGACCTCCACAAATAATGTCATTTTGTACAAAACACCGATTTTCTTCTAAATCAAAGATATCGTGTTGTTCGTCTATTCCTCGGTCTCTCTCTCTTTGTCATTAATATATATATATATATATATATATATATATATATATATATATATATACGAGGATCATTAAATAAGTTTCCATACTTTTTCGTGTGGGCTTTTATTGATAATACACATGAAACTCTAGTCCCCTTCGAAGTAATCTCCTTCGGCTGCAATGCACTTGTTGTACCGATACAACAACTTCTGGAAGGCCCCATGGAAGTCCTATTGTGTGACCGTGTCAATGACCTTCGTCACAGCCTCTTCTATCTCTTCATGTGTCTCATAACGACAGCCTGTGAGCTTAGGGAATAACCAAAAGTCACAGCAAGCAAGGTCTGGATTATAGGAAGGCTGGGGGACTGTCTTGATGCACATCTTGCTCAAATAGTCTGTGATAAGGATGGAGTTGTGGACTGGTGCATTGTCCACGGACCCGATTTGAAGAGTCCTGGACTCTTCCCCAGAATCTCTTCCTGAACTCCCTTAAAACCTCAACATAGTAACCCTAATCCTTTGGCTAACCAACTCTGGTATATCGACTTCCTTACTCCTCCTACACCTCTCATCATCGCTCACAGACTCCGTGCCTTCCTTGAATCTCTCATGCCTCTCAAAAGCTGATGCTCGATTTTTGCAAGATGCTCCAAAAGCAGTCTGAAGCATTCCATACGTTTCTGTGGCATTTTTTCCAAGTTTAGAACAGAATTTTATTGCATATTGTTCTTCCTCACGTCCAGATTGCATTTTTGAAATTCACCAGCTGTGACAATTTGAAGGGTGTATTCCAATTCCTGCTGTAGCTGTTCATTTGAACTAAAATCATAAAAATTTCAGTCATCTTGTAAGATGTATAGCAATAACATACTGAATTTCCCGAATCTACGACAGTTTTAAATGCCTGTACAAAAAAGTCTGGAAACCTATTGAATGAACCTCGTATATATATATATATATATATATATGTGTGTGTGTGTGTGTGTGTGTGTGTGTGTGTGTGTGTGTGTGTGTATTGTTAATTCTAACTGATTTTCTTTTGTGTTCTCTTTAACAGAACCAGTGGGTCAGCTCTCTGAAGGATGCGAAAGAAAAATACGCAGAGAAACACGGACAATATCAAGACAATCACAGTGATCGAACAAGTACGGAAGCAACGTCTTTACGTTCAGATCCGTCTTCAGAAAAATTCCCAGAATGGAATTCACTTAAATGCAGTCACCCAAAGTCGAAATCGATGGATGTTGTTCATTTCTGACCTAAACCTCTCATCATATGTTTGTTTTAGTAAACAATCCAAGAAAAAAAAAAGGGAAAGATTAAAAAGAAAAATAGAAGTAATAACGATAAGAAAAACAAATTTTGGCAAAAAAAAAGTAAAAGAAAAAGATTGAATTTTTCTAACTAAGATATATATATTTTGGAAAAAGTTTTATGTCAATTTTTTTTTTTTTTTTTTTTACGGAACCGATACGATTTTTAAAAAATATTAGATGTGTGAAAATTCTCAACACTCTTTTATGCGAATTAGTAACTGTATACACAGGTTGAAACGAATTTTTTTTTTCGCTGGAAAAATTTGCACACTACTACCATAACTACAAAAATATCTAAGGAAAAGTAGTTTTAAATCTTTGCTTTTTTTATGTTTTTGTTTCATACAAAATGATTTGTACTTACATTTCAATAATATTTCAATATTTTAATTATAATAATAATCATAATAATATTAATATTATATATATATATATATATATATATTACAATTGTCGTCATCATCATCATCGTTATTATTATTAATTATTATTATTATTATTATTATTATTATTATTATTATTGAAATATAATCTACAAATACAAGATTTGAATAACATCATAATTTTTGTTTTCAAATGATTTATATTTAATTATTTTAATTTTATCTTAATATTTTCACAATACATATATATTTATATGTATATATATATATATGTGTGTGTGTGTGTGTATATATATATATATATATATATATATATATATATATATACGTATGTATATAGATCTATGTATATATATGTATATATATACATATATATATATGTATATATATATATATATATATATATATATATATGTATGTAATATGTAAATTTTATTTTAAATATAAAAGTTTTACAAAATTAATGATTACTTTCTTTTCAATTGATTTCGCCTTAAGTATCTTTTATTATTTTAATACAATTTTAAGATGCTAATAACATTCATTGGATATATAATACGATATGATATCAATACACATATTTTAAAAAAACACAATTTTGATATATAATATTTTAATAATCTTACTGATTTCTTTCTTTGCAAATGATTTTGTCTCAAATTATTTCTATATTTATTTTTTAGTTTTATATTCATATTCTAATATATATATATAATATATATATATATATATATATATATATATATATATATATATATATCTTAGAAGATGATATTTTGATAAATTTATTATTGCTTTTTTTTCTTTTCAAATGATTTATTGTTTTATAATTTGTAAAATTCTACAGTGATTTTCATTTTATAAACACACACACACCAACACACACACACACACACACACATGAATATATATATATATATATATATATATATATATATATATATAATATATATATATATATATATATATATATGCTTTACTTTTTTTCCAAAATACTCATATGGAATGCATAAACAAAGCTTTTTCCAAAATAGATAATTTTTTTTAAGTTAACCATTTCCTTAGATAAAAGATTACTTTTTGGGAACCAGTTTTCTTCCGTCATATTGTGGTTTTTTTTTTGTTTTTGTTTTTGTTTTTATTTGTTTTGTTTTTTTCAGTGTTTTTCTTTTTTTTCTATTTTTTTCTGCAACGATCAAGTCGTATTCGAGCAGAATTTCATATTTTAACACAATTCCTCACCTCGTCAGTCACATGCTGTTGTCGTGAACTTGACTTGCAAGTTGGAGTGATAAAATATGAAACACAAGGCCAAATAAAATATCGACTTGAGAGTTGGAATTAAAAACGGCAGATTAAGATCAAAAAATGTTTTCAAAAATAAATAAATAAAAATAAACAAATGCCGTTTCTTAGAAATGATAATTATTTTTTCTTTATAGAAAAACGTCTATAACAGAATCAATGTCAGGGATTGATTGATAAATAAGATCTCCAATCTTACAAAATATGTTTTAGACTAAATAATAGGTTTTTAATATATTATCGCTAGAATGTCAGTCCAATTTAGCATTTGTGAAATATAGAATCGTCCGTAATTAAGTACCCCCAACCACTGAAAATTTGTTTTTATAAATCAAAAGTTAATTTTCTTCTGTACCAAAAATACAACTGATGACCATTCAGGGAAACAGAATTGAAAGTATCCATACTGTCAGAGTGGAAGAACGTTCCATGTAATTGTGCAAATCTTGGAACGTTCATGTCATAAAGACTACAAAAAGTGGTCAAAACTTCTTTTTTTTTTTATTCTTGGCTGCCACACCAAATATTGATTTAAAATATCTTCCTTTGCACGAACAATGTGTGGCCAAATATTAAGCAGAGTATTGGAGTGGATGCCTAACTATAGCTAGAAAGGCAAGTCTGCTCTACTATTTCTCCCAGGCTCGTTATGGGAGGGGAAGTGGAGGATTCATACTTTTTTTCTTCTAAGGGCATAAATGAAACCCAAACAAAGATTCGATCTCAGGTTGCCTATTAATCAGTGCATTCCCAAAATAGAGTTATGTAGCTGATATTCAAAAAAGAAATAAATTTATTTCTCTTCAAAGGCTCAACTTTATTTATTCATTTATTTTTAGAATAATCACTACTCAGCGTAACAAACATATCGACTAATTCATTTAAGGTTTCAAGGTTATTTGGTTTAATGGCATATCAACCATTAATGGTTATTCAATGCCAAATCCTGTTTATACATACATATTATATAGTTTGTAGTTAATTTCATTTTTAAACGAGTTAGAGCATATTTGTTATCAAATAGTTATATGGTTTGAATTATTGCTATCTATTGTTTGCATAAAAATGGTTGCTTGCATTGCTATTTAACACTAATAAATCTAATTAATATTAATATTAAGTAAAGTTGGCGACCGTAGTCGAGGGCGACCAAAAGACTCCCTTTTCAATAGCTTCTACACCAATATGTAGGGGAGGGCGATACTCCATTCCCTGGATTACTCCACTTTACCCTTGATACGTACCTTATATTGCTGAGTATTAAGCTAAGAGGTATCAAGTACCATTTTAAAAGTCTTTGGCATGACGTGACCTGGGATAGAACTCAGGTCTCCCGGACCATTGGCGAAGTAAAAGTTTGAACTTTCCTATTAGACCCATAGATAGGATCTTGACAGACACGATAACTCCGGATAAGAGCAGACTTAAAAGTAATAGTAATAAAGAGGTACTCCAGATTCCCGAAATTCCATGCAGTTTAGTGTCATATTAAGGACACTTGTTGCGAAGAGGAATTACATCACTAAAGAGATGCAGTCGGCGTATTCTACAGCCCCAGCCGACTGGAATCAAATTCGTTCGGTCTCTGCTGCAACGTTCTGGTTTACTTCTTATCCAGTTTAGTGTATCGTCGAGGTGAATGATACACGGAGAAAAATGAGTGCTTGATATATTTATTCAGCGCCAGTATTCGGTGCAAACGGATACACACAAAAAGACACTGTATAATAAGTTACAAGCAATTAACAAGAGAATTTACAAGAAATAGAGGAGGTTCAAAATGCTGTATAGCCAAACGAAGTAAGATCAGTCCGAATATTAATCAACTTAATATCAGTTTATAACTCAAGTTATTTGTCACCAAACGAGCAAGTACGGCACGAGGCCTATTTTTAAGGCGGGTCCGGGAGTAGCACCGTGGCCCAGAGACGCCCGGTATTCCCCAAAATAAGTCAGGCCTCGTCGGGATTCACATAAAAAAAGGGCACCTTAGATGCCAGGCAATAAATCTATCCCATTTATGGAGAGATAAAGCCTGGGGTGACAGCCTGCTGAGGTTCGTGGAGTAAAGCAGTCGAGGAGTAAGTCAGTGCCGGCTGCGTGACACGAATGTTAAACCTCTCGGGCATCCGCGCCGGGCAGCATATCGAACCGTTTATTACACGACGGTATTTATCGCCCGCCCAACTAAACGGGTGAGTACGGCATATGGCCCTTTTAAGGTTGCCCAAGGTGCAGGATTGTAAACCAAACATGCCTGGAATTCCCAAAATGCCTCCGGCCTCGTCGATATTCCCCGACAAAAAGCGTCCCAGGCGCCCGGCAATAAACCTAGTCCCTCAAAGGAGAGTTAAAGCCAGAGAGGTCGGCCCCATGATTCTCTAGGAGTAAGTCAGTCTCAACGGTGTGACGCAAATGCTCGGCCTCCCCGGCATCAGCCCCAGGCAGTCTCGACCAGCTTATTACTCAACCACCAAAGTCTTTAATAATAGGCTTTTTTTATGGCTATGGGCCAGTCCAGGCGGTAGGGTGCTGAAGGGGTGTTAGCCATTCTAAAACACAGTTACACACCGTAAATTCAAATTTGATATTGGTTGAAAAATGTCTTTCTCAATTCTAGGAACATCTAAATGCCTGGTTGAGTCAAATGGTTGGTTGGTTGGGTTTATGGCATATCCACCTTTGTAGGTTATTTAACGCCAAATACATTTTTTACAAATAATCAGTTCTTTTTAAAGCAATACAGTTTAGCATGAATACACAGTTTAATTGTCGAAAACGTATCTATTTCAAGCTATTCAGTTTAGTTAAACAATTCTAATTTAGCTAATTTAGTTTAGAATAAGTACAGCTTTTCTTTACACACAGTTAAAAGTCAAAACACTTCTATATTAAACAATTCAGTTTAGTGTGAGTAAAGTTTCAATCTACAATCTACAATTCATTTTAGCATAAGCACGCAGTTTACATGTAAGTACAGATTAATTTTCCTACCTTTAATTCTAGGTTGTTTCACACCCTTTGTACAAACACTCGTTGACACTCTCAGCTTTAGCATTGTTCCTGCGATGAAAAATTTTGGTCAGTATAAATCGATGAAAGGGAAGCCAGAAACTTTCTTTTTGGATAGATTTTTTTAATGTGGAGAGAGAAATTTGAAAAATTTATAGCACTATACGCTAACCACGTAAAAGAACGACAATTTTTCCAGAGAAATAGATATAATTCATTTTGATACTAGTTTCCTTAGTGTATCTTGTCTAAATCTTTAAACCTATTAATTCTCAGTCAGGCATGAATGACTCATATGGTTTACAGTAACTGCGTTAAATAACTGGTTACCCATTAAGTAAGCGAACAGACTTATCACTCATTAACTTTTGGTGATCTGGCAGGAACTGATAGTTTCAGCGTTACTTGACCGGAAGACCTTAGAACTAAGCATAGGGCATAGGTATTGAGGAAGAACGAATTCACGACACAATTGTGAGGAAGTGATTAACGTGCTGGATTACGACATTGAAGTAAACGAATTCGAACTTCGGTTGTGTTATTGCATGAATTAAAAATGTCGGAAAAATACAGTTTTCTGCCTCAGTTATTAAAACAATCTGAACAAACGTAATTGTCTAGAGGGGTCTCATAACTGATGAAGTAAAATTGAGATTTATTGGATAGGCACATTCATGTCAATATAGTTTTATTGATCAGGATAAGACAAAGAAGCGATCCACTTGTTTTCCCACGGCCAAATATCCTAATAATAATTTTGAATCAAACAAATTCGCAAATGCAAAGCCCACAGTAATGGCTGACTTCATTACAGTCATAATTATCTAGCTTACTTATCGTCGATCTATGTCAGGGTGCCAAATCCTAATCATACTCACAAGACGATCAATAGTTTGCGAGATGAACTGGCTGAATATTGCTCTAAAATGCCTCTTGAATTTAGCAACAATTTGCTTATGATACCTGTGACTTATTAAGTCGTCATTGTGATTCCTTTTCTAGATCCTCTCAGGGTCATCGCAGTTATTTGTCGGTGCCAATCTTTTGTCCAAGTAACATTCGACAGGCTGCACTAGATTACTTGACCGGAAGACCTTAGAACTAAGCATAGGGCATAGGTATTGAGGAAGAACGAATTCACGACACAATTGCGAGGAAGTGATTAACGTGCTGGATTACGACATTGAAGTAAACGAATTCGAACTTCGGTTGTATTATTGCATTCGCTTTGGTGGAGGTGCCGGTGGTGTAATGATTATCGTCGTAGGAACTGGACACGGCGACACGAGTTCAAACCTGAACGAGGCTGATTGCATTTCTCATAGCACTAATACCCTTGGGAAAGGTATGAATCCAATTATTCTCCCTCTAGCAATGGGTATATAGTAGGGCAGACTTGGTTCTTCAGCTTTGGTGAGGCAACTAGTCTAGGAGAATGAAAACTCTGAATTTAAACCTGTTAAACTCCGCTTAAAAATTTACCTTGTGTCATATACTGCCCGAGCGGAGGGGTTGATAAATATGGTTATTGTATTCACTTTCGAGCC
This sequence comes from Sepioteuthis lessoniana, assembly GCA_963585895.1. Taxonomy (NCBI): domain Eukaryota; kingdom Metazoa; phylum Mollusca; class Cephalopoda; order Myopsida; family Loliginidae; genus Sepioteuthis; species Sepioteuthis lessoniana. The sequence goes on along the minus strand of OY757915.1, from coordinate 43,044,676 downwards.
AACACCCTCAGGGATAGGTAGGAACCGCCTAATCTCTCCCGCTATCGTTTAATTACAGTCCATTTTACGAGATGACTTTCGCATTAAATAACCCACGAAGGTCGATATGTCATTAAATAAAAAAACAAGAAATCACAACTCAGTTGTTACTGAGCTATCCCTTTATTCTAAGGATACCTTAGTTTGGTATAAGGCAATTATTATGGAGCACGTATTAAGAATTGAAGTCCTAAGAGTCTATTTTCTTCGCTTGCTAACCATTGCCCCAACCACTGTCCTTCTACGACGATGGCTTTGGAGTTAAATAACCCACAAATCCTGATATGCCACTTAACCGAGAAACCAAACTAACTGAAACCATTGCCCCATACGAGGTACCTTGGTCTGAAATTCCTTTTTTATAGAATTGGAGAACTTTTTTATCAATTATTTCCTGTGTGGAGAAATTTGGCCCATTTGGCTTGAGAGTAAAACTGAAAAATGTCGGAAAAATACAGTTTTCTGCCTCAGTTATTAAAACAATCTGAACAAACGTAATTGTCTAGAGGGGTCTCATAACTGATGAAGTAAAATTGAGATTTATTGGATAGACACATTCATGTCAATATAGTTTTATTGATCAGGATAAGACAAAGAAGCGATCCACTTGTTTTCCCACGGCCAAATATCCTAATAATAATTTTGAATCAAACAAATTCGCAAATGCAAAGCCCACAGTAATGGCTGACTTCATTACAGTCATAATTATCTAGCTTGCTTATCGTCGATCTATGTCAGGGTGCCAAATCCTAATCATACTCACAAGACGATCAATAGTTTGCGAGATGAACTGGCTGAATATTGCTCTAAAATGCCTCTTGAATTTAGCAACAATTTGCTTATGATACCTGTGACTTATTAAGTCGTCATTGTGATTCCTCAGGGTCATCGCAGTTATTTGTCGGTGCCAATCTTTTGTCCAAGTAACATTCGACAGGCTGCACTAGATTACATGGTACTTAGAGAAAGGGGCGATTCCTGACCTGGTCTAAATAATTCTGATCAAGCCGTGCCGAAAGCACGGATTGCTTTGACTTTCTTAGCCATCCGTCCCTATCGGCCATCGCTCGTGGTAAGTTTTCCAGAACAGTGCTTCTCAAAGTATCTGATATGAGGTACTGGCAGGATATTTTTCCAATGTGCCATGAACTGGTACCATATTTGAGCCATGTTATTATTTGATTTATGATCAAGTTCAAGTTTTTCTATCTGTTATATTGTATTACAGCATGTGAAAAAAATAATATTAAACAATACAGACAAATTTTAGGCATTTTCAATTTCATATTATATGAAGTAAAGTTGTCTCCCTTTAGTCGAGGGTGACCCGAAGGCTCCCTTTTCAATAGCTGCCACACCAAGGTAGGGGAGGGTGCTACTCTGTTCCCTGGATTTCTTCACTTTATCCTTGATCCGTACCTTATAATGCTGAGTATTGAGCAAGGAGGTATCAAGTACCATTTTTGAGCCTTTGGTATGACTCGACCTGGGATTGAACCCAGATCTCCCAGGCCACTGGCGAATACTTTAACCATTATGCCAATTTACGGTAAGTAAAGATGGCGTCCTTAGTCGAGGGTGACCCGAAGACTCCTTTTTTGATATCTACTACACTGAGGTGTTGGAGAGGGCGCTACTCCATTCCCTGGATTGCTCCACTTTACCCTTGATCTGCACTTTATAATGGTGAGTGTCCAGCAACGCGGCATCAAGTACCATTTTTTGAGTCTTTGGTATGACTTGACCTGGGATGGAAGCCTGGTCTCCTTGACCATTAGCGAATACTCTACTCATTTGACCAATGGCCCAGTTGCTTATATATATATATATATATATATATATATATATATATATATATATATATATATATATATATATATATATATATATATATATATATATATAATGTGAAACTGAAAACTCTCCACGTACCAGTAGTCGATGACCTGCAAACTAGCACCGGTACGAGAATAATACTTTGAGTAGTGCTGCTCTAGATGGCATCTAGTGTCCGCACAGAGTTAATGAATGTAAGTTTTTGATGGTCGGCCAACACTGCTGTGTCCATGGGTAGGAGTCCATAGAAGAAGGTACAAGTATCAATAGTACTGAGTTTTCTTCAAGAAACCAAACTAAGAAAAAATACTTTCTTAAGCTTAAGACGAATATCGTTCAAATGATAATTTGCCATAGATATAAATGATTAAGTTACATTTGTTAAGTATTTGGGTTGTCTCATAATACAAACCGACTTTTTTTGCAGCTGGATGTTTTGCCCCAATAGGAGCGAGCATGCTACCCACAGTGGAACCTTATGGTCTTCCCGGATTTTCTTGACGTTTTCGACGAGAGTGCATAACACCACACGAGATTTGGACTAACATAAATATACGTCAGTTTTTTTCTTTTTCGATTTTTTTTTTTTTTTTTTGCGGCATTTAATGACTGACATATTGATGAAGAAACAGACAGTGTGTGCCGCCTTTGGAGCTGCTCACAGGTCGGGAAAAACTTTTTTTTTCTCAAGAAAAAAGGATTTTTGATGTGGCTAGAAAATTCGGTTGATTCCTGTCCTTTTGAGAAAATTTATTCCATCATTTTGTTCAAGGAAGTTGCTGAAATTTTCGTCTGGCCAAATTTTTGTTTGATTAAAAAAAAAAAAAGAAGAAGAAATAAAAATAAATGTAAAAAAGAATACAGCAGCGTTTTCCGACTGTATTTGATACGGTGGATTAGCAATATTTGTTAACATATGTTTTAAAAAATCTCCTTCGATTGATAAAAACTATGTTGGATTACGAGAAGGCTACTTGAAAATTAAATTACAGCTTCTGGACAGTAAGTTAATATGAAAAAAATGTCGGTTTTATCATGAGACAGCCCTTACCAAAAAATAAATTAATAAATGAGAAGTAACGAAGATAACATTAAAAATATTCAATTTTTTTTCAACTTAAAATGAATCAATTTTGGAAAA
>OY757915.1:42981660-43034160 GCA_963585895.1 Sepioteuthis lessoniana | reverse complement strand
GATACATTGAAGATTTTACGAAAAAAATACGTGTTCTAAAAATTGATTGAGCTATATAAAATATTGTCTTTTATCTTTTTCCTCTCGAAAATTATTTTTACGTGTCGACGTGTTAATTTCCTACGACACTGACCATTATACCATGGGGCAAATTTATAGCATTCTGGTATTGAATTTGATGTCTCATGAGACGCAAATTTACAATATCAAACTACGTTGTAAGTTCATCTGTGCAACTTTCGAATCAAACACGTGGTTGAAGCAATGTAGGTTGGTTGTTTGGTTTTTATGGCATATCAACCTTTGTAGGTTATTTAACGCCAAATCCGTTTTTATGCAAATAGTCAGTTCTATTTCAAACAATTCAGTTAAGTATGTGTACACAGTTTAATTGTCAAAACATTTCTATTTCAAGCTACTCTGTTTATTTAAACAGTTAATTCAGTTTAGTATAAGTATAGATTTTGTTTACTCGGATAAATGTCAAAACAGTTCCATTTTAAACAATTCATTTTTGTGTAAGTAGAGTTTCAATTTCAAAAACAGCTTCATTTCAAACAACTCAGTTTAGCATAAGTACACAGTATAAATGTAATTACACAGTTTATTTGTCAAAAACATTTCTTTTTCAAGCTATTCAGTTTAGTCAAACAGTTTTAATTCAAACAATTTAGTTTTAGAATAAGTATACAGTTAGTTCTATTTAACCCTAGCAGATTCTACCATTCCGAGCCAGAGTGGACCTGGAAGCAATGGTTATGAATGAGTGCTCTTCATTCACCAAAGCTCCAGCATCTCTGGAACCTCACCATCAGATGTTTAGTATCATATACAGGACACTCATTGGGGGTCTTACCCCTCTGCAGAGGTGCAGTCGGTGTATTCTACAGCCCCATCCAACTGGGCAATTGAAGCAATGTACTACGTGTCAGAGCGTTAAATACTACCGACTACAGTGGGTACCTTTCATGGCTTGAACTCTTTCCGTTATATGATATGTGCTCCACAAACGAGCATGCTTCTAAATAATTGCTTGCCCAGTCGGCTGGGGCTGTAGAATACACAGACTGTACCTCTGCAGAGGGGTAAGACCCCCCCTAACGAGTGTCCTGATATGACACTAAACAATCTGATGGTGAGGTTCCAACAATGCTGGAGCTTTGGGGATTGTGGAGTATCCCTTAATTGCCATTGCTCCCAGGTCCACTCTGGCCCGGAGTGGTAGCACCTGATAGGGCCCTATCTATGGGTTAAATAGAACTAACGTCATACTTATGCTAAACTGAATTGTTTGACTAAACTAAATAGCTTAAAATAAAAATGTTTTTGACAATTAAACCGTACTTACATTTGAACTGCGTGCTTGTGCTTAACTGAATTAACTGTGTGTAAACAAAATGTGTACTTTTACAAAACTGAATTAGCTGAAGTAAAATTGCTTGACTAAACTGAATAGCTCGAAATAAGAATTTTTTTTTTTCAATTAAACTGTACTTACATTTAAACTGCGTACTTATGCTAAACTGAATTGTTTGAAATTGAACTGTTTTTGACATTGAAACTGTACTTACACTAATCTGAATTGTTATATATAACTGAATAGTTTGAAATGGAAATGTTTTTGACAATTAAACTGTGTACTTATGCTAAACTGAATTGTTTTAAATCGAACTGATTATTTACATAAAAATGGATTTGGCATTAAATAACCTACAAAGGTTGATATGCTAGAAAACCAAACCTACCATCCAACAACCATCTAAATAATTGCAAAACTTTTGATTTACTCTTATATTTCTATTTCATAAATTCTCGAGTAAAATTTCGTAATTGCTTATGTGGTGAAAATATAGAAAATGGCTCTCATTGTGCGGCTTTCAAATCACATACTAACTACAACCACGGTGCTATCAAGCCCTGTTTCGGTCTTGTGATATACACATCGCAAACGAATATGTACGAATATATTATAAGTCCAGTCGGCCTGGGGCTGTAGAATACACTGACTGCTTCTCTGCAGATAGAAAAGACCCCCCCCCCATCAAACGAGTGTTATGGATATGACATTAAACAATCTGATGGCGAGGCTCCGATAATACTGGAGCTTTCAGGAATACAGAGTATCCCTTCATTGCCATCGTTCCAAGGTCCACACTGGCCTGGAGTGGTAGCACCTGATATGTTCCTTCCTATCTATGGCTCAAATAGAACTGTTTGACATTTAAACTGAGTGCTAACAAATAACTTAAGCTAAATTGAAATGTTAGAAATAGAATTGTTTGATCATTTAACTGTGCGTAAACAAATGACTGATGTTTAAGTGAATTATTAGTCATAATCAACATCATCATCATGTCGCACCTTCAGCACGGATATCCCTCACCCTCCCTCGCCACACATCCTTATCGTCCATTGCTTCCGGCAGGTATTCTGGGCTACGTCTGGGCTACACAGAGCTTGTGTATGTAGGTTCGATCTGGTCATCCTGCTTTTGCTCGTCCATATGAAGGGGTCCACAGGAGTACATCGCTTATGAACTCGTCCCTACTTCTCCAGCAGTGTCCTGCATGTCTGGTTCGTCTAATTTTAATAGTTTTCGTGATAGGTAATAGGTGGCTGTGTATATAGTAATAATTAGAAACATTTAACTTTATTGAATTATGCAAAATTGAATTGATCGAAATAGAACTGTTTAAATAGTATTATTTAAACGATAGTTGGTGGGGATCATAGCCCGAAAGTGAATGTAATAACCCAACAGGGTTTCGAACTCACTTCCTACAATGTTACAGTCTACCACGTTAGCAACCACGCCATTTTTAGTGTTTGTGTTCTGCTTTTTCACTGTTTTTTAGCTTGCTTTTTTTGTGGTTATTATGAAGAGTTTTGAAAATGTTTCAACGAAGCAGATTCCTGGTAGGTATTTCGGGGTCTGCAAATCTGTGGTTATACAGCTATAACAATGATTAAACCTACATTCGCTTTCGTTGAATAAATGGTTAATTGAACGATTTTACAGAATTTCAACATTTCTAGGGTCATTTTATGATAAGAGGTTAAGGAATCGCGTTCGTTGTACGTTCATATCTACATTTTTTGTATAGCTGTTTTGTACACAGTTCTATCGAATAAGAATAACATTTTAAAAGATCTATTCGGTACATTGATTGGACCCAAACAGGGTCCCATCAATGTGCCGAATTGATCTGCAATTGGAAGAGAACTAAAGAGTAATAGTAATGAAAGGGCACTCTACACTATTAAGACCTCGAGAATTGCGGTCTGACCATCAGATGCAAGTTTAGTATCATTCCTACAACTTTTTTTTTCTTTTAGTGGTAGGTATTTCTCTTCATCGGGAGATACAGTCAGTGTATTCTAAACCTCGATGACAGGACATCTGGAAAAGCGAACCATTCTCCAAGACGAACCGTAGTGGTACTATTTAACCCATAGCTGGGAGGATAAGGGGGTTCATACCTTTCCCACGGGTATTTGTCTGAATGTGAACGTAATAACGCGACTGGAGTACGAACTCGCTTACTACGATTCAGCAGTCCATCGCTTTAACCGTTACACCGAGGACACCTCCTAAAATTTCATTTTGTTTCATTCTAATATAATGATAATTAATATACTAGCAATAGAGTAGACTCCTTCCCTACACTTCGGTGTAGTAGTTATTTTAAAAGGGAGCCTTCGGGTTACCCTTGACTAAGGTCGCTAACTTTACTTTATTATACCAGAATATTCGTAATTTTGCTTCTGTACCCTGTACTTGGAACTATTTAAATGTGTGCAAACAAACGGGGTTAAAATTGAATTATTAATCTTACGCAGCAATACTTAGAACTATTCATCTGCATGCAAACGAACGAATATCATTGAGTAGAATCATTAGTGTTAAATAGCAATACTTGAAACTAATTAACTGTGTGCAAACAAATGAGTTCTGGCTCTTTTTAAAATTGTTACAATAAACTATTCGTTTACAACAATATGTATTCAAGTGTGCGTGTAAACAGGATTTGGCATTAAATAACTTAGATGGGTTGATATGCCATAAAATGGCGAAAACCAACCAACCCTCATTCAAGATTTGAACTCGAGTAACCAAATCCATTGCTCGTGATGCTAACCGTTACGCCGTGAGCGCCTCCTCGTTGTTGTTTCAGAAATCTAAATCAACATGTTGAAAATAAATAGATTGTCTCTCGCATTCAAGAATATCACAAAGTTTTAGATCTCAACTACATGGTAGCCAACGTGTAAGTGATGTGTTGACGATTGTGCAGGGTGGAACGATAGAATTGTCGTCCTAAAGAAAACAACACTACAGCTTTATTTTAAAACTTTTATTGAAAAAAATCAATTCAGGTAACTTGATTATGTAGTAGAGCTGACATCTATTTAATGTAGCCGCCTTCAGCCTCAATCACCACTTTGATACGGATCCGGAACTGGGAGCATGCCTTTTCCACAAGTGCCGATTGGAGCTCGGTGAATACTCCGCGGATGGCGGCGATCAGGCTGGCTTTGGTATTGTGGGAGGTCATGTTGGTGATGTTCTCGACGTATGACCAAACGAAGTAGTCCAGCGGGTTCAGGTCAGGGGAGGAGTGGGGCCAGTGAGAGAAGGGTACAAAGTCGTAGCACTCATTCTGAAGCCAAGCCTGGGTCTCTTTGGACTTGTGGGCCGGTGCCGAGTCATGCTGCCACACCCAGGGTCTGCCACCGGCCACCTGATTGCACCAGGGAATCTCCACACTCTTCAGCACATCCAGCTACACTTTGGTATTGACTTTCAAGCTGACTTCAAAGATGTGAGGTGGCATAATACTTGAAGCTATCGAACTATGTGCAAACAAAGGATCTCTGCCTCGATTAAAAGATATTACCTTCACTTAAAAACCATATATATAAACAAAATTTGGTATAAAGTAACCATCAATGTTTGATATACCATTAAACCAATGAAATCATCTTTGCTCATCTGAAGAAAATCAATAGATTCTCAGTTCTAAACTATGAACGAACTCTTACTCGATCATTGAGGTTACCGATAGATTGATTGAGTGATTTCAAGGGAATATCTATCAATCTGGAATTCTAAAAGGCATACCTTAAGGTTGCAGGCCATCACTTTAGCCCTTACGCTACGCGGACGTCCCACGTAAATTCCGTTGACAATGCGTTATTAGAGATATTAAGAGGATGTAAGACAATGGATTGGTTTGGTTGTTTGATGGCATATCAACCCTTGTAGGTCATTTAATGCAAAAGCCATCCTTCTAGAAGAACAGCACCGGGACTATTTAACCCACAGCTGGGAGGATAAGAGGAATCATAACTTTCCCAAGAGTATTTGTCCGAAAGTGAACCGGAATTTGAACTCGCTCACTACAATTCCGCACTCAACCGCTTTAACCATTACACCATGAGGACACCCATGTAAGACGATGGCATCTGTTATTTCTGTACACAGAGCTATCTTTGAGTCATTTCGACCGACGTCAAATTCGCTTTTAGGCCACTTTTCTCGACTAAATTTCAGTTTATTTTGTCCGACATTATATCAGCAAAGTCATTATAAATGGGCGTGAAATTAATGAATAAATAAACATTTCGTTAAGAATACGTTTAAAATAAATAAAACATATTAACAAGGAAAGATAAAAGAAGCTAAAATAGTTTTAAATATAAAAAAATGTTAATCTACAGATGAGTTAAAGTTGGTTGGTTGGTTGGGTTTTATGGCATATCAACCTTTGTAGGTTATTCAACGCCAAATCCATTTTTATGAAAATAGTTCTATTTCAAACAATTCATTTTAGCATGAGTACACAGTTTAATTATCAAAAATATTTCTATTTCAAACTATTCAGTTTAATCAAGCAGTTCTAATTCAGCCGATTCAGTTTAGTATATGTACAGATTTTGTTTACTCACAGTTAAATGTCAAAACAGTTCTATATTAAACAAATCAGTTTAGTGTAAATACTGTTTCAATGTCAAAAAACAGTTTCATTTTAAATAATTCAGTTTAGCATAAGCACGCAGTTTAAATGTAAGTACGGTTTAACCATTTAACTGTGTGCAAACAAATTATGAATATTAAATTTAATTATTTTGATTAGATATCAAAACATTTCTATTTCAAGCAATTCAGTTTTGTCAAATAATTCAGTTTAGCATAGGTATGCCGTTAGTTCTATTTAACCCATAGATAGGACCCTTATCAGATACTACCACTCCGGGCCTGAGCGGACCTGGGAGAGATGGCAATAAAGGGGTACTCCAGATTCCCCAAAGTTCCAGCATTACTGGAACCTCATCATCAGATTGTTTAGTGTCATATCCAGGACTCTAGTTGAGTGGTGTCTCACCCCTCTGCAGAGGTGCAGTCTGTGTATTCTACAGCCCCGGCCGACTGGGAAAGATGAGTTTATTGTTTAAAAACATTTTATTAATTTTTTTTTTATTCTTAACAAATTAAGACAAAAATATTCTTTAAACCATCTAATGCCTTGAAGAGACTTTCATTCTTCCACGTGTTATCTATTGTGATACTATTTACCAACCCCTCCGCTCGGGCAGGATATGACACAAGGTCAATTTTCTCAGGAAAAAGTATATGCAATAGAGAGACTATTAGTAGACAAGAACATAGGATTAGTGAATACAGAATAAGGATATAGTCCAACGATAGTATTGGCTTCCGTTATCATATTTACCCAACCCCTCCGCTCGGGCAGGATATGACACAAGGTCAGTCTTTAAGCGGAGTTTAACAGGTTTGAATTCAGAGTTTTCCTTCTCATATACTAGTTGCCTAACCAAGGCAGAAGAACCTAGTCTGTCCTACTATTTACCCATAGCTGGAGGGAGAATAATTGGATTCATACCTTTCCCAAGGGTATTAGTACTATGTGAAATGCAATCAGCCTCGTCCAGGTTTTGAACTCGTGTCGCCGTGTCCATTTCCTATGACGATAACGACTACACCAGCTATTTTAAGGACAAATTACTTGGTAAATATCATTTTATTGCGTTCATTATTCTTTTAAAATATAAATGAAAAGCGTTTTAGTGTTCTTAAAGGTTCAGCGATTGCTGAAGTCTGTTTCGAGTTATTCACTATAGTTTTATGCTGTCAAAATGTACACACAGGAAATTACATGATTTTATTAACCATGTTAATTATTCATTTGAAATATGATAAAATTATGTTTTTGGTGTCATCTAAAGCTAGTTAGATTCTTTCGCCATTTATTTACTATAGTTGCGGGGGTGTCCTCGTGGTGTAATGGTTAAAGCGATGGACTGCGAAATCGTAGTACGCGTGTTCGTTCTCCAGTCGTGCTATTATGTTCACTTTCGGGCAAATACCCTTGGGAAAGGTATGAACCCCCTTATCCTCCCAGCTATGGGTTAAATAGTACTGTTCTTCTAGGAGAATGGCTTTGGTATTAAATAACCTAAAAAGAGTTGATATGCCATTAAACAAAGAAACCGGAATTTTACTATAGTTGTATGGTGTTTGTTCTCATTTTAAAACTCTTTTAAGTAATAGCGTCCGTTTTACCTCAAAAACCGGGTAACGACATTAAGTTTTGAAGGAATTAATGGCGTAATACTAAGTATTATAATTACGTGGACTGTTATGATGCTTTAAGATCACGTTTTAAAACATGTCTACTTTGACGTATAATTCCAGTTTTAGCTGAAACCAAATTGCAGTAAGTTACTCAAAAATACTTGAGCTAAATTGATACCTATTTAGAATAATTGTACATGTTTTACATTTCTTTCTAAAATTAACTAAAGCAAATAGAACCTTGCAGTATCTTACAATACCACCAAACTTTCTTGGTTGTCCTTCACTAAGTGGGAATGCCAGATTAAGATGCAAGATCTAAAATTCTTTGATGAATTCATAACTTTCCAGCTTGAAGCGTCAATTCAACGGTTATGTGAAATTTGAACTGACAAGATGACTTCATTATTCTGAACGCAGACCAGAAGAGAATTTCCGTGAAGATCTTCACGAGCTAAGTCAGTGATTAGATATCATTAATGAAGCACTGACTCAATAATGTTAATCTGAATTATATGATGAGATGATAACGTCATTGGAAAGTTGATTTAGTTCGTTGGTTGGTTGGGTTTTATGGCATATCAACCTTTGTAGGTTATTTAACGCCAAATCCATTTTTATGAAAATAGTTCTATTTCAAACAATTCAGTTTAGCATGAGTATAGTTTAATTGTCGAAAACGGTTTTATTTCAAGCTATTCATCTTAGTCAAACAGTTCTAATTCAACTAATTCAGTTTAGTATAAGTACAGATTTTGTTTATACACACTTAAATGTCAAAACGCTTCTATATTAACCAATTCAGTTTAGTGAAAGTACAGTTCCAATGTCAAAAACAGTTTCAATTCAAACAACTCAGTTTTGCATAAGTACACAGTATAAATGTAAGTACACAGTTTAATTGTCAAAAACACTTCTATTTCAAGCTATTCAGTTTAGTCAAACAGTTCTAATTCAAACAATTCAGTTTTAGCATAAGTATGCAGTTAGTTCTATTTGACCCTTAGATAGGATCCTGTCAGGGGCTACTTCTTCAGGCCAGAGTTGACCTGGGAGCAATGGTAATGAAGAGGTGCTACGCATTCCTCAAAGCTCTAGCATCATTGGAACCTCATCATCAGATTGTTTAGTGTCATATCCAGGACACTTGTTAGGGGGTCTTACCCCTCTGCAGAGGTGCAGTCAGTGTATTCTACAGCCCCAGCTGACTGGGCAATGGAAAGTTGAGATAACGTTCTCTGTAGTTTAGATTCAAGAGACAGATTTTTAAACTGCTAACTCTACTGATAAACACAGGAATCCGGTGTACAGTGTAGAGGCTCCAAACTCTACTTCCCTTCAATATATTTACGATCTGAGTATTAGATTCATGAGCTTATCGAATATTGTAAATACATTGTTATAGGTATATTAGATAACATTATCATTCATTTTAGATTTTGTCAAATGATGTCTGTTGTCTTGTCCGATTCCTTAGTTTTATGGTATGAGTTCTCTAAAAATGTCATCAGATAAAACAGCAATGGATCGATACTTAAGACTGAGATAGCTTATAATGATAACTATGTGTCTGCCTGTCAGGTCTAAAACCGAAACTACATCACCACTAACGTCCCAATTCCCTTAGTTATTTTCGTCACATTCTCCATGTTTTATTTTTATCTTAATCTCAATTTTGAATTTACAGTGGGAGGTGTCTTCGTGGCGTAATGGTTAACGAGCAGGACTGCAATGTGGTAACAAGCGAGTTCGAACTCCAGTCGTGTTACTATGTTCACTTTTGGACTAATACCCTTGGGAATGGTATTAACCCCCTAATCACCTAAGCTAAGGACTAAACACTATCACTGCTGGTCCTCTACAAAGATAACTTTTGCATTACATATCCCAGAAGAGTTTATATGCCTTTAAACATAGAAATCAAACGAAACCAAACATATGATTCACATACAATTTTATGGCCTCATTTAACCAAGCCCAGTCTGTTGCGGTTGTGGAATACACCAACTGCATCTCTGCAGAGAAGTAACTCTCCCCCAATGAGTGTACTGAATATGGCACTAAACAATCTTATGGGAAGGCTCCCGTAATGCTGGAGTTTTGGGAAATGCTGAGTACCTCTTCATCGCCATTGCTTCTAGTTACACTGTGGCATGGAGTGGTTACACTTGATACGGTCCTATCTACAAGTAAAATAGTACTGTTTGACATTTAAACTAATTGCAAACGAATGTGTTATGATGAATTGAATTGATTGAAATAGAACTGTTTGATCTTTTAACTGTGTGTAAACAAATGACTGATGTTTAGTATAATTGTTAGTGATACATAGCAGTACTTGGAACTATGTAACTTTGATTTATGCTAATTTGAATTTTTAGAAATAGAATTGTGTGTATCAACAAAATATGTTTACAAATCATATATTCATTATATATGTAAAAACAGGATTTGGCATTAAATAACCAACAATGGTTGATGTGCCATAAAACCAAAGCAAACCAAACCTTTAACCATTTCGGTCAAATAATAATTTGTTTCCCCGCAGCTATGGACTAAATTTTTACCAAGACTATTCTTCAACAGGCTTTAGCATGAAATAATTAAAGAAACCTAATCAAAGCTAATTTAAAGCAAATATCATTAAGAAGTTTTTAAAAAATTCCTAAAAATGATACAAAATGCAAAAAAATGTTTAAGTTTTCTAACATTGCGAGAAAACAAAGATACAAAAATGAAGAGATAATGACAAGTTCATATGAGGAAAAAAAAGGTCAGACATGGTCACAAAAAGGTCAGACATGGTCACAAAAAATCATTCTCACTTCATTGCGGATGTTTCTGCATTTTTCGAGGCCGATCTAAAAAAAAAAAAAAAAAAAAAAAGGACAAGACGTTGTGAAGGGGTATTTTTAAGTTGATCATAGGAAAATATATTCTTTGGTAAACTGTAGGCCAACGTCACGTGGTTTGAGCTCGAGGAATGTAGAATGTTCTTTCCTAGACATTACTCCCAGATCAACTCTCACCCGGAGCGGTAGTGCTTGTTAGGATCCTATCTATAGGTAGAACAGAATTACTGTTCAATCCCTTACTTAATACTTACTTGAAACCATATAATTATTTGTATTAGATAGGAATACTTGATATCGTATATTTGGGTGACAAAAGTTATTAAGCAGCACTACAAATTTAAATAAAACTGTAAAATGAGCGTAATTCTCTAACCTCTAGGCATAAAATAATCCCAGGCAGGTATATAGGGATGAACAGCAACAACGCTAATGAAGAAAAATATTATCTGCCTCTCTCCTTTTCCTTTTTCTTTTATTACTCGAAATGTAAGGAATGGTAAAATAAGAGAGAGTGTCGAAGACAACTGAGACGTATACACAAGGTGACATACAATCTTCATTGAATCGTTTCTTCTTTTTTATGCTTTCGTATGGCTGATAGAAAGCACCGAATTAACATAATTTCTGCTCGTTTCACGAATTTCGCGAGTCTTGTCAGGGCCATCTCAATAAAACGAATCATCTTAATTTCAAGGCACTGAATCATCTTGATTTCTATACGATTCTCTACTTTAGCGATTCTAGTAAAGCTTGGGCATATCTCAACCCTGGGCAGTCTGACACAAAGCCAGCACTCAGAGCGGCGTAGCGTCTACTAGCTTCATCGCTCTCGCTCGTCTTTCCTACGGTCGAAATCTTTTCTGGTTTATATAATTTACCGGGCGCCCACGCAATCTTCGTAGTCATGCCTTCTACTAACGTGTTTTACGTGGACATGCTACCCACGGAACTTACGCGGCACTTCAGCTAAGGAAGCACCTGCGTTATGTCTACATTTAGGGGGTGCCCTTGGTGTAATGGTTATCGTCGTAGGAAATGAACACGGCGACACGAGTTCAAATCCTGGACGAGGCTGATTGCATTTCACATTGCACTAATACCCTTGGGAAAGGTATGAATACAATTATTCTCCCTCCAGCTATGGGTAAATAGTAGGACAGATTTGGTTCTTCTACCTTGGTTAGGCAACTGGTCTAGGAGAAGGAAAACTCTGAATTCAAAACCTGTTAAACTCCGCTTAAAACTTGACCTTGTGTCATATCCTTCCCGAACGGAGGGGTTAGTAAATATGGTTATGTTTACATTTAAGAAACAGGTCTATATCCTCTAATGCTACTCACGCAAAAGCTGGCTTCGGTCAACATTCATCACATGCCGTTAAAATCAATCAATCAATAAATCTATCAATCAAACAATAAATCAAAGTATTTTCCATCTGTCTTTCCTTTGGCTTGTTCAACCTTGTATCATTAGAAATGGCACTGCCAATATAGGTGAATTTCACATAATGTTTCAGTGTTAAGTTTAAAATATTTTCGGATGGAAATTTCTGGATAATTCTTCATGGTATCAATATAAGATGTTCTCAACGGTTAAGTTACTAATACAGGCACATAAACAAAACAACAACAAAAGCAATAACATCAACAAAGCAGTAGTTTGGTTGTCTTCCATTTGCTATAGAGAACCAACCACAAGAATGAAATAATAACCAGAGCGAGGATTCACATGAAACAAACCACGCAATCTCAGAGAAATAGTGACCTGCGAATTCTGATAAAAAATCTACTGAAATTTAAAAGATGAAAGGAAATAAAGATCAAAACTATTTATTGATAACAACCAAAAAACATTGAGGAGGGAGTCCCAGTGACTAACTTGTTGGACTGTGAAATCGTATTAAGCGAGTTCAAACTCCTATCTCCTTATCACGTTCACTTTCGGACTAATGCCCACAAAGGTAAATATCCTATTAAAGAAACCAACTAACTATAAACCCCCATTGTTATTTCATAAGAAATACCCATATGCTTCTTTTGACAACGTATAGCAATGGGAATATTAGAATTGGAGGACGGAGCTTTTGCTCACTTTCAGTTTTGTTCAACAACTATTTTGGCAGTTTGGTTTACGCTAATACGGATATTTGTCTCTGCCTCCCACCAGACCCGAAGATTAGCTTAAAGTTAGGATTAGGGGAGGGGAAGGTCGGGCACGAGCCGAGGTTCGAGCCCTGCTGGTCATCGACCCCCTAAGTGCAATGTGGTCCTGATGACTATAGCTGGTCTAGGCACGTATGCCTGATTATAGCTTGAACTGGACCACGGGGTCCAGTGTTATAAAAAGATGTCACAGGTATCAATGATGCAGCTCACCCACCCGAAGGTGGCCAAGCCGAAATCGAGGGCCTTTCGGCACGAATGCCAGACGGCCCAGCTAATGCCAGGTAAGTATGGTTTACATTAATGGGCTTTTCACACCATAAATAATCTTATGATTGGATGATAAGAAAGTAATACGACACAGTAAGAAAAACAATACGTGAAATATCATTATTTCTATTTTATATAAAACAGGATTAGTTGACTTTTGCCAAGCTTTGGTCAACTATTTGTGCCAACCTTCTAATATTAAACGAGAATTCAGGTCTCAGAAAATTTTATGATACGCTTATATCTAATTCAGAAAAGGCTGCAGTAAAAATTTTCAGGGTGAACCGGATCCTTTCTTTGGTCTTTTCAGAAATACAAGATTTCAGGAGCAGAAAACGGAAGAATTGGCTTCTGTAATTCTTAATGTTGGTAATTGTGTCATTGATTAATCGAATCAATAATTACGTATATCTATCAATAATTAACAAGTCAAAAATATTCACAGAAAAATCTTATAAACATTAAAATCTTTGAAATCTTTTTTTAAGGAAGATGGTAGCTTACCATCTTATATGTTTTTAAAAAATGCCAGGCATGTCTGGACCCATCGGATGTATAGATTTTTTGGGAGCAGAAAATCATCAAAATACCAAAGAATGATCATCAAAAAACTAGAGATTAAAAGCAGAATCTGAGAAATCAAGAATTGATTTTACAATTCCTCAAACCGTTGGATTCCTGGTTTTGAGGCAACACCCCACAAAACAGTAGCGGTACGGCCACTTACCATCCATCACGAAAACTATCCACATTAGATGAACCAGACATCCGGAACATTGCTGGAGAAGTTAGGACGAACTCATTAGCGATATACTCCTGTGGATCGCTTCACATGGACGAGCAATGGTAGGACGACCAGCTAGAACCTATATACAACAGATCTCTGCTGATACAAGATGTAGCCTGGGAGCGATGAACGACAGAGACGGGTGGCGAGAGAAGGTCAGGGAGATCCGTGCTAGTAGCGTGACTTGATGATGATGATGATGATGCTAGGGATTGGAGAGCTCTTATCTGTATTTCATAGCTATTTCAGATTCATGTTACAAAAATGAGACTTTACTCTCAAGAGTATCAAACTCTCGTGATGAAGTAAACTTTTCCCTTAAACAGTTATCTCTCTCTCTCTCTCTCTCTCACACACACACACTTTATATATATATATATATATATATGAATAATAGTATTAATGACAAAATAATAATAGTAATAATAAATATTGGTTATATGGTGATATAGAACAACGATCAATCACATAATAAGCGAATGCAGCAAATTAGCACAGAAAAAGTATAAGACAAGACAGGATTAGGTGAGCAAGGTGATCCATTGGGAATTGTGCAAGAAATTGAAATTTTGTAACGTTACGCCCTCTCGCCCCCACACACGTTAACTTTCTTCTAACCATGTCACTTCTTACGGCCGGCCGGTGATCATCTAGTGGCTGAGGGGGTAACGCACATTTCTTTACCGCTACACAAGAATACGATCGAGGGAGACAGGAGAAAATAAAACAGACGAACAAACACGAACAAAGCTTGGGGTTAACCAAGAGCAGAAGGAGGTATGCAACACTTCATTTCCGTGTGCGGACTATCACTAGCGTGGGTTACTAGCGAAAATTCCACAAGCACTGGAATGCCGACATCTTTTGACTCAATCTTCTTCGCTGTGGCTGAACCCTCCCTTCTCTGCTACTGTCTCCGGAGTCCGGTATTGACTGCCCCTGTCCATGGTTCCACACCAACTCTCTTTGCTGTCCAGTCGCCAACTGCCTGCCAGCCCTTTTCCCAGCCAACTCTCTTTCGCGTCCCCGTACCACTTCTGGATTCGGCGAGATTTCAGGTCCAAGAATCCTTTGTCTGGTTTCGCGCCAAAACAGACAAAGGAATCGTCTGCTTTGGCGGGCCACCTATATAGTGCTACATACCCACCCCTCTAACCCTTGTCATTTATTCACAATAAATTACAACACAATTCAACAACAAGCAAAAAAACAAAAACATTTACAGGCAGTAACAACCAAAATTACAAAATTTTAAAGGGTTTCGGTCGTCCCCTAAAAAAAAAAAAAATAAATAATATAACAACATAGCAAAACTGCACTGGGATGGTTGGGATCACTCACCCCTTACCATATCATCATACACATAAAAAAAAAATAAATAAATAAAATAAAATAATATTGCTGGATTCAGCTCTTCCACCGTGCTTTCCTGTGAACAATTCTGGGGTCTCCTGACTCATCCCTATTCTTCATTCCAATAGGACTTTTTGATTCACCTCCAACATTATTCAATTTTCTTTCAATTCGCCCAGCCCCCTCCCAACAGAACACAGGGGAATTTTAACCACCCCTACCCAACGATTTCAGGAGGACTTTTTCATTCACCTCCAACGTTATTCAATTTTCGAACATTTCGCCCCATTCTCCAACCCATCAGAACCCAGGGGAATTTTAACCACCCCAACCCAACAATTCAGGAGTATTTTTGGACTTGTCTCCCCCCTTTCCTTACGACATGGGAGCATCAGTAATCTCCGCAGTTCGATCGGTGTCGTAACAGGAATAATGTTTCGGAAAGCACTGTGGAATTCACCTCCCAACCCAGCAACAGTTGACCAAGGAACCTTTTTTTTATTCATTCCAGCATCTTGCCAGCAATCCCCATGGATTTTTAAAAGATAAGAAAAAAAACAAGCAATTGACACCATCTCCCAGATCGTTCAGCCATGACCAGCCAGGGGGGAGGAGCAACCGGACACCGCCCCGTGCCCAGGCATCGTCCTCCCAACCCATCGTCAACCGTTTCCTCGGTACCATGTTCATCAATTCGTCGTAATCAGCCCACTCGCTTTCCCAATCATCATTTGTATAACTTACTACCCCTCGATACCAGTACCCGAAACGGGGCCCCCGTGCAACCAACCCCCCAGGGGGAACACGATGAGACGAAGTGAAGAAGTGCCAAGAGCAATTAAACTTACAAAAAATAAACCCAGAAAATCCATGAAAGTAAAAAAAAATAAATAAATAAATAAAAATTAAAAAAAAATTAAAAAATAACAATAAACAACAAAGCAAATGACAAGGCAAGCTCAGTCCCCCAAAATTAACAAAAAACAAGGCAAAGTATAACAAAAAAACCCAAAAAAAACAAAACAAAGGATAGCAAAAAAAAATCCACACAAATTAAACAACAAAAAAAAATTAATAATAAACAATTCACAGACAAATAAAAACAAAATAACTTCAATTGCCAAATATATAAAATAAAATTGTTCTGAAGGAATCTGTCACGCATCCACCTTCTAACCTTTGTCTCTCTTCCCTTGAGATCTCTGCCCACTTCCACCATTTCTCTTTGCGTCTTTCTTTCCTTCTCTCCTGTCCACTTGAATTCTTCCCTCTACCGGTGATAGCGTTTGCTTCAAACCGTTTTTTTTAAATCGACAAAAAACAAAAAACTAAAACTTTCTTTTCTTCCTAAAATCCAAAGTTTACTTATTCTTTTTTTTTGAGACAGGCATGGA
Source organism: Sepioteuthis lessoniana (assembly GCA_963585895.1). Classification (NCBI taxonomy): domain Eukaryota; kingdom Metazoa; phylum Mollusca; class Cephalopoda; order Myopsida; family Loliginidae; genus Sepioteuthis; species Sepioteuthis lessoniana. The sequence goes on along the minus strand of OY757915.1, from coordinate 43,017,742 downwards.
TGCAGTGACAAAAATTCCCTAGCAATCTCTCTTTCTTTCTACTTTTCGTTCTCTCTTTCTTTTTCTTTTTTTTATGACTTTATCTGTTCTTCCTTCTCTTTCTTTGTTCAAATTTTCCGCCATTTTTTCTCAATTTTACATTTTCTTTTTATCATTTCTTTATCTGTTCCTATCTCTCTTTCCTCGTTTAATTTTTCCATTTTTTTTTTCATTTTTTTTTTTCATTTTTTTTTTATTTTCCATTTTTTTTTTTTGTTTTTGTGGTAGAAGCTTTCCTCCAATTTCTACCCTCTGCACTCGGAACGATCCGACTTTGACCAGTCGATTTTAACCTAGCTTAGCGATCTCACTCTCTCTTATTTTTCGTTTCATCTTCCCTTTCTCTGGGGTTTTAAAATACCACAATTTTTTTCTTTCAGTGAACCTTACAGCAAAAAATTTTTTTTTTTTTAATCGGTGACTTATCACCTTTCCAGCATAAAAAAATACTATAAAACTTCCCAGAACGGACTAACTTTCTTTTTTAAGACACTGGTCCTAACACTTAGTATAAAAATTACTAGGTGAAACTGCTACGAAGAAAAAAAGAAAAAAAAAAGCATTTGAATTCTACCGGTCAAGTTAAGTGGGAAAAGGGGGTAAGGGAAGAAACTTTCCCTTCTCTTCTAAGAAAAATACAACAAAAATTATCAGCAGTTAAGGGGTTAAACATACACACACACACTCACACAAAAACGAAATAGATTACTTGTTTTTTTTTTTGTTTTGTTTTTTTCTACATCTTAAAATTTCCTTAATCTAAAAAATCTTTTTTTTCTTTTTTGTGTTCTTATATTCGAGTGCAGTGGGGGATGGGGGAATGTGTATTCCTACCTTTGTAGGTTTCTTTCTTTTCCATCTTTTTTTTTCTTTGTTTCTCTCGTTTTCTTTTTCTTTTCTCTGTCTCGCCTTGTTACGGGTCCTTAAGGCATTTTTTTTTCTTGCTGCCTCGCCTCTCTGCTGTCCAGCCGCCAACTCCTCTCTGCTGTTCGCCTCTCTGCTGTCCGGCCACCAACTGCCCTCTCTGCTGGGTCCCGTCGCCAACTCTCATTCGCGTCCCCTTACCACTTCCGGATACGGCGAGATTTCATGTCCAAGAATCCTTTGTCTGGTTTCGCGCCAAAACAGACAATTGAATCGTCTGCTTTGGCAGCCCAACCACATAGTGCTACATATATAGATTGATAGATGTATGTATGTGGGTCTATGTGTGTTGAGTGTGGCTGTCGGAATTATCTTCGGCATCTTTGACGTAAATCAGATTGTCAGGAAGACCTTCCTTTGTCTATTTTTGCGCGAAGACCACACAGAGTGCTGTGCCTGCGTGGACCTACGAGACCGAAAGTAAGGGGCTGTAAAGGACAAAGGACGTTGGTCAATTAGGAGTGGGACTCCGGCAGAGAGAGAGTCACACATTCTGTGCAAGGACGCGGGGCTGGGACAGTCAGGCCTGAGATGCGGTGCAGAAGAGGTTCAACAAGAGTGTCTAGTAGTTAACTCTAAGAATCGGAGAGAGAACCGTTTTGCATCCAGGAGAGAGAGCAACCGAGAAGTTAAGTGTGAAAAGAGGGTAAGGGAAGAAGAAGACCTTCCCTTACCTTCTAACAAAAATACAACAAAAATTATCAGCAGTTAAGGGGTTAAACATACATACACACACAAAAACGAAATAGATTACTTGGGTTTTTTTTTCTACATCTTAAAATTTCCTTAATCTAAAAAATCTTTTTTTTTTTTTTGTGTTCTTATATTTGAGTGCAGTGGGGGAGGGGGAATGTGTATTCCTACCTTTGTAGATTTCTTTCTTTTCCACTTTTTTTCTTTGTCTCTTTCGCTTTCTTTTTCTTTTCTCTCTGTCTCGCTGGTTGCGGGTCCTTATGGCATTTTCTTTTTTTCTTTTTCCGTTCGTCTGTCAGCCTCTAAACTCCCCGCTCCCCGATCAATTCCAATTTTTTTTTCATCAGGTTTTTTTTCTCTGGTCAACGGCACCATTTGTAACGTTACCACCCTCACCCTCACCACATTAGATCAGTCGTCTAACCATTTCTCTTCTCGGCCGGCCAGTGATCATCTAGTGGCTGAGGGGGTAACGCACATTTCTTTACCGCTACACAAGAATACGATCGAGGGAGACAGGAGAAAATAAAACAGACGAACAAACACGAACAAAGCTTGGGGTTAACCAAGAGCAGAAGGAGGTATGCAACACTTCATTTCCGTGTGCGGACTATCGCTAGCGTGGGTTACTAGCGAAAATTCCACAAGCACTGGAATGCCGACATCTTTTGACTCAATCTTCTTCGCTGTGGCTGGACCCTCTCTTCTCTGCTACTGTCTCCGGAGTCCGGTGTTGACTGCCCCTGTCCATGGTTCCACACCAACTCTCTTTGCTGTCCAGTCGCCAACTGCCTGCCAGCCCTTTTCCCAGCCAACTCTCTTTCGTGTCCCTTTACCACTTCCGGATACGGTGAGATTTCAGGTCCAAGAATCCTTTGTCTGGTTTCGCGCCAAAACAGACAAAGGAATCGTCTGCTTTGGCGGGCCACCCATATAGTGCTACAATTTGACCATATGGACAAATAATATATGCACAACGCGGAATCTGTCCTTGAAAATGAGACGCACAAACTCCTTTGGGATTTTGAGACACAAACAGATTACCTAATCTCGGACAGGCGACCAGACCAAGTGAAAGACAACCAAAAAAAAAAAAAATGAATAAAAAAAAAAAGAAAATTGTGAACTTTACCGTCCCTGCGGACCGTAAAATAAAATTGAAAGAAAGCGAAAAGAGAGGTAAGTATCTTGACTTTGCGAGAGAACTAAAAAAATATGAAAAATGAAAGTGACGGTGATACCAATACTAATTGGTGCGCTTGGAACAATACTCAAAATACTGGTAACGGGATCAGAAGAATTGGAAATAAGAGGGCAAGTGAAGACCATCCAAACTACAGCATAGTTGAAATCGACCAGAAAATTGAGAAGAGTCGTGGAGACTTGAGGAGATTTACTGTCGCTCAAACACCAGTGAAAAACCATCAGCTAACGCTTTAGGGGGAAACTCTCAAATAATAATAATAATAATAATAATAAGAAGAAGAAGAAGAAGAAGAAGAAGACTTAACAGAAGAGCAAGTGTAGTGAAACGATTAAACGATTAATAAATAAATGAAGCAAAAGTAGTACAAGGCTAAATGCTCAAAAGTAGTACAAGGCTAAACATGACTGGGTGAGAAAGGTCATCCCCTGGGAATTGAGAGAGTCACACATTCTGTGCAAGGACGCGGGGCTGGGACAGTCAGGTCTGAGATGCGGTGCAGAAGAGGTTCAACAAGAGTGTCTAGTAGTTAACTCTAAGAATCGGAGAGAGAACCGTTTTGCATCCAGGAGAGAGAGCAACCCGAGAAATAGAAAGCCATTATCCAGCTGTCTTGACGGCTGTTTAAGATTTTCGCCAAGTTCTTGTGATAGCTATACATGCACGCACAATGCTAAAATGTCACTAACTTCACCTTCTTACGTTTTGCTTTTCTGAATCAGTGTTTTGTCTTTTCTTTCTCCACCCTCTGTCTGTTTGTTTGTTTTTTTATCGTTATTTTTTGTTCAAATTGTGAAATGCTCACTAGGCCAGGTGTAAGAAGCAAAAGGGTCCACACCGCTTGACGATCAAACGGCAAACCAAACCCACCATGTTGTTGACTACTCGGCTGGGTTTGTAAAATACACCGACTGCACCTCTGCATAGGGGTAAGACCCCCGCCAAAGAACGTCCTGATATGACACTAAACAATCTGATCTTGAAGTTCCAGTGATATTTGGGTTTTGGGGAATGCAGAGTACCTCTTTATTGCCATTGCTCCTTGGTTCATTCTGGCCCGGAATGGTAGCACCTGATAGGCCCAATCAATGGGTTAAATAGAACTAACCGCATACTTATGCTAAACTGAATTGTTTGAATTAGAACTGTTTGACTAAACTGAATAGCTTAAAATAGAAACATTTTTGACAATTAAACTCTGTACTTATGCTAAACTGAACTGCTTGTAATAAAACTGTTTTTAACATTGAACCAGTACTTATGCTAAACTAAATAGTTTAATGTAGAACTGTTTTGACATTTAAATGTGTGTGGAGAAAATCTATACTTATACTAAACTGAATTGTTTGAAATAGAACTGACTATTTGTATAAAATGGATTTGCCGTTAAATAACCTACAAAGGTTGATATGCCATAAAAACCAACCAACCAACCATCAACTGGGTTATTTCATACTCATACACATTTTGGGTTTGTAGAACACATCGACTGCACCTTTGCAGAAGGATAAGACCCCCACTCCGAGTGTCCTGGATATGACACTCAACAATCACATCATCGGGGAATGCAGAGAACCCCTTATCATTGCTCCCACGTCTACTCTGGCTCGGAGTGGTAGCACCTGATAGAGTCCTATCTATGACTCAAATAAAACTCTTTGACATTTACACTGTGACTTATGCTAAACTGAATTGTTTGAAATAGAACTGTTTGATCATTTAACTGTGTGTAAACAAAATAAATTTGTTTGATTGAATTGTTTGAGATACATAGCAATATTTGGAAACATTTAACTTTGCTGATTGAACTGAATTGTTTGAAATAGAACTGTTTGATCATTTAACTGTGTGTAACCAAAAGACAGATGTTTAATTGAATTGTTTTTGATACATAGCAATACTTGGAACCATTTAACTTTGCTGACTAAAATGAATTGTTTGAAATGGATCTGTTTGATCATTTAACTGTATGTAAACAATAGACAGATGTTTAATTGAATTGTTTGTGATACATAGCAATACTTGGAACCATTTAACTCTACAAAACAATGAGTTTTGGCTCGTTTAAAAATGTTATCAACAAAATGTTTAGAAATGATATATTTAATATATATATGTATTTAGAGGATTTGACATTAAATAAGCTACAATGGTTGATACGTCATAAAAACAAACCAAGCCAAACCAAACCAAGCCAAACCAATTATATACGTGGTGCCTTCAATAAGTTTCCAGACTTTTTTGTACAAGTATTTAAAAGTGTCGTCGACTCTTGAAAATTCAGTATGTTATTGCTATACATCTTATGAGATGACTGATCAATTTTTATGATTTCAGGTTCAAATGAATAGCTATAGCAAGAATTGGAATACACCCTTCTAAAGCCTGATTGTCACAGCTTGTGAATTTCAAAAATCCAATCTGGACGGGAGAACACTTTTGAAGAACAATATGCAATAAAATTCTGTTTTAAAAATGCCGCAGAAACGGATGGGATGCTTCAGACTGCTTTTGGAGCATCTTGCATGAATCGAGCATTAGTTTTTGAGTGGCATAAGCGATTCAAGGAAAGCAGGGAGTCTGTGAGGGATGATGAGATGTGTGGGAGGAGTAAGGAAGTCAGAACACCAGAGTTGATTGGCCAAAGGGTTAGGATTAGGGTTACTATGTTGTAGTTTTAAGGGGGTTCAGGAAGAGATTCCTAGGGAAGAGGCCAGCACTCTTCAAATCGGGTCAGTGGCATTTCCACCAGGACAATGCACCAGTCCACAACTCCATCCTTGTCACAGGCTATGGGCATCAAGACAGTTCCTCAGCCTCCCTATAGTCCAGACCTTGCTCCCTGTGACTTTTGCTTATTCCCCAATCTCAGAGGCTGTCGTTATGAGACAACTGAGGAGATGAAAGAGCTGTGACGAAGGTCATTGACACGCTCACACAAGAGGACTTCGATGGGGCCGTCCAGAAGTTGTTGGAACGGTACAACAAGTGCATTGCAACCGGGGGAGATTACTTCGAAGGGGATTGGAGTTTCATATGTGTACTATCAATTAAAGAGCCCATACGAAAAAAGTCTGGAAACTTATTTAATGATGCTCGTAGTTAAAATCCAACAAACCTTTCAAATGTATTTACAACTGTTTATCATTGCCTGTCCTCATTTAGATCTGCTGTCTAAGTTATGACCAACGAATAGGCTGCTGTATATTTGGAGGTTGACCTACGCAACAGGTAGATGTCCAACACTGAATTTTTCCGCTAAAAGTCTTGAGGTCGACTTAATTTGAACGTCGTAATCTACGATGCCTCTAAAAACATTCTAAGAACATTAGCGCAATCTACATCGTCTTATTTCTAAGACCTCTTTTGGTAGAGTAATAACTAGTATTATAGATTATCAACTCTCACAACAGAACATAAAGAAATTTCCTTTTTGATTCATAATGTTATTTGACAACTCATATTGTTGTGGAGGTTGTATCTGAGACAACAGACCACATATCAATTTTCGTTTTAATACAATTGGTCCTCATGGCGTTGTTTTGTGCTGCTATTAAAAGAGATTCCGTTTATCTCTTGAGATTTCTCTTTCGTAGCCATGTCCAGGTTTTCCCGAATGCAGTGGTTCAGTTTGTCACTTGAAATCTCCATACATTTGTTCTTGTTACTATTTTTGTAACTTGTTTTTTTTTTCTTCATTTTTTCTGGTCTTATTTTGCCTTTGCTATTACTGGCTGTTGTGACGGCAAATTGACTAAAATCCCCAAAACGGGACTTTATTTTCGCACGTGTGAAGACGGGGCAGGTTGGCACTTGATCCCCTATGGAATAAGTCCTCGTTCAGAGTTTTTCTCTCAGGCATATAAGAACTGGCATATTACGTGAGGGATTAATTTAGAGCCAGACTGACCGCCGCTGGCAAAGGGGTTCCAAATTTCACACTATCACACACCCACCAGGCCGCTAAACTTCTTTCCCTTAGATAACAGAAGAATACGGGCCTATAGGTCTTAGTCGTAATAATATTAATATTGTAGTAGTCGGCAACTCCGGTTTCCCGTGTGATATTTTAGGAATTAATAGGACAATTCTAAGCAAGATAACATAAGGCGAATAGAAGCTGAAAAGAAGCATGAAATAACAACATAGACCACATGGTAACATAAAAATACATGAATTCCTTTACTACAGTTATATACACCTTTCAAGGTGTCAAAACATATAATAATTGGACAGTCCACGAATATAAATGTCTTTTCTTGACTTTTATCTTTCTTCAAATTGAGAGAGAGAGAGAGAGTGAGTGGTATACAAAGTTTGGGTATAAAGGAGAAATGGCCCCAAAGTTACTTATCTTATTTTTCGACGGGGTTCAACTGGAGAATCTTTCTTCTTTCACGGGCTAATAGACTTTGTTCTATTTTTTTTACACTGGCTTGAAGAACGTGGGGTCCTTCGTGTCTCAGTAATTCTTTTGTCTTCCACCCGGAGTAAAATGGCTATGGTTCGTCTGCCCGCTACAAACCCTGCTCAAAAACTATTTTTCTTATCCTTTACTTCCGCTGAGGGGAGGGGAGCCCCACTTCCGTTTTGGGGTCCCAGCCAATCATTTGGCTTCTTTCTCTTTCCCCTTCCGGTGTCCGGCGACCTGAGGTTACTAAATACCAACACCTGGTCTCCCCTGTGTGACCCACATTCTTCCTTAACGGTCACTTTTTTTGACGGCTTGATACTGTCAATTCAAATACGAGGAGTATTAATTTAATCTCCCTCCTCCCAGTGGGATATCGCGTGACACTGTTGTGAGTAGTCTTTCTTTGTTCTTTTTAATAGAGTCCTTTTTACTGATTGTTCTACGCAGTCTCCAATGTTGGCGAGCCCACTTCTTCTTTGTCTTGATACATACAGACTGTCTACAACATCTCTCGATAAAGCTTTGTGCATAGTCATCAATTACCGTGTCCTTTGGTCCATTTGTCTTAGTTCCTGCCTTGAGGAATTTTATGACCTCGTCGGAGGATATCTTATACATTTTCAGACAATCTATTTGTATCCAGGTTTGTAGGAAATTTTTGTAGTCAATCCACACCATGGAACAGGTATAGGTTCTTGAATAGTGGCTAAATAAAAAGACTGACTTCAGCATTTAATTACTCAACAAGGGTTGACATGCTATAAAACCAACCAACCAACCAACCAACACACACACACGAACACACAATCATGTGAAAACACACACACACACACACAAACACACACACACACACACACACACACTCACCAAAGCGCATACACACATACACCCAACCCATACACAAACACACACACATACGTACACAAACATCCCATATATATATATATGGCGGGGGAAGGGTTCAACGCAAAGCCCTTTCAATCAAAGATCTTACATTCATAAAAGTAGCTGCACACATGAAATATATAGACATAAAACTAGTTTGTCCATTCATATATATCCTATATTAAAATGGGAGGTCTGAAGTATTTAATATTTGCAGACATTGATAAAATTGGTAAATCAGTGGATTGATAAAAATTCTTCATCGTAGAAAAAGGAAACATATATATATATGCTAATTTCTGTATAGATGAAGGATGTTTTTAATAAATAAAATGTATTTTATCCTTACCCACTTTGCCAATGCGATCCTGAAGAGCCGTTTAGGTGAAGCCTAAGTAGACTCGCTCTTGGGCATGTAGGAATTCTTTTCATAATATAAGCTCTATCAAATGTATAAAGCACTTTATTATGTTTTAGCTTAGGTAATTCTGTCTGTGTTTTTTCTTTTGACTGGACATACGTGCTACTTGATTATTTTCAAGTAGCATGTGTGTTTTTCGTCTTTCCTTTTTTTTTTTTTTTTGACTGAATTTTTTTCTAAAGATATCAGTTTGTAGAATTTGCGAATTGTTCAATATGTTTTTTTTTTCACCCCAACAGAATTATTGGTTAGATATAAAGATTAATATATATATATATATATATATATACTAGTTAATTTCAACATGCCGATTCAAACTTTCTTACTAATATGAGTGCATTGATATAACTGGCTCGCTATCCACCTTGGCTTTTTGGGGGTCACTTGGTATTCACGTCGTGTGTGTATAATTAAGCTGAATCACCTCGTCCAAGCGGGCTTTCCCTCCAGGTAATACCTGCTTTGCATGGTTGAGTTCATAGCTTCGCGCCTGAGGCACCCCAATATCGGAAATGCAAAAAGGAGCAAGCATTTTTTGTATCAGCTGCCCATGAGTCATGATTCGTTCATGGCTTCTACCCCTCAATAAAATGACCTTGTGTCGAATCCAACCAGATGGGAAATATCAAATATGTATGCATGAGTACGTGCTTGCACACATTTGTATGTGTGTTGGTGTGTATGTGTCAGTGTAGATGTTAACGTACGTGCTCGTATGTGTGAATATGTGTGCTCGTGTGTGTGTGTGCTTGTGTGTGTGTGTGTGTGTGTGGTGCATGAGCATGAGTATATGTGTGTTGTTGTGTGCACGTGTGTGTATGTATCAAGTTGAACGTGTATGTGTGTATGTCTATATATGCGTTTGTCTGTTTGTATTTTAAGCGGGTGTATGCATGTGTGGTTGATTGTGTGTGTTGGTGTTTATGTAAGTGTGCACGCCTGTGAGGGTGCTTTTGTGTGTGTGTGTGTGTGTGTGTGTGTGTGTGTGTGTGTGTGTGTGCAAGTATATATATATGTGTATGTGTGAACGAGTGTGTATGTGTGCATATGTGTGGGTATGTGTTTATGTGTGTATGTGTTTGTGTTAGTATATATATATATATATATATATATATATATGTGTGTTTATGACTGTATGTGTGCGTGTTTGTATTTATGAGTGTATGTGTGTGTGTGTGAACGAGAGGGTATGTGTGCATATGTGTGGGTATGTGTGGGGGGGAATGTGTGTGTGTGGGGGGAATGTGTGTGTGTGTGTGTGTGTGTGTGTGTGTGTGTGTGTGTGTGTGTGTGTGTGTGCTGAAATAATTCTTCTGTATATTGATTGACGTCATTATCAAATTAACCTTACGAAGAAGAATTAATATAATTTTAAGCAACATCTGTTGTCGCTAACCTGTCTGAGTGGATCAATACTGAATAATTTTGTAATGTGTACGTGAAGTAATAAAAGAATTAAATGTATGCTCATTATTAATAAGACTGAACATATAAATAGACAGACAGACCGAGTGATAGATAGATAGATAGATAGATAGATAGATATGGCTACGATTATATATTAATATTGACAGAGTAATAATATATATATATATATATCATCATCATCACCAGCAGCAACTTTGTCTTCATCAATACTTGCTGATAGTAAAGAGCCCTTTCCATTTGTCCCAATCGTTCATCGCTCCTGGCAGGTCTCCTAGACTGCATCTGGTGTACGTGCAAATGTGATAAATATATAGCTAGACATAAGTCTTTGCTGAACGGCCATTACTGGTGTGTCCATATGTCGGAGTCCATTGGAGAACGTTGGTTTACTTCAGTGTGTCTTCGTTTTATTAGGATGGCTTTTGAAATATGAGCCTGGTGACTATAAAGCAGCTGCTTATTTTGGGGGGAGGTGCGGCTGCTAGGACTTGTTTAAAACAGAAAATAGCATTCTTATGAAGTACCTATATAGTTGCTGTTTTTTTCCTACAAGAGTCAAGGGATGCAACCATACAGTAGTACTGATACGGTCAAAGTTTGGAAGAAATCCCGATTTATTATATCAGAGAAATCTTAGGGTCGACAAGCGGTCAATAACAATCCACGTCTTCACTATGCATATGTTGACATTGCTTTCAGTTGAAGAGATATTGTTACCAAGGTATGTGAACTGATCAGAGGCTTCTACCATAGTTTTCTCTCTAGAATAGGTTTGCCTAAACATTAAATTCCCGAAAAGTAATCAATCGAAATACCTCAAAAGAACAGCTGGATTAGGTATATGTATATTTAAACCGGGCCATTGGCTTGATGAGCAGAGTGTTCGCAAATGGTCCGGAAGACCGGGGTTCAATCCCGGGTCGAGTCATGCCAAAGACTCAAAAATGGTATTTGATACCTCCTTCTTAACTCAGCATTATAAGGTACGTTTCAAGAGTAAAGTGGAGTAATCCAGGGAAAGTAGCGCCCTCCCCTATATCTTGGGGTAGTAGGTATTGAAAAGGGAGCTTTCGGGTCACCCTCGACTAAGGTCACCAAGAGAAAACGAGATAATAAAATAAAAAAGAAAGAATTAATAGATAGATAGATAGATACGACAAAGTTAAGATAGAAATATATCAAAAGAGTGATATAAATAGGTACAAAGAAAGAAAGAAAGAAAGAAAAGGAAATAGATGCTGAACTGAGTGATATATATATATATATATATATATATATATATATATATATATATGTGTGTATGTGTGTGTGTGTGTGAACAAAATAGAAAAAAAGTATTCCAAATGTGATAAATATATTTATGGTATTTATGCCAACGTTGAAATGTTTCGGTTTTATAAAACTTCATCAGGGCTTTATGATGGAGAAAAAATGTTGCTTGAACAACGATTGATGTTTTTATTAAAATAACCGGCGAAGAGAAAGTATATACAAATAAATACCCATAACTATTCAGTCAGGGTTCTTTTTTGAAAACGTATGTGATATATATATATATATATATATATATATATATATATATATATCGACCATTACCCAAGTGGGTAAAGTGTTCGGCAACGTCGTGTGAGACTGGGGTTCAATTTCTGATTGATTCATACCGAAGACTCAAAAAACGGTACTTGGTTTCCTCCTTAACACAAATTTATTAGGTAGGGACCAAGGGTAAGTGGAGCAATCCGGGGAAAGGAGTTGAACCTCCCTTACAACTCAGTGTTGTTGGTAATGAAAAGAGGATGTGGCATTAAATAACCTACAATGATTGATATGCCATAAAATATTGACATGGAATCAAATTTAGAATAAAAGGAGGTTGGTGTAAGAATATATATATATATATATATATATATATATATATATATATATTCTTTAAATAAATATTATTTAATGCCACATCCTCTTTATACATATATATTAAATATAAAAGATTTGGTTTGGTTTGGTTTCATGGTATATCAACCATTGTAAGTTATTTAATGCCAAATCCTCTTCCTACATGTATTGAAAATATATGATTCGTAAAACACATTCAGTTAATAACGTTTTTAAACGAAACTAATCTGATTCTTTTGCATACAGGCAAATGGTTCCTAGTATTTCGATGAATCATTAACAATTCAGTTAAACATCCGTCCTTTGTTTACACACACTTAAATGATCAAACAGTTCTATTTTAAATAGTTTAATTTAGCTTAATTCAACTAAGTTATGTGGTTCTAAGTATTGGTATGTATCACGTACAATTCAATTAAATATCAGAAATTTGTTTACTCATAGTTAATGATCAAGCAGTTTTATTTCGAGCAATTCAATTTAGCATTAGTCATTTGCTTGCTCTCAGTTTAAATGACAAACCGTTCTATTTGACCCATCGATTGGACCCTTTTCAGGTGCTACTAGTGGACTCCGCATTCCCCAAAGATGAAGCATTACTGGAGCCTCAACATCAGATTTGTTTTGTGTCCTAGCCAGGACAGTTGTTATAGAAGTGGGGTCTTACCCCTATGCAGATATGCAGTAGATGTATTCTACAGCCCCAGGCAACTGGGTTAATTAGTTAAATTAAAATGTCTCACTCTACTTCAGTATCGTGAGGCACGATTCAACACTTCTGGATAATTTTGTTAAGGTCGTGATAAAGACGAACGACACTTGACTGTGAGATGTCGAGCCCAAACGCCGGGTTTGTCACTTTGGTTTCGACCACAGCCTTGGATTCCACAGTTTTAGGAACGCCTGACATTGTCTTATCGTCGAGTTTCTTGCTAAACTATGGAAAATCCTTGAATGAACTGTTTACTGCTGTTATAAGATACACCTTCACCTTTCTCTCAGCAAATAACTTTGGTTGCTACTACTTGTTCAAACTCGTAAAACATAAGTTCGAGTGAATCCCCATGGTGTAGTTACTAACATACTTGACAGCGCAGTAACTGAATTTTTAACTCTTGTCTAGCTATTCCGCTCACTTTTAAACTGAAACCCTTGTGAAAGGTATAAACCTCCTTATCTCCCCAGTCATGGGTTAAATATTTTATCAAGTGCATTTATGCATGGATGGATTTGGCGTTAAATAACTCACAGAAGTTTATATGTTATTTAAAAAAAATCAAAGCGTAAGTTTTATGAATAAGATTAAGCAGCAGGTTTATCTGTGATTAATATCACAGATAAACTTGCAGCGTAGTCTAATTCGGAAAATTACGTTTTGATTTGTTTTTTTTTAATGGCATATCAACCTCTGTGAGTTATTTAACGCTAAATTCATCCATGCAAAAGGGCACTAGAAAAAATCAATGAAGAAATGAACAACATGTCAACGCACCAACTGTCATGATACTACCAACCATATTGGATATCTTCCTTAGCTGGAACTGCTTAAGATTAGTCATATATCTGCAGCAAACTAATTCGTACCAGAATATTGCAAAGCATTTGAATCAGCCTAGAATTTGCAGAATCAGTCTTGATATTTTTGGTAGTTCCAGGAGATGTGTTTCTCCAATGTTTCCAAGAATGGAAACAGTGCTTTCTTCAGTGTAGCCTCCCACGGTGATGATTTAAAATTAAATTCATGATGTTAGAGTATTTAGAAAGTAATTACATTTTGCCAGAATGTAGATACAAGCAACTGAAAGTAGTTTTGATTTCAACATAATAAAAATGCGGCCATTTTTTATTTTCGACGGCTGTAGACCAATAAATAAATAAATGAAAAAATAAAATAAGATTATTGCTAAACTATCGAAAATAGAAAGTGGGGTCTTACCCCTATGCAGAGATGCAGTAGATGTATTCTACAGCCCCAGGCAACTGGGCTAATTAGTTCAACTGGGCTAATTAGTTCAATCATTTTAATTCATGTTTACATGAATTAAAATGATTTGGCATTGATAACCTAGATCCCAGTCTTGACCGTGAGGAAATTTCTACGACCACATCACCCTTAACATCTGACTGCTTACCTCCCCAGATTGCTATTACTTTATTATATGTTAGACGCAGTTCAGCGAGATACCAACAAAACTCCGTGTCGCACTAAAGATGAACTGGAGGCAAGCACTTACTAATTTAAACAAGGAGACCGTCGGAAAGTCTTGCAGGATATTAAGAAGTTGTCTGTAGGCCGTGGTTGAAATCAATGGCGATTTTCTTTCTTTCTTTCTTTCTTTCTTTCTTTCTTTCTTTCTTTCTTTCTTTCCTAGTCGGCTGGGGCTGCAGATTATACTGACTACTTCTCTGCAGAGGGGTAAGACACCCCCAATGAGTGTGGATATGACATTAAGCAATCTGAGAGTGAGGTTCCAGTATTGCAGGAGCTTTGGAGAATGTGAAGTGCCCCTTCATTGCCATTACTCCCAGGTTCACTCTGGTCCAGAGTGGTACCACCTGATAGGGTCCTATCTATGGGTCAGATAGAACTAAAATTAGTACTTATGCTGAACTGAATTATTTGAAATAGAACTGTCTTGACATTGAAACTGTGTACTCACCCTAAAGGGAATTATTTGAAATAGAATTGTTTTGACATTTAACTGTGTGAAGAAAAACTATACTTATACTAAACTAAATCGTTGGAAATAGAACTGTTTACATGAATTAAAATGATTTGGCATTGATAACCTACAATGGTAGATGTGCCATAAAACTAAACCAAACCAAATTATCTTTCTTTCTTTCTTTCTTTCTTTCTTTCTTTCTTTCTTTCATCAGTTATCGTAGTCTATATTCTCTGATATAATTCAGTCTCAAAATAGATGAGTGACTAAGGACGCAGTTAAAACAGTTGTTCTAATCGTTTTGCATAAAGCTGACGTAAAAACTCTGGCATTTTTTCTTATTCAATACGTATTTTAAAATAAAGATCTAAAGGTGAAAGATTATCGACAGCAATAATATCTGTCATACAATACTAAAATAAGAATTGAAAAACTAAACAAGGGAGATCACTTACTAAAATTGTTTAAGTTGTTTCCCTTGAAAAAAAGCACTCTTTTTTTTTTTAAATAAAAATGGGAGTAAATATTTTATATTAAATTTTTGGATTTATGCTATAAAATATCATCGATAACGATTAAACAAAAAAGATCTTGATGACAGAGTGCTTAAAATAATTGGGTTGGAAAAACATATGACAAAATTCATTTTTTTTCAATATAGCAAATCAGACATTCTTGACACCACTTTAAAGTGATTGCGAAGCTGTATTAAGTTGTAAATGATCCCTGAGACAGACACTTTTGTTATGTCTAAAAATAGATTTACGTTGTTGTAGTAAAAGACCCAAGTATGCCATAATTTCCCAAAATAACTTTTCCCTATTTTGCTGCCAAAATCCAAGGGGTTTAATCACCAGCTATCCAGCTGGTAGACTGTAGAAGAAGACCAGGTATGAGATTGATTTTCCCGCTGCTCCAGCAACTGAATCAAAATATCAATCTCGGATTTCATGCTGATGACCAAGTTTTGTTTACTAAAAAATTCAGGACTGATACGCAAATGAACAATTCGAAAAGTTTTTTAAAAAATTGTATGGAGTATACACATAGAAAAATTTATACTTACACGAAAACATATTTTCTAAATTATTGATCATTACCAAAATATATGAATACATCAAGACACGACAACTGCTCAATTCAACCTCCTGTTATTTGTTTTCTTTTTGCTTGTTTTATTTTAAACCTATTTCATCATCAATCTTTTTTCACAGTACTCAAAAGACTCTTGAGCAACATATTACCACGCATTCATTACGCATGATTTGATAAAAGTCATGCTACCCGTGTCAGAAAGAGAAAGCATGGCAACCATGCAACTGGAGTTTTTGTGGACTCTATCACTTCTAAACTTCAATTATTGAGACAATTTAGAGCGATTGACTCGGTAATGGATATCCAATAATTAGCGAATTAGTTGTTACACCAATTACTAACCATCAATTATTATTTTTTATTCAGCTGAAAGCAAAAAAAAAAATGCATTCGTATAGGTCAACCAGAAAGTCATTTCAACTTTATTACAAAATATCCATAAAAATAATTTAGGAGCAATATATATATATATATATATATATATATATATATATATTAAAATGGATGATGATACATAGAAAAATTTTCGATATTCTATTCAACCGTTTTCAAGATTATCTTCACAGTCCACGCACTAGATAGTCTTAATTCAACCTCGGATTTCCGACTCAAATTCTAAATAAATGTGTTGGAATAAAACGCATTGTTTTTGAAAACATTTAACAAGATGAAGTGTCATTGCACTACCATGATAGCAGCTGAAGCCTGTAGTTCTAAAAAGACATAAGGTCCTAAGCCCCTGCTTCTTATGGTTCGGCCTTCTCAAGGGTGATAAGCTGCTGGCCACACACTCACACACGCAAAAACAAACAGACAAGCCATATAGAAATTAAACAATTTTCACCCAGGTAGCTTATCCACGTCTAAAAAGAAACACTATATTTATTTATTTTATCTTGTAAATTTTTAAATTGTTTAATCAGTCTGGGATTATTATATATGCTTATAATTGTTCCCACATCATTTTTGAACACAGTTTAATGCTAAACTTTATTAGTTAATTAAATCAAAGATCATAAAAATCCACAATAAAATTCTCTCTTACATTAGCAACATGTTTAATCCACAATCAGGAATTCATGACAATGTCACTTTCATTCAATTCTCAAATTCTAAATATTGTAAATTGTGGCTTAAAAATACCACCTTTTAAGCCTGAAAAATCTCTGCATGCTTGAAGGGTCGACTTATATGGGTAGGGCTAAAGCCTAAACTTTTACCACATAGTGATCAACAAGTGGAAAAGTACTGCTAACAATTGATATACGCTACTTTCTGTTTCTCCAAGCAGACTGACTCGTTGTATCACTCGAGATACTTCAAGCTGGGATCGAAACCTAACTGACTTTACGTTATTTCCAACCTAAACCTAACATTTCCAACCTAAACTCGTGTTTGGTAAACATATTCAAGAAATAATGAGATTAGTTGTGTGAATTATTATTATCTTAGTTGTCTGAATTATTTATTATCTTCTTGAGATAGACTGTTTATTATATCACAACTGTCTCGTTATATCACTCGAGATACTTCAAGCTGGGATTGAAACCTAACTGACTTTTCGTTATTTCCAACCTAAACCTAACATTTCCAACCTAAACTCATGTTTGGTAAACATATTGGACAACATATTAGTAGTCTGAATTTCCGTGACGAAGTTTGATGATTTTCATCATTAAGGGTTCTCGGACTATTGTCTTCATCTTTATTGTCATTTCCTCATCCCAGCCTTCTTCAGGTAATCGTCGAACTTGGGAACCGACACGGAACTTCGAACTACGTCCTTTATTGAATCTGCGGGGGTCGCCTGTTCTGATTCCGTTAACCATAACCGGGTACAAGTGTTACAAATTCCTGTATTGTTACTCGCTTGCAGTCAGGATTGAACCTGCAACCTCCAAATAATGTGATAAATTTAAGATAATCAAACTGTATTTCAAATTAAGTATAATATTAACACAGCGTTTCCAATTGCTGATATACTGACTGTAAATGCAAACCGAAAAATAACAGCACTCAAGCGGCCAGTCAGACGACTATGGTATGTTGTTTATCTGTGCAATGTCCTGAAAGCGTTATAGATAGTAAATTCATATGAATATATGCATTTACCCATCACCTCCGTCATGAGCAGAACGAGACATGAAGTCAATTTTTAAGCGGAGTTTGAATTTAGAGTTTTCTTTCTCCTAGATCGGTTGCCATACCATTTTTGGGAGGACAGTCTGACTAGACATCTCTCTTTTGCTGGAAGGAGAATAACTAGATTCATAACTTTTCCAAGAGAATTAACTCAATGTGAAATGCAAACCGCTTCGTCTGTGTCCATTTCTAATGATAACCACTAGACAGAAATATAAGCTCTAATGTGTGAGATATAATGTTTCATATATTCTACCAGTAACTAACAGTATGTTTGGGGAGTTATGATACTAAACGGAGTGATCTCCCTTGTCACAATGTTTGAAGGACTCTCCCACATCACAAATCCTTTTTTGGTCACATGAGGGGAACCGGGAAATCCGCTCCTTTCACGAACAGGGCTTGAGTTGACCAGACGTGGTGGTTCGCTCCTTCCGTCGAACACATGGGGCTCTCATCCTTTATTTTCCAGACCTGAAAAAAGTGAGTGGCTTCCACCTTTTGGCCGTGTTGACTTTCCTGTTTGTTCCTTGAATGCATATGACTCTTGTATAACCTATGATGGGAACTTATTCCCGACTTATATTGCGTACAATTAAATGTCTTTATTATATTAATTGACTTGTTCTGTTTCCTACCGGATATTCTACGTTGGCATACGTGTTTTCCACGAAGTAACACCTCGTTAAAATTTTAAAGGGGGTTGACTTATACAGCAGGTTGGTGGTCTAACCTAGAACTTTTTGTCGAAAATCACGAGGTCGACTTATGCAAATGAAGAACACTATTTACGGAGAAATTTGAAAAAGCATCTTTTTTTTTAATCTATTCTCTAAATAAATAAAATAATAGGTTAGAACTTTTGGTTTTCCTGCATGACAATCCTAGAAAGGCCAAAAAATCAATTGTTTCCTTACCCGATGGTGACAATGTATTCTTTGATATTGACCCTGTGGTTTTGTTAGTGGATACATCAGCACCATTTATATTTATAACCATTCTAGATTACTTACTGCAAACGAAAATTAATCTAATGAAAGAAAGAGGTTTCATACTTTTAAAAAAAGGCAAAATTAAGACGACATCCCGTTAAATCTAGCGAGGAAGAATAAACTATCATTTTGTGAGTCTTCGGTATAACTCAACATAGGATTGAACTCCGGTCTCCCAGGTAATTGGCAAACACTCTATCTATAATGCCAGCTGTCCATTGGCGTAATGGTTAGAGTGTTGGCAAAATCATACCAAAGATCTAAAAAAATTGTCCTTGATGCCTCCTTGCTTAGCGCTCAGCATTATAAGTTACGGATCAAGGATTAGGGGAGCAATTCGGGGAAAGGAGTAACGCTTTCCCCTACACCTTGTTGCAGTAGCTATTGGAAAGAGAGCCTTCGGATCACCCTAGACTACGCTTGGTCAACTTATATATAGATATTTATTATCTTCTTGAGATAGACTGTTTCGTTATATCACAATTGTTTCGTTATATCACACGGGATCCTTCAAGCTGGGATCGAAACCGTACTGACTTTACGTCATTTTACTCTGGTGTTAAGTATATACCTTTTTATCAGCTACCTACTGTGCCCAAGTCATTAAAAAAGCTATTGCATTTTAGCTTATGTAAAAAGTTAAGTTGGAGACCTTTAGTCGAGGGGGACCCGAAGGCTCCTTTTCAATACCTACCACATCGAGGTGTAGGGTAGGGTGCTACTTCAATCACTGGATTACTCCAAGGACTTTACCCTTATAAGGCTGATTGTTAAGCAAGGCGACGTCAAGGACTATTTTTGAGTCTTTGGTATGACTCGACTTGGGATTGAACCATAGTCACCCGGACCATTGGCGAACACTCTACTCCTTGGCCCGGTTTCCTAACAAGAGTGCTCAGCTCACGTGTACGGAGGAAGCATATATATTGCCATTGACAGAGAGACCGTTTCGTAGTATCATAACTTTTCAATGTGGCTAGATACGCGAAATGCTTCAAGCTGGAATCGGAACCCGGCTGACTTTACGTCAGTCATCTATCTTACTCCAGACCTATTGACATTCTCAGCGTTAATGGAGGAATTTTTTACGTATATCTTTTTACATATACGTTATTGGCAACCTGGAGTGCTTAATTCTTGAGAAGAACTATTGCATGTTAACTTATGTGACAGCTGGAAAATTTTCCATGGGTTGGACTGCATGTATTTTGACATTCATAGACAGACTGTTCCGTTGTAGTATATGTTACACAATGTTAAAAAAAACTTTAAATAATTTCTGAAGCGGCTCCCCGACAAATTAATGTCACAAGCCTTTACTGGACTTCAAGCTGCACCTCAGGAAATGGCCTTAACAGCCACATACGGCTTGTTACAATACTTACATAGCCCTCTTTCTGCGGACAAGTGGAAATATTTATATTATATTGTAAACTGAAAAATATATCATTCTTCTGAAGTCAAATAGTTTTTTACTCGGTGAAGATCAGCGCAAACAGAAACCCATCGAATGTGATACTCTGAAGCCAGCTTGTTTAACGCTATATCAGAAGTAAATATTTTTTCTTAAAAATAAACAGATTTACTTCCCCTGAATGAATCTGTATCTAAGGGAAGTAATAACTGTTTATTCCCCCTTAACTGTCCAAATAACAATTAAAATTGATTTTTAATTTGTGGTTGCTCCTAATTTTAATTCGTGGAAATTCTGGTTAAAAAGTATAAAAATAATATTAACATTGTAAATAAAGATATATATATATATATATATATATATATATATATATATATATATATATATATATATATATAAGGTACCGTTGGTGCAACATATCCGTTAGTCTGGAGAATTCTTCAGGCTAGTGAAAATGCTACACCAGTACTATATCTTACATCGCATTTGACAGAGCATCTAAACTCTTTTCTTGAATTTAAAAAAAATACTTTAACAACTTTTTTCTTTTACAAAAAAAGAGCTTCTGATTTTTTCCTCAAAAAGATTTCTTCCACTGATGACCAAAGTTTGAAAATAGTTAAGAACCATGTAAAATATAACTTTCCTAGTCTTATCACATCGGTTCATTATATATATATATATATATATATATATATATATATATATATATATATATATATATATATATATATAAGGAAGAGAGATAATATAAAATGTGAAATGAATTTCATTAAATGATATTTTTCTACATAATCAAATTTCTTTTTTAAAAAAATTGACTTATTAACTATATTACGTCATTTACAATTTACCTTATTCAGTGATTCAATGGCTTTTGGCTGGTTTTGTTTTATGGCATATCAACCCTTGTAGGTTATTTTATACCAAACCCTGTTTATATATATATATATATATATATATATATATATATATATATATATATATATATATATATACTTTAAGAAAAACAACAAACCGGTCACATTAGGATTATAAATTTATTTCCATCCTGTTACGCATTTTTGAAAATTTCAAAAACACGAAAAAAATTTAACAGGACTTCTTCAGATCCTATGGCTAAAATAAATTAGAATAGACACAGAAAAATGTGCGAGGGGATAGAATAGGGGTGAAGAGTTATCTCCTCATTTATATATATATATATATATATATATATATATATATATATATATATATATATTGTAAACAAATAGTTTGTATGTAACATTACTTTTTAACGATTCCGAGCTTCTTTTTTTTTTTGGTTGTTAAATGGTTTTAAGTAAAATAAATGATTAATATTTTTATTTGACCAATAAATCAGGTAGTACGACTCCACATTCCCAAAGCCTCCAGGACTGTAGACTCGCCATCGGCCTTGGAGCGTTGTACCAGTCACTGGGTTTAATAGAACTGTTTAATTATTTACAAAGGATTATTGTTATCATTTGTCATTTGAAACCATGCAGCTGTGTTCAAGTTATCTGTATTAGATAAGACTAATAGATAAATTGAATAAATAACACTGAATAAAAATGCTTTAGACAATTTAACTGTGTGCAAACATCATTACTATTAAATTACATAAGAATACTTAATAGACAGAATTACCGTATTTGACGTCATATAAGGCGCACATATTTTTTTTTACTAAAAATATCTTTAAAAATTCCCCTGCGTCTTATATGCTCAAATCTAATAATTGATTTAGTTTTATTTTGTCTTCTTACTTTTGAATATAATAAAGTTTTTATCTGCTTGTGTTCTTTTTCTTTTTCAATTATTTTTCGTCTAATTGTAATCATGGCTTGTTTAACCAAAGTCACACCACAGGAAATATAGCCTAGGCTCTAACATTTACTAATAATTTTACTATTTACTAATTTTTTCTTGATTTGGCCTGCTGAAAGGGAGTGTTACTAATACTCCCCGGCGTCTTTATATACTAATGTTCATTAGCAACATGTGAAAAAATGAAACTGCTTGAAAACAAATGAGCTGTAATGCGTTTAAAAATAATGTTATTTTATAATCTTATCAAGGAACTATACTCACAAATCACAGGAGAATTGATATGCCGTAAAAAAAAAAAAAATCCAAACTTAACAAACTAAACGAAGAATATTATGATTATGTTTTAGATTAGTAAGCGGATTGTATAAAAGCAATGTTGTGAATTAACCAAGATATATTTGGATATACAATAATATTTAGAATTAATTAATTAATTTTGTTACGTCACAGCTTCAAGCCATAGAGTGCTATTCGTTTTTCCCTCCGAAATTCTAACCCTAACCCCAAACTGAGCAAGCACGGGGATATGAGGAGCCAATGTTAGAAATCCCCGACTGGAAATAACGTAGTTGAAGATAACTCACTCTGCAAGAAGGTTTGATGGTTAACGGACTAGGAAAATTGACCATTATTAAAGAATTACGAGGATCATTAAATAAGTTTCCAGACTTTTTCGTATGGGCACTTTTATTGATAGTACACATATGAAACTCTAGTCCCCTTCGAAGTAATCTCCTTCGGCTGAACATAGTGAACACCGCATTCACAGGTGTCTTGCTTCGGAGATTGGTAATGAATTACTAATCTCCATCTATTCACTTATTGTATTCTCTGTTGCAATAAACCTTTCTTTCATCGACTTGGTTGTTCCTTCCACTTGAGTAACAACCTTTTCTATTGTAACCCTTTCCAATAATACCACTGTGGCGAACGAGGATTTCAAATGATTAACGCCGAAAAAACTTGCAACAAGTGACAACGACAGATTCTAGAAAAGAACTTACGCAAAACTGTTTCGACAATACATGATAGTACCAAAGTTGGTATTGTTAAGGATCTTTTTTGAAACGGCAAGAAGTACTTTTTCGAAACGGAATAAAGTTGAGAATACGAAGGATTCGACTCGCTTAAACGTAAATTTTTTTCTCTCTCTCATTGGCTCTAATAGCCAAAAGACAAAGTAAAAAAAAAATTGTAAACACAAGATTCGAACCCGGGTCTCTACATTTTTAAAGAACAGTTTTTTTTCCTGTAAGAAAAATTCCATTGTTCAGTTTGAAGAGACGCGTATGGGCCTGGTTTAAAAGAAAAGTGAAAAACTTTGAGTTATACTAGTAAACGATATAAACTTTTGCATAGAGTTGAATAGTGGAATACGCTTAATTTCGTGATTTGAATTTCATCTGGATCAAAAATTTTGATTTTTTTCTTCTTTTTTAACAAAATGGAACAATCTTCAGAATTGACTAAGGCTTTATATGCTAGCATGCAGCAACTACAACAGCAACAAGAAAAATTTTAAAAGCTGCGAAAGATTTTTCAGAATGAATTGATGCAATTACGAAAACAACAAACTAAAGACACGAAATTGTTGTGTGAAGGTGTGTTATCTAAAAGTACTATTTAGGAAATAGGTTCAAGATTTTTTTCAGCCGAAGGTACCTCTAATTTTTTTATCATGAAGGTTTTTCGGACTATCGTCTTCATCTTTATTGTTATTTCCGCAACGTTTCGGTCAGTATGTCCTCCGGCTTTCTTCAGGTGTTTGTCGAATTCGGGAACCTTCACGGAACTTAGAACTACATCCTTTATTGAAGAGGGGGTGTCTTCGTGGTGTAATGGTTAAAGTGATAGACTGCGGGATCGTAGTAAGCGAGTTCGTACTCCAGTCGCGCAATTACGTTTACTTTCGGGCAAATACCCTTGGGAAAGGTATGAACCCCCTTATCCTCCCTGCTATGGGTTAAATAGTACCACTACTGTTCTTCTAGGAGAATAGCTTTGGCATTAGATAACCTATAAAAGTTGATATGTCATTAAACAAAGAAACCAACCAACCAACCTTTATTGAATCCATGGGGGTCGGCTGTTCTGATTTTGTTAGCCATAACCCGGTACAAGTGTTAAGTATTCATGGCTAACAGAATCAGAACAGGCAACCCCCGTGGATTCAATAAAGGACGTAGTTCGAGGTTCCATGAAGGTTCTCCTGTTCGACAAACACCTGAAGAAGACCGGAGGACATATCAGACGAAACGTAGTGGAAATAATGATAAAGATGAAGACAATAGTCTGAAAACGCTTAATGATAAAAATTATCAAGCTTCGTCTCAGAAATTTAGACAACTAAACTACATGTAATTCTTTATTGGAATGTAAATGACCCAAGAAATGGCCTTACTTTTCCTGCTTACTTTCGTTGGTAGGAAACGATTTTTTTTTTCGAAAAGATCTGTCTGATGAAAAAAATTACCTTGTTGTTACCAAAACTAGATACAGAAGAAAATACGAAATATTAGAATCTTATACTACAAAAAAAAAAAAAAAGAAAAAATGGAAGAAATCTCTTTTGGAGAGACGATAAAGATTTTATCGGGAATATTTGATGAACAGGATAGTTCGTTACATTCAAGATATAAATGTTTGAACATTGTGAAACAAGAAAAGGAAGATTTTGTCTCATACGCTGGAAACGTAAATTCACAGTGTAAATGATTTAAATTAGATAATTTGAGGTTCAACATGTTCAAGTGCTTAATTTTCGTGCAAGAGCTAACGGCGGCTAAGGATTAAGAGATCCGATCCAGAATATTGACCAAAATGGAGCAAGATCCAGAAATAACACTGCAGAAAGTTACAAAGGAGTGCCAAAGATTAATCAACGTGAAACGAGACAACATGAGAATTGAGGAAAAGATTTTCCCGTATTCAGGCTATTAAACCACAGAAATTTGCAAAAAAATCAGGCAAAACCATCTCCGTGCGATGGCTACGGCGGGTGACATTTTTAAGAAAACATTTTTTATTTAAAGATAATGCTTATTTTGTATGTGCGTAAGTAAATAAACAGAAAAACAATAAGACGAAATTTAAAACTAAAGTTAATGTTGTCTTGCCGGAAAACGTTATCAAAAATGTCAAACCGTGAAACTACTGATAGTGATATTTCTCTTATAAACAAATTAACCTGGAAAAATAGGTAGCCTTCCATTGAAAAATACTGAAAAAGTAGCGCGAGGTGTATCGGGAAGAAGGCAAAACTTCAAAAGCGAATTTAGCGGCTATGTATCGTTTACTGAAGAGACATTCAAATCGAAAGTTTATGCGCTATCTTGCCCAGTCAGCATGAGCCGTAGAATACACCGACTATTTCTCTGCAGAGGGGTCGGACTCCCCTAACGCCTGTCCTGGATATGACACTAAACAATCTGATCGTGAGGTTCCAGTAATGCTGGGGCATTGGGGAATGTGGAGTACCCCTTCATTACCATCGATTCCGGAGTGGTAGCACCTGATAGGGTCCTATCTATGGGTAAAATAGAAATAAATTGTGTACTTATGCAAAACTGAATTATTTAAAATGGAACAGTTTTTGACATTGAAATCGTACTTAGGATAAATTCGATTGTTTGAATTAGAACTGTTTGACTAAACTGAATATCATGAAATCAAAATGTTTTTGACAAACTGTGTACTCAAGTGAAACTGAATTGTTTGAAATGGAACTAATTATTTGTATAAAAATGTATTTGGCATTAAATAACCTACAAAGGTTGATATGGCATAAAACCCAACCAACCAACCATTTATGTGCTACCCGGTACGACATATCTATTTGGTACAGACTGGATTGTACAATTTGATTTGTGGGAACTACCCGTGAATTTATTTTGCAAAAAATAGATGTGCTGGCAAATGGAAACAATAAAGAAACCGAAAAATTTATTTCTGATTTTAAAAGACCAGTTTCCACTTGTTTTTTTTCTGAAGGACTCGATGAATGCACGAAAACCGAAGTAAGGTTTGTATTTAAAAAAACAACAGCATAAAACCGGCATTTAATTAAAAAAAGGAATGTATCGTTCTCGGTTTTAAAACCAGTGAGCCAAGAACTAGAACGTCTTGAAGAAATAGGTGTTATTTCTTAAGTGGAATACACGGATTGGACGTCACCGACCGTGTATGTGGGCGAAAAAAGATCAAGAAAATTAGAGTATGTACCGATTTATCGACTGGATTGAACGATTGGCTGAAAAACAACGCATACCCTTTACCTTCACCGGAACACATTTTTTCAAGACTGAATGAAAGATATAAAAAGGGTCTAAAATCTTCTTTTTCGATAGGGGATTAAGTACTCTTATAGGAAGATAGAGTAGTCATACCATCTCTACTACAAAAGAAAATGGTAGGGGGTGTCCTCGTGGTGTAATGGTTAAAGCGTTGGACTGCGGAATCGTAGTACGCGAGTTCGTACTCCAGTCGCGCTATTACGTTCACTTTCGGGCAAATATCCTTGGGAAAGGTATGAGCCCCCTTATCTTCCCAGATATGGGTTAAATAGTACCATTACTGTTCTTCTAGGAAAATGGATTTGGCATTAAATAACCTAAAAAGAGTTGATATGCCATTAAACAAAGAAACCAAACTGAATGGTATCTATTTTTTTTTCAAAATTGAATATATTAGACGCATACCTCCTTGTAAAAGTGGAAGAATAATGCTCTAAGTTACGGCCAATGGTTACCCATAAAGGATGTTTTAAACCAAATAGACTTCCATTTGGGTTTAAGCTCGTTCCAAGTTTATTCCAAGAAATAATAGATACCAAGTTGGCAGAATTAGAGTTTACTGTATCATTCTTCATCGACATCCTAGTAAAGAATGAGAGTAACAAGCTATATAAAGAACATATCGAGGCGGTTTTCCAGATAATAGACTAGACTGGTTTCAAACTCGGCTTGGAGAAATCTAAATTTTTTTAATGAAATAAATACTTTATTTGGGTCAAATAATAGACAAAATTGGCAGATGACCAGACCCCGAAAGAGCTGAAATCATTAAGAACATGCCAGTGCCTAACAACGTCAATAATCTTCAGACATTTTTAGACTTGGCCAACTATTACAGCATCTACATCCCTAAAATGTATTACCTTGGAGCCCCTTTGAATAGCATACTAAACAGGGGAGCGTAATGGAATTGGTCAAAAGAGTGCGAAGAAGCTTTTCAGAAGATTAAAAGTTGTTTGTTGTCAGATCACCCGCTAGCTCATTTTGATGCTGAGAGTGAAATAATCATGACATCCGATGCTAGTAATTACGGGATTAGAGCAATGATTCTCCATAAATTTGAAGATGGAACCACAACGCCTATATATAGTCCAAGTTTCTAGAACTTTGCTTCCAGCTGAAAGAAACTATAGCCAGATTTAAAAAGAGTCTGGTCATAATATACGCAGTAAAACAAAATTACACAGGTATATTCACAGACGAAAATTTACTCTACAAACGGATCATCGACCGTTACTGACTATTTTCGTATCCAAGAAGGGTATTCCCATCCTCACAGACTACAGCGTTGGGGAATAGTTTTATTATATCATGATTTCAAAATTGAATTTCTTCCCTCAAAGAAACTTCGACTCACGGACGTTCTGTTTAGACTAATCTCAGAATTTGCAGATCCTTTAGAAGACACAGTAAGAGTTGCTCTAAGGGGAGAAAAATAACTATCAGTGTTACTATGTAATACTATCCATGAATTCCCACAGACTTTGGAAGATATTAAGAGAGAAGCTGAAAAGGACGATTTCATTAGGAAAATGAAAAGGCAAGTATGGCTGAATGAAAGATATAAAAAGGGTCTAAAATCTTCTTTTTCGATATGCGATTAAGTACTCTTATAGGAAGATAAAGTAGTAATACCATCTCTACTACAAAAGAAAATTCTGAATGAATTTCACATCGCTCATCCAGGTAATTGAGGGATGAAACGCTTAAAGCATAGCTATACGTATTGACTTAGGATGAATCAGGACATCGAAAAAATTTTGAAAGCATTTAGAGGTTGACAATTTGCGGCAAAGGCACCGCCGGTAAAATTTCAGCCATGGCCCAAAACAGATGTGCCGTGGTCGAGACTGCACATTAATAGTGACCTCTAAACAGTCACTATTACCAAATCGTTGTGGACAGCTACTCCAAGTGGCCGGAAGTGTTCAAATGTAAACACCGGCCTTCCACGACTACAATAGATGTGCTGAATGAACATTTTTAGTCATTTTGGTGTGCCTAAAAATAGTAACCGATAAAGGGTTACAGTTTACCGGAAGCGAATTCAAAAATGTCCGCACATTTCTGTTCATTGACCACACTGCAACCTCTCCTTACCAATCCATACCCAACGGTCAAGCGGAAAGATTTGTGGACAGTGTCAAAAGAGCATTAAGGAAGAATCCCTGTTTGGAGAGAGATGAGAGGAGCACTCAGAAATTTTCATCGATGTACAGAATCGTTACAAACTCAAATATGTCCCAAGCCAAATTGGTATCTGCAAGGAGAGTTCGCTCGATATTTGACAGGATGTTGTCGAGTCTAATAAAGAAAAACGTGAAAAAAAAAAGTTTGTGAACAAATTTTTCAAACTCAGAGAAAAATTTTTTCCTCAAAGACTGTAGATGTGGAAATAATTCCTGCGAAGATAGAATAATCACTTGACGACTTGGCAAAGTAACCTATATGTTGAAAGGTAAATAATTTGAACCTAAGAGAAAGTTAAACTAATTAAGGTCCAGACATATTAAAGATGTCACACAAGAAATTGATGAAGAAATACCAATAGAAGCATTGTATGATGTTTTCAACATATCAGGTCCCCTAACCCCACCAATGGTGGAAGTATCAGCTCCCCTAACCCCACCAATGGCAGAAGTATCAGCTCCTCGAAACTTACAAATACCACAACTGCCACCAGAACAAAAATTGGTGAGACGGAAGAGTATTAGAGAGAAGAAAAAGTGAAACGGTTGTATCCCACATGGAAAATTAGGTCAAAAAGTGGTCTTGTAATAGAATATCTTACACCCTCGCTTTCTTATGTGGACAAGAACTATATATAGAGGTGCCCGTGGTGTAATGGTTATTGTCATAGAAAATGGACACGGCGACACGAGTTCAAATCCTGGACGAGACTGATTGCATTTCACATAGCACTAATACCCTTGGGAAAGGTATGAATCCAATAATTCTCCCTCTAGTAGGGCAGACTAGGTTCTTCAGCTTTGGTGAGACAACTAGTCTAGGAGAAGGAAAACTCTGAATTCAAACCTGTTAAACTCCGCTTAAAAATTGACCTTGTGTCATATCCTACCCGAGCGGAGGGGTTGGGTAAATATGATATGATATATAGAGAACACCGCATTCACTGGTGTCTTGCTTCAGAAATTAGTAATATCTCACTAATCTTTCTCGATCCACTTATACTCTCTATTGCAATTAACCTTTCTTTCTTTCATCGACCATCCGGTTGGTTGTTCCTTCCACTCGAGTAACAACCTTGTCTATTATAACCCTTTCCAAGGAGACAACAAATAGAATTGTTAGGGTTAAATAGAAATACTTGAAACTCTTTAACTGTGTGCCTAAATTGAATTATTGCTATCGTATAAGCAATAATTGAAACCATTTGACTGTGTGCTAATGAATGAATGAATAGTGTTGAATAGAATAAGTAGTGTTAAATAGCAATAAGTGTAACCACTTCACAATCTGCAACCAAAGGATTAATATGAAATAGAAATATTGGTGTTAGATAACAATAACAGAAAGTATTTTTACTGTATAGAAATAATAGCAATATACGAGGTGCATACGATAAGTTTCCAGAATTTTTTTGTATGGGCACTTTTATTGATAGTACACATATGAAACTCTAGTCCCCTTCGAAGTAATCTCCTCCGGCTGAAATGCACTTGTTCTACTGTTCTTACAACTTCTGGAAGGCTCCATGCAAATCCTCTTGTGTGAGCGTGTCAATGACCTTCGTCACAGCCTCTTTCATCTCCTCAATTGTCTTATAACGACAGATTCTGAGCATAGGAAATAACCAAAGTCACAGGGAGCAAGGTCTGGACTATAGGGAGGCTGAGGAACTGTCTTGTTGCCCATCTTGGTCAAACAGTCTGTGACAATGATGGAGTTGTGGACTGGTGCATTGTCCTGGTGGAAATGACACTGACCCGATTTGAAGAGTGCTGGCCTCTTCCCTTGGAATCTCTTCCAGAGCTCCCTTAAAACCACAACATAGTAACCCTAACCCTAACCCTTTGGCCAATCAGCTCTGGTGTATTGACTTCCTTACTCCTTCCACACCTCTCATCATCCCTCACAGACACCCTGCTTTCCTTGAATCTCTTATGCCACTCAAAAACTGATGCTCGATTCATGCAAGATGCTCCAAAAAGCAGTCTGAAGCATTCCATACGTTTCTGTGGCATCTTTTCCAAGTTTAAAACAGAATTTTATTGCATATCGTTCTTCCTCACGTCCGGATTGCATTTTTGAAATTCACTAGTGATGACAATCAGGCTTTAGTAGGGTGTATTCCAATTGCTGCTGTAGCTGTTCATTTGAACCTGAAATCATAAAAATTGGTCAGTTATCTCATACGATGTATAGCAATAAGATGCTGAATTTTAAAGTGTCTAAAAAAAGTCTGGAAACTTATCGTATGCACCTCGTAGGTGTGCAAACAAAGTCTAACTCATTTAAAATGCAAATTACCTATAAAGTCTTCACTTACAAATCCTGTGTACATCAATTTAAAAATGTGGTAACAAAAGATTGATGTTGATTGCTACCTAGTAATACTTGAAACCATTTACCCGTGTAAAACAAATTATTCATGGTAAATAGATTTGTTCATGCGTGAGAGAAATACTTGAAAACATTTAGCTGTGTGTAAAATAAAAATGAGCGAAGGCTCGTTTTAAAATTTTATCAATTAAATGTTTCCAAATCGTAAATATTTCCGATATTCGTATAAACAGGATTTGGGATTAAATAAGATAGAGTGGTTGAAATGCCATAAAACCCAACCAAACCAAATCTTATATATATATAATATATATGTATAAAGAAGATTTGTCATTAAATAAGATAGGGTGCTTGAAATGCCATAAAACCCAACCAAACCAAATCTTATATATATATAATATATGTATAAAGAGGATTTGTCATTAAATAAGATAGAGTGGTTGAAATGCCATAAAACCCAACCAAACAAGAGTATTGTTGTGTTGAGTGATGTTCAGGAGAAAATTCTTTTTTGCAGATGAGCGAAGAATATTAATTAAAGTATTATATCACTGGGTAAAGAGCCAGGTAGATTAATAATATAAAGAATGAGTCACCTGGAGTTCTAACTGGGATGTCAAGAATTTGCAAGAGTTCACTTGGGTGATTATTTTCTATTTTGCAAAAAAAAAAAAAAAAAAAAAAAAGAAGAGTGGTAACAGTTGCAATGTAATTTCATTTGATGATCTGTTAGGCAAGGGAAGACAGGCCGGTAAACAGGTCAGTGAGTCCAACTTGACGGTTTTTTTCAGTCTCATCGTCTGTCGTTTGGTTAAAATTCAGGTTAAAATAAATAAAATTCTGATTTTTGTGCATATATCATAAATAAAAAAAAAACCAGACATTTCTTTAGAAATGTAACCCGATCGGTTGGAGGTTATAGAAGTCCTGGACTTGTCTTCTGAATATTCAACTAAACAATCTTATGGTAAGGTTACAGTTTTAGAGCTTTTGGAATGTAAAGTATCTCTTCCTTTACATTACTCTCAGGTCCACCCTGATTCAGAGTGGTAGTACCTGTTAGGGTCCCATCTATTGATCAAATAGAACTATTTCATCATTTACTTTAGTTCAACTATTTAACTGTGGGTAAATAACTAGCAATACTTGAAACCGTTTAGCTGTTAGCAAACAAAATATCAATATTAAAAAGATTAATTAGTTTTGGATGATAATATTAGAAAAAAATCTGTGTGCAAACAAATGATAGATATTTAATAAAATCATAAAATGTGCAAAAATGTTACCAAGTACTAGATATCCCTATAAAGATTGATATGCCATAAAACATAACCAGACAGAACTTGGAGAAATATTTAATCTTCGCCGATGGTCTGGGAGACCGGGGTTCAGTCCCAGGTCGAGTTATACCAAAGACTCAAAAAATGGTATTTGATGCCGCCTTGCTTAGCACTCAGCATTATAAGGTAAGGATGAAGGGTAAAGTGGAACAATCCTGGGACTAGAGTTGCCCCGTCGCCTAAACCTTGGTGGAGTAGCCATTGAAAAGGGAGCCTTTGGGTCACTCTCGACTAAGGTCGCCAATTTTACTTATTTTATTGTTTCTTAGAACATCATTCCATCTCCTAACAGATATTTAGATTCCACACTAGAGAGATACTTCAGGTTTTGATGCGGAATATGGGACCAACTCGTGTTCAACTTCTCTTGATACCAACCTAAAGACTTCCAAATGATTGTATGTTCGCTTGTGGTGAGTCATTGCTTACACCACATTGTCAGGTATCGTTTTTAAATTTTTTTGGCAGGCTTCTTGCTAGTGATGAAAAGAGGGTCCTTTATCATAGCATTAAACGCTTGTTATATAACCACGACGAATGGCCATGACACTTCTTTATAAGAATATAACTCTCTTTATTCTTCTTAGGGTCAAAGCTTCTGTAGAGAGAGAGAGACATACGGACGGACGGAGACGAATGGAGACTGCCACAGTTACCCATAACTTCTTCTCTTGACCATACCATGTGTTATCTTCAAGGCCCAACTTGACACTTCTTTTGCTTCTCAGCCGGGGCGGAGGGAGGAGTACTCAACCGGAGGCCCGCTCTGTTAAACACTGCCCCAGCGAGGTGCCAAACCATTTGCTGGCGCTCCCATGAATGACTGCTCTCTTGTGACAGCAAGCTATGACTCCAAGACTGAGACTCACACCGCCCGTATCTCACGTGGGCATCTACATAAATCATTTCATAACACCCACACATTTCCGTTCAACCACGTGACTGCTTCTGCTTATTTTCCCAGGTGAATCCTGTGCAGAGAATCTCAGATTTATGGCTCAATCAGGGGTCAATATGCAGCACACAGTCGTCAGTAGATCAGTCAAGGCAACAAATAAGCTCAGTTATATAGAGGAGGACTTCATCCAAAGAAGATTTTATTGAATTTATGCTAGGATATTGAAGGAATTATTCATTACGAACTGTTAGAAAATAATCAATCTCCTCTCATCTCTACAGTAATTAACTTCGTCATTCGAAAACAATTTTGTATAAAAAGGGTTGTAACACTATGTAGGTGTTCCGCCAAGCAGATGATCCCTTCGTCTGTTTTGGCGCGAAAACAAACAAAGGCCTGAGCCCGCGATCTCGACGTGACCGGAAATGGGTAAGGGAACGCGAGAGGATTTGGACAAAGGAACCGACAGAAGGAGTTGGCGATGGGTGACGCGAGTGGCAGTCGACACCGGAAAGCAGAGAGACCAGTTGGCATGAGATAGGGTCGTGAGCAGTGAGGGAAGACCGATCAAGATGGGTTGGCATTCCTAGTAGCTTTGTAGAAATTTCGCTAGAAATCCACGCTAGCGTTAGTCTACATATGCACAAGGGAATGCAATGTTACATAACTCCTCTTCTTGCAATTTGAGTTAACCCGAGCCTTATTGTTCGTTTGTTCGTTTGCTCTCTTTCCTCCCACTCCCTTGATTGTATTTCTTGTAGCTATGAAGAAATGTGCGATACCCCTATCGGAATCACTAGATGATCACCGACCAAGATGGGAAATGGCTTGAAGAAGTTGACGTATTCGGGGGGCCGAGTGGGTATCGTCACAGGGTCTCTCGTGAGTCAACAAAAAGAGTCATCATCCAACACGATAAAGCCCGTCCCCACGCCGCTCAGTTGACTAAAGATCTCTTAGAGAAGGTGGTTTGGCGGGAAATGCTTCATTCTCCACATTCTCCTGACCTTGCTTCTTTTGATGATCACTTGTTTTGAGGATTATAGAATATTTTCGATGGTCTTCGGCTCGTATCAAGAGAAGAGGTTGAACACGGTTTGGTCTCATATGTTGCATCAAAACCTAAAGAATTTTTCAAACAAAGCATCCGTAAGCTTGTTGATTGAAATGAGGTTCTGAGAAGCAACAGGGGTTAATTATCAAATATTTCTATGTGCATTAGTATTTATCATCAACAATATATACTCTAAAATCAGATATTATATTTGTTTCAACATGGTAGTTACGCATTAATCACTAGTGTCAGAAATTTGGGATCGAACACAGGGAAGAAATATAGGATTTCAAATGCTGCTTTTTGGGGCAGGTAAAGCTCCCAAACTCATTTAGAATTGTGACGTATTGAATTTCTTTGCCAATTTTTGGCAAAGAGTGGACCCGTAGTCGGACACGTAATTTTCAGCTGAATTTTGATCAGAAAGGCTTACAGTATATTGTTCGGTGTTTTGGTTTAATAGTCACTAATGAACAAATGACAGGGACAAAAAGTAGAATACACTAATAAACAAAGAGAAATAAACTTTGACGAACTCAGTACATAAGACTCTAGGACTTCAAACATCCTGAGGGTTGGGCTTTGAGTACACTGACTGTATCCCTTGCTGAAGGGGTAATACCGCCTTTACCCTAAAAGAAGTATTCTGGGTATGACACTAAATAGTATCTGATGGTAAGGCTCAAGTTCAGGAGACCAGGTGAATGTTGAGTATATTGTTATTGCTATTTTTCCCAAGCCCGCTCTGACACGGCGTGGTAGTACTTGTCAGGGCCCCATCTATGGTTCAAATATATTTGAATAAGAATTACTCCTATTCGATCGGACTGGGTGCAAAATGAAAACTCCTCTGAAGAAACAGCAACATAAAAAAGTGCAAATATAAACGTACAATGAACAAAAAAAAACAAACTTATGACGATGCTTCTGTTCATTAGCTGTGGAGAATGTGAAATAGCCCTTCATTGCCATAGCTCCCAGGTCCCCTCTGACCCAAATTGGTACCACCTGATAAAGTCCTATATTTAGGGGAATTCTCACGAGGCTCAAGGCATTTTTGGAGCCTTGCATCCAGACTCACTTAAAAAAAGCCTTGTACCAAACTCGTTCAGTTGGTCGGACGTATGAAAAATAGCAAAAATATAATAACTAAGTAGTCACCTCTTGCAGCGGTTACCTTCTTCACACTGCAGATAAGTACGGTATTTTGTTAATGTTATAAAGATTTCCATTTCATTTCCAACTTCTGTTTGGGATATTTCTCATTCAGTAACCCTTTTGTTAGATTACAAATGAGCTTAAATTGAATTACTGGTATTACATAGCAATACCTGCAACTGTTCAACTATGTGCAAATGAACTGAGTTGAATAGAATAAGTAAAAAGAAAGGTTGGGGATTTTAGTCGAGGGTGGCCCCAAGGCTCCCTTTTCAATGCCCTCAATACCAAGGTTTAGGGGGTCGCTACTCCATTCCCCGGATTACTCCACTTTACCGTTGATCATTACCTTATAATGCTGGGTACTAAGCAAGGCATCAACAAGTAACATTTTTGAGTCTTTGGTATGACTCGACCTGGGATTGAACACCAACCTCCCGAACGATTGGCGAACACTACACTCATTAGGCTAATGGCCTGGTTGAATAGAATAATTAGTATCAAGTATCAATACTTGTAACCATTTCACTTAGTTCAAACCAATGATTAATTAGTGTTAGCAATAATCAAAATTATTTAGATGGGTAGAGACAAACAAATTAGATCTAACTCATACTAACTTTGATGTAAATTAAAAATGTTATTCATTTAAAAATCCTATACGTATATCCATTAAGATTAATAGTAAATAGAATTATTCGTGTTTAAAAGAAATACTTAAAACCATTTAACCGTGTGCAAATTTTTAATATACAATGTGTTAATAAATC
>OY757915.1:42966660-42979160 GCA_963585895.1 Sepioteuthis lessoniana | reverse complement strand
GGTAGCACCTGATAGGGTCTTACCTATGGGTCCAACAGAACTTATACTAAATTGAAATCCTTGAAATAGAACTATTTTTGTATGCTAAGCTGTATTGTTTGAAATAAAACTGTTTATTTGTATAAAACGGATTTAGCATTAAATAACCAACAAAGGTTCATATGCGATACAACCCAAACAAACAAACAAGCGAAGGTAAGAAAGGAATATATAATCAGCACAAACCCGGACTTGTAAACAAATGAAACGGTCCAATCTTTTTTGTTCCGGACATGAAAAAATGGGTTACAGTACAGCTAGTTTAATCTTGTGAATTTAAATACTGGTTAAGGAGTGTTGTTCAGTTAAAGAATGTCTTAAATTTCTTACGTACACATACGCACACAAGCATATATATATATATATGTGTGTGTGTGTGTGTGTGTATTAGCACGTGTGTGTGCTTTCATGCTTCTTTTGTCATTTGTCTAAAGGGCTTTGTATCTAAAATGACACCAGAATTATAATGGTATAACTGTTTATACCAACCCCACCCACATATAAGTGCATTTATGTGTACGTGCGTTTAAAAATATCTCCATGGACGTGTATATGAGCCTATCAACAAATCTAATCACATTAAAAACACAAGCATATATATATATACATATATATATAACCTATCAAATAACCTATAAGGGCTGATATCCCCTAAAATACAACCAACTATATATATATATATAGCAGCCCATTTGACATATGAGTAGAGTGTTCGCCAATGGTCTGGTAGACCGCGGTTCAATCGCAGGCCGAGTCCTGCCCCACCCCAATAGTGCTTCATACCACCTCGCTAAACACTCGGTATTATAAGGTTCGTATTAATGGTAAAGTGGAGCAATCCAGGGAAAGAAGTAGCGTCCACCCTTACAGTTCGGTATAGTAGCTATTGAAAAGGGAGCCTTTGGGTCGCTCTCGACTACGGTTGCCAACTTTACTTATATATATATATATATATATATATGTATGTATGTATATTCAGTTAAAGACCGTGAATTGTTTTCTTTTCAAAATCTTCCTGTGAAGACGTTCGAGTCTTCTTGTTATTTTTTATATATGAGTCAAGATGATGAAGAAAGCGCCTCTCTGGCATAGGCAATATTGAATAGCATCTAATGACAGAGTATAAAAAAGATAATGACAAACTCTAATCACCGTATATAAGAAAAAACTAAATTAACAATAAAAAGTCATATATTAAAATGAAAAAAATTTACAAATCCTCGAAGCAATAACTATAAAAAAATTTAAAATAACCACTTTAAATAAAACAGCATTCAACACAAGTATTAACATATTAACCCTTTTCAATAACTAACCCTACCACCAACCTTGACTGAATGAGCCAACCCCATCTAAAAAAAATACTCAAAATAAATATTAAAAAACCCACTTCAAATAAATATATAAATAAAATTCACAGCGACAAACAATCTAATACAACCTCAGGGGACGACCGGGAAAATGGCCCAAAGTGCTTGAATTAGTATGGGGTACTTTCTTCACCATCTTTACCCAGACATAAGAAAAATAACGAAGACTCGAATGTCTTCCCTTGAACAAAAAAATCCGCGATCTTTAACCGAATATATTTAGATAACGAATTGCTGCCTAAGTATACGATATATATATATATATATATATATATATATATATATGCAAATTTCATTAAACATAATAGACATTTTATGTCTACATATTTTCTTTTGGATCCGTTCGAATTCCCGTATTACTTTTATTGTATTCTGGGGGAATTGATTTATGTATTGTCCATAGTTGCATGTATCCCTAGTACTTTCTGCCCGACTTTGGGCCATCATCAGGGGAGGATCTACTACAAAAGTGATGTAACTTTTGTTTTAGCATATTACAACTGTGTAAGGGCGTCTTTGCCGTTGAAGGTTTTGGCGTTTGTTTTTGAATGTGATTCTATATTTAGTGCCAGTAGCTAAAGACATTTAAGTACATTAGCACTGGTTTGAAAATTAATTCTATTAAGTGTTGGCTGCAGGTTTCTGATATGTAATGCTTCGAGAATCTGAAGTTTTTGTTTATTATTTTGATGTTCTAATATTGTTGTGTTGTCGGTGAGAATTTTTCGTAGCTGTGCCGTTGGGCATGAATGTTTTTTTAAATGCTGAGCTATTGAACTTGTGTCTGAAAGGTGCATTGTCAGTCTCCTCGACAGGGTAGTTGAGGTTAAACCAACATATATATTATTATTATCAGAGATACAATCTCCTAAAGGACATTTAAATTTATATATAACGTTGGTTTTTTGCAAAACTCCAATCGAGGGAGAGGAATTATTTCTAATGACTAGATTCGAGGTTTTAAACTTATTATAATATATAACGAGTTTTATTTTTTTATTAGGATCAGTGGGGAGTATGTTTTTGTGAATCAATGTTTTCAAGATTTTTTCATCGGATTTGTAATTGTAGTGCATTTGGTTACGATAAAAAAGTTTGATATATGTTTGTTGGCTGGATGGAGTAGTACACTGTTCATTTTGTTGGTTAACATTTTTGATCATACGTTTAATTTGTTCATCAACAATATAGTTAGGAAACCCATTGTTGATGAGAGCCTGTTTTATGTTTTCTACCTCTTTATAAAATATTGTTTTGGAGGAGGAGATTAGTTTGGCACGGGATATTAGATTATGAATAATTGCTTTTTTATATCTGAAGGGGCATTCACTTTTAAAGTGGAGGGTACAGGAGTTGTTACTAGAGGGTTTTTTGTAAGTGGAGGTAGTGAAGTTATTATTGTTGTTAGCATCAATAAGAACATCTAAAAAGGAAATTTTATTGTTTTTGTTTATTTCATGAGTAAAGTTAAGGACTGAATTGTTTTGGAAGGTGTCTTGTAGTATGTTGATTTCGTTAATATTATTAGTAAGAATAAGGATGTCATCAACATATCTTAGGTATATTGGAGGTTTTTTTGTGCTATTAAAAATTCTATTTTCGAGATCGGACATGTAGAAATTACTGAAAATTGGGCCTAGGACAGACCCCATAGATACGCCATCAGTCTGAACGTAAATATTTCCAAGATGGTCATAAAATGGAACTTCAGTAGTACATGTTAAGAGTAGTTTTCGAAGTATATTAGAGTTGATTTTAAGAGGAGGAAGAGATGGGTTATTATAAATATTATTTATAATAATATCAATTGTTTCATTAACAGGTACATTAGTAAATAAATTTTCTACATCGAGTGAGGCTAATATACCATTATTGGGTTTAATTGTATGAAGAACTTGAATTAATTCATGTGTAGATTTTATGTTGTATTTGCTAGGTAAGTATGGTGAAATAAGCTGTTTTATTGTTTTTGTGAGTTGATAAATTGGTGTAGGTATTTGTGATATAATAGGGCGTAGAGGATGA
This sequence comes from Sepioteuthis lessoniana, assembly GCA_963585895.1. Lineage (NCBI taxonomy): Eukaryota > Metazoa > Mollusca > Cephalopoda > Myopsida > Loliginidae > Sepioteuthis > Sepioteuthis lessoniana. The sequence continues at coordinate 42,975,726 of OY757915.1, read as the reverse complement.
TTAGGTTTATGTATCTTTACGGTCCCGTAAAGATAGCCAGGTTTATAATCGCCAATTATTTTGGGTAGTTTTATGCTATTAAGTTCGGCATTATTAGCAGTGATTAGTTTATTAATTTTTGATTTTAGTTGGTTGGTGGGATTCTTATTTAATTTTTTGAATTTTGTGTGGTCATCGAGGATATTTTGAAGTTTTGAATGGTAATCTGTTTTATTGAGTACTACAAAAATGTTTGTTTTATCAGCTTTTTTTATGGTGATGTTAGGGTGGTTGCGTAATTCTTTAGCAGCAGATTTTAGTTGATGTGTTAATAATGTAGGTTGTTTTTTATTGTATCTATTTTTGATGGCTTCAGCCTTAAGGAGATCACGGAATTCGGGTTTGACTGAGATTACCTTATTATCCCGGAGTTTTAAAATGTTTTGGTATAAAATTTCAATTTCTGTATTCTTGTTGATGCTGGTATATCCTTGGAATAAATGGCAGTTGGGTCCTAAGTTGAGGAAATCTTTTTGTTGTGGAGTTAAATTACAGTCCGAGAGATTGATAAATTTGTCAATATTATTAGGAATAAGTATTCTACTTATTCCTAATAATATTGACAAATTTATCAATCTCTCGGACTGTAATTTAACTCCACAACAAAAAGATTTCCTCAACTTAGGACCCAACTGCCATTTATTCCAAGGATATACCAGCATCAACAAGAATACAGAAATTGAAATTTTATACCAAAACATTTTAAAACTCCGGGATAATAAGGTAATCTCAGTCAAACCCGAATTCCGTGATCTCCTTAAGGCTGAAGCCATCAAAAATAGATACAATAAAAAACAACCTACATTATTAACACATCAACTAAAATCTGCTGCTAAAGAATTACGCAACCACCCTAACATCACCATAAAAAAAGCTGATAAAACAAACATTTTTGTAGTACTCAATAAAACAGATTACCATTCAAAACTTCAAAATATCCTCGATGACCACACAAAATTCAAAAAATTAAATAAGAATCCCACCAACCAACTAAAATCAAAAATTAATAAACTAATCACTGCTAATAATGCCGAACTTAATAGCATAAAACTACCCAAAATAATTGGCGATTATAAACCTGGCTATCTTTACGGGACCGTAAAGATACATAAACCTAATCATCCTCTACGCCCTATTATATCACAAATACCTACACCAATTTATCAACTCACAAAAACAATAAAACAGCTTATTTCACCATACTTACCTAGCAAATACAACATAAAATCTACACATGAATTAATTCAAGTTCTTCATACAATTAAACCCAATAATGGTATATTAGCCTCACTCGATGTAGAAAATTTATTTACTAATGTACCTGTTAATGAAACAATTGATATTATTATAAATAATATTTATAATAACCCATCTCTTCCTCCTCTTAAAATCAACTCTAATATACTTCGAAAACTACTCTTAACATGTACTACTGAAGTTCCATTTTATGACCATCTTGGAAATATTTACGTTCAGACTGATGGCGTATCTATGGGGTCTGTCCTAGGCCCAATTTTCAGTAATTTCTACATGTCCGATCTCGAAAATAGAATTTTTAATAGCACAAAAAAACCTCCAATATACCTAAGATATGTTGATGACATCCTTATTCTTACTAATAATATTAACGAAATCAACATACTACAAGACACCTTCCAAAACAATTCAGTCCTTAACTTTACTCATGAAATAAACAAAAACAATAAAATTTCCTTTTTAGATGTTCTTATTGATGCTAACAACAATAATAACTTCACTACCTCCACTTACAAAAAACCCTCTAGTAACAACTCCTGTACCCTCCACTTTAAAAGTGAATGCCCCTTCAGATATAAAAAAGCAATTATTCATAATCTAATATCCCGTGCCAAACTAATCTCCTCCTCCAAAACAATATTTTATAAAGAGGTAGAAAACATAAAACAGGCTCTCATCAACAATGGGTTTCCTAACTATATTGTTGATGAACAAATTAAACGTATGATCAAAAATGTTAACCAACAAAATGAACAGTGTACTACTCCATCCAGCCAACAAACATATATCAAACTTTTTTATCGTAACCAAATGCACTACAATTACAAATCCGATGAAAAAATCTTGAAAACATTGATTCACAAAAACATACTCCCCACTGATCCTAATAAAAAAATAAAACTCGTTATATATTATAATAAGTTTAAAACCTCGAATCTAGTCATTAGAAATAATTCCTCTCCCTCGATTGGAGTTTTGCAAAAAACCAACGTTATATATAAATTTAAATGTCCTTTAGGAGATTGTATCTCTGATAATAATAATATATATGTTGGTTTAACCTCAACTACCCTGTCGAGGAGACTGACAATGCACCTTTCAGACACAAGTTCAATAGCTCAGCATTTAAAAAAACATTCATGCCCAACGGCACAGCTACGAAAAATTCTCACCGACAACACAACAATATTAGAACATCAAAATAATAAACAAAAACTTCAGATTCTCGAAGCATTACATATCAGAAACCTGCAGCCAACACTTAATAGAATTAATTTTCAAACCAGTGCTAATGTACTTAAATGTCTTTAGCTACTGGCACTAAATATAGAATCACATTCAAAAACAAACGCCAAAACCTTCAACGGCAAAGACGCCCTTACACAGTTGTAATATGCTAAAACAAAAGTTACATCACTTTTGTAGTAGATCCTCCCCTGATGATGGCCCAAAGTCGGGCAGAAAGTACTAGGGATACATGCAACTATGGACAATACATAAATCAATTCCCCCAGAATACAATAAAAGTAATACGGGAATTCGAACGGATCCAAAAGAAAATATGTAGACATAAAATGTCTATTATGTTTAATGAAATTTGCATTAACGAAGAAATGCTGCCTAAATATACATATATATATATATATATATATATATATATATATATATTCGCAGCATTTCTTCGTTGATATAAATTTCATTAAACATAATAGACATTTTATGTCTACATATTTTTTTCTGGATCCGTTCGAATTCCCGTATTACTTTTATCGTATTCGGGTGGAATTGATTTATGTATTATCCATAGTTGTATGTATACCTAGTACTTTCTGTCCGACTTTGGGCCATCATCAGGGGAGGATCTATTACAAAAGTGATGTAATTTTTGTTTTAGCATATTACCACTATGTAAGAGCGTCTTTACCGTTGAAGATTATGGCGTTTGCTTTTAAATGGGTATCTATAATTAGTGTCAGTAGCTAAAGACATTTAAGTACATTAACACTGGTTTGAAAATTAATTCTATTAAGTGTCGGTTGCATGTTTCTAATATGTAGTGCTTCAAGAATCTGTAGTTTTTGTTTATTATTTTGATGTTCTAATATTGTTGTGTTGTCGGTGAGAATTTTCCGTAATTGTGTTGTTAGGCATGAATGTTTTTTTAAATCCTGAGCTATTGAACTTTTATCAGAAAGGTGCATTGTCAGTCTCCTCGACAGGGTAGTTGAGGTTAAACCAACATATATATACAATCTCCTAAAGGGTCCTATCTATGTCATATCAAAATATTAAATCAATTTCTATACTTGAATCCATTTAACTGCGTGCAAACAAATGAAGGTTGAATTTAATTATTCGTATTTCATAGAATACTAGGAACCATTTAGCAAACATTTTGCAAACAAGTGAATAATGCCGAATAGAATTAGTAGTCTTACATATCAATACTTGAAACCGTTTAACTGCGTGCAAAAAATATGCTTTGGCATGTTCAAATATTGTTGCCAACAAATATTTCGTTTACAAATCGTTTATATCTATGATATATATATAAACAGGATTTGGCATCAAATAACCTATAAGGGCTGATATCCCCTAAAATACAACCAACTATATATATATATGTGTGTGTGTGTGTGTGTGTGTGTGTGTGTTTACCCTCCCCCACCACGTGGGTTGAGCACTCGAGTGGGGAATTGGCAGGTTACCATTTCCGAGGGGGTGTCCTCGTGGTGTAATGGTTAAAGCGATGAACTGCGGAATCGTAGTACGCGAGTTCGTACTCCAGTCGCGCTATTATGTTCACTTTCGGGCAAATACCCTTGGGAAAGGTATGAACCCCCTTATTCTCCCTCCAGCTATGGGTAAATAGTAGGACGGACTAGGTTCTTCAGCCTTGTTGAGGCAACTAGTCTAGGAGAAGGAAAACTCTGAATTCAAACCTGTTAAACTCCGCTTAAAAAAATTGACCTTGTGTCATATCCTGCCCGAGCGGAGGGGTTGGTAAATAGTACCATTTCCGCTGAAATGTATAGCTCTTCTCATGAATTAAGCACTCTGATCGCTGATAAAGTAAATGCAAATGAGATATTTGCGAAAAAATTCCTTTACCTACGCTGAGAATGTTGATATGTTGGGGTAAGATATCCAACTCACGTAAAGTAAGCCAGGTTTCGGCATGAAGCATTACGTGGGTCTGGACACACTGCAGATTTGTGACACAACGAAACAGTCTGTCTGTAGATGACAATATATATATATATATATATATAAATGAGGTGGGTTCATTGTTTGATTAATAATCCTATACTTTTGTGCGTATTTATTGATAACTTTATTTCTGTATGCAAATTTCTGAACATTCATTTTTACATATATTGTTTACCAATAATTATATTTGAGAATACAAACTATCAAAGAAGGGAGGTAAAATTATGGACGTATACATACGCGAACAATAGTAAAGCACAGACGAGGTCTTTATAAAGAAGAAATGGAAAAATAATGAATTGCGAGGCATACTCCTCTTTCGAGGGTGTGTCCTCCAATCACCGAATAGTCACGTCAAAAATACGACTAAGCCTACGAAAAAACGCCACACGAACAGCGACCAACAATCACTATGACAGGGCCCTTCTTAACAACAGAGATATTAGAGATAAATATGTATTAGAATTGAGAAACAGATTCGAGACACTACTGGAGAAGACAGAAAAAGGTACCCCAAAAGATGAATATGAGAATTTCGTCAACGCGCACCTCAAGGCAGCAGCGAAGTGTATTCCAACAAAACCTAGAACTAAATATAGAGTCCCATGGTAAACGTTTGCGGTTAGAAAAAAACGTGAACACGTGAAAACTACCTCCAAAATCTACAGGAAGAACCCAACAAACACAAATGCTCTAAAACTTAAAAAGGCACAAAATCAATTAGCAGGCATATATCTAAAAGAACAGACAGATTAGAGACTCTGTGGACGATAGGCAATCTAGGATAGCCTGGCAAACAATAAACGAAGTGAGTAGAAGGAAGAGCACAGCCAAAGCAAAATTGAAAGCTACAAACCAACAAGAAAGAATAAAACTGTGGAAACAGCATTTCGAAAATCTACTTGGAAACCCACGGAAAGTTACGCATGTACCAATCACCAGAATTATTAGTAAGCAATTAGACATTAAACTAGGACCGTTCACTCGAGAAGAACACGACTCGGTTCTTAGAAAAATTAAAAATAGGAAAGCTGCAGGGCTTGACGAGATCTCCCCCAGAAGTGTGGAAGACGAGGCAATTCGACGACTTACTGCTCCGACGCTACAACGCAGTCTATAATCAAAATCTGATAGACAGATGGATGAAGGGATGCATCATCCCCTTCTCTAAAAAGGGTGACCCCAGATTAGCCCAGAACTCTCGAGGTAAAGCACTTACATCCATTACAGCCGAAATTTACAATGCCCTTCTACAAAACCGCATAGAACCCAAAATTTACAACATCCTTAGGAAAAACTAAAATGGCTTCCGAAGAAATAGATCCTCGACCTCACAAATATTGACCATCCGTAGTATCCTTGAAGCTGTTCGGGCAAAAAAACTGCATGCAACAATACTATTTGTCGACTTTACCAAGGCCTTCGATTCCATACACAGAGGGAAGATGGAACAAATCCTACTAGCACACGTAGCAGCAATAACCTCAAAAAGAGGTCTCAAAAGAGACCGTAGCAGTAATAACCATTCTCTATAGAAACACCAAAGTGAAAATACGTTCACCGGATGGAGACACAGAATACTTCGACATTGTAGCAGGAGTACAACAAGGGGACACGCTAGCCCCATACCTCTTTATCATTTGTCTAAACTACGTGCTTAGAACATCGATTGATAAAATCAAAGAAAACGACTTCGAGCTGACGAAGAAAAGAAGCAGAAAGTACCCCGCAAAAACAATTACCGACACCGATTAAGCCGATGACATATCGATTCTAGCAAATACTCCCAACCAAGCCGAAACTCTACTGCATAGTTTTGAACGAGCCGCCGCAGGCATTGGCCTCCATGACAATGCACAAAAAACTGAATATGTGCTTTAATCAAACAGGGGACATTTCCACACTAGAGCACACCTCTCTGAAACTGGTAGACAAGTTCACCTACCTAGGAAGCAGGGTCTCATCAACCGATAAAGACATCGACACGCGGATAACGAAAACATGGACAGCTATCGATAAGCTATCGATCATATGGAAGTCAACCTGACCGATTAAATGAAAAGCAGTTTCTTCCTGGCAGCGGTCGTGTCGATACTGCTGTATGGATGCACTACTTGGACGCAAGCAAAACGGCTGGATAAGAAGCTGGACGGCAAGTCCTGGCGGCAAGACCCCACAGGGCACCAACTATACAGCCACCTGCCTCCCATCACGAAAACTATCCAAGTTAGACGAACCAGACATGCAGGACACTGCTGGAGAAGCAGGGACGAGCTTATAAGTAATGTACTCCTATGGACCCCCACATATTGCCGAGCAAAAGCAGGACGACCACCTCGAACATACATACAGCAGCTGCGTGAGGGTACGGGATGTAGCCCTGAAAACCTACCAGAGGCGATGAATGATATGGAGAAGTGGAGAGAGAGGGCCAGGGATATCCGAGCTGGCGGCACGACATGATGATCATGATGATTTTATATATATATATATATATATATATATATATATATATATATATATATATATATATATATATATATATATATATATATATATATATCATGTATTATTATGTATATATAATATATCATTATTAATAATGATATATTTATTGTTAATAATAATATATATTGACCAAACCAAAATATTTGCATGTGTTTTATCTACACATGGTTTTGCAAATTCATATATATATATATATATATATATATATATATATAATGTTGCTGTTTGAATTTACACACACACACACACAAGCACACACACACATATATATATACATATATATATATATATATATATATATATATTATATATATATATGTGTGTGTGTGTGTGTGTAAGAAATAAAATAGTCTTTATCTAAACTGCCCTCCTTAATAATCTATTGTTCTCCTCACAAGGGTAAACTCGTTTGAAAATCGGTATAGTGTCCGTATTTCAACATAACCCGAACAAACATGATTGGTCTGTTTCATCAGTGAAAGAATATAAGCTTTGTGTTTTCCTAGTGGTTTTTTTTTCCAACCCTTCCTTTCGATATTGAGAAGCACTCTTTCACATCGTCGGAACACAGACAAACAAGCTCAAATACTCATAAATATTTCCATGCGTATCTGTGCAAGGATATACATATGAATTGAGACACAAAAGCTCTCCTCTCACTCTCTCTTTTTCTTTCTTTCTTTCTTTTACACACACACACACACACACACACACACACACACACACACACACACACATATATATATATATATATATATATATATATATATATGTAGTAATATGTAAAAGAAATGTAAAGTTATAATAAATCATACGACATATTCACAGAAAGATTGCCCTCTGTAGAAAGTAGATTTACTATAAATAAGACTGATCGTGTTTTTTCCTACCCAGTCTTATTTTTTCACCTCGACGCAATCACAACACATTTAACAAGATGGCCTTTTTGGACAAACTTCAGCATTTCGCTAGGAATATTCCTTTCAAACCTGCCAATCTAATCACCGGTTTCGCTCTCTTTTTTCTCACCCTAGCCGTTTTTCATTCGACTTCTAGGCTTGCCAGACTGGAGAAGAGATCAAGCGATTTGGTAAGTATTCAGATTTATTCTGCATCTGTTGGAATCATTCAATAGGAACGGTGACGTGAAAAAATCAGTCTCTTTTTAAACGTGAAAAAAATCAGTCTCTTTTTAAACGTGAAAAAAATCAGTCTCTTTTTAAACTTGCAGCTAAATTAGTGACACGCACAATACCAGATTTTTAGTTCGGTTTCTTTGTTTAACGAGATATCAACTCCTTGCGGGTTATCTGGTGCCAACGCCATCCTTCGAGATGAAAAGAAGTGTTACAATTTAATCCATTGCTGTGAAGATACAAAGGCGTTCTTATTTTTCTCCGAAAGTGAACGTAATAGCGCGACTGGAGTTCGAACTCACATACTGCGACGACGCAATCAGGCATATTACCCCACCATATATATATATATATATATATATATATATATATATATATAATCAAGTCACGCAGGAAGAACGAATTCAGTTGATCTTCTCTCTCCATCTGTCACCTTCGTTCATCACCCCTAGCAGGTCGACTCGATAGCATCTCGTGTCCGTACAGAGCTGATGTATGAAAATCTTTGATAGTCGTCAAACACACATGTGTCCATGTGCAAGAGTTCAATGTAGAATGTCGCTTACGGGGTTGTCCTTATTCCCCATTAGTACTCTTTATGTCTCGTTTGTTTTACTCGTATGGTTTTTGAAAAGAAAGGCAAGTGACCCAACAGCTGGTGTTTAATGGAGTAAATGGTTCAATCAGCTGAATCCAGTTGATTGGTGACACTTCGGCCGGCCGTGGTGTCAGCAGCACGGATCTGGTCGGGCGTGTCTTGTCACTGGACTTACCTCGAGCCTCAAGGGGCCGTCCTGCCCTGGCTTTAACCCCTCTTGGAGTGGTTAGGTTTATCGCCTGGCGCCTGAAGCTCCCTGACGGAGCCTGAGGCATTTTTGGTCCCACCGGTTGCCTCTGGGCTATGGCTTTGCACACC
>OY757915.1:42898807-42966460 GCA_963585895.1 Sepioteuthis lessoniana | reverse complement strand
CCGTATTTGAGCACTATCTGTCTCATTCTGTTCATATTTATTCATCTATCTGTTCGTATTTCTACTGAACGTGTCCGTATCAGTGTTCTAGAATCTATCTATCTATCTATCTATCTATCTATCTATCTATCTATCTATCTATCAACCCCTCCGCATGGGCAGGATGTGACACAAGGTCAATTTTAAGAGGAGTTTAACAGATTTGAATTCAGAGTTTCTCTTCTACCGGACTGGTTGCCTAAGCTGAAGAAACCAGTCTCCCCTATTACTTACCCATAGCTAGAGCGTGAATAAAAGGGTTCATACTCCTCCTAAGGGTATTAGTATTGTGTGGAATGCATTCAACCTCGTCCAAGATTTGAACTCATTTTGCCGTGTTCATTTCCAACGACAATAACAATTGGTTTGGTTGGTTTCTTTATTTAACTGCATATCAACCTTGTTGGGTTATTTAATGACAATGCCATTCTCGTAGAAGAACAATACTGGTACTATTTAATCTATAGCTGGGGATTAGGAGATTAATATTCTTTGCAAAGTATATTTTTATCCAACCCCTACGCACGAGAAAGATATGACTCCTTCAAAGTCTCTATGAAATACTTCCATTCATCTCTGAGTTGATAGCCAACGAAAACACTCCAAAATATATTAATTTTAACTGTATATGAGAAAATCATCAATCTAAATTCTTAGCGAAGCAGGTCAACCAGAAAAATAATCCTTCATATCAGACAGCAAAAAGCAAAAATGTTATATATATATATATATATATATATATATATACGAAGGTTGACTGAAAAGTTCATAGGCCGACCAATATACACAGATGGAAAATGACTGAATGAGGTTTATTTTTCAACATAGTCACTCTTGGGATCCACACCTTACATCCAGTGGTAGGGCTTTAATCCAATTGGTAAAAAATGTCAACTGCAGAAATGATCTTATCTATAAACTTTTCAGCCTATGAACTTTTAAGCTTCACCCTATATATATATATATATATATATATATATATATATATATATATATATATATATATTATTCTGGGACTGCTACCAAAATAAGTAATATAATGGTCAGACTTGATGGAATAAAAAAAATTAAAAAGAAATCAATGTTTTCATTCTTCTCCATTCATTAAAATTATAGGCGCCTCTGGTGGTGTAATGGTTAACAAGCTCGACCAGCAAACCTCCACGATTGAGTTCGAGTCTCATTGGGTCCCTCTTTCATATGGCCTTGTGCCACATCTAAGCAAAAGCTTAGCAAATTTAAGGCGCCTCTGGTGGTGTAATGGTTAACAAGCTTGACTAGCAAACCTCCACGAGTGAGTTCGAGTCTCATTGGGTCCCTCTTTCATATGGCCTTGTGCCACATCTAAGCAAAAGCTTAGCAAATTTAAGGCGCCTCTGGTGGTGTAATGGTTAGCAAGCTTGACTAGCAAACCTCCACGAGTGAGTTCGAGTCTCATTGGGTCCCTCTTTCATATGGCCTTGTGCCACATCTAAGCAAAAGCTTAGCAAATTTAAGGCGCCTCTGGTGGTGTAATGGTTAACAAGCTTGACTAGCAAACCTCCACGAGTGAGTTCGAGTCTCATTGGGTCCCTCTTTCATATGGCCTTGTGCCACATCTAAGCAAAAGCTTAGCAAATTTAAGGCGCCTCTGGTGGTGTAATGGTTAGCAAGCTTGACTAGCAAACCTCCACGAGTGAGTTCGAGTCTCATTGGGTCCCTCTTTCATATGGCCTTGTGCCACATCTAAGCAAAGCTTAGCAAATTTAAGGCGCCTCTGGTGGTGTAATGGTTAGCAAGCTTGACTAGCAAACCTCCACGAGTGAGTTCGAGTCTCATTGGGTCCCTCTTTCATATGGCCTTGTGCCACATCTAAGCAAAAGCTTAGTAAATTTAAGGTGCCTCTGGTGGTGTAATGGTTATTAAGCTTGACTAGCAAACCTCCACGAGTGAGTTCGAGTCTCATTGGGTCCCTCTTTCATATGGCCTTGTGTCACATCTAAGCAAAAAGCTTAGTAAATTTCCATTCATTAAAATTATAGTGTATACTTTTCAATATAATTGATTGGGTTTCATGGAATATCACCCACAGTAGGTAATCTAATGACAAATTTTCTTTATATATATATATATATATATATATATATATATATATACTAGATATGTAGGATTTGTAAATATACTTCGTTGATAAATTTTTTAAACGAGCCTGAACTCTGTTTTTTTTGCACACTATTAAATGATTTCAAGTTCCGTTATATGAGTCACAATTTAACATCAATCATTTGTTTGCATACATAGTTTGTAGGTAATTTCATTTCTAAATGGGTTAGAACTAATTTATTTGCGCACTACTATTTCTATTGTTTCTACATTGTTAAATGGCATCAATTATTGCAATCGAACACTTAATATTCTATTCAATATTAATCATTTGTTTGCATACCGTAAAGTGGTTACAAGTATTGCTATTTAACACTAGTCATTCTGTGGAATCGTAGTACGCGTGTTCGTACTCCAGTCGCGCAATTACTTTCACTTTCGGGCAAATACTCTTGGGAAAGGTATGAACCCCCTTATCCTCCCAGCTATCGGTTAAATAGTACCACTACTGTTCTTCTAGGAGAATGGCTTTGGCATTAAATAACCTGCAAAGGTTGATATACCATTAAACAGAGAAACCAAACTAGTCATTCTATTCAGCACTAATCATTCATTTGCAGACTGTCAAATGGTTCCAAGTATTGCTATATTATTACAATATTTCAATTAGGAACACAGTTAAGGATTTCAAGTATTGCTATTGACACAAATAATTCTATCCAATATTACTCATTCGTTTGCACACAGTTAAATGGTTCTAAGTATTGCTATCTATCACTGACAATTCAATTAAACATTGGTCATTCGTTTATACATAGTTAAATAATCAAATGGTTCTAATTATTACGATTTAGTTTAGCATAAGGCCTTTGTTTACATTCTGCTTAAATGTCAAACAGTTCTATTGCCTATGCCTGTGTTGGGAGTGGAGTGCTCTTCTCATCGGCGTAGGCAAGGGCACGGTCAGTTTCGAAAATCATTAGGGCTTGATGACATATCGATCTTCATTCCTAACAGTTGGCTGCACGTAGTATGTCCAGTTCCGCAAAGTGGAGATGCCACATTTTTTTTTCTTTTAGAATAATATGGAGACAATCCTTAAACAATTCGGGGTGTAATGGTTATCGTCGTAGGAAATAGACACGACGACACGAGTTCAAATCCTGGATGAGACTGATTGTATTTTACATAGTACTAATACCCTTGGGAAAGGTATGAATTCAATCATTCTCCCTCCAGCTATGGGTAAATAGTTGGACAGACTAAGTTCTTCAGCCTTGGTGAGGCAACTAGTCTTAGAGAAGGAAAACTCTGAATTCAAACCCGTTAAACTCAGCGTCAAAATTGACCTATCAGTGCCATCACTCCAAGCCAGAGTAGACCTGGGATCAATGACCAGAAAGGAGTACTCCACAGTCCCAAAAGCTCCAAGACTAGAGCCTCACCATGAGATTGTTTAGTGTTATATCCAGGACACTTGTTAGGGGAGTCTTACCCTTCTGCAGAGGTAGTGTTGGTGTATTCTACAACCCCAGCCAACAGAACCCAGCTTTGTGAAACAATCAAACAGAATTTGTCATTAAGTAACTTACAAGGGTTGATATGAGATAAAATCCAACTAACCTAATACGTTAATAGATTCTTTTTATAGATGAAGAATATGTCATTTTGTGTTGGACGGACTGAAGCCTTGCTATCAGATGATGTAATTCCCTATCCAGTTCACTCGTTGGTGGAATGTTACGCCTCAGCACTGATGCAGTCTGTGTATTATTCAGCCCCAGCCGACCGGGCTGATACTTTTTGGATTAATCCTTTTATTTTAAATATCAAATTGATATTATCATATCTATGATTTTATTTTAAATTGATTTTTATACTCATTTTTAAGAACTAGTTGAAAATTCACAGTTTTCTTTGTATAGGTGGTGGGGGTAAAAAAATCATAGCCTGAAAAAAGGTTATATGAGGACATCATCAGTTGATGACTTTTTTCACCATTGGGATCTGAGCATTGCAACACAGATGGACGAAGTGTGAGGTCCGTAAGGGAGACTGTGTTGAATTATAAATCTCATTTCTGTGTTTACAGTTTTTTTTCTCAAAAGTTAAATGGCCATTCAAGCGTCCTAGGTGTCTAGCCACACTGAAGATTTGTGATACAACAAAACAGTCTGTCTGTGGATGACAATATATATATATATATATATATATATATATATATATATATATATATATATATATATATATATATATATATATTGAAGCATGTTTTGTTAAAGACGATGGAACACTGTTTATTATTTTTAATTTTATTTTTTCAAGACTCCTTGTTATTTTTCTTGTGTTGGGACCGAGATGGCAAAGGCAATGAACCAATCGCTCTCGACAGGATTTTTTGGTCGTCATCAGGAGTAGTGAAGTTTTGAGTTGACTGTTGAGTTTTTACTATTTCAATAATCAGTAGCGTTGTGTTTTGAAGTTATCGGTTGGAATTTTTTCAACGTTTTTTATTAAAACTTTCACCAAAATCAACATTAATAAAAAAAATCCCTTTCTTTGATGTACTTGCAGACTCCACGAATAATAACAAATTCACTACATCTCCATATGATAGGCCAACCAACGACAATCGCCCTCTACTTAACTACCACAGTGAAAGTCCCCCAAAATATAAAATAGCAATTAAAAAAAATAATTCATAAAGCATTTACATCTCATCATCTAAGACCATATTTTACGAAGAACTTATCAACATAAAACAAACCCTTGTTAATAACAATTTTTCTTATAAATTAGTTGATCAACAAACAAAACTATATCTTCAAAACATTCACAAAAATAACAACACTAACAGAATTAATCTCTATTACAGAATCAAATGCACTGTAACTACAAATTAAATAAACAAGCAATAATCAACATCATAAAAAACACATTCAACATATCGAAAAACAAAAACAATTAAAACTTATCATCTACTGCACTAAATTTAGAACATCAAACCTTATCGTTAAAAATAACACAAATTCCGCTAAAATACACCAAAGCCAAACAAAGTAGTTTATAATTTTTTATGTCCATTTTGAGAGTGCCTCCCGAAAAACGAAAATAATTCTACACTGGCTATACAACTACGACATTATTTCTTCGTCTAACTTATCGCCTTTCTGAAAATAGCGTCATAAAATAACATTTAACCATCAAACATAACAACTGCACAAACCAATTTACATCATCTGACGCAAGGAAGATTCTCACATATAATACAATAATTATATATAATAATAAAAAAAAAAAAACGATTACAAATCCTAGAAGCAATATGCATTAAAAATTTTAAAAACATATAAAATAGCATTTAACACAGGTACCAATATTAGATATTTCTAATAACTAAAAATCAATAACTCTATCAGTAAACCTTTTTCCAACTGAACGTTTTAATACAAAGCGCTGAAAACGTTCTAACCGACAACTTTAAAGAATAAAAAAAACGCTTCAAATTATGAAAACATAAAATCTCAACCTTCAACTAAAAACTACATTACCCCTGATGAAGGCCAAATGTATGGCCGAAAGCGCTTGGGCAGAAGATATGGGACAATTCCTTTACCATCTAGATCCCGACACTAGAAAAATAACGAGGTGTCTTGAAAAAATAGATTAAAAAATAATAAACAGTGTTCCATCGTCTTTAACAAAACATCCTTTTGCCTAAATATACACTCTTCAATACATACATATATATTAATATATATATATATATATATATATATATATATATATATATATATATATATATATATATATATATATATATATAGGTACTGTTGGCGTATAATAAGCATCAGTCTAATGAATTTTTCAAACTGATGATAACAGAAGTTAGAAACAAGTTATATCTATTCGAAATAAACGTCTTAAATGTAACACTTCTATTTTCCTCTTTTTCATCTCCTCTCTCTCTCTCTCTCTCTCTCTCTATATATATATATATATATATATATATATATATATATATATATATATATATAAATTAAAGTAAAGTTAGCAACTTTAGTCGAGGTTGACCCGAAGGCCCCCTTTTCAGTAGCTATTACACCGCGGTGTAGAGGAGGGCGCTACTCCTTTCTCTGGATTGGTCCACTTTACCCTGGATCCTTACCTTATAACGCTGAGTATTACGCAAAGAGGCATCAAGTACCATTTTTTGAGTCTTTGGTATGACTCGATCTGGGATTGAACCCCGGTCTCCCAGGCCATTAAGGAACACTCTAATATATATATATATATATATATATATAATGAGAACTGCAAATAAAAGCTGGTATTTACGCTATCGAATGTCTGTTGTAATAAGAAAAAATTTTGTGAAATATACTGTAATCTCCATGAATGAATTAATAAACTTAAAATGGTAAAACAAATAAGGATTTGATCAGATATATTTAAAAACTAACCACAACTTTAATTTTAAAGAGCCCAAATTATTGGTTTACATATATGATAAAAAAATTCTAGAGAATTGTTGAATCTAGTATCATTTCAAATCATATTACTATTAGGGACCTGGATTTTTCAAACTATCTCCTAATTTAGTCAAATTAGAATTAAAAAGTTATAAAATCCCATATTTTATATATATATATATATATATATATACATATATATATATATATATATATATATATATATATATATATATATACTTAGATAGATAGATAGATAGATAGATAGATAGATAGATATGAAGCGAAGCCGACTGACATTGATGAAAAGAAATCGAAGAAATCGAAAAATACAGTCAAAAAACGTTAGAATTGTGAATAACTCTTTATCAAAAGTTGTATACAATTCTAACGGTTCTTGTCTATTTTTCGATTTTTTCGATTTCTTCATTATCTTTCGTTGTCTGCCTGATGATTCTCGTTTATAAAATGTCATGAAACCTGAGATGGCAGACAACCTTCCATGCTATTAAATATATAAAAAATCTAATATATATTTACTTATAATAACAATATAATCGCTCTATCACAGATATTGAGCACTTTCCAAATTATATCGCATTTGGTTCGCCACAAACCCACAAAGTGAATTAGTGACAACCAACACTGTTACAATATATATATATATATATATATATATATATATATGTGTGTGTGTGTGTGTGTGTGTGTGTGTATGTCTTTGTCTGTGTCTGTGTGTGTGTGTGTGTGTGTGCGCGCGCGTGCACTTTTCATTAATTTGATAGAGGTTTAAACAGGATATCAGAAACTTATTCACAACTTTCCCTAATTTCAAAGTAAAATAGACATTCTGACCTTCTTGGGTTATTCAATTCCAAAAACTATCCTTGTAGAAGAATAGGAGGGGTACTATTTAACCCATAGCTAGGGGAATAAGGAGTTTCATATTTTCTTCCAGAGAATTTTCTTTTTCCGTTCCGGTAAAGAAACTATAATAATACATCTTTCTTCTCCTGCAAAATGATAATTCCCATTTCCAGATATCTTATTGCCAAGGCATTTTTCCAAATGCAACAGTCTTCAAAAAATTTCCCGTCTTCTTCGTGAACTCTCTGAGTCACTCTGACGCAAGTCTATGGCTGGTTGGTTTTATTTTTATGGCATATCAACCTTTGTAGGTTATTTAATGCCAACTCTATTTTTATACAAATAATCAGGTTTATTTAAAAAAATCAGTTTATAATGAGTACACAGTTTAATTATCAAAAACATTTCTATATCATGGTATTCAGTTTAGTCAAACAGTTCTCATTCAAACAATTCAGTCTTGCGTAAGTACCGTTTCAATGTCAAGAACAGTTCTAATTCTAATAATTCAGTTTAGCCTGAGTACGCAGATTAGTTCTATTTAACCCATAGATAGGACTCTATCAGGTGCTACCATTCTGGGCCAGAGGGGACTTGGGAGCGATGGCAATGGAGTGCTCCACATAGCTCGAAGCTCCAGCGTTACTGGAACGTTACTATTAGATTGCTTAGTGTCATATGCGGGACACTCATTTGGGGTGTCTTACTCCTCTGTAGAGAAGCAGTCAGTGTGTTCTTCAGTCCCGGTGACCGGGTAAAAAACCTGTCGTCTGAATTTTAACCGAACGTTTTTTCGCTTTGTTCAATTGCTGTCTTAATGGTTCAAGGGGCACAACTCCGTTTTTTTTAAATTGTGAAAATTGAAGACACAACAAATATCTTTTATTTCTTTTTCACTTCGTCTTATTTTAATTAACCATCAACTTGTTAATTCTTTTAACACTTTATTTTCTAAAGAGTGATGAAATTCATCTGAGTAAAAAATGAATAGATTTATTGATAATAAAGTGAAGTCTTCATTCAGACATTCACCAGAGTTGTATTGACTGACGTATACGAGTTTGGTTGTAATTCAACTAATTTTTGTAATTTATTTTTTTCAGGATGTTAAATTGTCGAAACGTTTCGTTGCGAAGAAATCAATTCCAACCGAAAAAAGTCAGTATTCTTCTTTTCTTACTCGCTAAGATTGTCTCTTAATAAAGTAGACTGGCACAGATACCTTTTCTCGAGATAAAAGTTTTATTTCCCAATAATCTTTACTTAAAGTAAATGGAAATAGCTTAATTTTTTAAATCAAACTTTGCTTTTCTGACCTGGGTAATGAAATATTGAAATTTACCAGTGCTGAATGGCTGACAGAGAAATTTTTAGAACTTACCCAAAATTATAGTTCATTTTTTTATTTATTTTGCATGTATAATTACACTTAAATGTTATATCTATATCTTCTGTTATTCAGACCTTATGCAAATTAAAATGTGGAAATTTACCCGTTTTTACTTAGAAAATTGGCTCATTTTTCAATTTCAGAATCCATAGCCGATAAGCAAGGTTTGAAAGGAATAATAGCCACTTCCTCTACTTATATGATATAAGTGTAGTGAAATTAATCGTAGAAGTCTCCACCCAAAATCAGTTCACAATGCTGGATACTAAAAAATCTTCATCTTCACTGGACCTTAGTGGTTTTATAGTAAAAGCTAAATAAAGTATTTACCTTTTTTGGCTTTTATAAGCAATTGAGAAATAATCGATACTATACCGGAAGATTTGCGTTAAAGTGAGACTCAAACTGACGTTTTCCTCAGCGTCCAAAAAAGCAGGTTCTGCACAACGCCAGTCTCTATTCCTTATTCAATTTCGTCACCGTATACGTCGGTTATCGCCGTAGAAAAAAAAGGGGGAAGAAATAGTTTGACCTTTGTCACCTAAGCGTTCCTGAACTAGAATACATTCATCGAGAGTTCCTTTCACGTGTGAAAACTAAAATCCTCTAATCAAATACTTTTGTTTCATTACTTCCGGTTTTTAATTTCAGCCGTACCCAGCGGAGCTCTATATATTCGATGGGGTCGATCGGTATGCCCGATGACGTCAAAACTCATTTATGAAGGTATGTCCTTGATTAAGCGATTATCCCCACCCCTCTCTTCCTCTCTCTCTCTCTTTCTCTCTCTCTCTCTCTCTCTCTCTCTCTCTCTCCCCCTTATATATATATGTCACACGTTGTTTGGTTAGTTAATTGGTTGTCTTTTATGGCATATCAACCATTGTGGGTTATTTAATGCTGAATCTGATATATATATATATATATATATATATATATATATATTGTGTGTGTGTGTGTGTGTTGATGATTTTTAAACGAATATTTTGTAGGTAACATTATTGTCAAACGAGCAAGACATTTTTGCTATCTCATAGTTAAATTGTTTCAAGTATTGCGATCTAACAATAAAAGTTCCATTCGTACATAGCTAAATGGCATTGAATATTGCTATTTAACTCTAATAATTCTATTTGATTTTAATAATAATCCCTAATAAAACAATAAACAGTTCTATTTAGCCCATTGATGACACCCTATCAGGTACTATCACTCCGAGTCAGAATGTACCTGGGATAAGCGGCTATGAAAGGGTAATCAGGACTTGAGTCTCATTATCAGATGGTTAGGGTCATATGCAGGACACTCGCTGTCGCTTTGCAGAGATGCAGTCGGTGTATTCAGCAGCTCCAGCCAACGGATCTGACTGGTTGTTTGAGTTCAAGATATTCGAGATTCCAGTCCATACCTTGTATACACCATGGTCGATCGATAATTAAGGAGAAATATTGATTAAGGATTGGGTAATAAGGAGGAATTGTTTCAGTGGCACATTTTCAAGGAATTCAGCAGTGATGTATCGTTTCATATCCCAGAAGACTATCAGCATGACGTTCTATTCATGCTGCTGCGTCTGGAACTTTCTCCTTAACGAAGCGTCAATGTTTCCACTACATGGACTGTCACTTCGACTCAACCTCGTAGAGGAAAACTCATATTGAGCCTATTTCTAAATATTTTTTTCTACTAAAGTCTGCCTTTCATTACACATAACAAATTCTTTTGTAAATTTGTACTTCTCAGCCACCAAAAATCTGATGATAAAACTCTGTTCAAGCCTAGGGTATTCTGTTTGATCTACGGCTACTTTGAGAAGCCTCAAAACCAATATTTCTGCGTGATTAAAATAAATTCTGCTTTAAACCATTTACAAACAATACAAACTTTACATTTATGTATTTTTCGGGAGGTACTATTTACCAACCCCTCCGTTCGGGCAGGATATACTCCTAAACTAGTTGCCTCACCAAGGCTGAAGAACCTAGTCTGTCCTACTATTTACCCATAGCTGGAGGGAGAATAATTGGATTCATACCTTTCCCAAGGGTATTAGTGCTATGTGAAATGCAATCAGTCTCGTCCAGGATTTAAACTCGTATCACCGTGTTCATTTCCTACGGCGATAACGACTACACCACGGGCACCTCCTAATGACTACACCACGGGCACCTCCTTTTTTATTTTTCGAGAGGTGGATGGTTTTGTTTGTTTAATGGCAAATAAAGATTCGCGGGTTATTTAATGCCAAATATATCTCTGAAATGGAAGAGTAACGGTACAATTTAATTAATTGCTTGGTGGGGGGATAAATCGGTCCAACTTTCTCCAGGGTATCAGTTCTAGAGGGAAAGGTATTGCGTGACTGGAGTTCGAACTCACTTACTATGATGTCACAGTGGGACCTTGGGTTGTGTAATACTTAGCAAGCTAAAACCTTCATGAGTGAGTTCAAGTTTCATTGGGTGCCCTATTTATACGACTTTGTACCACAGCAAAGTAAAAAGTTAAATAAATTAAAGGGTCCCTCGGGTGGTGTAATGGTTAGCAAGCTAGAACCTTCTTGAGTGAGTTCCAGTGGCATTGTTACGTTTCACTCTGGCCAAACAAACGACAACACGTAATATATATAAAAATATATATTTATTTTCTCGACGGACGATTGTGGGAAGTAGGAGCAATCAGGAGAAGTATTAGAATCGTTCGTCTATGAGGCCTGGACTCTTTGGTGTAAGTAGACGATGGCCGAGAAAACGCACACGGGGCAACGACGAGACAAGCTTGCGTGAACATCGGAATTTTCACTGTCTTCCGTTCAATTCGTTGGCCTTTTATAACCATCAAACTCCCACGCAGAGATATGGACAAACCTCCACGCCCACGCAATCTCTTCCCATAACTGGCCAACGGAATATGCAACTTCCGCCGTCTTGGGAATGGCATATTTGATCATCATCGAGCGGAAATAATTGTCACGCAGTTCACAGGTCACCCTCTTCCGGTGCATCAGTTTGTGACTGCACCGTGAGATTTTAACCTTGTCCCATATTGTCAGCCAAGCTGTATTTTACAGCATTGCCCTATCTATACAACCTTGTGGCTTATCAAAACAAAAAGCTTTGTAAATTACTAGGTTTCCTCGGGTGGTGTAATGGTTAGCAAGCTAAACTTGTAAACCTTTACGAGTGAATTCGAGTCTCACTGGGTGTCCTTTACATACTTCCTTGTGCTGCATTCAAGTAAAAAGCTTAGTCGGGTGCCTCGGGTGCAAGCTTAGGCCACCAAACCTTCAAGAACGAGTTTGAATCTTGCTAGGCGCCCCTTTCATACTGCCTCGTGCCGTATCTAAGCAAAAAGCTTTGTAACTAACAGCGAGGATGTTGCTGCCCAGCACATTAGTCATTACACCAGGGGGATTCTTCGTTGTATTTATGGAGTAATGGTCTGAAATTTTTTTTCAAAAGAATTCTCCTTATTGATTCAATGAACTTCGTACTTTTTCAATAACTATAAGCTCTTTTGCTTCTGTCTGTTCATATCTAAGCGAATAATACATATGAATGTAATTGGAATGTACTGTTGTATAATAGTTATCGTCGGAGGAAATAGACTCGGCAATCCCAGTTCAAATACCAGACGGGAGTATTTGCATTTCACACAGAGCTAATCATATTTACCAATTCCTCCGCTCGGGCAGGATATGACACAAGGTCAATTCTTAAGCGGAGTTTAACAGGTTTGAATTCAGAGTTTTCCTTCTCCTAAACTAGTTGCCTCACCAAGGCTTAAGAACCTAGTCTGCCCAACTATTTACCCATAGCTGGAGGGAGAATAATTGGATTCATACCTTTCCCAAGGGTATTAGTGCTATGTGAAATGCAATCAGTCTCGTCCAGAATTTGAACTCGTGTTGCCGTGTTAATTTCCTACGACGATAACCAGTACACCACAGGCACCTCCACAGGCACCTCACACAGAGCTAATACCTTGTAAACTTTATTTCTAAGAAAAAAAAACAAGCTGACCACGCGTGACATTTGAATTTGCCGGAGTGTGGCGCCTTAAAGCGACTTTCTCTTTTTGTCAAACTACTATTTGACCCTCAGTACGAATTCGGGAACCTGAACTGTAAAGGCACGAAAACTTAAGCTAGCAGATGGGTTTCGTTACTCGCTCCTCAAGAAATAAAACTAAAAATAAATGAAAGTTGACTACTGAAGTTCTACCAAGAAAATTCAACTGAAAGAAAATTCAATTGAAAGAAAATTCAACCGAGAATTCTGCAGAAAAGAACGTTAAAGAAAACTCAAAATTTAATGAACACTGAAACTTTTCGATAATAAAAAAAGTAAAGAAAAATAATCAAATTCAAAGAACTTTGTTTCCCTGACACTCTCTCTGATAAGTTTCCCGCAAATTGCACTAAATTTTGCTACACTTAATCTTTTCTATCCCTTTCTATATTTTTTCGTTTGTATAAAATTCCCTTTTCAAAACTTTATTGTCTGTTTTATTTTCGAATCAGTATCCGAACTAGAAAGCTGCGGAACTTAGTGTTTAAACTTACCGTTTGAATTTACTGTTTAATGGCACATTAAAGCTCCCTAAAAACATTACCCAGATAAATACTAAACTTGGCTTTAGTGTCACTCAGTTCATATCAAATTTTATTCCCCCTTAAAATTTCCTTATATTGAAATTTTTATCCCAATTAATTTCTTTATATTGCAAATTTTATTATATTCTTATAATCTCCCTTTTCAATAGCTACTTCACCGAGGTGTAGGGGAGGGCGCTGCTCCTTTCCCTGGATTGCTCCACTTTACCCTTGATACATACCTTATATTGCTGAGTATTAAGCAAGGAGGTATCAAGTACCATTTTTAAAGTCTTTGGTATGACGCGACCTGGGGTCGAACCCACGTCTCCCAGACTAACTTTCTTTCAAATTTCATTTCACTCACTTCTTTCTTTCTTAATGATATTGTTTTGTCTTTTTTTAAAATTATTTTTTATCTCTCTTTCGGTTTATCTTTCTTTCTTTTTATAATTCGCTTTTCAGCATCTGTGTCCTTTCTTTGAGATATTCCCTGTTCTTTCTTTCTTTCTTTCTTTCTTTCTTTCTTTTCCAATTTTCATTTTAATTTTCTTTCTTTGTGATATTATTTTTCATTGTTTGCTTGTTTGTTTATCTATTGATTTTTCTCTCCAGTCTTTTTCTTTTTTTTATTTCATTATTTCATTCTTTATCAGTTTACTTTCAAATTTCATATCATGCTATTTTTCCTTGTGATATTGTTCTTTCTTTCTTTCTTTCTTTCTTCGATTTTCATTTCAACCCTCTATTTATTTTTACTCCGAGATTTTGTTTATTTATTCTTTGTTTCATTTTTATTGCCTCTTTTTTCATGCCTTTCTTTCTTTCTTTCTTTCTTTCTTTCTTTCTTTCTATTCGAAAATTCTCTTTTTTCTTTCTTTTCAAAAGTTCTTTCTTTCTTTTTTACCAAAATTTTCTTTCTTTCTTTCTTTCTTTCTTTCTTTCTTTCTTTCTTTCTTTCTTTCTTTCTTTCTTTTGAAAAATTCTCTTTTATCTTTATTTTCAAAAGTTCTTTCTTTCTTTCTTTCTTTCTTTCTTTCTTTCTTTCTTTCTTTCTTTCTTTTACCAAAATTGTTTTTATTTCTTTCTTTCTTTATTTCTTTTCCAAAAGTTTCTTTCTTTCTTTCTTTCTTTTCGAAAATTCTCTTTTTTTCTTTCTTTTCAAAAGTTCTTTCTTTCTTTCTTTTTTTACTAAAATTTTCTTTCTTTCTTTCTTTCTTTCTTTCTTTTCCAAAAGTTTCTTTCTTTCTTTCTTTCCCAGTGTCTCTTTTTGTTACCTCAAAACACTTAGTAATTTATTAAGCTTAGATGTGGCACACGACCATATGAATGGGGCACCGAAATCTGTAGCAACTTGAGGTAGTTCATTAGCAGAATTTATATCTCATTCTCTTTTTTCTTTCTTTTATTTATTTATTTATTTTTGTTTTAAAAGGTGTTGCTGGAGGCCAGATGTACACTCACACTGGAGGGGGCAGTAATATTCTCTGCCTTCCCAAGGATCCACTATGGGGTAACTTTACCACAGCCGGAGAGCTGTCCGCTTACATATACGGAGCTGAATACGAAATAAGCTCTTACAAAAAACTTGGCAATAATGGCATGTTTTCTAACCAAAATGCTCAATCCCTTCACAACCACAATGTACCTTGTGCTGTTTGTCAACTTAAACAACCTTCTTTTGTAATGATGCTCCCGGCTCGGAATCGTTGCTATTCCGGGTGGAAACTGGAGTACTCTGGATACCTTATGACCAGCCATTATGCCCACAAAGGGAGACAGGGCTACATTTGCATTGACAAAGATCCTGAGGCTGATCCAGCCGGTTATAGGGACGAAAACGGCGCCCTTTTTTACCCAGTTCAAGCCTCTTGCGGTTCGCTAATCTGCCCGCCTTATGTTCAAAATAAAGAATTGACGTGTGCGGTTTGCAGTAATCTACTCTAAACAGTAGAAATACCCTCCGAAAAAATGCCGAGACTTAAGAAATCGGTTCTCTGTCATTGTTTTTAATACACAAAACGAATTTACCCAAACAAGTATACTAATCACCATTGTTGTATCTGCAAACTGACTTCAGTTTTTTTTTTACATTTTTGAAAATAAATACATCTTATTCCAGTTTCGAGATTCTATCTGGTTTATAATGTATTCCAAAGAATTGGATAGCTAATATATATATATACATATATATATATATATATATATATATATATAATATATATATATATATATATATATAGTCATTCACAGATAGACTGTCACCCGGTCGGTTGGGGCTGTAGAATACGCCAACTGCACCTCTGCAGTGGGGTAAGACCCCCCCCAATGAGAGTCCTGATATATGACACTAAACAATCTGATGGCGAGGTTCCAGTGATCTCGGAGCTTTGGGGAATACAGAGTACCCCTTCACTGCCATTGCTTCCAGGTCCACTCTGGCCCGGAGTGGTAGCCCCTGATAGGGCTCTATCTATGAGTTAAATAGAACTAAGTGCATACTTATGCTAAACTGAATTGTCTTAATCAGATCTGTTTGACTAGACTGAATAGCTTGAAATAGAAATGGAACTGAATTTGACATTGAAACTCTTCTTGCACTAAACTGATTTGTTTAATATAGGCCTATTTTGCGATTTAACTGTGTGCAAACAAAACCTGTATTCATACTAATATGAAATATCTGAATTAGAACTGTTTGACTAAGAAATAAACAGTGTACTTAAATTTAATCTGCGTGCCTATGCTAGATTGAATAATTTGAAATGGAACTGTTTTTTTACATTGAAACTGAATATACATTAAACTGAATTGTTTAAAATAGAACTGTTTTGACATTTAACTGCGAGTAAAGAAAATCTGTACTTATACTAAACTAAATTAGCTGAATTAGAACTACTTGACTAAACTGAATAGCTTCAAAAAGAAAGGTGTTTCACAATCAAACTGTACTTACATTTAAATTGCCTACTTATGCTAAATTGAATTGTTTGAAATAGAACTATTTTCATAAAAATTGATTTGGCGTTAAATAACCTACAAAGGTTGATATGCCAAACCTAAACCACCGACCAAACAGACTGTTTCGGTGTATCCACACTCTTTAGTGTGACTAGACACGTAGGGCGCTTGAATCTAGGATCGAAACCAGCTCAACTTTACATTAGACTTAGTATCATACCGCTCACCAACAAGCGAACCATGTCAGCTCGGAAATTATAAGGCATTATGTCGTAGCTTTCGTTTGTTTATATTGTGTACTTGAGCAGCAAGTTCTATGAAAGAACGCTGAGTATTTTATTTTTTGGATCTTTAAGTGAAAGAACGCTGAGTATTTTATTTTTTTAAGTGAAAGAACGCTGAGTATTTTATTTTTTTTTAAGTGAAAGAACGCTGAGTATTTTATTTTTTTAAGTGAAAGAACGCTGAGTATTTTATTTTTTGGATCTTTAAGTGAAAGAACGCTGAGTATTTTATTTTTTGGATCTTTAAGTGAAGACGTTCAAGTCTTCAAATTATTTTCCTTAGGTCTGCGTCGAGGTAGTGAAGAAATATAAAACTCATTGCAGCTCACAGCAGCAAACAATCAAACGCAACTTCAAAGGTCGATCAGCGAAATAGTCGGAAGCACCTGTACTTGTATGAGGCACCTTCATCACCACCTCCACCCTGGTTTTAGGAAAATTATAAGAATTGAAAATCTTCAGTCAAATACCCTAAAAAGAAAATACTCCACGGTCTTCAAGAGAACACACACACACACACACTATATATATATATATATATATATATCAAAAGGGAACCATCTTTCAATAAGAGTCGATTCGTCAAACACCAGCTGAACTCATACTCATTTCTACCTAATCCATTTCCATTCTGTGAAATTAGCAACTGTTCAAATCCAGTTCAAGGGTCTTTCCTCTAGACTTACTCACACAATATTCAGCCCATACTTAGCTGTTATATTGAGCCGGCTTTTAAATCGACAGCATAGTTTGACCTCTCTCTTTGTGTGTTCACACCTGGTTTTCTCAACAATCAACCTGTTTTCTGAGAAACTACAAAAATCTGATTGTTTTATATCAACCCAATACAGACAGCTGTAGAGAAAATTATAACCACGATATTCTCAGAAGCAAGTTAACTGTGTCGCATAACAATCAGTTGATTTTTCACACACACACACACATACACACACACACATATATATATAAGTTGATCGGTTGGTTAGTTGGGTGGTTAGTTGGTTGGGTTTTATGGCATATCATACCATGCAGTTTACTTAATGCCGAATCCAGTTTTTATATATATAGAATATATATGATTTCTAAATAAATAGTTCGTTGGACACACTTCAAACAAGACAGACCTAATTTGTTCCCACCTCGTTAAGTGGCTGCATGTATTGCTATGTAACATTTTCAGTCATTGGTTCACACGCAGTTGAATGGTTAAACAGTTCTATTTGACCAATAGATAGGACCCTAACAGATTCTTTGTCTCTGGGTCAGAATAGAACTGGAAGTAATGGCAAGGAAGAGGTACTCCACATTCCCCGAAGCTCCATCAGATGGTTTTGTGTTATATCAAGAACACTTTTTTGTGGGAGTGGGGGGCTCTTAATCCTCTGCAGAGATGCAGTCGGTGTATTCTACAACCCCAGCCAATAAGGTTGAATCAGAAATAATTTCCGCTATTAAAACCAAGTTGTAACTTCGCCTTTCACACCTTTACTGTTTTATACGCAACTGTAAATTTCTTGATTAAAATGTGCTTTTCTTAGATATTCTTATTTCAGTAGTAGAAGAGTGGGCTACATGATTTGGTTTATAATCTCAGGCTCGTAACATGGAGAAACTGAAAGTGAATATTCAAAATGTAACGTTCGGGGAGTTAAGAATAACAAAAACACGACAAAAACAGAAAACAAAATTTGTAGTGTTTATAACCTAGGTATCATTACAGACCACTACGCTTGAAAAGAATTTTTAAGTTTCTTTCTTACGTTATGTCATTAAGAGATGAACCCACAACCAGGACGCTCACCAAACCTCGATTAAGATGCTTGACAAGAATTAGAGGAACGTAATCTGCGCAAACGTACTCGAGAATTAGCACTTGACTTTAACACATCCTACTCCTCAATCTGCCGCCACTTGAAAAAGATGGGAAAAGTAAGCGAGTTCGACGTTGGGTTCCTCATACTTTCAGGGAAATAAGTCAGGAAGATTGCATATCCAGAGCGACAAGTTTTCTTTTAAGACAGAGAAATGACAAGTTTATCAAGAATATCAATCCAGGTGACGAAAAATGGGTCTTTCAAGACAACATTCAACGCAAAAAGCAGTGGACTGACTAGAATGAATCTCTTCGGCCTAAGACAAAGGCAGAGCTTCATAGAAGAAAAATAACGCTGTGTGTTTGGTGGGATCACGGCGGTAATATTCATTTTGAGTTTTTAAACCGAAATCAGACACTCAATGCTGGCTTGCATTCGCAACAATTACGATGTGTGCTGGAAAATCTTCAAAGAAAACCCACCGCACTCGTCAATGGGAGAAACGTTGTGCGCAAGGCCACATTCAGCAAGAATCAAGCAGGAAAATAAATTGTTATATAATTGCGGAATGATTTTTTTATATTAATCATTTTTCGTTAATTATATTTTGTCATTCAGTTTGGAGCTGCCAGGCAGGCAGACAAATTTTGTCTCTGCCATTGTGACATAGAGAATTGAGTTCTCTGCCATGGAGTCGAGAGTTTGGAACTGACTTTGGGCCATGTAAGATAGACGATTTTGTCTCTGCTATTTGGTGCATAGAGAATTGAGTTCTCTGCCATGGAGTCGAGAGTTGAAGTTGAGTTAAGACCATGGTGTTGAGAAGTTTGGGTTTCGATCGTTGAGGCATACGGTTAAGTTTTCGGGTCCCGACCAGCGAAAATGAAAGATCTAAAATTCCACGAGCTGTGCCGAGCGTTTGAGTTTTGCTAGCATAATATGATACGAAAGACTTTTAAGAATTGTGTCTCTCTCCTCGTGTCGAAGAAAGTCCAGAAGTTAATAAAAATTTGTACCTGAACAACGGAGTCGCCTGTGTATTTGTACCCACATGTATTTGTTAACGTGTATTTGCATACGCCTGTTTTTTCCCGTATTTGAAAATGTATTTGTACATGTACCGTTGGATTAATATATCATTATGGTAATAGTTGTTATTGATATATTGATATTATTATGGTTGTGAGTATACAGCAGAATTGGTCTGTTTTTTTCTACCCTAACCACCGGATTCACCAGAGCTTGCACCAAGTGATTTTCATTTTTTTCATTTTTTACACAATACACTGAATAACATAATTTTCTTTAGAAGATCAAGCGAAAATGTTTGCGCACGAACTCAACAGAAATTATTTATGACATAGCCCAATACATATATATATATATATATATATATATATATATATATTGAGAGAGAAAGAGAGAGGAGGGCTCGATGAAAGTTCATCAGCTGACTAAGGTACCCTCTAGTAATTAAATGAAATTTATTTTTCAACATAATCTTCCTAGTGGTATCAAAATATCTTCTATCAGTTTTGCCGTGCTTGGATCCCACTGTTCAAAATTGGTGAGATGCAATGTCATCACATGAACTTT
The DNA here is from genome assembly GCA_963585895.1 of Sepioteuthis lessoniana. Lineage (NCBI taxonomy): Eukaryota > Metazoa > Mollusca > Cephalopoda > Myopsida > Loliginidae > Sepioteuthis > Sepioteuthis lessoniana. The sequence goes on along the minus strand of OY757915.1, from coordinate 42,946,361 downwards.
TTTTATTTATGAACTTTTCAGCCCATCCTGATATATATATATATATATATATATATAGAGAGAGAGAGAGAGAGATGAGATGAGATGGGTGGCAAGTGGGCGTTCAACTGCTAATTTGTAGGGTGTTGCTTCCAGGATTTGTTCAAAACATCATGCAGCATCCTTCTGAAGTTCTTGTCATTAAGCTATACAGTAGTACAAGCACGATTACAACATGGAAGAATTCCCGTTTTATTTTATCCGAAATGCAAGAACACGGCTAAGAAGGTTGGTTGGTTGTTTTGTTTTACGGCCTATCAATTCTTTTCCGGTCATTAAACGTCGAAATAAATCATTTCGGTTTGGTTTGGTTTTATGGCATACCAACTATTGTAGGTTATTTAATGCCGAATCCATTTTTATATTTATAAACAGTTCTATTTCAAACAATTCAGTTTGGCATATGTACAGTTTTTTTGTTGTTGTTAAATAAAAAGAGTTCTATTTCAAACAATTCACTTTAGCGTAAGTACACAGTTTCGTTATATTTAACCCATAGATAGGACCCTATCAGGTACTATGACTTCGGGCCAGAGTGGGCCTGGTACTCCACACTCTCGAGAGTTCCAGCATTATTGAACATCATCATCAGATTGTTGAGTATCATATCCAGGACACTCATTGTAGGATCTTACCCTCTGTCGAGATGCCGTCAATGTATTCTGCAGCCCTAGCCGACTGGGTCAGGCTAAGAAAGGAAAAGCTGAAGAGAGAAACGGATTCTCTTTTAATAATAACACAATATGATGCTATAAGAACCAATTAAAAGCAAAATAGAAAATGTAGGTTTTGTGGTGACAGAGATGAAACTGTAAATTTCTTAATAAACGAAAGTAGCTAACCGACACATAAAGTATCCAAGAGTAGACATGATTGGTAAGGAGAGATAATCCCCTGGGAATTGTGCGTGAAATTAACATTTGCTGACAAATGGTTAATACAGAAACCATATTCTCTCCGAGAAGATGCGATGCATAAAATTTTCTGGGACCAGAATTCCTTGCTAGAAGACCAAACCTATTAGGTTTATTATTAGAAATATTATTATTATGTAACTCTTGTAACTCTTTGAGAGTTTTTCGCACCAATGTTAGCTGATCATCCTTTACTAGAGTGTGAGTGAAAGCAAGTCTCCTCAAGCCTCCAGGACTCTTCTCAATATTCTGGCCAATCATAATAATGCTCAAGTCTGGACGGTCTCCGCTTGTGCTCCGATTTCTAAGTCTTCCAGTCCCTTTATCAAGCCCCCGGAGATTGCCTCGAGCGCACCAATTACAATTCAGATCACTGTAATATTCCGTTCCATTATTTTTGTTAGTTCTCTAGCAAGGTCTAGGTACTTATCTCTCGGCAAAGTTCTCTATTCGGCTGGTTCTCTTTCTTTTTTTCTTTTTTTTTTTTTGTGTGTTAATGATCGCTACGTCTAATGTTCTGACCGGGATTCTTTGATCTGTTTGCATCTCCAAATCGCAGGGAATTTTCAGTGCTTTATTCTGCAGAACGGATTCTTAGTTTTGCATATACCGCATCTTCGAATGGTCAAATTTAAAGTATTTGTACAAATCCATCGTGGGATAACAATTATTATAATCATCATTATTTTACTCTTTGTGGATTTTTCGGACCAGCATTTGTTGGTGGGCTTCCACTGGAGTCTGGATGTTTGCAAGTCTCCTCAGGTCTACAGGACTTTTCTCAGTATTCTAGCTGATCATCACCATGCAATGATCTGGATTATATCCATTCTTCCTTTGATTTCTGATTCCTTCTGTCTTTTTTCCAAGCCTTCGGGAGCCGTTCCAAGTGCACCAACTATAATTGGTATCACCATCACTCTTATTTTCCACAGTTCTTTCAGCTCTCGGGCAAAGTCAAAGTATTTTTCTATTTTTTCGCTTTCTTCTATTTTCACTCTGTGCTTTGCCGGAATGACGCAATACACAAAATAGCAAGTACTTTTTATTCTCTTTTTTATTATTATTATTATTATTATTATTATTATTATTATTATTATGTGACTCATATGAGAGTTTTTCACGTCATCGTTAGCAGATGGTTTTTTACTGAAGTTTGAGTGTCAGCAAGTTTCCAGAACTTTTCTCAGTATTATGGCCAATCTTAATCATACTCTAGTCTGCATGGTCTCTACTTGTCCTCTGATTGTTAAGTCCTTTAGTCCTTGGTTATCGCCGCTTTTTACTACTTTCTAACATAGACTTTTAAAAAATCTTGGCACAGATGCGCTATTTATTTAATTTCCATTTACAAATCGAATTCTGTTTAGTATTACCTTATTTTATTATCATTTTCCTAAAATCCTCCAATTTAATCTAAAAATATTTTCCGCAATTGCTTTATTTGATTTAATTTGGCAATTCGTTGTAAAAATATATTACTCAATTAGCAAAAAATTCCAATAGGTTAGTAGATTTAGTCATTGAAATCTGTCTTAACAGTAAATTCAGTTCGAGAATTGATATTGAAAAAAAAATATCTTCTATGATTTGAAATTTCAATAATTATTTTGAGAGATCATTTCAATTAGATCACTTCTAATTTTTCTCTCAAGAAAAGTGCTTGATCATGATTTCTTTAATCTCTTTATATAACTGTGATATTTGTACTTTTTAAAAAAATTACTTTTCTCATTCGTCTTTGTATACTTTATAATCTCAATATTACACTCCAATTTCCATGTCTAGACACAGAAACCGAGGTCTTTATGAGGACTTTTAAGAGTTTTATATATACTTTAAGATGCCATTTACCTCCCTTGAAAGAAAATTTCTAACCTTTTAGTCAAATATTCCATTTGCCCTTGATAGAATGGACAAAATAGATTTATTTATTTATTTTTATTTTTTTGGGGGGGTTTTATGACATATCAACCATTGTAGGTTATCTAATCCATTTTTATCAAATCCATTTTTATACGAATGAACAATTCTATTTCAGACATTTCAGTTTAGCATAAGTACGCAGTTTAAATATCAAAACATTTCTATTTCAAGTAATTCAGTTTAGCTTAAGTACGCATTTTATCATAGATATAACCCTAACAGGTGCCAGAATGGACCTGGAAATGATGGTAATGAAGGGGTGCTCCCTATTCCCCAAAGCTCCAGCATTATCGGAACCTCACCATCAGATTGTTTAGTGTCACCAGGACATTCGCTTGGGAGGTCTTAACTCTCTGTAGAGGTGCAGCCGCTGTATTCTACAGCCTCAGCTGTCTGGACAAAGACCAAATAGGATCGGCTGTTTAAATATATCATCCAAGGAAACCCACGAAGGAAAAAAAAAACTTGCTTTCTAGTGTATTTTGCCGTTCGAATGGATCATACAATGAAAATAAAGGAAAATGAAAAGCTCGATAAATACCCGGATATTGCCAAAAGCCACCCAGAAGAACATACTTGTAACTCGCGGTACTAAAATCCCTTGCTCGAATTTTAAACCAATGTTTTTCTCTGTATGCTTGTCTTGGGCGTATATCATTTGACAGTAAACGTTAATCTCTTGCACATTACCTAGTCGATTACCTTTCCTATCCAGTCATGCCTACTCTTTGATTGCAATAACTATGACGGTGCAATCAGTGTAATTCTGCCTTCATAACTTTCCTCTCATGTAAAATCCATCACGGAAAGCAAACGTTAGTAAATTAGTCTTCTAAACATTCGAGAGGGAAGCCGATTCTCACTTGACCTCCTCATACATTTTTCTTGTGCCGAGAGACCTGGCACAAGAAAAATGGGAAAAAGAGACTTCATCTTTGATATAATCCAATGAGTTATTGTTTGGTAAGAACAAAGTAGATAGATAGATAGATAGATAGATAGATAGATAGATAGATAGATATTGGTTGGTTGGTTGTCTTTTACGGCATGGGCTATTTAAAGTCTATTCTTATATATACGCATTAAATATATATTTGTAAACAAAAGATTTGGAGATAAAATTGTTTAACGACATAGTGTAGTGCTAATTAAATTGTTTCAAATGCTGCTATCTAACACTAATTATTCTATTTAATATGATTCATTTGTTTGCACATATTCAAATGGTTTCAAGTATATTAAATGATTAAACAGCTCTGTTTTACCTATAGGTGCTTCCCTAATAGGTACTACCAATCCGTGTTTGAGTAGACCATGAAGTAATGGCAATGGAGGAGTACTCCACATTTCCCAAAGCTCCAGGATGAGAGACTCACCATCATATTCTTTTTGTGTCATGACCAGAACACACATTGTGTTGGGGTATATTATCCCTCAGCAGATATGAAGTCGGCGTATTCTACAGTCCCAGCTGACTAGGCAGACAGATAAATTGGTAGATATAAACAGTTTTGGATAACTTGATTGGGACAGAAGGAGTATATATATATATATATATATATATACATAGATATGACAGATGCAGACTACGTAAATGATCTTGCACTTATCGCAAATACACAAGAGCTAACAAAATATCTATTGCGTAACCAAGAGCAAGTTGTGCAAGATACCGGCCAATCTGTGAATGCAAATAAAACAGAGTAAATATGTTTTTGACAAAAAGAGACATCTCTACTTTAAGGGGTAAGCCTCTAAGATTAGTTGACCAGATTACATACCTCTGCAGCAAAATCTCATCTATAGAAAATGATGTCAGCATACATTAGCGAAGGCTTGGAATGCTATCTAAAGGTTACTAATCATATGGAAATCTAATCTATCTGATAGAATAAAACTGGATTTCTTCCAAGCTGTAATTGTGTCAGTACGCCTATATGGATGCACTACCAGGACTCTTACAAAACACACAGGAAAAAAGCTAAATCGGAACTACACAAGAATGCTGCGTGCTGTCTTGAACAAATGCCCGGACGCAGCACCACACTGTACATTCACCTAACTCTCATCTCATAAAAAATAGAAGTATGACGAACAAGACATGCTGAGTACTGATGAAGAAGTAGGGATGACCTCATAAGCTTCATTCTCCGATGGACTCTTTCATATGTGCTAGTGTTGACCAATCAGTTCCGCGAGGACACCTGATGCGGTCTAGAACACTTGCCAGAGTCAAGAGATGATAGGAATGGATGGCGAGACAGTCAAAGAATTCCGTGCTGCTAGCGCGACTCAATGATGATGAGATAGATAGATAGATAGATAGATAGATAGATAGATAGATAGATAGATAGATAGATACTCTTTTTGAAGACAAAACAAGTTGATATTTGTGAAGATAACGTTAAAAAAGAAGATAGATAGATAGATAGATAGATAGATAGATTGCTTAATTAGAGGGGTAAATTAAGAGATAGATATGAACAAATTGAAATAGAGTGATGTAGAGAAATTGGAATAAATTGAGAGGGATAGATAGATAGATAGATAGATAGGGTTGGATTGACATAAGTATGTAGAGAACTGGATAGATAAAAACAGACGCACGAAAACACACACACACACACACACACACACACACACACACATATATATATATGCCTCGGTGATTGTGTCGGTGTGTGTGTATCAGTATCTCTCAGTCCAATTATACAAACGTTTGAATTTGTATTATATCCTTATTTAACAACTTTTTACTTGCAAATATCATTTACATCATAACTCCTTCACTGTCAATGCACTTAATTCCTTTTTGAATATTAATCCCTCTATTAATCAGTAAATATTTGATATATAAACATTGAGCTATGAGTAAGATGGGGTACTTATTGTGCACACTCGAATATATATACATATACATATGTGAGTATGTAGGTGTATGGGTGTGTGTTACTGATAAATCAAGTAAAATAGATCTTTGCAGAGATTTGACCTATGAACTAGAAATTATCAAACCCTTACCTTATTTTAGTTATATTGATTAATGATAACAAATTATAATCAAAAGATTCATCATGAATCCATTAATAATAATTGCCGTATCGATTTTTACTCATTTCAAAATACCAAAATAAAGAATGGAATAACCATAAGTTTTTAACTTAGACCCCTTAGAATTTCTTGTTTCAAAATTTGATGGAAAACTTGATGGATAGATAGACATGGACAGTAAATAATATGATAGAACTGTATTACAACGTAATTTTTATATTAATGCTATATCACACGTTGCTTCCAACAGATGATGCACTGACTGTAATCACAAACCAGAATGTGTCAGTAGCTAACTGTATGTTTGATGGTCGGCCTATACGGCAGGTATAGGTCTGTCTCAGGATTTTGAGCCAAAATATTGAGGCTAACTTATATCCCAGGTCGACCTGTGTAATGGGATATGTTTGATTAAAGTTAAAAAGAGAATTTCAAGAGAAGGATAGAGTTGTACTACCTACATAATGGACTCGCCCTCCTCCATAAATACACGTCAACGAGAGCGTCAGACGAAAAGTGCACCAATCAGCGTGACACAATCACGTGTGATACCATTTGCGTAGTGGACGAATAGTCGCTATCCCACTGGACTCTCAGCTTCCTATCAGCTAACAACTGTTTAACCAGGTTCACTTGTATCTTGCTTTTATTACTTGAATATATATGTTTTTTTATCAACCCTTTTTGTGTTCTCCGTGTCTTTCTTTTTGTCAGCATCACAACAGAGAGAGAGAGAGAGAGAGAGAGAGAGAGAGAGAGAGAGAGAGAGAGAGAGAGAAAAATAAAAAAAAGCAGACAGAGAGTCCACTGGAATGATCAGGTGACCACTGAGTGACTCAGGCCAAAGCATTTGTTGTAGGTCAGCCATTCGCGGGCGAATGACCACGGTAATTAGAAATGAATAAAAAGAAATCGGAAATCCAAATCTTCTGCGCAGGTGCGGAATCACCTTCCCCTGCCACCAGTTGGAGTTAAGTGAACAAATTAGGTTTGAAAATTTGTTGGCTTGGAGATGTGATGAGATAAAGAAGAGAGTTGAACACCATCCAGAGAAATGTGTAGAGAAACGAAAATTACGAGCTCTATTTAGGGGTGAGCAATGAAGAGGAATCTCATACCAGATCCGAAACTTTGAAGACGAAAACAGCAAACAAGCACGTTAGAACTACAAAAGAAAACTCGAAAGAAAATTCAAGATTCGTCTTCACTCTCTTTTCCTCAGGGCATGCTGTTTCTCTTTGTCCAGCTAACGCAGGTGACTCAGTTTTCATACTCTGTTTCATTCTCTCGACGACTACTTTAAAAGTGTAGTAGCGAATAAACGTTTGTGAAGTCAAGGTTTTGTGTCTTCGCCACTTTTCTCGCGGCGAGGTTACAAACGGGCCTGACAACCACTTAAGGCGTTGCAATAAACGCATTAACCCGTTCGCACGTGTTGGAACGAACGTTTATTTGATATGTTATGGTATGCAGTACGCTGAAATTTCCGGTAGTATACATAAGAAATAACAGAATAATTGTTGAATCCATCAATTATAACACTACCTGATTGTTTCAACTAGTATCCTTAAATAGTTCAATTAATTCTAAATAGTTACAATATCCCTTGTTTGAATTAACTTCATTGATTATTAATAACCTTTATCGACATGCAATATTTCCGATATGATTTTTTTATCAAAATATTTTCAAACCTTGATTTTAGAATGCAAACTTCAAACAAAGGCACTATTTTATTCAATATTAACAAGATAAATAAAAATGATTTTTTAAACTTCTGGGTGATTATTTTTGAAAATTAATAAAAAAAATCATAATTCTTACAAAAAGTAAAAAAATAAAAAAAATGATATCATAGCAATGACGTCATCTTTTGAAAAAAAAAATTAAACACGAAAGATTGAAGCCAGTATATTTTGAAAACTATCGCTATTACTGGTAATAGACCGTAATTTTTTTTTCCCTTTTTTAATTGAAAATTTTTTTCGGGCACGGCCTAATGAGTAGAGTGTTTGCCAATGGTCCAGGAGACTGGGGTTCAATCGCAGGTCAAGATAGACCAAAGACTTAAAAAATGGTACTTGATGCCGCCTTGCTTAACACTCAGCATTATAAGGTACGGATCAAGGGTAAAGTAGAGCAATCCAGGGAAAGGAGTAGCAGCCTTCCCTACACCTCGATGTAGTAGCTATTGAAAAGGAAGTCTTTGAGTTATCCTCGACTTTGGTCGGCAAATTTACTATTTCTTGCCCTGAAGAGGATTTGACAAAAATTACCCGAGCAATGGTATACTCTCATATATAAAAAATACATCCACAAACAATTTTCATTCTTTATGGTAGACCGGTCTAAAACAGGAAATATCTAAATTATGTACACTTAAAGTTTTGCAATTGTTAGATGAAAATAGATTTTACTCAACACTGATTTTTTTCCCTTGCAGTGCTTAATATCGATAGAATGGTCCATGTATGCGTGTTAAAATCTTGATACATATATCACACTCTCTCTCTCTATATATATATACTTATATATATATATATAGAGAGAGAGAGAGAGAGGGAGAAAGAGCGAGAGAGATTGGGATAGGCTGATATGAATAGATAGAAACAGACTCATACATATATATATATATATGTGTGTGTGTGTGTGTGTGTGTGTGTGTTGCTGTAAAGAAAGAAAGAAAGAAAGAAAGGGATTAAAAAACAGACATACAGACCGAGACAGATAAATAAGTATGAACCGGATATATAGAAATTGTTGACCGGTTTGAGATGAGAAAGAAGCAGATATATATATATATATATATATATATATATATATATATATATATATATTGACAGACAGACACATATATGTATACATGTACGGGGTGTCCCAAAAATGTATACACATTAAAAATAATTGTAAACGTATTGTTTAATTAGATTTTATTATTTTTGAAATAATAAAATTCTAATTAAACACTACGTTTATAATAATTTTTTCTTAGGTATGAATCGACGTGGGGTTGAACCCTTCCCCCAGCAGGTACAGGTCTAATGGCTCGGTCATATATATATATAAGGAGAAAGAAAGAAAGAAAGAAAGAAAGAAAGAAATCGACGAAGAAGCAGGATTTAGATAGATATAAAGACAGACAGACAGACAGACGAAGAGAAAACGTACTGAAGATCTAGAAATTGTTCATCTCTTCGAGAAGAGGAATGAATGGACATATTTGATCCCACTTAGATATAAACATATTGTGATGGATTGGGATTATCGAGTGTTGCCTAAAAGATAGCTACGGATGGTACGGTCGAGATACAATGGGAGTTAATTTCATAGACCTTCAACATGCAATTTTTGGTAAGTCATGAATGGTGTCGAAAAGAAACTGGGCATGACTTGGAGTTGCATAGGAACGGCTATCCTTGCTGTTTGGGTAATGCACCATCAAATACAAGTGCACGTGATTCGGAAGCTAATCTAGCCTTTCAATCAAACGTGACGTTCTGTCAAACACAAAATGCGCACGTAAGGGCGCCTTTGGTATGTGTAAAGGTTAGCAAGCTCGACTAGCAAACCTACTCGGGTGAGTTCGAGTCTCATTGGACGTCACTTTCATTTGGCCTTGTGCCACATCTGAGCAAAACGCTCAGTAAATTACCTCACATGCGCACGTACACACACACATGCATGTGTTTATCTTCCTATATATATATATATAGGGTTGTTTGGTAGGGTTTTAGGTCATATCAACCCTTGTAGGCTATTTAATACATAATGCTGTTTATACAAATACATTACACACACACACACACAAACACACACACACACACATTTTTTATGTTTTAATAACCTGAAAAAGAAAATTAATTTAGTTCGTTTAGGGAGGAATTTAGAATTATTTTATCTTTTTCGGGTTATGAGGAAAAAATTATGGCTAAGTCACCAAGGAGAAGACGGTCAATGAAACATAATATATATATATATATATATATATATATATATATATAGGGTGGAACGATAAAATTGTCGCCCTAGAAAAGACGACATGATTCCATTCCCGCTTTATGAAAACCGGTTTTCTTTTTTTTTTTTTGTTGCAGACCATGTATTAGTTGGCCAGTTGTGTACAAATCCCAAGAGCGATAGGAGCCTTCTATCATGTCTGAAAGTGACTCTATGTTCAACGAGCGAGATCGGAGATGCGCCGCTCTACAACCCATGCTCTCTACCGACAATTGCCAGCACCCTCAAAAGGCAAATCCGGATTGCCACGAATAACAGGGACGTACCCAGGGTGATGAAAACAAAGTTTCCGGCTACGGTTATGGTCTTTGGTGTGGTTTCAAGTGAGGGCCACATCATGCCACCTCACATCTTCGAAGTCGGCTTGAAGTTGGTACCTGGATGTGCTGAAGAGTGTAGTGATCCCCTGGTGCAATCAGGTGGCCGGTGGCAAACCCTGGGTATGGCAGCAGGACTCGTCGCCGGCACACAAGTCCAAAGAGACCAAGGCTTGGCTTCAGAAGAAGTGCTACGACTTTGTACCCTTCTCTCACTAGCCTCACTCCTCCCCCCCCAATCTGAACCCGCTGGACTACTTCGTTTGGTCATACGTCGAGAACATCACCAACATGACCTCCCACAACACCAAAGCCAACTTGATCACCGCCATCCGCCGAGCATTCGCCGAGCTCCCGTCGGCGATTGTGGAAAAGGCATGCTCCCAGTTCCGGATCCGTATCTTGGCGGTGATTGAGGCTGAAGGCGGCTACATTAAATAGATGTCAGCTCTACTGCATAATCAACTTACCTGAATTGATTTTTTCAATAAAAGTTTAAAAATAAAGCTGTAGTGTTGTTTTCTTTAGGACGACAATTTTATCGTTCCACCCTGTATATATCAATAGATTCTATAGTTAGAGTTAAACGGAATTCTCCAAAGTGAGTACTTAATGTAAACTTGATAACAAATCTAAACATATATAAATAAGTTATGGCAAAGCAAAATATCATTGAGAAACAAGAAAATCAAAAAGTACATTCCATTATGAATGGGCCCATCAGATGTTAGTAAAAAGTAAAGTCGGTGACCTTAGTCGATGTTGACTCGATGGCTCCCTTTTCTATAGGTACTACACCGAGGTGTAGGGGAGGGCGCTACTCCTTCTTCTGGATTACTCCACTTTACCCTTGATCCTTAACTTATAATGCTGAGTGTTAAGCAAGGCTGGATCAAGTACGATTTTTTGAGTTTTTGGTCTGACTCGGCTTGGGATTGAACCCCGATCTCCTGGACGATTGGCGAACCCTTTTACTCATTAGGCAAAAAAAAAAAAAAAACTCTTCTTTTAACCGTTAACTTGATAATGAAATGAAAATCAAAAGAGATCAGTACCGAAGAACAGACGGAAATGAAGATATAAGGTAATCACTCATTACAAATCTTAACAGAGATATATAACGATTTTTGTTTTCATAAATAATTGAGTTATGACATGTGAATCTTTACGTAAGATAAAAATGTTCCCCAAAGTTAACTGTTAAAAGAGAATTTTCAAAATAATATCTAATGAACCCATTGAACGGATGGAATAAATCCATAACGGAATATACTTACTGATTTTCTTGCTTCTCAATGATATATATATATAATTTGTAAATGGAAATTTTGTAGGTTATTTATTGACAAATCATGTTTTTATATATATATTGAATATATTATTTGCAAATACATTTTGCAGATAAACACAGCTAAAGGATCAAACAGTTCTATTTCTTACAATTCAAATAAGCAAGTCAACAAAATTTAATGGTTCCAAGTCTATTTATGACTAACGATTCAATTAAACATCAGTCATTTGTTTACACAAAGTTACATGACCAAACAGATCTATTTCAAACTATTCAATTTAGTATAAGTCATTTGTTTGCAATCAGTTTAAATGTGAAACAGTTCCACTTGACCCATACGAGGGACTCCATCTCGTGCTACTGCTCCAAGGCCAGAGTGTGCCAGGGAACAATGGCGATTAAGGGGTATTTTCCATTCCCTAAAGCACGAGCATAACTGGAGCCTCACCATTTGATCGTTTAACATCATAATCAGGACATACATTGGTGGGGGTCTTACGCCCCTACAGAGAAGCAGTCAGTGTATTCTACAGCATAGCCGACTGGGCTTGATAATTCTTAGCAACATTCACAACTTCAAGTCGCTGTTCTTAATGAAAATAATTTACATCTATATGGTATAAATCATTCCTATCAAATACGAATATTTTTAAACCAATCAATTTAATTCATTGATAGGACCCTACCTGTTACTACCACTCATTGTTGACGTGGACCTGGGAGTAATGGCAATGATGAAGTACTTAATACTTTCCAGATCTCCCAAACAGTATTCTCGCCATCAGATGCAGTTTAGTGTCATATACAAGATTCTTTTTTAGGAACTCACTCATAACGACTCCGCAGTTCATCTCTTTAACCATAACACCACGAGGACACCCCGTCTTTTTTTGGGACGGGGTATTAGCACTCTGTATGGTCACCGTATTCTAAACCCAGACAGGCTGTTTAGCAAGGAAGACTGTACAGGATGCAGACGACACTATCCCTCATGTACAGGCATTTATATATGCAAACAGACAGAGCTTAATTTGAAATCTGACCAAAATCGTCTTCAGGTTTATTATTGTCATATTTAATTACTCGAAGTCTTTGAATTCGACGAGGGGAATATCTATAGAATTCTATCGATGGATTAAGGTGAACAGGGCAGTCGGAGATTATCGATTATTGATAATCGAATTATGGTATTAAATGAAACACGATTTTCTATGATCGCTCACTGGATCTACAGTCGTTGATCAGTTTATTGCTTCAGTGGGTTTGACTGTGTTAACATTCCTATTTTCAGCCTTAAAATTGGGTAGTATTTAGTTTGTCGTAATTATTCATATATAATACGCACAAATGTATAACACGCAATAAGTTTGTCTTAAAATTCTGAAAAAAAAAGGAAAAAAAAAGTATCTTGAATATAATGAAAAAAACTTATACAGTAACCTGATTTGGTGTTGAAGGCACTACTTAAGTATTGTGCCTTGGGTATGCATAATCAGGCGAGACCCATCCCTTTCCAGGTCTAAAACTGGTTTGAATTCAGAGTTTTCTTTCTCCTTGATTGGTCGCCATACCATGGGGAAAATGTCCAATCTGCCTATCATTTAATAATAACTGGAGAGAGAATAGTTAGATTCATGCCTTTCCTAAGAGGATTCGCGCTATGTGAAACAGCCTCGGGAAGAATTTGAACTAGGGTAACTATGTCCATTTCCTACAGTGATGTAGGTTATTCAATGCCAATGTCATTTTTGCAGAAAAGTAATGATACTATTTCACCAAGACCTGGGGGAATTAGGGGCTCTATCCATTTCCCACGGTTTTTAGTCCGAAAGTGAACACAGGAGAGCGAATAGAGTTCGAACTTGTATATACTTCAGAATACACAATATTCCCACCGCAGCCAAATGAATAGGTACTTGAAAAATAAAATTATAGGACACATTATATATATATATATATATATATATATACACACACACACACACACACACACATATATATATATATATATATGAAAATAAGTGAAAAAGTTGATAAAACGAAACACATATAATGGGTTCAATAATCCGTTTTCTGTGTTTCTGTTCATCCACTTTTTCATTAATATTTCACATCTCGTCGGATTTTTAAAAAATCTACCATTTCTCTCTCTCTCTCTCTCTCTCTCTATATATATATATATATATACCTTGATGGGAATTACACGGGAATGCTGTGAAGTTTGAACCAAGTCCTGGAAGGAACACCCCACAGCAATCGGTAAATAGTAAGATAACTTTGAATGTGTAACCTTAGTAAAGCAACTGGTCTATGAGACTGAAAACCTTGAATTCAAACCTGTTAAACTCTGCTTAGAAATTGACCTTGTGTCGTATCCTCTTCGAGCTGAGGTGTTGGAATAATACACACACGGGCATGGACACACACCCGCACATTCGTGCACAAACACGTAGATTTCAAAAAGAGAATCCAGCTGTGTCTTAGGGGTAAAATAAAAATACAGCGGAAATGCCACACGGATTGCGTGGATGGGATGTCGGAGGGAAGAGAAACCACAAGGTACGTTCGTGTCCAAAAATATACAACGATGAAGTTTTCAACCCCGAAACACAGAGCTGTGAGCCAAGGGCATAGAAAAGAGGAGACACTAGCCGTCACGCCGTCTGGGCGTTGGTCTGGGGTGGAAAGAACCAGATGTTCCCGGGCTGAGAGGTAGAAAAAAGATTAACTGTACAAGATTCGCTTGCGTCGAAAGCGAGTATGATCACAGAACGAAGAAGAAACGAAGATGATTAAATTTTGAAATCGGTCCTGTGCCAGAGGGAAGAAGTAAGGTTCTCTGAGATACTATCTTTCTCTACATGTATATATAAGCTATTCCTGACACTCTCCTTACACAACTAATTTCGACTATTTCGTAATAAAAAAAGAGATGAATGTTTTTTACATATAAATGCCATTGTCTTTGGTTTGGTTTGTTTGGGTTTCCTGGCATATCAAACATTTTTAGGTTATTTAGTGCCAAATCCATTTTTACACAAATAAACGGTTCTATTTCAAACAGTTCAGTTTAGTTGTGAAATGAATTATCATGACCTGAAAATCCGATAAACACTTGTATGCGACATACGGAAACATTGGACAGCCGTTTCGACCTTATTAGGTCTCATCAGCTGTGTATACTGTGATCTCCCCCACTGGAGATCGGGCCAGCGACCACAGAATGCAGAACCGAAACTCTACCACTGAGCCAAGAATTCACATCGCACACGGTATACACATCGCACACGGTATAAACTTCTGATGAGACCTAATAAGGACAAAACAGCTGTCCAGTGGTTCTGTATGTCGCACACAAGTGTTTGCCGGATTTTCTGGTCATGATAATTCAATTCACAATATAATTCCATTACTAAAAGATGACAATTCAGTTTAGCATCAGTACACAGTTTAATTGTCAAAAACATTGCTATTTCATGCTAATCAGTTTAGTTAAAAAAAAGAATCCAGTTGAGCGTAAGTACAGTTTCAATGTCAAAACAGTTTTATTCAAGCTCTTCAGTTTAGCATAAGTACACAGTTTAAATGTCAAAAACAGTTCTATTCATGCAATTAAGTTTAGCATAAATACGTAGTTTAAATGTCAAAAGAGTTCTATTTCAAGAAATTCAGTTTAGCATAAATATGCAGTTTAAATGTCAAAACAGTCCCATTTTAAGCAATTCAGTTTAGCATAAGTACGCAATTTAGTGCTATTTAAACCATCAGGTTCTCCCACTCGGAGTCAGAGAGCAGCTGGGAGCGATGGGGATGAAAGGGTATTCCGCGTTCCCCAAAGCTGGAACCTCACCATCAGATTGTTTAGTGTCATTAACAAGACACTCGTTTGGAGGAGTGTTACCCCTTTGCAAAGATGCAGTTGATGTATTCTACATAGGATTGTAAGCTTTAAATGACCTGCAGGGTTTGATATACCATAAAACACAACCATCCAACCAACCAAACTAAGCCGAAGATACCGCGCTTCGTTTTGTTTGCATAATGTTCCACGAGAAGAACTAAAAAAAACTTGGCGTGTAAAGGTGGTTCTGCATATGCTTAGAAAGATATGAATAAAAATAGGATGAAAAATAAATGTAACAGTGGATATACTAAAAGCATTAACAACGGATTCAGTTCAGAATATTTCTTTCTTATTTATTGAAAGAACTTTTTCAAGTGACAAAAAAGATTTTTTGTAAAGTTTCGTAAAAAAAAAGGAAATAGATAAGAGTGTACAAAAGCGAATATGAAAGGGGTTAGGGTCTAAAGACAAAAGACAGAAAAGGGAAAAGGGGAAATAGATCTAGGATTGAGCGGTAGGGGTAGGGGTTGTTGGTTTTGAATTAATTTCAGTGATAAAAAAGGGAGAGATAATATGAGGGGGTAGGTCTTGTGGGGGAGAAATGGAAAGGAAGTAAAAGAGGGGATGGTGACACGCATGTTCGGATGGTGGATTTGGGGGCCTAGGCACATCCTGTCCCGTCGAAAAGTTTTTGACTTCATCGGAATATCTAACTGAAAAAATTTTTATAATACTGAGGCACTGAAAGGGAAAAAATATGGATGTACTGAAGGAGAAAAAATTGTCTTGTTTTTTTTGTTAAAGTAAAAAGTAAAATAAATCGAGCCATTGACCTAATTAGTTGAGTGTTCATACCAAAGACTCAATAAATGGTACCAGATGCCACCTTGCTTAAAACTCAGCATTATAAGGTAAGGATCAAGGGTAAAGTGGAACAATCCAGTGAATGGAGTAGCGCCCTTCCTTACACCTTGGTATAGAAGCTATTGACTAAGGTCGTCAACTTTTTGTTAAAATGTTTTATTTATTTTCTATTTTGATATTATTGTGATGTACGGTGATGTTTGCTAAATAGGGCAAGATCTAGTAAAATCCATGTGTTTGAGGAATGCAGTTACTTATGTAAATGACGGCAGGTTCTAACAATCTGGGGGATTTTTTGCGATGAATGGATTCAATTAAATTGGCTTGGGAAAAATTGAAAGTGTGTTTGAGATGTAACATGTGGGGAAAAGGCCATTTCGGTCGTCATTTAATTTAATTGGTCGTTTGTGTTCGTATATTCTTTTTTCTAGACTGCGTTGGGTTTCGTCGATGTAATTTTTGTCATGGAATAGAACTGCCAAAAGATAAGACCACCTCTTCTATATATGTAATCAATTTTATTTTTTGCAACAGAGTTTCAATGCTGTAGCGTTTCATGATCATCATCATCATTATCAAACCATGCCAATAGGTCAGTGTTCCCTGATTCTCGCTCACAATCCGTCCCTATCTTCCATCGCCCTTGACAAGTCCTCTTGACTGCATTCAGTGTCCGCATAGAGCTGATGTATGTAAGTCATTGCTGGTTCAACCTACACAGGTGAACCTATATTGTGACGTTGCATAAATTATTATCTCAGGACAAGAGTTTATTTTATGCATATGTGACGTCGGGGCAGTCTGGCACTTGACCCTCCGCAAAATAAGTCCTAGTCAAGACTCCTGTTTCGAGCATAAGGTAACTGGCAAATAATATGGGGGTTAATTTGGGGCAAGACTCATCTCGACGCTGGCGAGGGGGTTTCCAATTTCACTTTCACATACCCCACCAAGTCCTTCCTTTTCATACCCCCTCGGATAGGTTAAAACAAAATATATTTCACTGTCGTCAAATTTCCAAAATTCCCTGGTAATGTTTTTAAGGCGAATAAGACATTCAGCGAGAATAACTGATAGCGATACGAAACTGAAAAAGATATGTGCAAAAGAAGGCAACTCGATAGATAAACGATATAACCAATAGATTTCAACACAAGGGGGCATTTAAAATGTAACAAAGCTG
The DNA here is from genome assembly GCA_963585895.1 of Sepioteuthis lessoniana. Lineage (NCBI taxonomy): Eukaryota > Metazoa > Mollusca > Cephalopoda > Myopsida > Loliginidae > Sepioteuthis > Sepioteuthis lessoniana. The sequence continues at coordinate 42,928,915 of OY757915.1, read as the reverse complement.
TAATAAGCGACGACCCAACAAATAATTATGTGATTTTAAGCAACAGTTCCTTTTTCTTTTTCTTTCTTTTTAAGGTACGGGGGGGGGTACCAGCAGACAGTCTTAAACACAAATGTCTCTCTTTCTTCTTTTTTCTTTTCTTTCTTTCTTCTTTCTTTCTTTTCTTTTCTTTTCTATCTTTTACATGAGAAAGTATCTAAGTCCGCTCACTAATTTACGGTTTATGAAACAAATCCTTTCAGTTTCTTTCTTTCCTTTTCTGAATGCATATATTTCCAATATTTAGGAAGGGTAGAAGGAAAAGCACTTTAAATTGTACTTATCTTTTCGAAGGCTCATTCTCCGGTTCCTTTCTTTTACGGGCGGGCAGCATTTCTCTAGAATCTGGCTGAAGGCGATTCTGCTATCTTCTGTCCAAAGATTCTGTTCTACTCTTTCCCCGGAGCTTGGCTAACTTGGCGTCTATCTCTTGCCAATGACTGTCCAGAACTAAAGATCCTTTTCCAAATTTCCTCTGACGAAAAGGTACTATTTTTTTTTTTGTGCTAAAGGCTCGGCCAATCATTTGGCCTCTTTCTTCTTCCTCTCCCCGTTCGGGCTACTACAGTGACCTACATTCCCTAATTTTCTCCACTTAATTATATGTCATGGAGTGCAGGTAGCTTTGTTTGACCTTCATTCCGACTGCTTGTTGGGGCTTGTTGGTTCAAACACTGAAGGGTAAGGGATATTAATCTTACTTTTTCTCTCTCAGTGGCATACCACGTCACAATATGTAGAAATCCACAAGAGAATCTCGCTTAGGAGTTCGTCCTTTCTACTTAAACAATGTCATACATTTCTTGATTGTCTTTCTGGGATGGTTTGTGAGATGGGAGGTAATTAGCTGTACTGCTGCTCTTTCTAGAGTGTTGGTTCCAAAATTTGTTCTAAGCAGAACCAAGTATTCGTTTTGATTGTATAATATTCCGAGAGAAATAATACAATTATGATATCCTTGGTTTAGAAGAAAATGAACATTTTAGGAAACATTGGAAGACATGTTCTTATTCAGAGTTTATACTGCTATATATAATAATAACTATTTTGGCATTAAAATATTCTACCTGAAATGAAAAAATACTGGTATCATCGGTTGAGAAAATTATAAATTGTTTATAAGTTATACTAATGAAACAGGTGAAAATAGTGTAAAATAAGTCATTTTTCTTTATCAAATTCCCCGAAATGTTGGTTTGTACCGATGAATTATATTTATTCTATTTCTTAATTTATTTTTTAGCTGTAATTGAAGAGACAAATTTATTGACGGTTTAAAATAAACTTTCTTTTGTATCATCACAAAAGAAAGTTTATTTCAGACAGTAAAAAAAAATAGAAAAATCCCCAGTCAATCAATTCATGTTTTCTTTAACAATATATATATATATATATATATATATATATATATTTGAAGAGTAAATAAAGGATTGTGCAAACACATTTTAAATAGCTACAAAATATTCCATCCTAGGTTAATATTTTCCGTATATCTCATGATTTTCATGCTTTCTAATTTTCTTTTTGTTCTTTCTTTCTTTTCTTCCTTCTGACTCGAAATCTTTCTCGTTAAACAAAAGTACATAAATTCTATACAATATTCCTAATGAGTCAAATGATGTAATTTAAAACATCAAACGCTGATTCGTCAGTTAAACGGCCAACTTTTTCTTATTATACATATGTTCCCCTAGGTTATTTTATTTCACATTTCTAAACATCCAGCGTTAACTTAAAATTGTTAATATCATCCCTCATGGTCCTGATGATGGTTCAGTAGAACCGAAACGCTATTGTGTCGACCTCTCAATAAATCATTCCTTCCACTTGGATCGTTGTTATCAGTTTTTCTACATATATATATATATATATATATATATATATATATATATATATATATATATATATAAGTGTGTGTGTGCGTGTGTGTATATATATATATATATATATTCTTTGGGCAACTGATTACTAGCAGATTTGAAAACGAATGGTAATGGATGGTCGATAAGTTATCAAAAATCCTGCTACTGAACAAAAAACTTAGTTAACAGAGTACAACTTCATTTCCATTGGGCTAGCCGTAACATGATACGCTCAAGACGACCAGTTGGTGGGCTGTTCCGTGAACCACATCATATATATATAGATATATAAAGGAAAATATATGATATATATCATCATCGTCAACATGTCATGCTGCTTGCACGGATATCCCAAACTTTATCTCACCATCCGTTTCTATCATCCATGACTTCTGACAGCTTTTCCTGGTTAGATACGGCGTCTGTTTAGAACTGCTGTATCCTACACTTGTGCGTCCATGTGAAGGGGTCCACTGTAGGACGTCGCTTATGAGTTTGTCTTGGCTTCTCCAGCAGTGTCCTGCATGTATTGTTCGACTAATCTGGATGATCTTCGAGATGGGTGGTAAGTGGCCATACAACTGCTATTTTGTGGGATTTTATTTGCTGAATTTGTTTAATTTAACTCGTAGTATCCTTAAGAATTTGCCGTCAAGGTGGTGCACCCATACCGTAGTATGGACACGACTGCAGCTTGTGAAAACTGTGTTTAATTTTATTGGTACACTGGAAAAGGCAAGAAGCAGATGATACCTCGTACAAACTATTACAGATCCCGGACTAGACTCCCACCCCAGCCGAATATCTGCTATATAGCTGGAGCTAGCAGCTGATGGCATAGGCCTCTATGTGAACACAAACAAAATGGTGCACATATCTTTTGATCAAAGAAACGACAATTACCTGATAAATGGTGGTACTCTGATATAAGGGAACAAGTTCACCTACCTCGGAAGCAGTGCTTCATCTACGGAAAATGGGCATCAATACGTGACTAGCGAAGGCATGGGCAGCTATTGATAGGCTATTGGTCATAAGAACTCTACAATAATATATATATATATATATATATATATATATATATATATATATATATATATATATATATATAACAAATACAATGAGTTAAGCAACACATTCTGAAGTGTCAATAACAGATTCCTGCAAATTCTTCCTTTTACATCTAGTAAAATTATTTTCCTTCGTAAATTCCTTCACACTTGTTCTTTCTACTCCTCTTTTTATAAATGTATATGACTCGTCATTTAGTTTGTAGTTTGATCATTAGCTTCCTTGAAGATGACTACAGTTCAGGCTGAAAGCGCTTGTAAAAAATACGGCGCCTTCCTAAATTCATTCCATCCAGAAGTTAAATTACTCCTACGAAGACTTAAACGGATTAAAGATAGAATAAACAGAAAAGAATTGTCTGCCCTATCTAATCAAGCATATTTAAAACAGAAAGTTCTGCCCCCCCATATATATATATATATATATATATATATATATTATCCAACGCTAAGTCAGCTGATGGTGGGAACGATTCTATTTTCGGATTTTCTTGCTACAATATACATGTAATTCAAAATCTAAAAGAGAGCTCAATGTAAAATAAGTAAAAATTAAATTACAGAGCTAATAATTCCATATAAAAGAAAAACCTTTTAAAAATACTCATATTTTTGTAATAATATTTATTTCAGGAGACCTTATATTTTAAAATGCTAGATCTGCATCTTCAGACAGTCTGAAGGTTTTTCTTTGAGATATATATATATATACACACATATATATACATATATAGTCATCCCCAGACAGACTGTTTCGTTGTCTCATAACTCTTCAGTGTGGCTAGACACGTAGGACGCTTAAAGCTGGGATCGAAACCCACCCAACTTTACGTTAGACTTAGTATTAGACCGCTCGGCCAAAAAATTAAAATATATATATATATATATATTGTTATATATATATATATTTTGGGCCGAGCGGTCTATATATATATATATATATATATATATATAAGTAAATATGGATCTGAATCTGACAATACGAGGAAAGTAGAAAAATGAATAATCCAAATTAGATGAATTTATTTTGATGTAAAACCAACGTTAAACCTTTTGGTTTTAATTATCTTCTTCAGGACTTTGATACCATGAGAATTGTTTACACAGTGATGGGTGCTTGTCGAGATAACAGGGGCAAATTAAATGTATATAACGAAAAAGATATAAACGTACATTTAGCGTTCTTAATCTAAAAGTATCAAGTATGTGTTTTCTACTTTCCTTATCTATATATATATATATCATGGATTTCGTGATTTGCTCTCTATTTCTCTGGGTTGCTAGGGTGTGAATGTTAAACAAGAAACCAAAGATCCGAAAAGACATTGTTCTTCCAGGAAAGAAGGGTGGGGTGTCCTCGTGGTGTAATGGTTAAAGCGATGGACTGCAGAATCGTAGTAAGCGATTTTGTACTCCAGTCGCGCTATTACGTTCACTTTCGGGCAAATACCCTTGGGAAAGGTATGAAACCCGCTAACATCCCTGCTATGGGTTAAATAGTACCACTACTGTTCTTCTAGGAGAATAGCTTTGGCATAAAATGACCTACAAAGGTTGATATGCCATTAAACAAAGAAACCAAACCAAACCAAACCAGGTACGAAGAAGCTACCGCATGGTATCCGTCGTTCATTTCTTCATGTTTAATAGCAACGAACGGGTAATCTACACTCCCCAGCTCACCAGGATTTTAACTTCACCATCAGAAATAGTTTATTTTCATACGTCGGAGAGTGCTTTTTCGGAAGGTACTTACCCCGAATAAAATAAGTGTATTCTAAAGCCCATTGTCAGAGAGGCCGAGTATAAGAGTATCTAGTAAAAAAAAAAAAGAAGAAAGATGCAATATATTTAGAATGTCTGGTAAGTGCTGCAAATACAGTAAACAGTGTGCTTTTGATTTGTGTATGCTTTCTTTTAAGAACGGTTGATGGTTTTTTTTGGGGAAAAATTACTTTATCAAATGACAGGCACTGCTTCCGCAGGACTGTCAAAGGCGTTTCCTTTCAGTTGTAGTTAGTCTAAGTTTGTTTTGAAATCTGAAAGAAAACGAAAGAACCAGAGAAAAAGTCCCGGAGGGCTGAGAGTTCTTGATCTCACTCAAATTCGAAAGTTGGTGTGAAAAACTCGCACAGAGTAAAAATAAATAAATTAGACTCGAATGGGTGGGAAGGTGATTCACTGGAAATTGATCTATAAATTGGAATTTTACCATACGAATAAATGGTATGTGTACAAACCAGAATCAGTCCTTGAGAATGAGAAAGATAAAACACTCTTAGATTTTGAGACATAAACAGATCACCTAATCCTGACAAGAAGACCAGACCTACTGATAATAATAAAAAAAAGAAAATGGAACGAGCCATATAGCGTACTTCACTGTCCCGGTAGATTACAGAGTGAAAATTAAAGAAAGCCAAAAGAGAGACAGGTACTTAGACCTCGACAGAGAACTAAATAGCTGTGGAATGAGAATGTCGATGATACCAACTGTAAATGGCGTGCTTGGAAGGAACGGACCAAAAAGGGGGCTTGAAAATTTGGAAATCGACGGAGAAATCGAGACTATCCAAACGGCCAATAAACCAGAGAGTGCTGGCGAAAGAAGGAAGATTAAAAAGATATCGACAAAGGGTTAAACAATACAGACAAAACAAGACATTCCAAAAAACGAAATAAAATTCTCCCAATAAGTAGCGGGAAGTGGCACGAAAACATAGGAACAACCGGATGTCACTCAAACTTTAGTGAAAGACCCTCAGCTAACGCTTGTGTGATGAGCTCGCAAGGAGTGTACACGAACGACGAGCTAAGGAACCACATAATTCAGAGACGCAAACACAAAACATGGACTAGAGAAGACAACCAATATATACTGTTACTTTAGGAGCAACCCAACACTAAGAGGATATAGGAAAATAATGATAGAGATCGGTTGTACTCCCTACATAATGGACTCGCCCTCCTCCATAAATATACGTCAACAGAGCATCAGAGGAGCTGAACCGACCCATGTGACACAATCACGTCGGATACCACTTGCGTAATGGACGGATAGTCGCTACCAACCTCACTGGATTCTCAGCTTCCTGTTAACTAACTACGGCTTAACCAGGTTCACTTGTATCTTGTTTCTGTTACTTGGATATATATGTTTTTCTATCTACCTCTCTGTGTTCACTGTGTCTTTCTTTTGTCAGCATCACAACAAGATCAGTCGAGAATGCACAAGTTTTTAGGCAACAAGCCAAAGACTCACTGACCAAGTTTGGACACAAATAAAGGAAGGTTGGTTTTCTGTCGTTGAAATACTAGAAATACGTCAGAAAACAAATAATGAACAAGACACTAATACAATATCAGACACACCTAGTATTGAGAAACAAGAATAGTCTAACCTAAGTGAACCACAGACTTCTGAAAATATAAACACCATACACCCAAACCACAGAGCAAATACTTACACAAGAACGAAAAATAAATTTTGAAAATTTAAAGAGAATTATGAATGGAAAAAGACTACCTTACCATCACTAAGAAACATAGAATGGAGAACAGTCAAGACGGAAACGGAAAATATTAAATCAACGATTAACATATATATATCTACAACAAACATAACCGAATTAAATGAACTAATCTATGCTGAAGCGAAATTATTTTGTGTGAAAATTGGGGGTTCCTTAAAGAACCCGAAGAGAAAACATCAAATCCTGGATGGTAAATTCGACAAGAAACCCAGATAAAAAAAATCTACAAAAAAGGTTAAAATGATAAAACAAAGGAGAAACCCTGGAACATGTTGGGACAAAAAGGAAAAAGCAACTCAAGAAAAATAAAACAACTTAAGGAAATAAACCAGAGAGTGTTGGCGAAAGAAGGAAGATTAAAAAGATATCGACAAAGGGTTAAACAATACAGACAAAACAAGACATTTCAAAAAAACGAAATAAAATTCTACCAATAAGTAGCGGGAGATGGCACGAAAACATAGGAACAACCAGATGCTGGAGAAGCTGAAGAATTTTAGAGTAAAGTAAGGCAGCCAAGAGAATATAACAGAAAGCCGAATGAATTAGTAAGATGGCAAAGGAGTTAGGATTCGAAGAAGGAGCGAAAGAGGAAATACACATAGATTTATTTAGAACAACTTGATAAAGAAATTCTCCAACATCCGTGACAGACTAACTCTTGAAATGAACAGATTCCTACTAGAAGCACACGTTCCCGAATGGATTATCAAAGTAAAGGCCACATTAATCCAAATGACCCTCTCAAAGGAACCACCCCAAAGAAATACAAACCCATAACATGCCAACCTATGATGTCGAAAATACTAACGACACAAATAAGGGAAGAGATTTATTACACACTAACTATCCCTGAATTGTTCCCAGAGGAACAGAAAGGATGACAGGAAAGCTACTCTACATCGAGCAGTACATCCTCAACGAGAGCAAGACCAGACGGTAAAATCTAGCTATGACCTGGATTGACTACAAAAAGGCATATGATATGATCCCGCTGGATAATAAACTACCTCAAATTGTACAAAATATCAGATAAAATCAAACTTTATCGAGAAAACCATGAAAACATGAAAAGTTGAATTGACAGCAAGAGAGAAAAGCTTAGCTGAAGCGAAGATCCAAAGAGGTATATTCCAAAGAGATGCACTATCCCTATTATTATTTATTATTGCGATGATGCCACTCAACCACACACTCTGAAAATACACGGCTGAATACAAACTTAGTAAATGGCAGGAAAAGATCAATCACATAGAGTACATGGATGACATCAAACTTTGCAAAAAAGGAAAACATTTTGAAAACTCTCATACGCACAGTGAGAACATACAGTCAAGACATAGGGATGGAATTTGGCTTAGAAAAATGCGCCATGCTAGTAATGAAAAGTGGCAAACGACACCTGAAAGATGGAATGGAACAACCAAATCAATAAAAAATTAGAACCTATGGAGAAAAGGAAATCTCCAAATATCTGGGGATATAAGAAGCTGACACCACCGGACAAGTGGACATGAAAGAAAATACGAAGAAAGAGTATCTCAGGAGAACCAGAAAGCTACTGGAGACAAAACAATATATCGTAGGAACCTTATAAAATTGATAAATACCTGGGCTGTGCCCCTAAAAAGATATTCAGGACCATTTTTGAAGCACATGAAAGAACTTAAACAAACAGACCACAGAACAAAAAAATAATGATGACCATGCATAAGGCATTACATCCCAGAGATAATGTTGACAGACTATATATATCAAGAAAAGAAGGAGGAAGAAGTCTTACCAGCACTGCGAACAAACGATTAATATGCAACTGGATTAACAGTATTAGAAAGCAATCCATGAAACCATTTAAATGCGGCAAATAGAATTATTAGATTTAGATAACAATACTTGAAATAATTTAACTATTTGCAAACAATAAGTTGCAATACTTGAAATTATTTTACTGGGTGTAAACAAATGATTAATATCAAATTGAATTATCAGAATTAGATAGCAATGTCGCTTATCGAACCGCAGGACAAACAACGAAAGACTCGTAAATATTTAAAAATATAATTTACATTTTTATTCTTCGACGGTGACGATTGCGTGTAGTAGGAATACAGTCAGATAGAGTTCGCACATATCTTTCTTCTGTAGCGAGGACCCTCGAGCAATCAGTTGGTGTTTCCCTTCCTTTGAGAGACCAACGGACCTCTCCCCTTCGCTTGAGCGACTAGCGGGTCACTGCCTTCAGTCCAAAATTACTGATCTTATATTATCTTTCCAAGTCCCATGTGGAAATATGAACATCCTCTTCGCCTCAGGCATTTTTCTGTTTATGGCTAGTTATCTGAACTTACGCACTTCCGTTTTTTTTCACGGTAATTTGTTGATCTTATCTGCGAGCGGAAATATCTGTCACTCTCTCCATAGGCTATAAATTATATTCTCGCCATCATCTTTTATTTTCTCCTTCCTGTGAAACCACTTTGTTGATGTTATCTTGCGACCACATAGATTCTGCTAAGTTCATCGTAGCCAGCTAAGCTAGTATATTAAAGCAATGCTTGAAATCATTCAAATATAGCAAACAGAACTCGTAACGTTAGATAACAATACTTGAAAATATTCGTGTGCAAATAATAAATAGCAATACTTGAAAATATTTAACTGTGTGCCAACAATAAATATCAATACTTGAAATTATTTTGCTGTGCGCAAATAATAAATAGCAATACTTGAAACTATTTCGAGGTGTAGAAACAATAAATTGTAATGCTTGAAACCGTTTGACGGAACGCAAATAAATGAGCTATGCTTTATTGAAAAAATGTTTACTTTCAAACTATTCAGTTGAAAAAACATACTTATGTATGGATAGGAATTGGCATTAGATAACCATCAAAGTGCAGCGTCGGCACTGGAATTGATGGCTAACAGGGACAGGCATGCCACGTGGTCGTTTTGGCATATGTCGGAAGACGTCAAGTTTAACATGGAAAAACAACACAAACACTTTCATATTTTTCTGTATTTTTTTTTAATTACGTGAGTTGTCTGTTTAAAAAAAGAGAAAGACAGACTGGTTCATCTTTTCTATAAAAAGGACACTTTGTTCTCATTATTTTCTTCACCTCTGGACTGACCTTGGTGCGGCTTCCCTTTGCACAGAAGATTTGGAACATCGGGGTTTTTTTTCTAGTCATTTTAATTACAAAAGTCATTCATTCATGACTGGCTGATCTACAACTGGTTGTTCGTATACTCTGTTTTCTTCAAACTTCCTTTTTTTTCTGATTTTTTCCTCTTTCTCTTTCCCCAGAAATTAGCTTTCTGTTTTTCTTTTTCAATTTTAGTTTCCTATTAGCAGTTCAACTACGTTACATACCTTCAGTTTTTTAGTTCCTTTAGAAAACATTTTACCTTCAAACTGTTCACTTAAAAAAATATTTATGTATGAACAGGATTTGGCATTAAATAACCATCAAGGGTTGATATGCTATTAAAACAAATAACCTAACTTAATTGTTTTTTTATTCTTAATGTTTAGGACGTAAATGTTAAATTTGTCCCGGTTCGTCCGGTTGATCGACCTTAGATTACACTAGCTACATCTCTGTAGAGGAGTAACGCCCAAAAGGTTGGTTGGTTGGTTGTTTTGTTTTACGGCGTATCAACCCTTTTCGGGTTATTTAACACTGAATTAAAATTTCATGCAATTCAGTTAAGTATAAGTACGTTTTTGTTCACACTGTTTAATGTCAAAACAGTTCAGTTAATGGTCAAAACAGTCCTATTTCCAGCAATTCAGTTTAGAATAAGTACACAGTTTAGTTCTATTTGACCCATAAATAGAACGCTTTCAGGTGCTACCATTCCGGACCAGAATATACCTGGGAGCGATGGCAATAAAGGGGTACTCCGCATTCCTCTAAACTCCAACATTACTTGAATCTCACTATCAGATTGTTTAGTGTTATATCCAGGCACTCCTTGTGAAAGCGGGGTCTTACCCCTCTGCAGAGATGCAGTCGGTGTATTTTACAGTCCCAACTGAATAGGCAACCCAAAAGAAGAGTCCTGATTATATGACTATTGACTGCATCTAATGATTAACGCCCCAATTCGTGACCTCTAAAGTCGTTTCTATTACTCCAAGTTTAACTCTGATTCGGAGTGGTAGTACCTGTTACGTTCCCATCGATATAAATAGACAATTAAAAGCACAAAATAGGGTATGAATTATTAATATTTGATGGGAACACGTATAACATTCAGTTGGTTAACCAACCAACTGAATGTTATACGTGGGGTTGGGGTTTTATGGCATTTCAACCTTTTTAGGTTATTTAACGCCAAATCCATTTTATGCAAATAATCAGTTCTATTTCAAACAATTCCGTTTAGTCAAACAGTTCTAATTCAGCTAATTCAGTTTAGTATAAGTATAAATTTTGTTTACATAAAGTTAAATGTCAAAATAGTTCTATATTAAACAATTCAGTTTAGCATAAGTACGCCGTTTAAATGTCAAAATAGTTCTATTCTAAATAAATCAGAAATCCAAAAAAACAGTAAACGAAAAAAAAAAAAACACGGTTTAGTTCTATTTAATCCTTATCAGGTGCTAACACTCCGGGCCAGAGTGGACCTGGGAGCGATAGCAATGAAGGGGCACTCCACATTCTCCAAAGCTCCGGCAATACCGGAACCTCATTATCAGATTGTTTAGCGTCATATTTAGGATACTCATTGGGGAGGTGTCTTACCCCTCTGCAGAGAAGCAGTCGGTGTATTCTACAGCCCCAACCGACTGGGCAAATAACATTACATAAATGATTGGTATTAAAAACTAATTATTGATATCATACTCAAAGAATGTACGCACATGATTATGACTGGCAAAAGAAAAAATGAGATTTAAAAAATGATTGCATCCTGGGGGCAACATCTTACAAAATAGTAGCTGTACGGCTACCAACTACTATCTCGAAAATTATCCTAATTAGACGAATCAGACATGCAGGACTATGCTGGAGAAGTAAGGACGGACTCATAAGCGATATACTCCTGTAGACCCCTTCATATGGACGAGCAATGTTGAACGACCAGCGAGAACCAATATACAACAGCTCTGTGCCAATACAGAATATTGCGTGGAAGACCTCCCAGGAGCGATGGACGATAGAGTCGGGTAGAGAGAGAGGGTCAAGGGAGATCCGTGCTAACAGTGTGACATGAGGACGATGATTGGAATCCATTGAAAACATTTCTGTGAACAAATTATCACAATTAGATAGAAACAGACACACATTTTTTAAATGGGTATTGTATATTATTAAACGAATTACTATGATTAGTAAATCTCGCAAGCACTGCGCTCGATATACGGAACCACTGGATAGCTGTTTAGACCTTATTATGTTTCATCGGCAGTGTATACCGTCATCTCCCCTACAAGATATCGAACCAGCGACCACAGAATCCAGAGCCGAAACTCTACTGCTCCACATTGCACACAACCGATGCCAAATTAACTAAATTGCCTATTTCCTTGCACATGAGGTAATGATTACGCGGATGCGTATCTCCAATCCTCTTGGGAAGACTTAGCCTTGGAGGTGACCGCATCCTCTCTAAGAGTACGGATGTAACTACAAGACGCATCAGGGTAATTAGCCCCGCGTTTACCATGAGTAGTTAATTTGGCATAACTTCTGTGCAACGTAGACCAGTTGCTCAGTGGAAGATTTTCAGCTTTGCATTCTGTGGTCACTCTTTCGAACTCCTATGGGGAAGATTTAGGTATATCCTGCTGATGAGAAGTAATTAGCTTGAAATAACACTTTCGTGGTTCCGTATGTCGACAGCAGTGCTTATCTGATTTTCTGGTCATGGTAATTCGATTTATTATAAGTAGGAATACATAGACCGTATAACTGTCAAACAAATGAACATAATTAAAAAGAAATAATTACTTTAAATCATATAATTAGGTTAGATTATAATTATTATTAGATAGGAATACTTTAAACCTTACTTCTATGTGTAAATTTGAATTATGTAGAATTATTCGATGATACATAACGGTGAACACCTAAATAATTATATTCGAATAGCAATGATACTTTAAACAATGTAATTGGGTAAAGATTATTAGTAATTGGGTAGGAATAACTTAAGTCATTCAACTATGTACAAATTACTTTTTCATTATATTGGAATATTTGATATCTCATAATGTAATATACTAGCTTAGCTGGCGACGGAGCGCCTTAGAGGAACTTAGCAGATTCAATGCGGTCACAAGATAACATCAACAAAATGGTTTCACAGGAAAGAGAACAATGTAATTTATTGCCTGTGGATAGAATGAAAGATATTTTCATTCGTGGATAAGATCAACAAATTACCGAAAAAAAAGTTCCGATAACCAGCCGTAAACAGAAAAAAAATGAGGCAAAGAGGATGTTTTATATTTCCGCATGGGTCTTGAAAAGACAATATAAGGTCTGTAATTTTGGACTGAAAGCAGAGACCCGCTGGTCACTCAAGCGAAGGGAGAGATCGGCTGGTCACTCAAGCAAACCTGTCAGCTTCATGTTCTCCGGCCATCGCACTACTTCGCAAAAAGGGTCCACGCCACAGAAGAATAATATGTGCGAACTCTCACTGATTATATTCCTGCTTCATACAAACGTTGCTGTCGAGGAATAAAAAATATGAATTATATTTTTATATATCTACGAGTTCTTCGTTGTTTGTCCCGCGGTTCAATATGCGACAATAATAGTGAACAAACAAAAAAATGTTTATTTCTAAATTGATATATTTCCTGTAAAAAATATAATTGTGTATGAATTATTTTTATTAGATAGGAATACTTTAAGCCATACAATTACGTGCAAATAATTTTTATTTCGTAGAAATACTTGATATTGATTTGGTCGCGGGTTGGTCGGGTTTTATGGCATATTAACCTTTGTAGATTATTTACAGACAAATCAATTTTTATACAAATAAACAATTCTATTTCAAACAATTCCGTTTAGCATAAGTACTCAGTTCAATTGTCAAAGACATTTCTTTTTCGAACTATTCAGCTAAGTCAAACAGTTCTGATTCAATAAATTCACTTTAGTATAAGTACAGTTTTTGTTTACACACAGCTAAATGTCAAAACAGCTCTATTTCGAACAATTCAATTTAGCATAAATACGTAGTTTACATGTCATAACAGTTCTATTTCAAGTTATTCAGTTTAGCATAAGTACGCAGTTTAGTTCTATTTAACCCCTATATAAGGCCTCACTAGGTGCTCGCACTCCGGGCCAGAGTGGACCTGGGAGCGATGGATATGAAGAGGTGATCTACATTCCCAAAAGCTTCAGCATCACAGGAACCTCACCATCAGATTGTCCAGTATCATACCAGGACACTCTTAGAGGCGTCGTACCGCTCTACAGAGGTGCAGTCGGAACTATGCGCAAAGAAATTATTATTACTAAATAGGTATATTTACTATACAAGATATAATTGTGTATCATTTATTAGGTAGGAATACTTTAAACCATTCACAAATTGAGCAAATTATTTGTATAAGATAGAAATACATGATAGCAGGTAACTATGCGCAAACAAATGATTATAGATCAGCCCAGTCGGCAGGGGCTGTCGATTACCTCAACTGCATTTCTGCAAAAGAGTCTGACCCCCTACTCAGGTGTCCGAGATATGACACTAAACTGATAATTTTGGATCTAGCGCTGGAACTTTGGGGAATGGGAAGTACTCGTTTATTACCATTACTCCCAAGTCCATTCTGACGTAATTCAAAATAACAAATTTTAATTCACTAACTAAACGGCTAACTTTTTCTTATAATACAAATTTTCCCTGGGTTTTTGTATTTTGCACTGTTTACACATCCATTATACGGATGCACTACTTGGACGCTAACTAAACGGCTGGAGAAGAAGCTAGACGGAAACTACACAAGAATGTTGAGAGCAGTATTGAACAAGTCCTGGCGACAACACCACACGAGACACCAACTATACGGACACTTGCCCCCCATCACGAAAACTATACAAGTTAGACGAACCAGACAAGCGGGACACTGCTGGAGAAGCAAGGACGAGCTCATAAGTGATGTACTCCTATGGACCCCCACATATGGCCGTGCAAAAGCAGGACGACCAGCTCGAACTTACATACAGCAACTATGTGAGGACACAGGATGTAACCCTGAAGACCTGCCGGAGGCGATGAGTGATAGGGAGAAGTGGCGAGAGAGGGTCAGGGATATCCGTGCTGGCGGCACGACATGATGATGATGATGATGATGACACATCCATCGTTGATTTAACATCACTAATATCATTCTTCATAGTCCGAATGATGGTTCATTAGAACCGAAACGCTATAGTGTCGACTTTGCTTCTCAATAAATCTCTCCTTCAACTTGGATTACCTTGTTATCAATTTTTCTCTATATTGTCGGATTATACTCCATTATTTACTTCCATTTGTGTGTGTGTGTGTGTGTGTGTGTGTGCATTAAAACCACAAACAAATCAAACAGATATAAAAGCTTTATTTAAAAAAAAAGAATTAAACGAAGATGGAAAATATTGTTATGATTACAAGAAAATTATTAAGCGGTGCCACTGTCGGTGTAATAGCTCGTATTCCAAACGCGCAGACTAATTAGTGATTAAGAATTTCGCTGGGTACTACATAGTTCTGGCCTTGTGCCCCAAATAAGCAAAGGTAAACAAAAATTACAATAAAGCATTTACAAATTAATCCAATTATGGCATTACATAACCCATAAGAAGTTGATATTCTGTTTAATAAACCACATGTTATCATCGGGTATTTGTGATGATTCTTTCGATTTCTACTCTTCCGTCTCTCCTGGGACATTGTGAAAATATGGACTCTGCCATCATCACTAACAGCTTTTCTATTCAAACTGGCAGTACCTACTTAACCTCTTCAGCTCACGTCCACAAAGCCATACAAAGAGAGCCTTCACTGGCGACAATCCAACAAATCTAATATCCCTACACAACTAAAATACACACCTAATCAGCGGAGCTTAGAGTATGGGCAAGAATTTCCCCCCAAAATGGTTGCTATGAGTAAGATGCTACACTGTATCTGATAGATGGTGATCTGGCAGGTAAGGAGCACTAAATCATTGCGCATTACTCCCAGGTACACTCTGACCTGGATTAGCAGTACCTATTAGCGTCTCATAAATATGTGAAATACATCGGTTTAAAAATTATTCATATTCAATGAGTTGGCAACCGTAGTCTTGGGCGACTCGAAAGCTCCTGTTTCAATAACCTCAACACCGAGGTATAGGAAAGGGAGCTGCTTCTTTCCCTGGATTGCACCACTTACTCTTGATCTGTACCTTAGAATTATGAGTATTAGACAAGGAGGTATCAAGTACCATTTTTTGAGTCTTTGGTATGACTTAATTTGGGATCGAACCCTGATCTTCCGAGCCCATATTGTATTTAATAAGAATATTTAATGTCAAAAAATGTAAATTATTTGTATGGAGATTAATTACTCGAAGCTGGAAATGCTTATTGAGTAATTAGTTACTTGAAACAATATAAAAAGTAAAGTTGGTGACCGTAGTCGAGGGCGATCCAAAGGCCTCCCTTTCAATGGCTACAACACCGAGGTGTAAGGGAGGGCACTACTCCTTTCCCTGGATTGCTCCACTTTACCCTTGATACGTAACTTATAATGCTGAGTGCTAAGCAAGGCGGCCTCAAATACCATGTTTTGAGTCTTTGGTATGACCTGACCTGGGATTGGACCCCAGTCTCTCAAACCATTGGCAAACACTCTACCCATTAGACCAATAGCCCGAAACCATATAATTATTGCGATTAGAAAAAATTCTTGAAATCATACAATTATGTGCAAAATAGATTTGGTTTAGTTTTATGGTATATCTAACATTGTCGGTTATTTAATGCCAAATGCTTTTTATACATTTATATTAAATATATATGATTTGTAAACACATTTTGGTAATAACATTTTTAAGGCGAGACTAAGCTCATTCTTTTGAACACAGTTATTTCAAGTTTTTTGCCCACACTTATATATATATATATATATATATAGATATATATAAGTATTTTGAAATACTCTTGACCTTCACTACGCCAATACCTAAAGAAGAAAAATAACAAAACTGTCACAACATGCGCTCTAGGCAACTGCCGAATAAGAGATTAAAATATATACAAAAAAACTAACACTATTTATCGTTTGATTTGCTTAAAATGCCATAATTTTTACATAGGAAGCACAATCAGACCCCTCCACATCAAAATAAAAGAACACCTCAACACCCATGCATTCACATTCTATAAACATTTAATCAAATGCAAAAATAATGATAATAATTTTCATTAAAATAGAAGCAATTGTATTTAATGTTGGTAATCTCAAAATTATGGAGGCTTTATAAATAGCTAAGTTACACCCTCAGATGAACAGCAGGTTAGAATTAAATACATGTACATTTTAAATACATATTTAAGTTTAAAAAATAAAATAAGGTAGGACCCAATCAGAGGCTACCACTCCGAGTCAGAGGGGGCCTGGGAACAATGGCAATGAAAGAGTACTCCACATGCCCCACATCTCCAGGTCTGTCATAATTTCATATCCTGGACATTTGCTGGTGGGGTATTACACCGCAGCAGAGATGCAGTCGGTGTATTCTACAAGCCGACTGGACTGAAGTGTAGATTATTTGCCTTAGATAAGAATACTTAATATCATAGAACCCCATGAAAAATGCAAATGTAAATATACCTTGAAAACGATTCCCTAACCTCTAGGCATTAGATAACCCTAGATCTGTTGACATGCCGTTAAAATCAATCTATCAATAATTTAACTGCTCGTGTTGAATACGCTGACAGAGACTCTACAGAATTGTAAGACTATCACCTCCCAACGAGTGTCCTAAATCCCATCTGATGAGTCAAGAATCCTGGGACTTTGGGGAATGTGGAGTGACCCTTCATTGCTATTACTTCAAGGTCCAATCTGACCCAGAGTGGTTGTACCTCTTTGGGTCCCATCTATGGGTATAATAAAGCTATTTAGAAATTTACTACTCTTGAAACAATTTAACTGTGCGCAAACAAATTAACCCTGGCTAGTTAAAAATTTGTTGCCTACAAACTATTTACATAAAACTCATATATTTGAACAGGTTTTAGCATTAGATAAACCACAAGAATTGATATGCCATAAAACTCAACCAACCAACCAACATCAAAACGAAACAAACAACCAAAACAACTGACTTAATTAATATCTCTAAACAAATAACATACGATTGCATATCCGGGGGAAGCAAAACGGTACAAGTTACCACAAATCTACAACCACGAAAAGGTCGAAATAGCTGCATGTGAGAAAAAAAGAGACGAAGGACTTTATGGTTGATACCACGTGGAGACAGACATTTACAGAGTCCAACTTCTTGTTTTTTGACAACAGGTTTGGTATAGTGCCGGTTCTCGGCCAGGAGGCTACCTGAATCCCCTCTGGGCTGGCATGTCATATTCTCCGAATGACTGTCCTCTTGACTTTCCGGAGTCTAAAAACTTCGTCATTCTATATTTTCTGGATGTCCATACATTTTCCTTCTCACTCAATTCATGAAATTCATTGCACTGTCCCCTACTTACCAAAAGAGATAGGTGTCAATATCCTGTTTTGAAATCCTGTCAAAGGTCAACATGTAACCATACATAATATCTCAACAAAGTTGGCATAATTAATATTGTTACTCAACTGACATACGTAAAATATCTTTACAACCAACATACTCGATATTGGTATAAACTAACATACTTAATATCTCTACAGACATAACATATTTGATATTTCCACACCAATGACGTAGGAAATATCTTTACACAACTGACACTTGCCCAGTAGAATACACCGACTGCACCTATGCAGAGGGGTAATACCCCACCCCAACGAGTGTCATTGATATGACACTGAGGAATCTGATGGTGAGGTTCCAGTAATGCTGGAGCTTTGTAGAATGCGAAGCGCCCCTTCATTGCCATCGCCCGCAGGTTCACTCTGGTTCAGAGTGGTAGTACCTGCTAAGGGTCCTATCTCTGGGTCAAATAGAACTAAACCGTGGTTTCGAGCTTACTGCGTATTCATGCTAAACAGAATTGTTAAAAATAGAACTGTTTTGGCATCTAAACTGCGTATTTATGTTAAACTCAATTATCTGAAATAAAACCGTTTTGACATTTAACTTTGTGTATTGCCCAGTCGGCTGGGGATATAGAACACACCCACTGCCCTTCTGCAGAGGGGTAAGAATCCCCACAATGAGTGGTCTGGATATAACACTAAACAACCTGATAGTGAGTTTCCATTGATGTTGAAATTTTGGGGAATGTGGAGCACCACTTCATTGCCATCACTCTCTCCAGTTCTACTCCCAGGTTCGGAGTGGTAGCACCTAATAGGGTCCTCTCTATTGGTTAAATTGAACTAATGTGCGTACTTATGCTAAACTAAATTACTTTAAATAGAACTATATTGATATTTAAACTGCGTACTTATGCTAAACTGAATTATTTGAAATAGAATTGTTTTTGACATTGAAACTGTACTTACACTAAACTGAATTGTTTTGTATAACAATGTGTAAACAAAATCTATACTTATACTAAAGTGAATTTTTTGAATGAGAACTATTTGAGTAAACTGAATAGCTTGAAATAGATATATTTTTGACAATTAAGCTGTGTACTCATGCTGAACTGAATTGTTTAAAATAGAACTGATTATTCGTATAAAAAGAGATTAAGCATTATATAACCGACAAAGCTTGATATGCCATAAACCCAGTCAACACAACTGAAATACGTAATATTTCTACGCAACTGACATAGGCTGTATTTATATACAAATGATATATACTTAATATCTATGCACAACCGACATACTTGAAATCTTTACAAAACTGACATATTTGATATCTCAATACAACCTAATGCCTTTACGCCACTGATATATATCGTTACTCAAACGACATACTTAATATCGTCACGGTTGCTTCAGGTGCTGTAATGGTTTGCAAGCTAGACGAGCAAACCTTTGCGAGTGAATTCGTTTCTCAATGGGTGCCTCATTCATACAGCCTTGTGCCGCATCTAAGCAAAAAGCTTAGTAAATTACAACTTAATATCATCACAGTAAACGACATGCCTAATATCTTAAAACAACTGACGCACTTAATATCTCTACACCGATAACTTATTTAACACAACTGGCAAATGTGTTTTCTCTACACAACCTACATATTAAGTAGACAACCAACGTACTTAGTATCCCTACTTAAGTGGCATATTTAATATCTCCCACATTATATATATCCTTTACATCTCTCCGCAAGTGACATACATATCTCTACACAATCGATATATTAATATCCCTACATAACCGACGTAATAATATCCCGGCATAACTGACATGCTTGATATCTCTACTCAACCGACATATTAATACTCCTACATAACTGACTTACTTAATATCTTTATTAAGTCGGCTGGGGCTGTAGAATACTGCAACTGTATCTCTGTAGAGAGGTAAGACCCCCCACCAACAAGTGTCCTGTATATGACACTAAACAATTTGATGGTGAGACTTTGGAGCTTTGGGGAATGCAGAGTACTCCTTCATTGCCACAGCTCCCAGGTCTACTCTGGCCCGGAGTGGTATCACCAGAAAGTGTCCAATCTATGGATCAAATAGAACTAAACTGTGTACTTATGCTAAACTGAATTGTTTGAAATGAAGCTGTTTTAACATTAAAACTGCTTACTTCATTTAAACTGTGTACTTATGCTAAACCGAATTGTTTGGAATGGAAATGTTTTTGACATTGAAACTGTACTTACGCTAAAGGGAATTGATTGAAATAGAACTATTTTGACATTTAACTGTGTGCAAACAAAAACTATGCTTATACTAGACTGAATTGTTTGAATTCGAACAGTTTGACTAAACAGAATAGCTTGAAATAGGACTGTTTTAACATTTAAATTGGTTACTTATGCTAAACTGAATTGTTTGAAAATGGAATTATTTGTATAATAATTGATTTGACATTAAATAACCGACAAAAGTTTATATGCCAAACAACACAACAAACAAACAAACAAACAAGCAAACCGACACACTTAATATCTTTACACAAGCGACACACTTAATATCTTTACACAGCTGACACACTTAATATCTTTACACAAGCGAAACACTTAATATCTTTACATATGTGACACACTTAATATCTTTACACAGCTGACACACTTAATATCTTTACACAAGCGACACACTTAATATCTTTACACAGCTGACACACTTAATATCTTTACACAGCTGACACACTTAATATCTTTACACAACCGACACACTTAATATCTTTACACAACCGACACACTTAATATCTTTACACATGCGACACACTTAATATCTTTACACAAGCGACACACTTAATATCTTTACACAGCTGACACACTTAATATCTTTACACAGCTGACACACTTAATATCTTTACACAACCGACACACTTAATATCTTTACACAACCGACACACTTAATATCTTTACACAGCTGACACACTTAATATCTTTACACAAGCGACACACTTAATATCTTTACACAGCTGACACACTTAATATCTTTACACAGCTGACACACTTAATATCTTTACACAAGCGACACACTTAATATCTTTACACAGCTGACACACTTAATATCTTTACACAAGCGACACACTTAATATCTTTACACAGCTGACACACTTAATATCTTTACACAACCGACACACTTAATATCTTTACACAGCTGACACACTTAATATCTTTACACAAGCGACACACTTAATATCTTTACACAGCTGACACACTTAATATCTTTACACAAGCGACACACTTAATATCTTTACACAGCTGACACACTTAATATCTTCACACAACCGTCACACTTAATATCTTTACACAAGCGACACACTTAATATCTTTACACAGCTGACACACTCCATATCTTTACACAGCTGACACACTTAATATCTTTACACAAGCGACACACTTAATATCTTTACACAAGCGACACACTTAATATCTTTACACAGCTGACACACTTAATATCTTTACACAGCTGACACACTTAATATCTTTACACAACCGACACACTTAATATCTTTACACAAGTGACACACTTAATATCTTTACTCAAGCGACACACTTAATATCTTTACACAGCTGACACACTTAATATCTTTACACAGCTTACACACTTAATATCTTTACACAGCTGACACACTTAATATCTTTACACAGCTAACACACTTAATATCTTTACACAACCGACACACTTAATATCTTTATAAAACTGTCTTGCTATATATCTTTATACTAACGATAATAATAAATATTCCCATACAAGAGTTACTCGTGAAGTGAAGGGTAACAATTCCTATACTTTTACACTGTTTCTTGATTGAAACGAATTACATTGAATTCCACAATAAGACCTTGAACTGTACGGTTTTGAAACGTACGTACAAAATTTAGGAATTTGTATAACTCACTATTTAATTTATCAATGTTTCGACTCTGTCCATAAAAACGTCAAAAAATATAATTAGATCATTTATTTATTTTTTATTTTATCAGATTTGCGAGACCGGAATAAAATCCAATTTAAAACCAATACACTTTTAATCTCTTTCCATCATTTATTTGATTGATGAGATCAGATAGAAATGAAAACTATTACCCAAAAGTGATTTGATATTTTATTTTAAAATTTAAATGGGTGTCATGGGATATTATATTGTGCAGGACACCCCTCACTCCAGCTGCGATTGAACTCTTTCCGTTTGGTGAACTCAATAAACTTCAACTCAAAATGAATGCTTTTATTAGCTCTATTTTTGTTTGCTTGTCTTTGGTATCTTTTTTTTATTTAATAGCATATCAGAAATCGTGGGCTATTTTATGCCAAAATCATCCTTGCTTAAGCGCACTCATCTACACAGAACATTCTTACATCGCCCATGCATTTAATCCTTTAAAAAGCCATGAGGTAACCTGGTTTTCATGTATACGGGACGCAATGCCTTAAAATGACTTTAAAATGAGAAGCAACACGGTAAAACTAGTCTAAATAACTCGCAAAAGAAGAAAACTGTTGCTAAACCTTAAAGAAGCCTTAAAACATCTTTCAGTCATTTTTTAAGAATAATGAACTCAATTTATCTCAGTAACAATAACAGTTCATATACCACGGTAGCAATACCACCTCTACTGAAAGCGATGACAACATACTTATAGGTAAAGCATGGACTGCTCTTAACAAGTTATTGACCAAATCGAAATCTTATCTCTATCAGGGAATAAAACAGGATTTCTTCCCAGCTGTAGTCATGTCAGTACTACTATATAACGACAGCATTTAGACTCTTATGAAACTCTAGGGAAAATAAAGCTAAGCGCTGGAACAAACGCTGCGTGCCGTCTAGAGGAACTACCAATAGCTATGACTAACAGAGAGAGAGAGAGAGAGAGAGAAAGAGAGAGAGAGAGAGAGAGAGGGAGCCTGAAGTATGACGACAAACACTTTATAATTCGTGTTAAGAACACACGGATTAACTCAATTTAAAGAAATTTTTAAAAAATCAAAAAATTATAGATCGGATATTTATCTTATCTGATAATCATTATCTTCATCAAACTGACCGAAGTTCTTTGATTCTCGCTTGCCATCCGTCCCTAAAATCTATCGCTACCCGTAGGTGTTCTAGATTGTATTCAATGTTCGCACAGAGCCAATATATGGTCGGCTAAAATTGGTGGGTCCTTGGGTAGCAGTCGGAAAGATAACGCGCTTATGAGTTAGACCTTGCCAAGCATGTTTTGTCCGTCATAATTATATGGTTTATGAGATGGGAGGTAGGTAGTCGTACAACAGCTGTTTTACGTGGTGTTGCTTGCATGCTGGATATACATATATATATATATATATATATATATAATCATTTTGTACGGGCAGCACTTTCAGGCTACAACCTGTGTCTGTGCAGAACTGTTGAAGATAAGCTCTAACTGAAAGGAGAACGTCGTTGATGAATTCATCCTTACTCCACCAGTAGTGTCCAGCATGTCTTGTTTGTCTAATTTGGATGGTCTTCGAAATGGGTGGTAGGTTGCCGTACAGCTGCTGTTTTATGGATGTTGCTTCCAGAATTTGTTTAGTATAGCTCGTAGCATCCTTGTGCAATGACCGTCAAGCTTTTTCTCGATGCTCTTAGTTAGCGTCCAAGTGGTGTATCCATACAGTAGTATGGACACAACTGCTGCTTGGAAAGAATTTCGTCTTCTTTTATCGGATAGGTCTAACTTCCATATGACCGATAACCTATCGATAGCTATCCATGCTCTTGCTAGTCGCGTATTGATGCTATTTTCCGTAGATGAAACGCTGCTTCCGACGTAGGGGAAATTGTCCAACATATATATTATCAATTGATGCTGATGGCACCAATTTCATTTTCTTATTATCACAGGACGAGAGGAAAGTTTTCGTCGAAATATTACAAAAAAAAACTACGCATATTTTTTTTCGTTTTCAAATGATTCTATTCCAACGGCTTTAGATGTAAGTTCATTTATTTATTTTTTTTTTTACATTTTGTCATATAGGCCATGTCATTTTTAATATATATATATATATATATATATATATATAATATATATATATATATATATATATATATATATATATATAAAACAGCTGTAAAACAAAATAATGCAGCATTTTGAAGGACAGAGCCACATTCGGGGGAGGGGAAAGGAAGCATCATCTTTTGAACTTGCTTTCTTTCTAGCCACAGTCACGACCCATCCTTACAATATAATAAGCAATCAAACGGCCAACTTTTTCTTGTCATAAACGGCCAACTTTTTCTTATTATAAAAATTTTCCCTAGGTTTCATATTCTTCACTTTTTATACATCCATCTTTGATTTAACATCACTAATATCATCCCTCACAGTCCTGATGATACTATTTACCAACCCCTCCGCTCGGGCAGGATATGACACAAGGTCAATTTTTAAGCGGAGTTTAACAGATTTTAATTCAGAGTTTTCCTTCTCCTAGACTAGTTGCCTAACCAAGGCTGAAGAACCTAGTCTGTCCTACTATTTACCCAATAGCTGGAGGGAGAATAACTGGATTCATACCTTCTCCCAAGGGTATTAGTGCTATGTGAAATGCAATCAGTATCGTCCAGGATTTGAACTCGTATCGCCGTGTTCATTTCCTACAGCGATAACGACTACACCACGGGCACCTCCTGATGATGGTTCATAAGAACTGAAACACTATAGTGTCTACTTTGCTTCTCAATAAATTTCTGCTTCTACTTGGATTACCTTGTTACCTTTATAATATAATAAGCTCATTAATGCTCACCAGACACACTGGAGTCCCTAAAACACCTCATTTTCTCTATGGAAGCCTACTTAAAAGCTAATAATTTTTTACAATGATTTAAATTTGTTAAAATTATATATATAATAACAGAATGAGATAGATCCGGGGTAGGCAAACTTTTGGTGGGAGGGCCGTATCACTGGGTTATGAATTATCAAAGGGCCGCACCTTTTAAAATCCCAAGAATTTAGTCTTGATTCAAGTGCAAATGTTTATTTTTAAAATTCTTTTTGAAGCTCCTACGGGCTGCACAGAATAGTGCAGCGGGCTGCATGTGGCCCATAGACCACAGTTTGCCCAAGACTGATATAGATAGATAGAAAAGAACAAATTTAGATAGATAGATACCTCTGCATGAACATGATGCGACACAATATTTATTATCAAGCGGAGTTTAACATGTTTGAATTCAGAGTTTTCCTTCTCCAATATCGGTTGACATACCATTCCAGAAGTTGTTGGAACGATACAACAAGTGCATTGCAGCCGGAGGAGATTACTTCGAAGGGCACTAGAGTTTCATGTGTGTACTATCAATAAAAGTGCCCATACGAAAAAAAGTCTGGAAACTTATTTAATGATCCTCGGATAGATAGATAGATAGATAGATAGATAGATAGATTAAAGCAATCAAATATACAGATAGAGGTATCCTGATTTTGGTGCTAGTCAACTTGGTAAAGCGTTGAGGAATGGAATCAGCAGACGCAATTCAGATTCTGAAGAGTTCCAGAAATTATCCAAGGAACTGATTAATATTCAACTCTCGTTGTTGTCTGTCGTAACAACTGACTTTTCAATCCATCTCAAACCATTCAAGTGTAAATAAAGAAATCGAAATCGAATGATGTAGTCACCTTTTTCTTTCATACAATTTTGAAATAAAAGTAGCGAAACACGCACACTCATATGCAGCAGAAATTAGTAATTAATAATTACTCGTCTGCGATAAATTTGCTTACTTTCAATGTTTAATTAGACCATCTTTAGAATACTAAATTTAAAATTGCTACGACTGCATATTCGTTAATTATATAGTTTTAAAGGCAGTTCTTCTAATTTATTTCATAACTCTCTCTCTCTCTCTCTCTCTCTCTCTCTCACACACACACACACACACACACACACACACACATATATATATATATATATTATATATTATATACTATATATATATATATATAATTAGTTACGCTTTCTTCGCCAGAGGAAAAGGAACGGTTTTTATGGAAATACCACAATAAATAAATCGATAAACATTTATTTATTTTTAAATGCTTGAATTACAAGAGCCTGAGATATAAGAATATTACTTTTTTTTCTACTTCAAACACGCTCACCGTATCCATTTCCTTCGACGATATATATATATTATATATTATATATATATATATATATATATATATCCACAGACCGAGTGTTTTCGTTGCTTCTCAACTCTTCAGTCTGGCTAGGCACGTGAGAAGACTCAAGCTGGGATCGAAACCCGGCTGATTTTACGCCAGTCGGATATTTTACCCCAGGATATCGTCATTCTCGGCATATTACATAGAAGCTCTTGTTCATGCTATTTTATATTTTACATATACGCTATCGACAACCGGAATGCTAAATTCATGAGAAGAGCGTTGCATATATATTGTATATAATATAGTATATATATATATATATATATATTTAAATTCCGGGTACAGGAAAATTTATACAATATAATGAACAGGGACACCATAGGTAATTACAGTAGGGGAACTCAAATGAAATAATAAAACAAACGAAGGCCTTTTCGTTCGGTACTTTTCAAGTTATTAAACACCGGAAAATTAGATAAAAACGGGGGTATATATATTATATAACCAGGATAGACAGATAGAGGGAAAAAAAACCTAAGTAACCCCAGTATCTAGCAGTTTCCCAAAAATATTTAGAGTATGATTGTTTGACTGCCAGCATAGAGAGGGGGCGATTCATAGAAATATATATCGCCTCTAGAAATTTAAGATGGAATTTATCTCTAGCTCTATGCAGGACTGAGAAACAATCATCTTCATTACTGGTTCTGCAGCTATTTATAGTGAGCAAATGCTCACCAATCACCGAATCTATTGCTTGAGAATGCCCGGATGTTAGTCGGCCTGTCAAAAGAGATCTGAGTATATGCTGTCTAACCCTCACTTCAAGATGTTGACAAGTCATACCTATATATGTCGAATTACATCGACAAAAAAAATTATAGATTAAATTACTTTGTTTGAAGATAGGCAACTTGTTCTTATTCGTAGAATTAAAGGCCGGCCTCGAAGTGAATATTGGTCTTAGGTTAACAACATGATAACAACGGTACACAGAAGAGGCAATCTTATTTGTAAAGACTCGCCGGCAAAACCAACCCAGGAATGTCTGAAGTATACTGGACATTTCGGAGGACCGAAAACTTTGTTCATGTTTTTGAACTTTGTCACCGTATACTTGAAAAGGCCTTCGTTTGTTTTATTATTCTATTTGAGTTCCCCTGCTGTAATTACAAATGGTGTCCCTCTTCATTATATATATATATATATATATATATACATTATCATATGATCCAAGGAAGAAATCCAAGGCGTAGGAGCATCCAATATGAGTGCTTAATACTAACGGCAATGGATGTATAACTAATTTAGGATTAACGATACATCAACATAGAGCTAGAAATCTTTTGTATAAGGATAAAAGAAAAAAGGTTTACTTTATTTGGCATCCTTATAAATTTATTTCAGGCTCTTACAAATTCTTATAACTTTAAAGTTTAACTTATAAACTTTATAAAATCATCTGCAGATAAGAAAATATCTCATCTGAATATGGTTTTTATTAAGCTTTTAAGTTAAACTTTAAACTTACAAGAATCTGTAAGAGCCAGAAATGAATTTGTAACATAGGACCAACGTATTGTGCTTTAAAGAAAGAAGTCCGCAGAAAAAGAAATACTCAAACTCGAAGGTAAGGGAAGAAAATATAGAAGTCGCTTATTATTCACTTAGGGCTATGATCGTTGCAACTCGAAAAGTTCATTTTAGTTACATTCTTCTTCTCCCTTCCTCTTGGGGGTGTCGGCAGTGTGGGTGAGAGCTGGATGTTGACACAGGCCTGTCATAGCAGACTGGGTAGGACGGGTCGGGGCCTCGGAACCTTGGACTCGCCTGTTTTGAAAGCTGCCTTCAACTCTGCCAAAATATCGTAATAGAGATTTTGGGGAACAAATCGAAGATCCGCGAATGTTCGATGTCACCAGTGAAACTTTCGTGATACACGTGATAATTAATCTGTGATTATTTTAAAATCACGTCTAACTTTGCAGGTCATTCTGGCCACACGCGCTAGTCTCGTGACACCTTCACAGCGCCCGTCCGTAATATTACAAATTTATAATTAACCCAAGAAAGTGAACTTTTTTCTTTTATTTTTATATATATATATATATATATATATATATATATAAGGGGGAATCAAACAGTAATACCTATTTCTTTAGTACTGGAATAATTAATGACACAGTAACAAGTCTCATACATTAAAACAAAGCAGATGATATTCTGAAGGCGCTAAATCTCATGAGTATAGAGGACGCGGTAAAGTTGTCCACTCGAATAAGGCAAATGTCTCCTTTGTCCTGATGCTTGTGTGTGGTCAAACATTGTCATGAATGAGGATAAAATTATCGGCCCTATAATAGAGGGTTTAAGTCGCAAACATTATGCCTTTGACGAGGAAAGGAAAACTGCAGTGATGAAGCGGCTTAAAGAAATGTTGCCAGAATTTCACCTGGCTGGGATACATGCTTCGAAGGTAGAACATTGACATTGGGAGAAATGATAACTATGTTGAGAAGTAGGGATGTGATCCACAGGGGATCAGCTCCATTTTGATGTATGATATAAGTTCCTGTTTCGGTAATTATTCCTGTACAAAAGGCACACTTTTTTGACACACCCTCGCATGTGTGTGCGTGTGTGTGAGTGTGTGTGTGTATTTACGCAACCCCTACATAACAGGAAAATTACAAGGTGTGACAATCACTAGGATTCCTTTGTCTGTCTGTCTGTCTCTCACACACTTTCTCTCTCTCATAATCATTATCCGCCCCTTTAAATAATCGCACTTGTTGAAACTCTTTGACAGCACCCAGTGGCCGCACGAAGTAGATGAATATAAGTTCACACTAGGTGGGACTCACTGGAGTGTAGCAGTCCACAGCAGACCGTCGCTTCTGAGTTCAGCCTTGCGTTTCCAACGGTTCCAAACACGTCTTGCTCGTCTAATTTGGATCGTTTGTGAGATGGGAGGAGAGTGGCCGTATAGCTATTGCTGTATTTATAGACAGGCTACCCCACCAGGAGGAGCTAGTGGCCTAATGGTTATCATTGCTGAATGTGGACTCGGCTACCCGAGCTCAAACCCCAGATGAAGCTTCCTGCATTTACCTTGGTGCTAATGCGCTTGGGGAAATATGAATCCAACTATTCTTCCTCAAGCTATTTCAAGTAGTACGGCAGGGTAGGCTCTTTAACTTTGTTATGGCAACCAGTCTGGGAGAAGGAAAACCTTAAATTCAAACCAGTTTTAGACCTCGAGAGAGATGGGCTCTGCCAGACTATTCCTATTGCTAAGATATGTTATACGAGTTTATATTTACCCAGCACCTCAGCACGAGTAGGATGTGAACCAAGGTCAGTCTTTAAATGGAGTTTAGCAGGTTTGAATTAAGAGTTTTCCTTCTCCCAAACCGATTTCCATGCCAAGGTTGAAGAGCCTAGTCTATCATGGTATATACCCATCGCTGGAGGCAAAATAGTTGGATCCATACCTTTCTTAAGAGTCTTAGCGCAATGTAAAATGAAAACAGTCTCGTTCAGAATTTGAACTCGGGTCACCGTGTCAATTTCCAATGAATGCGGTCACATGTCCCAAAACAAGTTACCCCTCACTCTCTCTCTCTCTCTTTCTCTCTTTCTTTCCATATATATATTTGTGTGTGTGTGTGTGTGT
>OY757915.1:42853807-42896307 GCA_963585895.1 Sepioteuthis lessoniana | reverse complement strand
ATGATTTATCTTTTTATATTTTGATATCTTTTTAATTTGCATTATAAAAAAGATATATTGTATAAAATTCAACCGTCATTATTGACGGGTGTCTTCTAGTAAATAAATAGATAAAAACTTTCTGAAAAAACAGAATCATTTTCGACTTTTCAAAGCAGTGCCCGTGAAACGAAAACGGCAGCAACACAAATTTCGTGTGAAAGTTACATTTGATTTTATTTGATGTAAGGGAAAAAATGTTAAGTAATTTTGAGACAAGACGTAAAAGTATTCAAAATATATACAAATGAACAAACTAGAGGATTTTAATTGCCATCTCAAAAGTGTTATATGAAATTAAACAAATTTCATCGTCAAAATTTGTGGAAATTTTATGTGTTTCAAGCGGTATGGTCAAGAAAATAAATTAATAAAACATTTTTAAAATATATATATTCAGTTTCATTAAGATTAGATTTGTATACTTTTCACAGTTATATGTCCGTATCAATGGACACACAACACACACACTCACACACACACTCTCCACCCCCCACACACATGTATATATATCTATATATCTATATATATATGTTTGTGTGGGTCTTTCATGGTATATATGCATAGGTTTATTGCAGTTTCCATGGGAATAAATAAAAAAAAGCAATTTATCACATGAATAGAAATTGGAATATATGTGTGTGTACACTCACACATACACATAGATAGATAGATAGATAGATGCAGGCACACACCAGTAGGTATTTTCAATGAAATCACACAAAGAAATCCTAACCATCACGCTCGTGCATGATAAAAACTTCAATTCTCTTAAAAGTTTGATCATAATAATAATAATAATAATAATAATAATAAGAAGAAGAAGAAGAAGAAGAAGAAGAAGAAGAAGAAGAAGAAGAAATAGCAGTTCTCGTCTAGAACGAAAATATAGACAAATACCTGGACCTTGCCAGAGGGCTGAAAAAGCTGTGGAAAATGAAGGTGACGGTGATATCAATTGTAGTTGATGCACTTGGAACGGTCCCAATGGTCTGACAAGAGAATGGAGCAATCGGAAACAAGAGAGAGAATCGAGATCACTCGGTAGACGGCACTGTTGAAAATACAAAAGATACTTACCAGAGTTCTGGATACTAAAGGTTACTTTCTCTCACTCAGTTTTTAGAGGGAAAACCACGAATTAACGTTGCTATAAAAAGCCCCCAAGGAATAAAGTAGAGGTAATAGAAATGATAATATTAATAATAAAAATAATACGAAGAAGAAGAAGAAGAAGAAGAAGAAGAAGAAGAAGAAGAAGATAATGAATACGTGGATGTGGCTAAGAGAGGGAAACCTTAAAGAGAAACTGAATCTCTTCTATTAACAGCCCAAAACAACGCCATAAGGACCAACTTTATCAAAAGAAGAATAGATAAGACGCAACAAAACAGCAAATGTAGGTTATATGGTGATAGTGACGAAACGATCCATCACATAAAAAGGGAATGCAGTAAATTAGCACAGAAGGAGTATAAGACACGACTGGATGGACAAAGAGATCCTCTAGAAATTGTACAAGAAATCTAAATTTGACCATACGAACAAATGGTATATGCACAAGCTAGAATGTGTCCTGGAGAATGAGACACCCAAACTCCGATAGGATTTTGACATACAAACGGATTTCCAAATCTCGGCCAAACGATCACACCTCATAAGTTGGCGACCTTAGTTGAGGGTGACCCGAACGCTCCCTTTTCAATAGCTACTACAACAAGGTGTTGGGGAGAGCGCTACTCCTTCCCTGGATTGCTTTATTTTACCCTTGATGCTTACCATATAATGCTGAGTGTTAAGCAAGGCGGCATCAAGTACCATTTTTTTAGTCTTTGATATGACTCGACCTGGGATTGAACTCCGGACTCCCGGACCATTGGCGAACACTCGACTCATTAGTCTAATGGCCCGATTAACACATTATAATAATCCACCAAAAAAAAAAAGATCTTGCAGAATTGTGGACCTTGCTGTCTCGGCCGAACACAGAGTAAAATTGAAAGAAAGTGAAAAGAAGGATAATTAAGTCGACCTTGCTAAGTAATTGAAAAAACTGTGAAACATGAAAGTGACGAATATATCAATTGAAATTTGTACTCTTGGTACCGTCATCGAAAGGGACTGGAGAACTTGGAATTAAGAAGACAAGTGAAGACCATAAACTATTGCATTACTGAGATCGGCCAGAATATTGAGAAGGGTCTTGGAGACTTGAGGAGACTGGCTGTCACTCAAACTCCAGTGAAAGACAATCAGCTAACACTGATGTAAAATATTCTCACTAAGGATAATAGCAAAATTGCAAATGTAGGTTATGTAGTGATAGAGACGAAATAATTAATCACATAAGCGAATGAAGCAAATTAACACAAAAAGACTTTAAGAACAGACACGACTGGGTGGGAAAGGAGATCCACTGGTAAATGTGCAAGAAATTTAAATTCAACAATACAAACCAATGGTATATGCTCACACAAGAACCGCTCCGGGAGAATTAGACTCACAAACTTCTCTTGGATGTTGACATACAAACAGATCATCTAATCTCGGCCAGACGATCAGGCCTAGTGATAGTCAACAAAAAAGAAAAAAATAAGAAAAAAGAGAACCTGCCTAATAGTGGATTTTGTCATCCCGGCAGACCACAGAGTAAAATTGAAGGAAATCTAGATGAGAGATAAGTACAGGGAACTTTATAGAGAGCTGAAGAAACTATGGGACATGAAAGTAACAGTGATACCAATTGTAATTGGTGCGTTCGGTGCAGTCACCAAATGATTTGTAGAGTGACTTTAGGACTTGGAAAAAAGAGGACGAGTGAAGACCATCCAAACTACAGCATTATTATTATTAAGATCGACCTGAATACTGAGAAGGGTCCTGGAGACTTAAGGAACTTGCTGTCTCTCAGACTCCAGTGGAAGACCATCAGCTAACGCTGGTGTGACAATCTCTCAAAGAAGAAGTTATAATATTTACATTATTTCTGTGGAGAAAAAAAGGAGGAAAAAGATACGCCAGCAGTGAAGGTTACGGAGACGCATCGACACGGTGATTCGAGGATTACTTTTAAAAAGACCGACGAAATACAAATAATGGCGCCCACTAACAACAACAGAATAAAAAAAAAAGAACAACAATATCAACTACCCAACTGTATGGATATTTCAAGCAAAACACTGGCGAGATTGCATCCGAGAAAACCTAGACATGGCTACGAAGAGGGAAACTTAGAGAAATTCAATCTGTTCTAATAGCAACACAAAACAACGTTATCTGGGACAATTATGTTAAGGCGAAAATCGATATTCCGCTATTGAATAGCAAGTGTAGATTATGTGAAGACAGATGAAACGGTTAATCAAATTATAAGTGAATGTAGCAAAAGGGGTGCAAGTCTAGACACGACTGGGTAGGGAAGGTGATCCACTGGGAATTGTGCAAGAGATTAAAATTTGATCAGACTATCAAATGTTAAAAGAATTCGTCCAACAAGATGAGACACGTAAATTTTTTAGAGGACGGGAAATACAAACTGATCAGCTAATCTCGGCCAGAAGACGAAATCAAGTATTACTTAACAATAAAAAAAGTGGATTTTGCCATTCTAGCAGACCACCGAAAGAAAATAAAAGAAAATAAATAAATAAATACTTGGATCTTGCTAGAGATCTAAGAAAGAAAATGTTGAACTGAGGGGTGACCTGGATAATTATTGTAATTGATGCTCATAGAACGATCGCCAAGGGTTTGGGAAAAAAGACTGGGCGAATTGGACAGAAGAGGAAGAATCCAGACCATTCATTGTTGAGATGGGCTAGAATACTGAGAAAAGTCCTGGAGATCAAAGGAGACTTAATGACAATCAAACTTCAGCGAAGTATCTCATAGGTGTTAAAAACACATAAGAAGACACAAATATGTAAATATGTGTATGGAGGAAGGTTTCGGAATTAAATAATCCAAAAGATTTGATATGCCATGAAACACAACCAAACCTACGAATTAAAATCAATCTTTCTGATACTCAAACCGGCTCATTTGCCTAGTGGGTATAGTGTTCGTCAGTGGTCCAGGAGACCTGGGTTCAATCCCAGGTCGCATCATACCAAAGACTTTAAAAATGGTACTTGATACCTCCTTGTGATATAAGGTACATATCAAGGGCAAAGTTGAGCGATATAAGGTACATATCAAGGATAAAGTTGAGCAATCCGGGATAAGGCGTAGCGCCCTCCCTTACACTTTTGTGTAGTAGCTATTGAAAAGTGAGCCTTCTAGTCACCCTCGACTATTGTCGCCAATTTTACTAAATATAATTATAATTAAAAAAGGAAAAAAAGCTGTACCCTCTACAAAGAAAACCACCAGGTTGGACTTTATGTAAAGGCCCCTGTCTCAAGATATAGATAAGTAAAATTTTATTAGGTCAGAAACTAAAAAAATGTAAAACCAAACTATCAGTTATTTTTTAAACTAATTTTATAAACAATCAATTATCTTAAGGCCAAATTTGTTGATAAGAAACAGAATAGCAAGTTTAGATAATGCAGAGACAAAGAGGAAACGGTTAATCACATTAGTGAAAGCAGCCAACTAGCTCAAAAGAAGCACAAGGCTCAGTTCCCCTTAGTTGGAAAGATTATCCAATGAGAACTGTGCAAGGGATTAGTATTTGATCATTCTAACAAATTATATATGCACAATCCAGAAACTGTCCTAGGAAAAGATTAGCATTTAATTCTCGAGGATTACAAACCTTCTTCTTTGTCCATCGTAGTCGCTGTGAACAATCTGATCAACCTATGATTGATGACGGGATCCGTGCGTGCACAGATGGATAATGAGGCCAATCTGTGCGCGGAAGAGTCTTAGATAGAGAGAACAAGGAATGGTGACGACAAAGGCTGGTGTGGCGGTGTCTTTTCTAATTTTCCTGCGTTACTCAGTTGCTTCGTTCCTTGTTGCTTCACAAAGTTTCGCTCCACGTTTGACAACTTTACGTCACTTGTCTCTGTCTTGCGATAGATATTCAGGACTATTAGGAGTGATACCGATAGATTTCATCGAAACTTTCAGTGTGTCTTTGAAGCGCTTTTTTTTTGCCGCTTTCCTAAGACAGTTGGCCGTAGTGCAGTTTCTTTGGGAGGCAGTGATCTTTCATGAGGACAACATGACTGGCCCAACGAAGTTAGCCCAGTCCGAAGGTCAGACCTAGCGTTGATTAAGAGGAAAAAAGAATCTCATCACGTGGATTTGTTCATTCCAGCGAATGTGGTCCTATGCTAGTCGCGGAGCGGTTAGAGTGTTCGCCAGTGGCCCGGGAGACCTGGGTTCAATCCCAGGTCGAGTCATACCAAAGACTCAAAAAATGGTACTTGATACCTCCTTGCTTAACACTCAGCATTATAAGGTACGGATCAAGGGTAAAGTGGAGCAATCCTGGGAAAGGAGTAGCGCCCTTCCCTACACCTTGGTGTAGTAGCTATCGAAAAGGGAGCCTTCGGGTCACCCTCGACTATGGTCGCCAACTTTACAACTTACTAGTCATAATACATGTTGTAGCTATTGTGTTCATGGCTACCACATTAGCCTCCGTGGTGCCCGTGGTGTAATGGTTATCGTCACAGGATATGGACACGGCGATACGAGTTCAATTCCTGGACAAGACTGATTGTGTTTCTCATAGCACTAATACCCTTGGGAAAGGTATGAATCCAATTATTCTCCCTCCAGCTATGGATAAATAGTAGGGCAGACTAGGTTCTTCAGCCTTGGCGAGGCAACTAGTCTAGGAGAAGGAAAACTCTAAATTCAAACCTCTTAAACTCCGCTTAAAAAATTGACCTTGTGTCATATCCTGCCCGAGAAGAGGGGTTGGGTAAATAGGAACACATTAACCTCCGACTGTTTGCTTTGTCAAATCCTTCTGTGCCCACGCTGTGTTTGAAAGATCCGTGAAGGGGAATTGGCACAATTCAGCCGGATCTTCTTCTGACGGTCCGGTAATATGAGTGGTTAGATTGTCTAGCAAATCAAAGAATAGAGAAAACTCGTAGTTAACAAACAACAAAAAATGTTTTTTTTATTGAAACACATTTGTGAGACAATAAATAACAAGTGAACGATGTTTGCTTTCCTGGCAAAAAGAAGAAGAAAGAATATCGAGAGAGGAAGAGTGACGATGAGGTGCGATTAGAATGGCATTAATGTCTCAAAAGTCTATGACTTAGATTTTTTGTAAAGTCTGAAGGTTGTTCGGAGTGTCTCGGGTCTAGAATGGAATGGATGCTTCTTTGGTAGTCTTGAGTTTCTTCCTGGTACCTTTTTTTCATCCTCTCTGAAGATTCGTTTTTCCATCCTATTTTTTATAGGTCAATATCAGGACTAAAAAAGG
Organism: Sepioteuthis lessoniana; assembly: GCA_963585895.1. Lineage (NCBI taxonomy): Eukaryota > Metazoa > Mollusca > Cephalopoda > Myopsida > Loliginidae > Sepioteuthis > Sepioteuthis lessoniana. The sequence goes on along the minus strand of OY757915.1, from coordinate 42,889,871 downwards.
TTTCTGATTGGTTCTCCAATAAGAGACAATTAGGAGTCATGTTCCCATTGGTCAGCCAATCCTAGTTCAGGATTAAATCTTACAGGTATAGGGAAAACGCTTTTTAGATGCTTTGACCAATGGGAACAGGTTTAGAGCAATGGGGATAAACAAAAAATTCTCAGCCTCACCTGCGAGGATGAGCCATGCTCAGCTCACCTTTATTTAGGGTGGAGCAAAATTAAAGCTCTCTTTTGACATTGACGTTTAATATAAGGACTAAAAGAATATGTTTTACGAAATGACCCGTTTCATCATTATGATCGATGAAATTAGTGGACAACCGAAAAATTAAATAAATTCGCTGACCTTTAAAGTCAAAAACAATTGTCTCCCACTTAACTGACCTTTAGGAACAATCAACCAGCTTTTTAGGTCAATTAAAGTCTTGAACAAAAAAATACTTATCTTAAGGATTATTTTGCTTTATATATATATATATATATATATATATATATATATATATATATATATCTTTCTTTAAAGAAAAAAACCAAAGACCGGTTATTTTAGGAATATAAATTTATTTCCATCCTGTTTTTCGTTTTTGGTGTGAACCAAAAACACGAAGAAAAATATAACAGGACTTCTTCAGATTTAATGGATAAATGAAACAGAATAGACACGGGGTGGGGGAAGAGAGTTAAAGAGTTACTTCCTCGTTTTATTGAATTTCCGTTTTTTTATTTACCTATTTATTTTATTTTCAAAATTCTTCCGTCAGTTATAATTACGGTAATTTAACTTTTTATTTATTTTATTTTATTTTCTTGTTAAGTTCGATAATTAACTTTTAAGGGAAATATTAATGCTTATATTAATTTCGATACTATTTATTTAGCTACCTATTTTTTCCATGTGTGTATATTGGATACGTTTTTTGTCTGGTTTCACTATCTATTTCTATGTTTTTAAAAATTTATAGTCTATAGTTTAAATTTTGTCCTATGTCTACATCTAGCTATTAATTCACTTCTCTTATTTAATAACTTATCAGGTAATTTATATGTCAATATATGTATTTTCTCTTCTAAGTTCAAATTGCATCTACCGTCAAAACTATTTGGAGTATTTTTCTTTAAAGAAATATTGCTCTGTAAAATCAATTACATTGAGCTCTCTACCAGGAAAATTTAAATGTTCAGCTCCTGAATGATTTTCTTGTCCTGAAGGAATTACTCCCAACTCTGGTTTAACTGGACCGAATAATACATATATATATATATATATTAATTTTCGAATATTTAATACATTTTAATTTTTACATACTGATTAAGTATTCAACAACACCTCGTGTCACATGAACCATAGAGAAAAAGAAAGCGAAAAGATGGATCAATTCTTGGACCTAACAAAAGAAACAAAAAAAAAGAAAAGTTTGTCTGTTTGTTTAGCTTTTATGGCATATCAATCTTTGTAGGTTATTCAATGCCAAATCTATTTTTAAATAAAATTAATCCAGTCAACTCAAAGAGTTCTATTTTGAACAATTCAGTTTAGTGTTAGTACAGTTTCAATGTCAAAAACAGTTTCATTTCAAGCAAAGCAGTTTAGCATAAGTACGCAGTTTAAATTTCAGAACAGTTCTATTTCAAGTAATTCAGTTTAGCATTAGTACATAGTTTAGTTTTATTTGATCCATAGATTGGACTCTGTCAGGTGTTAGCACTCCGGGCCAGGCTGGACCTGGGAGAGGTGGCAATGAAGGGGTACTCTGCATTCTCCAAAGCTCCAACATTACTCACCATCAGATTGCTTAGTGTCTTATCAGGACACTCGTTGGGGGTGAGTCTTACCCTTCTTCAGAGAAGTAGTCAGTGTATTCAACAACCCCAGCCCACTAGGCGAAAAAAAAAAAAGAAAAGAAAAGTCATGGAACATGAGAGTCAGTGTTATACCAATAATAGTTGAAAAGTTATTATTATATAGAAAAGTCTCTAATGGCTTAGAAAAGACCGGAGGATCTGGAAATCAAAGATAAGAATCAAGACCATCTAAACAGCATTGCTGAGAACGGCTTGAATAGAAAAGTCCTGGAGACGTGAGGAGACTTGCTGTCACTCACACATTAGCTAACGCTGGTATGGAAAAATTTTTAAGGAGTTATACAATAATAAAACAGGATAAAAAAATCTGAATTCAAAGTCTCACGTTGTCGATCCTTGAATTCAACATGTTTGAATATTTTGAATACCAGCTCACCTGCGGATCGAGAACACGCAACTCTCAGTCAATGTTGAGATCAGCTAGAATAGAAGAGTCATAGTGACCTGAGGAGACTTGCGGTCATTCAAGACAATAGAGAAATACAAGCAGTTAACAATACTTTCTAAAACTCGCAAGGCGTGAAATTTTACCGTAACATAATAAAAATGACAGACCACTGCGAGGATTCTCTTGGCAAACTAATTTTAAAATAACCTTTCCTATAGAACAAAGCAACTTCTAATGATATTTCCGATTTAAAATAACCGTGTCTTGTTAGGGACTGGCGCTAACCCTAATCAAACTAATTTCTTAAGGTAGATAACAATTGCTAATCAGAGTAATTTCTCTAATTAATTTTTTTCTTTGAGCAATTAATTTAAAATCCTGTAGACAGGAATAGACTTAATATCAAACTCAATGGGCAACGAAGCCAATAATAATGATAAAAATTCTATCCCGAAGTTCATAGTTAACATATTGGTAGTTTGCAAGTGAAAAATAAATCCTAATTTTGCTGAAGGAAAGTTGAGAAGCTGAAAGCGTCCATAAAATATAATTTCCTCAAATAGAAAACTCCTTCCTTAAACTTCTATACCACTAATGTTTTATACAATTTGCTAAATCTAAAGCCCTCAAAATCCACAATAAGAATCAAACTCGAAAAAATGCTCATTCACAATCTTATAAAACTAGTTCCCCGCATAGATAAATAACTTCGCCAAACGATTCTTCCTCTCACAGCATAATAACTTAAATAAAGTCAATATCAAAACTACCTCTTTACCCTCTAAAATGATCCGCGAATTAGTACGCTCTAGCCCTCAACGCAACATATTTTCAGACGTCGGTGTTTATTGTATCCCTTGTTAGAATTATAAACTAAAATATATTGGTGAAACATCTCGGAACCTACACGTTCGCTTGAAAGAAAAAAAAAGAGACATTAGAATTAGTAATTTAAACACTGCCCTATTTCAACACATTTCTCAATCTAATCACAACTTCGATTTCAATTCTGCAAAGATGCTCATTTAAATTCATAATAAAAGACTTAGACGAATTTTTGAAGCCGCAGCCATTTCCCTCTTTAATTCCCTAAATACTCGTCCTGGCTTTTATAACATTTCTCCTTAATTGAGCAAATCCATTTTAAATAGCAACAATATATTCCATCATTTGTTAATATATTCCACATATAACATGCTTTCTCTATTTCTTTTTGTCTTTCTTTTTCTACCCCCTTTTGATTCAAGATCTTTCTCGATAAACAAACGGAACATAACTTCTACACAATATTACTAATAAGTCAAATGACGTAATTTAAAACAAGCGCTGATTCACTAATTAAACGGCTAACTTTTTTCTTGTTATACAAATTTTCCCTCGGTTTTTGTATTTTGCATTTTAAAACATCCATCGTTGATTTAGCATCACTAATATCATCTCTCATAGTCCTGATTATGGTTCATAAGAACCGAAACGCTATAGTGTCGACTTTGCTTCTCAATAAATATCTCCTTCTACTTGGATTACCTTAGGATTAATTTTTCTTTATATTATTTCCTCAAAATAAAACTGTCTGCTGAAATGATATCTAATGTACAAAAATATTGAATTCTTAGAACAGAGGCCACTGAAATTTATATTAGTGACTAAAATAGTTTTTTCTGACTTTAGCAGTTAAATGGTTTGAAGCAGTACCGCAGAATCTCAGCGAAAAGATATTCTTCGTGCATACTAGGAGTTATTAAACAATAAACAATGATGACGTTGACAGACTCAATGTGTCAAGAAAATGAGGAGGAACAGGACTTACCAGTATTGAAGATAGGGTTAATGAATCAATTCAACTACTTAAAGACTACATAGAAAAGCGCGGAGAAAGACTGATCATAGCCACCAGAACAGTACTGACAACAAAAGGACCAACAGAACGACAATAACTAGAAAATAAAAATGGGAAGAAAAAACTTTATGGACGTTTTCAAGCGACTAATAAGCAACATCTCACACGAGAAAACGAAGAGGTGTTTAAGAAAGGGAAACCTGAAGAGAGAAACTGAATCTCTCCTAAAAGCAGCACAAAACAACGCCATAAGAACGAATCATATCAAAGCAAGATTATATCAGACTCAACAAAACAGCAGATGTAGGTTATGTGGTAATAGAGACAAAACGATCAATCACATAAGAGAATGCAGCAAATTAGCACAGAAGGAGTATTCGATTAGACAAGACTAGGTGGACAAGATGATCCACTGGGAATTATGAAGGAAACTTCAATTTAACTGTACGAACAAATGGTATTTGCACAACCTAGAATGTGTTCTGGAGTATGAGACAAAAAAACTTCAAAGGGAATTTGTCATACAAACAGATCACCTAAACTCGGCCAGACGACCAGACCTTATAATAACCAACAAACAAAAAAGATTACTTGCAGAGTAAAATTGGAAAAAAAGTGAAAAGGGGGATAAGTTCTTGGGACTTGCAAAGAAATTGAAAATCCTGTGGAACATGAAAGTGAGAATTATACCAAGTGTAAATTGTGCTCTTGGTACACTCACCGAAGGATATGTAAAGGGACAGGAGGACTTGGAAAGAAGAGGTTGAGTGGTGACCATCCATTATTAAGATCAGCCAGAATACCGAGAAGAGTCCTGGAGACTTATGGAGACTTGCTGTCACTCAAACTCCACAATAAATAAATAGATAAAGGATCTTAATATGTTGGTTTGGTTTCTTTTTTTGATGGCATATCAAACTTCATGGGTTATTTAATGCTAAATGTTTCTAGCCGTCGACTGGCGCTGTAGAATACGCCGACTGCATCTCGGCTGAATGGTAAGACCCCTACCCGAAGGAGTGTCCTATATTGACACTCAGCCAGCTGATGACGAGTGTACAATGTTGGAGCTTTGGGGAATATTGAGTATCCCTTCACTTATATTGCTCCCGGGTCTACTCGAACGCAAAGTGGTTGTAACTGTTCAGGTCCCATCTATGGATCAAACAGAATTGTCTCTAGATATAACTATTTAACTGTGTGCAAACAAATGGTCATTATATTGAATTATACGCAACAGTTAGCGTCCTGCATGTCTGGTTCGTCTAACTTGGATAGTTTTCGCGATGGGTGGTAGGTGGCCGTACAGCTACTGTTTTGTGGGGTGATGCCTCTAGGCTTTGTTAAATATTGCGACCTGGGATTGAACCCAGCATTGGCTCAGTGGGTAGAGTGTTTGCCAATGGTCATGGAGACTGGGGTTCAATCCAAGGTCGGGTCATACCATAAACTTTAAAAATGGTACTTTATAGCTCTTGGCTTAACACTCAGCATTATAAAGAACGTATCAAGAGTAAAGTGGGGCAATCCAGGGGAAGGAATAGCGCCCTCCCACACACCTTGGTGTAGTAGCGATTGAAAAAGGTTCGTTCGGGTCACCCTCGACTACGGCCGCCAACTTTATTTTATATCAATGTACATTTATGTATTTTTAATATAACATATTCTGCGACTAGCATATAAGACGTTCACCAGCGTAAATTTATTTGAGAGGTTTGGTTTTAAGTGTTGTATTCGCATTGAAAAATAGGAAAGCACGAAGCATTATTAGTTCAACACACCCCTGAGGAAAGAAGCCAAAATAAATGGCGTCACCAAGCCCATTAACTAACTAACGACGATCCCCCTGAAGCTAAGTTCATTGGTTATATTTCATCCCATTTCTGTCGATGGGGCAAAGATAATGTCGACAACGTCCTCTGCAGAGAGTTAAGATTCTTCTATAAAACTTTGTCCTTAGTATGACACGATATGGCATCGGATGGTGAAGCCATTATTCTCAGGTCCACTCTTACTTTAATTGGTTAAACCTGTTAGAGTCCCATATATTTTTTTTTGAAATTCATAAGTACTAGGGAGGGTCCCCTGAATTCATATAACTGTGCAAACAAATAATTAATACAATGATGAATGTTAGTTTGGTTTGGTTTCATTCATTTATGGCATATCAACATTAACGGGTTAATTAATGCCAATACACCTTTTTAAAGATTACCTGGTCGACTGGGGTTGTAGAATACACCGACTGCTTCTCTATAGACTGGTAAGAACCCCTAAAGAGTGTCCTGGATATGACGCCAAACAATCTGATGGTGAGGTTTCAGTAATACTGGAGCTTTAAGGAATGCGAGCACTTCTTCATTGGTATCGCTCCCAGGTCGACTCTGGCCCGAAGTGGTAGCACCTGATATGAGTCAAATAGAACTAGAAAGCAAAACTAAATTACTTGAAATAGAAAAGTTTTAATATTTAAAATGCGTACTTATGCTAAACTGAAGTGCTTGAAATTGAACTGTTTTGGCAAGTAAACTATGTCATATTGCTGAACTGAATTGTCTGAAACAGAACAGTTTTTGTCATTGAAACTGTACTTACGCTAAACTGAATTGCTTGAAGAAGAACTGTTTTGACATTTAACTGTGTGTGGACAAAGACTATACTCATTCTAAACTATTTTTTTTTGGATTAAAACTGTTTGACTAAACTGAATAACTTGAAATAGAAATGTTTTTGACTATTAAACTGTTTACTTACATTAAAACCGCGTACTTATGCAAAACTAAATTGTTTGAAATAGAACTGTTTTTGACATTGAAACTGTACTTACGCTATACTGAATTGTTTGAAATAGAACTGTTTTTGACATTGCAACTGTACTTACGCTACACTGAATTGTTTGAAATAGAACTGTTTTTGACATTGAAACTGTACTTACGCTATATTGAATTGTTTGAAATAGAACTCTTTTGACATTCAACTGTAAGTAAACAAAATCAATAATTATATTAAACTGATTTGGTTGAATTACTGTTTGACCAAACTGAATAGCTTGACATAGAAATGTTTTTGTCAATTAAAATGTGTATTCATGCCTAACTGAATTGTTGGAAATAGAACTGTTTATTTGTATAAAAATGGATTTGGCATTAAATAACCTATAAAGGTCGATATACCATAAAACTTAAACAACCAACCTTTTAAAATAACAGCATGGATTTTGCTTAACCCATAACGGGTTGTATAAAAAGCTTCATAACTTTCCGAAGACTATTAGAAAATGAACCTAAAAGCACGATTGGAATTCAAACTCGGTTACTGGCTGATAGCTACTACGACAAGGGGGAAAACTTCTTCTGTACGTGTTAGGTAAGAATAACTGAAACTATTCAAATATATAAAAAACACCGGTTTGGTTTTATGTCATATCAACCATTGTAGGTTAGTTAATGCCAAAACCCTTACACACACACACACATATATATATATATATATATATATATATCAAATATATGACAAATATTTCTAAGCGTGCTTAAGCTCATTTTTTACACAGTTAAATGGTTTCACTTATATCTAATATGAATTCAAAGTTAAGTGTAAAAAACCGTTCTATTTCAAACAATTCACTTCAGCATTAGTGCTCATTTTTTTGTTTGCAAACAGTCATTTGTTTAAATACAGTTTTTTGTTTATTCACAGTTAAATGTAAAACAGTTCTATTTCAAACATTTCAGGTTAGTGTAACTACATGGTTTAGTTCTATTTGACCCACAGCTATGACCCTATCAGGTGATACAACTCCGAGCCAGAGTCGACCTGGGAGTAATATTGAAGGGAACTCTGCATTCCCTAAACATCAAGCATTACTAAGCCTTACCATCAGATTGTTTAGCGTCATACCTGGATATTCATTGGCTGGAATCTTACCCCTCTGCCGAGATGCACTTGGTGTATTCTACAGCCCCAGCCGATTAGCCCACAAAACATTTGTATTAAAAATAGTTTCGTGAAACAAAAATTGTTTACGAAATATTATTATGTATTATTTAATTTCCTATAAATGTGTAAATTACACAGGTCAACAACAAATTTGTTGTCTGAGTTTTTTAAGCTGATTTAGGACGAATCTGATGCGCTGAATCCAAAAATCACATTGGTTTTGCTCAAGCAGGTGTTGTATAGCCACATATTAAATATGCATATATACATGCATGCAGAATCATAAAACACAATGATAACGACGAGACAGTCTTTTAGAAAAATATACCTCTCACTTTATTTGAAAGGGTTCGAAAAGGGTTACTCAATGTTTTACTGTGAGAGGGAGTTGGAGACCGAACAGAACAGCAATATATTGACCCCCACTCTTATGGCCATCAGTGTTGTGTCTTTCTCGTTCTCCAGGGCAGCTCAACCGGAGGCCCGGGGCCCAGCTCTTTGCTGGATGCTGGCTTCCTCTACCGCATCTTGTCACCAACGGGTCTGATCTTCAAACTGGTCTCCAAACTAACTGACTTCCTGTCTTCATCGAGTTATATAATAGTTAAATCGCCCACTCAATATCTCCCCATAACTGTCTATCGGAAATGTGTCACATCCGCTGTCTTTGGAATGGCATGTTCGATTGTCATCGAGCGGAAATAACTGTCATGCAGTTCACAGGTCACTCTCTTCCAATGCATCAGTCTAACTGTGCCATGGGATTTTAACCCTGTCCCATATTGTCAGCCACGCTCGCCTACGCCAATGGAACATGCACTTCCGCTGTCTTTGGAATGGCATGTTTGGCCGGGTCGGAGGTCAACATACAACACAGGTCAACTTTTTGAGCTATGGCCACAAGTCGTTTTTTACGTTTTTGTTCACATATACGCATTTGAGAAGTATTTTAGAAGAAGTTGGTGGAGGTAAAATGCCATGTCGAATAATTGCCTTGATTGGAAATGATGATTTTAATGACAAGAAGTATTCAGGTCCGATAGTTCTGGGTGATTATGTCGAAAAGGGATCAGTTTGAAGTCGAAATCTTCCAAAAATTGGTGCGGCAAAGCATAAGTTGGTGAATCAAGACTAAAGTTAATGGGGCAGCCACCCCAGGAAGTGAATAGGAAACTCTACCGCGCACGTACTGGTGTTTTCGCTTCGTGTGTGTTGTTGAATATTTGCGTTGTCGTGCTGGTGGCGCCAAATACGGAACGCAGTGGACTGCGGTTGGCTGTGGTGGCACCAATTTATGACTAATTTATACCTATTTCTGTTTTTCAGGTGAATGAGATGGCTTCGGCCAGAAGATCATGCAGAAATAACCCCGACATGTTCTGCCACATATGTAGAGCATACACCATTGCACCTAATAGGAAGCCAGTCACAAGTTTCATAACGCGTGCTTACCATGCTTATTTTGGTATTAAACTTGCTGACCAGGATAAAGCTTGGGTGCCACACATGGTCTGAAAGGCATGCACCAAGGCTCTGCGTGGGTGGACCAATGGTAAGAGGATTCTGAACTTTGGAATTCCCATGGTTTGGAGAGAGCCGACAAACCATGTCACTGACTGCTTCTTCTGCGCCCATGATGTGACTGGTATCGACAGAGAGGACCGGGACAGTCTCAAGTATCCTTATCTTCAATCAGCATGTCATCCAGTTGCTCATTGTCAACGGACTCTGCTGAACTGTTGGCATCCAGATTGGAGGAAAAAAACCTCCTTTCTGACAGTGCTCACATCAGCTTCTTCCACAACAGGAATCAAGAGTACCTCTGTTTTTTCTCTAGAGTAAAGGACTTGGTGTACTGTGCAGATATTATGCAGCTTCTGCTCAAGCTTGAAGTACCACAGTACGAACCCAAAGATTGGAGACTGTTCATTGACAGCAGCAAGCAATCACTGAAATGTATTTTGCTACACAATGGCAACCAATTTGCCTCTGTACCCATCGCTCACTCGACTACACTGAAGGAGAAGTAGGAAGCGGTGAAGTATGTGCTGGAGAAAATTGGTTATGATCAGCATAAGTGTTGACTGGAAGATGGTGAACTTTTTGTTGGGACAACAGTCTGGCTTCACCAAGTACATGTGTTTTCTGTACATGTGGGATAGTAGGGACTGTGCTCAGCATTACATGAAGAAGGACTGGCCTTTGCAGGAGGAACTGGTGCCTTGCAAAGAAAGGAACGTCATCAACAACAAGGATGGTGACTGCTTCACTTACTTGCTTTTCCAGGATTGACCATGGAGAAGTTGAAAGCTGGCATCTTTGACGGTCCTCAGATCCAGCAGCTCATCAGAGATCCAGAATTCGAAAACTCAAGGAACGAAGTGGAACTGGAAGCGTGGAAGGCATTTGTGCTGGTAGAGAAGAACTTTCTTGGCAACAATAAGGCTACGCAGAACTTATGAACAACATGCTGACTGCTTTCAGAAACTTGGGCTGCAACATGAGCATCAAGATGCACTACCTATTTTCACATATGGAGCGGTTTCCTGAGAACCTGGGTTCAACGAGTGATGAACAAGGAGAGAGATTCCATCAGGACCTGAAAGAGATGGAGACTAGGTATCAGTGTCGCTGGGACGCAGTCATGATGGCTGACTACTATTAGAATCTGAAGAGAAAACTCCTTGCCGCTGAGCATTCCAGGAGTTCGAAGAAACGGAAGTTCAAGCCCTGAAGTTTGAACAATGGTGAAGCAACATGCAATTTACATGTACTTACCTTTATCAATGCCCACCATTCAGTTTACAGTAAACGATGTTTCAGGCTTTGAATACATCATCTGCATTGTCTGTAGAGAGATAAGATCTTTACCTTAGCTCATATCGCATTTTTTCATCGAGCTCTTTTTGATAAATGGTTCCTAAATCGTATTCATCTCTATACTTGGTTTACTCAACAGGTCACTGTAGCCCAATTTTCTTCCTTATCTAAAGATGCAGCACATATGTAGGGCTACGGTGACTTTATTGTATAGCCATAAGGAATAATGGAATGACACTTTCTTTTTACAAAAATATAACCCTCACACTTTATTCTCGAAAGAGATTGAATCTCTGCAGTGTGTGTATGAGACAGACAGAGACAAACGGAGACGGAGAGAGACGAATACAGACTGCCACATTGACCCATAATTTCTTTTTAACCACGTTGAGTTATCTTCAGATTCAAGCTTACGTCTTTTCCTCCTTTACGAGACGTACTCAACCAAGTGCCGCCTGTAGGCCCTGGGCCCCACACCGGACGGGATTCTTCATCTGCTGACTGTTAGACCCTGATGACTGACCATGGAAAGACTGTCTGTATCTCACGTGGAAATCTTCCTATATCTTTTCACAACACCCAAACATTTCCGCTAAACCACTTAACTGCTTCGGTTTGATTACACAGGTGCATCCTGTGTAGAGAAATCTCTGATTGACACCACGGTCAATTGTCAACAGGCAACAACTTGTTGATCAGACCAAGTATAGAGATAAATACGATTTGGGAACTAGTAATCAAAAAGACTTGATGAAGAAGAAAAAAAATTGTAATATGAGTTAAGGTTAAAAATCATACTAAATAGTTGTGAAAAATATCTCGTAGGATGATGGAGACATTAAGTTTATAAGTCACTAAAATTCACTTTAAATTGTTCAGCTATGGATACGGCATTTGCCTGAAAAGTTCTTCTGAGTGAAATTATCTGGAGGTTGTAGGTTCAATTCCAACTACGGGTAAGAATAATTAGGAATACTCTAATCATTAGGCCTAGTCAAGTCATACCAAAGACTCAAAAATGGTACTTGATGCCACCTTACTTGGCTTTCAGCATGATAAGGTTAGGAAAAAGTGTAAAGTGGAGTAATCCAGGAGTAGCGCCCTCCTCTACACCTCGGTGTAGTAGCTATTGAAAAGGGAGCCTTTGGGTCACCCTCGACTAAGGTCATTAACTTTTAGTTACTATAGCTTAAGACTTGTACCTGGTCATGGTTAACGGAATTAGAACAATCTACCCATGTGGATTGAATAAAGGGTTCAGTTCAAGGCTCTGTGTAGGCTCACGAGTTCGACAGGAAACACCTGAAGAAGGCCGAAGAACCTATCGGCAATAACCTTCTGTGTATTCCCATGAATATGAAAATACTTGTCCGAATATTCTAAGAGATAAAAGCTATCAAGCTTCATGTCTGAAATTTAAACAAATCAAATAGATATATTCGAAAATTATTGAAATTAGATAGGAATACTTGAAACCTTTTAACTGTGTGCAAATTATTTCCATAAAAATAGTTATTTGAAGCTATAATTGCTCACTGAGGATTATTATTACTTCTTGTAGGTTTTACACCGCTATTTTAATTGGTTGTATTTTACTGGAATCAGAGTGACAGCAAGTCTTCAAAGGTCTCCAGGACTCTTCTGTTTATTCCAGCCGATTTAAACAATACTGTGGTTTTTATGGTCCAGAATCTTCCTTTGATTTTCAATTTCTTCAGGCTTTTTTCAACACTATTCCCCAAGCTGTGGGTGAAATACTTTTACAAGCATAAAATAACCCATAAAGGTTGATATGCCATTAAATCAAGCAAACTGTACTAAACCTTGGTGGACTTTTTCAAGTGCACCAACTACAACTGATATCGTCACCCTCATGTTTCATGATTTTTCTGTTCTCTGGTGACGTCTGAGTATTTGTCTATTTTTTAGCTTTTGGCATTCTTCTATTATTTAACTTCTGGTGAGTTTTTCACACCGGTGTCAGCTGGCGTTCCTTCTTTGGAGGCTAAGTGACAGCAAGCATCCTCAGTTCCCCAAGTCTCTTCTGAGTATTTGGCTGATTTCAATAATGGTATAGTCTGGATGGTCTCAATTCTTCGTCTGATTTCCAGTTCTTTCAGCCTTTAGGAACCATTCAAAATGTACCGACTTCAGTCAGTATCACCGTCACCATCATGTACGTCAGCATTTTTTAAAATTCCCTAGCTAGGTCTGGATATTTATCTATCGTTCTTTTTTCCCCACTCTATTGTCTGCTGGAACGAGAAAATCCACAAGACGGCAAGCTTTTTTTTTTTTTTGTTATTTATTTCTAATTATTTAAAGCTATAATTGCTCACTGAAGAGAGTTAGTAGTTCTTGTGATTTTTACACAGCAATTTTAATTGGTCGTATTTTACTGGAGTCTGTGTGACAGCAAGTCTTCAAAGATCTCCAGGATTCTTCTGAGTATTCTAGCCGATTTTAATAATACTTCTTGCCGAGATTAGCTAATCCATTTGTATCTCCAAATCCAAAATTCTATGTTTCATTTTTTTAGAACGGCTTCTGATTTGTGCCAATGCCATTTGGTAGTATGGTTAAGTTTCAATTTCTTGCACAATTCTCAGTGGAGCATCTTTCTCACATGCCTAGATGGCTGAGGTTTTAGAATACAGCGACTGCATCTCTGCAAAGGAATTAGACCCCCCACCAACGAGTGTCCTGATATGGCACTTGACAATCTGATGGTGAGGTTGCAGTAATGCAGGAGCTTTAGGGAATGCAGAGTAACCTTTCATTGCCATTGTTCCCAGTTCCACTCTGGCCTGGAGTGGTTGCACCTGATAGGGTCCTATATATGGGTCAAACTGAAAAAACTGCATACTAATGCTAAACTTAATTGCTTAAAATAGAACTGTTTTAATATTTAAATTGCGTACTGATGCTAAATTGAATTGCTTGAAATACAACTGCTTGACTTAACTGAATAGCTTGATATAGAAATGTTTTGATGAACTGTATACTTATACTAAACTGTTATGTTTGAAATAGATTTGTTTATTTGTATAAAAATGAATTTAGCATTAAATAACATATATAGGTTGATATGCCATAAAACCCAGACAAAAACAAACAAACAAATAAACACTTTTTATCACCTTATCGTACCTAGTCTTGTAGTCCATCTGTGCTAGTTTGCAACATTCACTTATTCTGTGACTAAGCGTTTCGTCTCTGTCACGATTATAATCTTATTCCTTGCTAGGTTTTGACACCAGCGTTAGCTCAAGGGTTTTTTTACGGGAATGTGAGTGGCAGCAAGTCTCTTAAAGTCTCCAGGACACTTCTCAGTATTCTAGCCAATCTCAACAATATTGTTGTTTGGGTGGTCTCGATTCGTCCTCCGCTTTCCAACTCTTTCAGCCCCCATCCAAGGCTTTGAGTACCGTTCCAAGTGTGCCAATAACAACTAGTATCACCGTCATCCTCATGTTTCACTGATGTCTTTGTTCTTTTACAAGGTCAAGGTACTTGTCTCTCTTTTCGTCTTCGTTGCTTTTCCCTCTATGTTTGGCTGGGACAGGTTCCCCTTTTATTACTATTATTATTTCTATTAACTTGAAACCATATAATTACTTGCAAATTGTTGGTATTAGATCAGAATACTTGAAACCATATGAATTTGTGCTTGCAAAGGATTATTATTACTATTAGGAACGGTTACTTTAAACTATATAACTATGTAAAAATTATTCGTAGTAATACTTGAAAACAAATATCGTGAGAACAATTAACAACAGATACATCAACAAATATAATTAAAAAAACATGATCATGATTAAAATCAAACAATAAATATATCGGCATTTAATAATCCATAAGGAGTTGGCATGCTGTTAAATAAACCAAACCAAACCAAACCAAACTAAATTTCATCCCAAACATAAATATATGTTATCATATAAACATTTCATGTTGATATCAAATGTTATAAAATAATCACATGTTTCTCGAATTTCCAATCATTCAATTCTTTTTCTAGATAACCTCGGAATGTTCCGAGTACCCCAATGATTAGAAGTCAGACCATTACTTTTACTTTTTTAATTTTCAGGCTTAATATGTCTGGGGACAATTTTTAGTTAACAAGTAACATCGTTCTGTATTTCTATCTAAGTGTTTTCGTCACTTTCTTTCTTTCTTTCTTTCTTTCTTTCTTTCTTTCACTTTTGATACTATGGATCTTCTCCTATAAAGGGGGTCAGCTTGAGCAATATATCTTAAAGACAGACAGTTTCCCTCACGGCAAGTCTCCACTTTTCAAATCATTGATGTCATCCACGGGACGTGCTACAGTCTCTATATCTTGACATCTGTTTATATCTTGACACTAGATGATTTTTTTAATGACATATCTATATTCGTGGGTTTAATGACAAAGCCAACCACAGTAGTGGCACTATTTAATCCATGGCTAGATTGATAAGTGGGTTCATACCTTTCCTAAGGGTATTCATTCGAAAGTAAGTGTAATAGCTTGACTAGTGTTCGAACCGAACCACTACATCACAAGAAATCCGTCCCCCAAAAGAGACTGAAGATAGCTTCTGACTACTTTAGGGGTACCAGTTCCATGTTTTTCGAGAAAGCTTAGCAGTTTTGCAGGAATGATGTTGTAAAAAATATATAGATGAATGTTTCCCAGGAATATATAGGTAAATGAACCGAAGAGGTTTTCGAGGTGCCATGCCACGTATAGAGTAGTAGCCGCATCACACATCTGGGAGCGGGGTTACCCGGATATGTAACCGGCAGAAGACCGACAACGAGAACTCTCGTTGTTTGGGCGAGAGGCAGTTAATCACAAGGCTAGGGTTTTTTTTTTTTTGGTTTTTTTTTTAGTTAGTAATCAAGAGAGTGATCATGATTTGACTACGATTTTTGATAAAAATGAATCTTTCCTTTATCGTCTGAACAAATTACCACTTCAGATCATTTTGTTTTTGAGACAGCTTTAAAAGAAACTGCAAAAAAAGCAATACAGTGAGCGGGATTTTTGGGGAGGATCGGGGGAGTAAGCACGTGTGGGACTTTTCTTTTTTGATTATCTCTTAATCTAGTCTTTGCCGCTTCTTGCCTGACAACTTTTTCTGAGAGAATCCTGCTTTATTACATAAGAAATTTATGTTCATGGATTTACATAATGAGGAAAGTAATTTGATCGTGTCAGACTCTTTTCCGTGGTGATTCACCGAGGTGATTCATCGAGGTGTTGTAGTTAACGTGTTGGACTGTGACATTGTAGTAAGCGAGTTCGAACTGCAGTTGCGCAATAAAGTTCACTTTCGGACCATTTCCCTTCGGGGAAAACTATAAACTTCTTTATTCTTCAAAGGAATTGTTCTTTTACAAAATAGGTTTTCATATTAAAAAAAACCAAGAAGATTAATATGCAATTAAACAAAGAAACCAAACTATTTCTTTTCAAAGCAACGTTCGACAGTTTTTACTAGGTTACTTGATACCAGCATCAAGAAATGACAAAAACTATAATTTGTTGCATTTCCAAGGTTGCCCAGTCAGCTGGGGCTGTAGAATACACCAACTGCTTTTCTGCAGAGGGGTAAGGGTGTTCTGATGTGACACTAAGCAATCTGATGGTGAGGTTCCAGTATTGCTGGAGCTTTAGGGAATGCGGAGTAACTTTTAATTGCCATTTCTCCCCGGTCCACTCTGTCCCGGAGTGGTAGCAGCTGATAGGGCGCTATTTATGGGTCAAATAGAACTAAACTGCGTACTTATGTTAAACTGAATTACTTGAAGTAGAACTGTTTTGACAGGTGAAACATGTCCTAATGCGAAACCGAATTGTTTGAAATGAACGGTTTTTGTATGCTAAACTGAATTGTTTGAAATAAAAGAGTTTTTGACACTGAAATTGTACTTAGGCTAAACTGAATTGTTTAAAATAGAACTGTTTTGACATTTGACTATGTGTAAGTAAGATCTATACTTATACTAAACTGAATTGTTTGAATTAGAACTGTTTGACTAAATTGAATAACTTGAAATAGAAATGTTTGTGATAATGAAACTGTGTATTCGTGCTAAACTGAATTCTCTGAGGTCCACCATGGCCTGGAGTGGTAGTAACTGACAGGGCCCTAACTATGGTTCAAATAGAACTAAACTGTGTACTTGTACTGAATTGAATTGCTTGAAATAGAACTGTTTCGATATTTAACTGCGTGTAAACAAAAAACTATATTTATACTAAACTGTATTGTTTGAATTAGTACTGTTTACGTAAACTTAATAGCTTGAAAAAGAAATGTATTTGACAATTAAACTGTGTACTAATGCTAAACTGAATTGTTTAAAATAGAACTGATTTTTCTATAAAAGGGATTTGGCATTAAATAACCTACAAACGTTGATATGCCATAAAACCCAAAGAACCAACCAACCAACCAACCATTTCCGAGGCTAAATTATCCCAATTAACAGATCATTTATCTTAAGCTCAAATGAAGACACACTCTTCATGAATAATATTTATGAATAATTTTCATGACTAGTTTTTTTCCCCAACCAAAAAATAATAAATAAATAAAATAAGATTAATAGTCAAATTAGGTGAACTAGAGGCATAGTACAATACATTCCCATCATATTACATGTGATATGATGCGTACCAGAGTATTCGTATACTCAACCTAGATATCTATCCTTCAATATATATATATATATATATATATATATATATATATATATATATATATATAGGGGTGTGTGTATGTATGTGTATGTGTGGCTTATCGACGTCATTATATCTTTTAATACTCACAAGACCTTCTATATCGACGTAGGCTATGTGAAGTTGCAATCAGTGGTCAGATAGAAGGATTCAATACACTTTTATCCTTAATAAAGCAGCCAATATCGGAAAAGGAAAATTCTGAATTCAAACCAGCTGTACTCATAGCCCTGTCGATGGGTTCTTATAATACGTTGATTGTATTCACGGCAGAGGGGTAAGACCTCCGTCTTCCCGAAAAACAAATTCATGTCCTGAGTATGATACTAAACTTTTTTTTAATGTTATCTGACTGAATGTGGAAAGTACTTCAGACCAATTCATAACAACAGAAGCGTTTGAGCACTTTCGCAAAGGAATTAGAGGTTGCCATTCGCGTAATACAGAGCTGTTCTAACAAACTGAACATTCCAGTAACCGTTAGCGTAAATGTAAACAAAGAAAAATTAATACCTATGCGTTAAAATAATCTGCTTATGCTGAGACTGATGATGGCTGACAGGTATGTTATCAGGCTGCTGATAAAGTTTGATTGGTTTCGGTCCCAGCATGAAGCATCTCGCATATCTTGCAACACTGATGAGTTGTGATGCAACGAAACAGTCTGTCCGTGGATGACAATATATATTTAAAAGCATACTTTTTATCATCGTTCAACTGATAAATGAGTAGATTCGCGAAGAGATTTTGATAATTTTAAGGGTTTATTCATTCATTTCGTTCTTACATACGAGTATGTTTCCAGCTTGTTGTTTTCGTCAGAGAACATATATGGCATAAGGCCTTGTTATTAGGACACTCCATGAAACTTGAACTCACACGTGTTTGCAGTTTGAATAGTTTTCAGTTGGTCATGGGTTTATATGGAGATCACACCTCCCTTTTTCTTATAGTGTGTTTACATTATAAAGAAGAGGCCAAATCATCACAGATATCTATAACAAACCGAAAGACACCCAACAATACTACCACTTCAAAAGCCAACACCCTCTTGTCCAGTCTGCTGGGGCTGGAGAATACACTGACTGCACCTCTGCAGAGGGGTAAGACCCCCTCCCAATGAGTGTCCTGCTTATGACACTAAACAATCTGATGGCGAGGTTCCAGTGATCCTGGGACTTAGGGGAATACGGAGCATCCCTTCATTGCCATTGCTCCCAGGTGTACTCTAGTCCAGCGAAGTAGCACCTGATAGGGTCCTATCTATGGGTTGAATAGAACTGCATACTTATGCTAAACTGAATTCTTTTACTAAACTGAATAGTTTAAAATAGAAAGGTTTTTGATAATAAAACCGTACTTACATTTAAACTGCGTACTTATGCTAAACTGAATTATTTGAAATAGAACTGTTTTTTGACTTTGAAACTGTACTTACACTAAACTGATTTGTTTAATATAGAACTGTTTTGACATTTAACTGTGTGTAAACAAAATCTGTACTTAAACTAAACTGAAGTAGCTGAAGTAGAACTACTTGACTAAACTAAATAGCGTGAAATAGAAATGTTTTTGACAATTAAACTGTACTTACATTTAAACTTCTTACTGATCCTAAACTGAATTGTTTGAAATAGAACTATTTTCATGATAATGTATTTGGCGTTAAATAACCTACAAAGGTTGATATGCCATAAAATCCAAACAACCAACTAACAACCATCACCCCCAAAACTGTATAAAATCCATCCCTTACATTCTAGCACGTAGAATACACACAATAATCATGGATAAAAACCTAAAAAAACTCGCCTTAATGAACTACACACAAACTTACACCAGAGAGGATACCTATAATCTCTTCTTTCATTTTTTACTGACCATTGCGTTTGGAATATTTTTCTTACCGGACTGTCTGTGTGTTTCCATTTTATGAACTGTCTTATCCACTCACATTCATAGTAGCTAACCAAAGTTTAACCTATTTGTAAACCTTTTTCGCAAAAGCATGCTTCTCCTTAAATATCACACATTCTTTGGTAAAAAATTTGCTTACTTTGCACATATCAGCGACTAAAAAGTTGATGACAAACGTTGTTCAGACCTACAGCAGTCTGTTTGATTTGCCGCCATTTTGAATAGTCTCAAAAATAAATATTTTTCGTTATAAAATAAATTCCAACCAAGGCATAGTTTACATTCTTTAAATTCTGAAAAATAAAAATATTTATTTTGTTTATTGTTATTGTTTTTTTTTAATTCTCATTTATTGATTGACCCTCGCATGGGTGTCACCGAGGGTCCTACTCAAGATAAAAACTGGAATATTGATTTTGCGTGAATTTTATTGTAAAAATAACTTTTAATTTAGTGATAAATCGTGCAATATTTCGGGGTGGGGGTTTACGAAGGAAAGGAGATTTTTTGAATTTTAGAAATTAACTCGTAATTAGGGTTTTTGAATTTCTGGAATGGTTAATCCCCTTTGTCCAATTTTTGGTTAATGCTGGCATAGATAGATATGACCCCTACTACGCAAGCACAATAAACGCGGGCAGTATATAAAATTGAAGGCAACTGATGATTACCGAAAGATTTTTGATTTTTAGGGGGAGGATGATAGCCCAATTAACTGAGGAATTTAACCCATGTAAAAAGTGTAAACAGAAAAATATAACAAGATAATAATTTAGTTTGCAAGTTTATATTATTCAAAAAATTCCACCTGCTGCAGAAAATATTGCATCTGTTCAAATTAGGATGGGTCAATATACTGAAATACCCTTTTTCTGGTTTCTTAATTCTAAATCTTGATTTTAATTTAATATAGTTATTGCTGTATCATTACGTAAAGTTATTAAATAAAGTTTAAAATATATTTTAATATTAAATCTGTAGTTTAAGTCAAAAAGTAATTAGAATTTAAAAATTAAAATAAAAATTTAGAATAAAATTAAACATTCTTTTAAAAATAAACTTACTATAATTCTAACCGACAATAAAATAAAAAATGGAAGTAGGCTACATGAGGAGATAACTCTTCACCCCTCTTTTATCCCCTCCCACCTTCTTTTCTGTGTCTTTTTTAATTTATTTTATCCAAAGGATCTGAAGAAGTTCTGTTAAATTTTTTTCGTGTTTTTGAATTTTTCAAAAACGCATAACATGTATATATATAAATTCCAACCAAGGCATAGATTACATTTTTCAAATTCTGAAAAATAAATATATATATATATATATATATATATATTGTAATACAAATTTGCTATTTTTCACCCACAAATTAAGCGTATAAGTCATCTGAAGAGACGAAGATTCTTCGCCGAAATTTATCATATTTACCAACCACCCTCCGCTCGGGCAGGATATGACACAAGGCCAATTTTAAGCGGAGTTTAACAGGTTTGAATTCAGAGTTTTCCTTCTCCTAGACTAGTTGCCTTTCCAAGGCTGAAGAACCGAGTCTGCCCAACTATTTACCCATAGCTGGAGGGAGAATAATTGGATTCATACCTTTCCCAAGGGTATTAGCGATGTCTCGTCCGGGATTTGAACTCGTGTCGCCGTGTCCATTTCCTACGACGGTAACCATTACACCACAGGTACCTCTAAAATCTATAAATGACAATTTATAATGATAATTTAACCAGGTTTGATATTTGTTTGGGTTTTACGGCATATCAACGTTTGTAGGGTATTTAATGCCACATTTTATTTTTCTCCAAATAAACAGTTCTATTTCAAACAATTCAGTTTAGCATAAGTACGCAGTTTAATTGTTAAAAATATTTCTATTTCAAGCTATCAAGTACACGTAAACAGTACTAATTAAAACAATACAGTTTAGTATAAATATAGTTTTTGTTGACACGCAGTTAAATGTTGAAACGGTTCTATTTCATGCAATTCAATTTAGCATAAGTAAGCATTCTAGTTCTATTTGATCTATAGATAGGGCCCTATCAGTTACTACCACACCGGGTCAGAGTGGACCTAGGAACGATGGCAATGAAAGGGTACTCCGCATTCCTCAAAGCTCCAGCAATACTGGAACCTCACTATCTGATTGTTTAGTGTCATATCAGGACACTCCTTAGGAGGCTTTTACCCCTCTGCAGAGGTGCAGTAGGTGCATTCTATAGCCCCAGTTGACTGGGCAATAACCAGGTTTGTGTTTTCTTCCGGTTACATTCAGGGGTCGAGCCAAAATACCCGAGCCTGATTTTGCTGGTTCTTTACTCCAGACTGGAAACTCTCAAGGCTTTCAAACCTAAAAAAACATCGTAAACATAAACAGCACATTCACCCATTCAATTAAACAGCAAAAAAACAAAAACAAAAAAAAAAACATCAAAATAAACTCATAAAAATTGTAACAGATAAAACAAAGAATTTTTCCAATGTGATAAAATGTTTGTTTATAAGAGAAATTTAATCAACTCTTGAGAAAAAACACGTAAAATCTTGTATTACAGCAACATTTTCTTAATAATCATAATTTCTTTTTACTATGAATCGGTATCTGAAAAAAAAGAACATTTAAAAACTTCAATAAACAATACACCGGTTAAAAAATAATGCGATAACCAAAACTAACAATCTAACAGACATTTAAAAACATAATACCTAAGATTTTTTTTGTTTTTGATTTTTTTAGGATGTAACATAAACAATTTGAAAAGAACAATGAAATTATTGTAAAAGTGGAAACTTTAGGGTGATAACTACGGCTTTTTTTTTGTACATTTGGTCATCCGTAGTTTAAAAAAATCAAACATCAAATACAAAGTTATGCCAACACAGTGATCTGAACCAGTACCCCGAATACGACGTTGTCGACTTAGCTGATACCTATATAACGACTCCCAGGTGTATAGACCAGGGTTAGAATTCCATGTCATTTTTTTTGATTGAACAGGTATTGTATGTTGGTGTTGAAATATTTTACTTTTTATTTTATTTTATTTTATTTTACTAACAATGAATTTTTAAAAAATGGCTGCGTCCGGATTCTCAAATATAGGGTGATGGAAAATAAAATTGTATCACCCTGAAAGACAATATAAATCTAGACCTGGGTAGACTATTCGCATGCTAATAGAGAGTAGATATTCTGATAAGTTTTCAAACTCATCGGTGAGAATAATGTTTATGAGGTTGATATTCGATATACAAGAGCACAGGCCAGGAGGATATTATTTACAAACATTTGCTTAGTTGTGGCACAAGGTTGGAGATATGGGGCGCCCAGTAAGATCAAACTTACAATTAATTGTTTGATAGTCTAACATTTTAACCATAACACCACACAAAGGTGCCAAAGGGTGTATCTATTTTTAACTGCTTCGTGGTTATATTTTATGTTTACGGTTTTACTGCGCTAGATTTTGTTCAATAATAGCTAATACTATTCTTTTTGATAATATAAAGTTCCCCAAGAAATAATAACATCCTGATATTTTGTATTTTGAATATAATTAACATTTTTTATAATAAAGAATGATATAATCCACATTTTTCTTCTCTTCACGCCTTGAAATAAATAGTAGGACAGTCTGGTTTTTTCAGCCGTTCCTTTAGACGTTCCACTTGCCTTCGGGCAGGCTGCCTGGCATTCATTCCAATAGGTTGGATTCTTTTTTAACACTTGATCTCGGGGCACCGTCCCCACCTGACTTTACCTGCTTTGTAAGGTTGAGTTGATTGCTCGGTGCCTAAGATGCCCTAAAAAGGGAATGCCGACGAAGCCAACGATTTTTTGGACCACAAGTCTCGATTCATGCGCGCCCCTCACCATAAAACTGGCCTTGTCTGGCATTCTGGTCTGGCTGGAAGTCATATTCGTACCGACTGTTTTCTTTAGACTCGTTAAGGCAGCTAGTCTAAGAGAAAGAAAAATGAATTCAAACCAACCGTTCTTCCTTGAAAAAAATGGCCTTTTGCCACATCCTATCCGTGGCAAAGGGGTTGGGTTAATAAATATGGACATACATACATACGGATACACGTTTGCATACAAAGATATGCATACATTCACACACTCTACAAATCAACAGCTTCACAACCGCACGTACACATACCCAGTCACACTCACACACATAAATAAGGGGGATATTAAATATCAGGTATTGCAAACTGTTTTTCAAAAAAAATATTTTCCTAAAAATTATTAATTTGCCCCTCAGACTCTATATGTATACAGAGATTAGGTACTTTTGATAAACAACTAATTATGGAACTAACTAAAATGGATATGTTCTTATTAACTCTAATTAATTATATTACCTGTACATTTGAATGAACAGAAGTATACAACCAAAACCAGGCTCAAACCCAGCTTTTATGTGGGACTTTGGTATCAACCTGCATTAACAAAGTTTCTTTATTCGCACACCTAAAAAAACGGGCACCCCCGTCATATCTGGATGTTGCAATTTTATTTTCCGTCATTATATATATATATATAAAACAATGAACAAAAAAAAAAAACAATGAGTATTTTCAATTTTAAAATCTTTTCTAAAATGCTTAATGTATATATAAGTCACATCAAATATTTTTTTAATGTTTACTCTTGAGCAAGTCTTTTGTTTTCATCCGATTTTAACGTCCTTCATCTCTTAGCCTTGAATCGGTCCCTATTTTATCCGACTGAATAAAACAATGTCACAACATGAAAACGTTGAAAAAGGATTTTAAAAAAAAAAGAAAATGTTTTTTTTGTTTTTTTTTTGTTTTCCTTTTTTTAGTTTTGATTTTTTTTTTTTTTGCATTTTTTGTTATTGTAGAAATCGAGCGAATTCGCAAAAAGAAAAAAAACGAAAAAACGAAAAAAAAAAAAAAAAGAAAAAAAGGGAACAAAAAAAGAAAAAGTAAATCCCATGAAAAAACAACCCTTAAAATTTGAAAAAAAGCTGAATGTTAGATCATGATAAATATTAGCGTGGTATCACATGAATATTGTGGCCCCATTTTCTCACATTTTATTGGCAGACAGATAGCAATTTATATATATATATATATATATATATATATATATATATATATATATATATATATATATATATAGGCAATTATAATTTTTGCCATTTGATTGTGTTCATTACAAATTTATTTACTGAGAACGGCAATTGAAAATAAGCAATATCGTGTGAACGAAGATGAATGGATCGAATGTTGCAATTGTATATCGATGAAAAAGAAGATAACCTACATTATTTTCAATTGAAAATCGATGGAATGAAGAGTTTCATATATATATATATATATATATATATATATATATATATATATATATATAACTGGTATTTACGCAGCAGATTTTTTTTCTGTAGGCATATCTTTTGAAGGTGACAGACAAGGAGTTGATGATCAGATTTTCATTGGCCTTTTCTTGTTGGCAAGTGAGATGCCATAACTCTATTTAAAAATTGTTCGATATCTCTACTGCCATAATCCGAGCGCTTGTACTTTCGAACTCTGTTGATCATTGTCAAAGATATGGGTACTGCTATGTTCCGGAGTTGAGCACTTTTTTTTGTGTGTGTGATCAATTAATTTTTTCCTACACTTTCAAACCAGCAACATCGTTCATATATGACGTCAGATGTGCGTGATGAATGCTCTGATTAAAAAAAAAAAATTATTGATCACAGAAAAGCTCTCAAATCCAGAACATAGTTATATATACGTCTGTGAAAATGTTCAAAGATAGTCGAAAGTTCACGTACTCAGATTATAGCATTAGAGACTTCGGACAATTTTTTAACTCTCTTCATCCACCATTGAGACATCTCGCTCACCCACAAAAAAAAGCCGATAAAAACTCATCACAAAATTTTTTTCTGTTTCCTTTGATATATATATATATATATATATATATATATATATATATATATATATATACACTAGGGGTGCGTGCATGCGTGAGTGTGTTTGCATGAGGGTGGGGTCACTCACATAGTTGATTATTTAAGGAAATGCTTACTTTGGAAATTGACCAATGATTTTAAAACATTTTCCTAAGGAAACGTATTTATAGTCAAGCGAGATCCCAAAAATGAATATTTCCACAGGATACTATATATAATTGAAATGTTAATGGAATCCGAATACATGGAATTGAAAAAAGTGAATTACTTTTGTCCATGATTGAAGAAATACTATTAAATCGCCCATATATATATATATATATATATATATATATAAATGAATGTGTGTGTGAGTGCGTGAGTAAGCGAGATTGCATATGTTGTGAGGCGGCTCCATTGTGTTTTAGAGTTGAATATTTCCCGATGATTTATTTTTTGTTTATAATTTTTTTTCACACGGGGACAGAGTATTATGTTCCAGAGTACATGAAAGTATATCACACTCACAAATACTCGAACATAAAAACCTTCACACACAGGTTTTCTCTTGCCTTCTCTCTATCTCTTTCTATCTCTCTCTCTCTTCATGTGCACACACACACACTCACACACACACACACACACACACACACACACACACACACACACACACACACACACAAATCCAAACACTTCTATACGCGTAGATATAGACTCACGCACAAATGTTTATACTTGTACAAAGATTATTAAAATATACTGACAATTTCTCTATCTCTCAATTTATCTCTCTCTCTTTCACACACACACACACACACACACACACACACACACACACACACACACACATATATATATATATATATCTGTGTATCTGTTTTTTCCTGATCTTGATATTATTGACAAATATGAATGCTCTCTCAATCTCTCTCTATCTCTCTATTTCTCGCTATCTCTTTCTCTCTCTCACTTTCTCTCTGTCTCTCTCTGTCTCTCTCTCTCTCTCTCTATATATATATATATATATATATATATAACACCCTTGAGTAGAGGTATGTATCCTAGTGAATGTAGAACTGTTTGATATTAGAATAACATCAGAAGGATGAATCCTTATTGAATCTACTAACCATAGAGTTCCCTGATATTCTTGAAAAAAATTCGACCTTTCTTCTTCTTCTTCATCTTCGCTTTACTTTTCACCCAACTTTAGTTACTTCTGATGCGTAGGTTACTATATTCAACAAGATATGCCCTCTGCTTGAAATTCATTGTAAAAAAAGAAAAAAAAAGAAAAATTTGAAATTTTTTAAAAGAAAAGTATGTATAATTATTTTTCGTACACGTTTTAGTCTCAGAATCGAGGTGTAAAGTAAAAAGTCAATAAAAATTCTATTTTTTTTTTTAGTCAACTTATTATTTACCTTGGCCAGACGGACCGGTCAGTTCTGACCAGCCAAACACGTGTCATGTCATTTGAGCTTCTAACAGGCCCAGGTAAGATAGAAAATATTTTTCCTCTGATTTCATTTTCAATAATAAGGTTCTTTACTAAACGTTTTCCCGTTTGTCTTGACTAAGAAGCGTTAGCCTTCTAAAAAGGAGAGTAAGCCTGCTAAAAAAGAGTGCAAATATTCTTCAAGGGAAAGTAAGCCTTCTAAAAAGGAGTGCATATATTCTACAAGGGAGAGTAAGCCTTCTAAAAATCTTAAGCCTATACCAGTTGATCTACTTAATTCGGTCTCTGTTCAGGGCTGAATGTTGTTTTTTTAAGTCGAATCTGATACAACTTCTGTCCCCGTTTTATTTGTAGTTACTATTCCACTTACTAATCTATAACTCATTTAAGTCACACTTTATGTATATATTAATGCGATAGTAATTACCTACTGAAGCATTGGATAAAATGGTATCGGGCCTCGAGTTCAACATCTTTTCCACTCGGCTACTAACAGGATACGCTTGATCTAATACTAAGTTACCGGTTATATAGTGGTCACTCTTTAAAGTGCTTCACACCCGAAACAGAAGTGAAGGTGGGTGGTTCTATGTGCCCCAGTATATATATATATATATATATATATATATATATATATATTAAAAGTGTAACTGATTAATTGGTTCTAAATAAATTTGTTTAAAAAAAAAAAGTTAAATTTAATTAAATATTGAAATTAATTTAATATAATTTTTACTGTATCGTTACGTAAAGTTATTGAATAAAGTTATTTTTCTAATTTAGCATTAAATCTGTAGTTTTAAGTTGAAAATAATTAAAATAAATCTTTTTTTAAATTAATTTACTGTAATCCTAACCGACAATAAAATAAAAAAACGGAAGTGGGCTAAATGAGGAGATAACTCTTCGCCCCTCTTCTATCCCATCCCACCTTCTTTCCTATGTCTATTCTGATTTATTTTATCAATAAGATGTGAAGAAGTCCTGTTAATTTTTTTTTCGTGGTTTTTGACTTTTCAAAAACGCATAACAGGATGGAAATAAATTTATAATCCTAATGGGACCGGTTTGTTGTTTTTTCTTTATGAAATTATTGCTCTGTAATGTCAGTTACATTGAGCTCTTTACCAGGAAAATTTAAATGTTCACTCTTGAATAGTTTTCTTGTCCTGATGGAATTACTCCCAACTCCGGTTTAACTGGACCAAATAATACTAATATATATATATATATATATATATATATATATATATATATATATATATATATATATTAATACTAATATATATATATATTCTTCTTGGCTAGACTTTGCAAACGAAGATTTATGAAGGAGGCTGTCCATGTCGACTGCAGGTACGCCGATGGCCGACTTGGCCGATGCTGGACAGGCAGGTTCGGCCACAGTGACTGCAGTTAAAGCTCTGGTCTGATCTGGCAACCGAGGCTCCCCGGATCTTCCTCCTGCGGCGTTTTCCCCTAAGTTTGGCCCTGCGGGAGTCCTCAAAGTTAGAGATGATATATATGGGAAAGAAATTGGTTTCTACTCTAAAAAAAGAGTCAGTTTTTGTGCAAAAATTGGCTTGAAAAACTGTAAATTTTGTCACTGTATTTTTACATTAATTGACCAATCAGCAAGTATACGGTAGTTTTAAAATTTCTTTGAAACTTCCTCATGACAATGTCTGACTTGCCACAAAAAATCTGAAGAATCGAAACCCCAAATAATTTAAGAAATCTTTCCCTTCCTTGATAGTTAAGAAATACAACATTAACCAATTAGAACAATAGATAACTAATCAACTTTTTATCTAATTTTGAGCATAACTCAATCGAATTAATAAGTGAAGAAATAGATTGAATATCCAATAGGTTCCATAAGTCTACTCGAAAAACCTTCTGGCTTTATTTCTTTTAAGTGAAAACATAACATTCTATTCCTTCATGATTGCATTTAATTTTAACTTCGTTTATTTATTCTTACTTGAATGAAAATATTGTTTCACCATTTTCACGTGCAACGCATAAATATACCATATTTCTTACATAGTGACACACTCACAGGAAGATCTTTAACATATATTTAAAAAATATCAACTTGGTTAAGCCAATGGAAAATTCTCCTTTAGCTTTTACTCTTTTGGTATATTTACGCTCTGAAAATATAATCTTTTCTTACAAGAAAGCCTTTTGTTTCTTAAAAAACTTTTAACTCATTTTCAAGAAATTTATTAATTTGTATAACGGTGTTTTTTCATAATCATTAACACTTTTGTCCGCTTCAAACACACACGTGTGCGTGAGAGTTTACTGTGAAGAGAAAACGATCTAAGAAGGCGAAAAAAAGACTATTCCTCGAAGAACGAAAAAGCTTGCCACGTGTTGTCCGTTGTCTATTACGGCTTCCACGGCTTTAGAGAATGAACAAAGAGAATAAAACAGCAAAAGGTCTCAACACTAAACTATCTTCCACACAAAGATTTGATATATGTCACCTTAAATAAAAGGGAAAGGGATAGTTAAGCAATACAAAAGAAAATACCTAATCGTAATAGTATCAGTAATAATAGATTTACTAGTTTAAAAAGTATTAGTAATATTATTAACTATTCTCTTGTTTTTGTTTCATCAGAAGTGTTTTACCTGTTTATAGCTCGTAGAAGACCATTTATCTTCCTCTGCGAAGATTCATTTGAAGCACAATGGAGTCAAATGAAGAAGAAAAAGAAAAAAACAAACTTCCAACTTAATAATACAAGAAATAACTAAACAACAGTCACAATAAAAAGTTATATAAAGATTATTTGGATTATATTGGTTGGGGCATTTTTAGTTTTTTTTTTATCATTTTTATTTTTTATTTTTTTATTTTGTAAAATTTTTCATTTAAAATTTTTTGAAAATTTATGTATAGCTAATTCTCGTCTGAGAAATTTAGAAAGACATTTGAAAATTACTGTTCTTTTTTTATTTTTGTTTTTTCCCCGGCTTATAAGATGGACTTTTCATTGGAACATCTTAGCTACCTTCTGCACGCAGAATATGGTTTAAACTTCTTTCCTGTACGACCCATATCTTTGATCTTTTTTTTTTTTGACTTTTTATAGATGTTTTTTCTACTGTTAACATTTGTTTCGTCTTTCTTTCTTTCTTTCTTTCTTTCTTTCTTTCTTTCTTTCTTCAATCATCCTTCTTTCGCATTTTTCTACACTTGTTTTTTTTTTTTAATTCTTTCTTTCATTCCACATTTACACTTCAAACAAGATGTTTTCTTTTTTCTTTCTTTCTTTCTGCATTTTCACTTTTCTTTCACTTATTTCCCTCTTTTACTCATTCTCTTTTCTTTCTTTCAGACTTCAATCACATTTTTCTTTCTTTCTTTCTTTCTTTCTTTCTTTCTTTCATCTAGCATTATCCCTTTTCTTTCATTTCTTTCTTTCATCAAAAAGCATCATCACTTTCTTTTTTCTTTCTTTCTTTCTTTCTTTTGCCTCGTAGCTTTCATTCATTCATTCATTCTTACTTTCTTTCTTTTGGCCAAATCCTTTTTTTTTACTTTTATTTATTTTTTTTCTTTTCTTTCTTACTTCGTTCAAATGTTTCTCTCT
The DNA here is from genome assembly GCA_963585895.1 of Sepioteuthis lessoniana. Taxonomy (NCBI): domain Eukaryota; kingdom Metazoa; phylum Mollusca; class Cephalopoda; order Myopsida; family Loliginidae; genus Sepioteuthis; species Sepioteuthis lessoniana. Next base: position 42,859,360 of record OY757915.1, on the reverse strand, counting down.
TTCTTTCCTTCTTTCATTCTCTCATCCGTCCTTCATTCACCTGGAATTATCACTTTCTTTTCCCTTTTTCTCTTTTTTCTTTCATTCCTTCTTCCATCCATCATCTTTCCCTTTTTTCTTTATTCATTCATCATGAATATCGTTTTTCTTTCATTTTATCTTTCATTCATTTTTCATCATCCCTTCTTGCTTTTGTTTATTTTTCACTCTTTCGTTCTTTCTCCCAGTACATCACGTCCTTTTATTTCCAGAATTATTCATTATTCACTAGACTAAACTTAGTCTGGCACAAGGTCACAAGAATAGGGTGACGATCAATGATCGAACCCACTACAGTAGTAATGGTCTGCGACACTAGCTAGCTGACCATTACTCCATAGCGTTTATTCTCGTTATTTACTAAGCTCAGCTTAGTTTGGCACAAGGCCAAAATTTGGGGCACCCAGTGAGAATTATACTCACAACAGTAGTAATGGTCTGTGAGACTAGCTGGCTAACCATTGCTCCATGGTGAGGTGCCCCAGTGAGTTACTAAGCTTAACTTAGTCTCGCATCAAGCGAGATGTATGGGGCACCCGATGAGGATCAAACTCATATCAGTAGTAATGGTTTGCGAGACTAGCTTGCTAACCATTGCTTCATGGCGCGGCGCCCTCTGGCTTACTAAGCTCAGCTTAGTCTGGCTCAAGGCTAGAGTTATGAGGTACAGTAAAGGTTAAACTTATTATAATAACGTATTTTTTCTGCGAGCGGAAGTTGCTAATCAGTTGCGCTACAAAATGCTATCTTTCAACCGGTCAACAAATTTTCTTTTTATTCGAAGAACAAAGGAGTACTAAAATCCCTTTATATATATATATATATTAACTACTACACTGTAAAAAAAGTCAAAATTAACTGATCAGCAGTATTTAAAAATCAAAATTGCTCTGGATTTAAATTTTACCTCTGCTAACACAAAAAACTAAAACTGATACTATAAGTTTCACGCCGTAGGGCCATTTTCAGGATTTTAAAGATAATAGCTTTTGTCTTGCATATTATCTCTAATAGCTCGAAGTTTGCCTCCTAGATTGAAACCTTTAGTAATAGCGTTAGGCGTTAGCATATATATATGTATATATCCAGGAAATGGTTGGGCACAATTATCACAACCGTAATTTTAAAATTATACGAAAACAAAAACCACGAAAAAGAAGAAGAAAACGTGAACTACCACAACCATAGCTTCATTCAAATATTGATTCTTCCCAGTTGAAAATGGTCAAGGCAACGTTCATGGTACTTTTTTGCACCGTTACTCGTCGGTGGGCTGTTTATTCGATATTGGTGACAAAGCGTACCCAAATATGGGAAGCAGTAAAAAAAAACGAACATGCATAATAGTAGTAATCATAGACAAGTAAGAACATTAAGTTTATAAGTCCCAAAAATTCACTCTAAACTGTCCAGCAGGACACATAGCAGCGTAACAATTATTGGCATTGGTTTCCTAAGCTTCCTAGGAGACAACCATCTGAAGGTTGCTGGTTCAATCCTGACTGCAGGCGAGTAACAATACAGGAATTCTTAACACTTGTTAACAGGATACCCCCACCGTGGATTCAATAAAGGACCTAGTTATATCGGCCGAAACGTTGTAGAAATAATCATAAAGATGAAACGTAGAAATAACAATAAAGATGAAGACAATTGTCCGAAAACCCTTAATGATAAAAATCATCAAGCTTCGTCTCAGAAAAATTCTGATTACCAAATTTATCACTTAACAATCTCACCTTGACGTAAACTTTTTCGTTTTTTGTGGGGGAAAATATATTTAAAAAAAAAAAAAAGACGGGAAATTCCCGTAGCATAGTGGCTAACGTACAGGAATAGGACATCATTGTAAGCGATTTCGAACTACCGTTGCGCAATTATGTTCACTTTAGGATTGATAACCTTAAAAATATAATCTCCCTCATTCCCCCGCTAGCTGTTGGTTGAAAAGGATCATTACTGTTCTTTTACAAGGACCGTATTGGTATTAGATAACCCAGGAATAATGATATGCCAAAAAAAAAAAAATAAAAAAAAACGAAACTGAACCAAACCGAAATCTTAAATAGAAATGTCAGATGATTTGATAAAACGTATGGAAAATGTGGAGTTATGTAAAAAAAAAAAATTAAAATAAATAAATTCAGAGCTTCTGCTAAAGTTCGATCCCTGTTTTGACGATTGGTTTTGCTGTTGATAACTATTGGCTATTTTGCATCTTTTAAATGAACAAATTGGCGTAGTGGTTAAAGAGTTTACCAATGATCCGGTTGACCGGGATTCAATCCCAGGTCATGTCATACCAAAGACTCTAAACATGGTATTTGATGCTTTCCTTTCTAAAACACTCAGCGTTCATTCAAAGGTACGGATGAAAGGTAAGTGAAACAATCCAAGGAAAAAGAGTTGTGCCTTCCCTTACATTTCGGAGTTGTAACTATTGCAAAGAGAACCATCGGGTTGACTTCGAGGCAGGTTGGCCAACAACAACTATATATACATATTTTTTGGCTTGCCTTTTTGTTCTTATGTTTTTGAATACTCATCTATTTGTTGTGAGTCTCAATAATGATTTGAATTCTGTCATAAATGATCCGTTTTTAGGTTTATTAACATAATTCTCAGTCATCTTATTTTCTTGCCTTTTTTTTTTTTTTGTCGTTGCACTCATATTCCTAAAAGACGAGCATGTGTCTAATCTAGAAATGTGTACTAAGGTCGATGTTTATTATACAAGAATAAGTTGACAGGAATGCTTATAAAGTCAACGAAAAATTATATATATATATATATATATATATATATATATATATATATATATATATGCATTGGGTGGGGCAGAGAAAAATAAGGGGGCAATGTATCATTTGATATAGTTAAACTTCTCTATCAGTTATAGCACACTCTAGTGTACCCCCTTTGAACTTGGTTCTTTTTCTTATTTTGCCGTTTTTGTTTGTTTGTTTGTTTTTTCACTTTTCCCTTCCATTTTTTTCTACCATATTTTTACCCGCGAAAGATTTTGAAAAAAAACATTAACATTTCAAAGACAGACTTTTCAGATCTAAATAATGAAACACTTGAATTTGATGACAACAAAATCTAATAATACGAATTCAGCTCGGAGTAGTATACGTCATGTGAATTGATGCAAATTTGTTTAAAATCTGCTGGAAAACTGAGTTAGCTTGAAGGTGGTAAAATTTATAAATCAAAGTCTGGAATGATTAAGAATTATGAGATTCTTAAAATCTTAAGTCTAAATCTCAAATGAAATGTTACATCAATATAAATCATTAAAATTCACAATATATATATATATATATATATATATATATATATATATATATATATATATATATATATATATATATATATTCTGTGTGCGTGTGGACAAAGCAACCGAACTGTAATAATATAGAATCAAATATAATATTCGTTCCTACACACTGGGACACACACACTAGCGTGCGTTTACGTTCACAGATCTGTTCACAGGCAGACGGAAACACAGGCATACACTCTCAGTAGAAACACTCATGTACGCATGCCAACACACACACACACACACACACACACACACACACATAATCATTACCATATATATATATTCATGTTTACCGATCTTATAAAAAAGATGGGTCCTTTTTGTGATTGAACTCCCTTGGTTTGTGGGGAGCAGGAGGGGCTTAATAACGAGATATTCTCAATAACGCCATATATAAGACTTGATGAAGAATCCATTAATGTGTGATGTATAATGTGAATAAATTGACAGGAATACTTATAAAGTCGACAAAAAAATCACACACACACACACACACACACACACACACACACACACATATATATATATATATATATATATATATATATATATATATATATATATATATGCACAGGTTGTGGTAGAAGTAATAGAGCAGCATTGTATTATTTAATGTCATTAAATTTCCCATTAATTATGACCCACCCTGTAATTTAACCCTTAGCACTTAGAGTCCTTCACGATTGTTACCTTTTTTTTTGCCTTTGGGCTCCAGGCTGAAAAAATGTCGTAATTTGTTAACTAATCCTGTAAAGCTGTTAAATAACAGATAACAGCATTTTATGGGCAATAGCGATGTAGAAATAAGTATTTTCCGGTCGGAATTCAGCCGCTCGGGTTCTAAAGTTTAACCACAACAAATATTTTTTGTTTGTTTGTTTTTGGCTTGCGTTTGAAACGAGTTAAAAATCAACAATCCTTTTTTTTGGGGGGGTAATCATCATTTTTAAATAAAATATATTCAGGCAGCAACTTCTCTTTTAGACATGTTTCATCAAATCTGACAAATAAGGGGTATTTATTCATAAGTGTATTTTTTCTGCCAGCGAATAAGATGACGTTTGTGTGCATCAAGGTGGTATAAAAACTGTACAAATCTATTTTCAATTGAAGTTCGAACCTACTAAAAATCGTTAATTATCTTGATTTTGATAAAGTGCTTCCGATTATTGATAGAACTTGCTGTTACTGAGAGGTCACCTACTTCAGAATCGAACAAGTTCATCGTTGCTTAACTTTGGTTATCTGATGAGCATAAGTGTTTTCAGTGGTACTTGATCTAATGTCAAGTATCATAAGTCATCACTGAAAACGTTGATTATCGTAATGTGTTTGAAATTTAAAAAAAAATCTGTTTGAATTTTTTAAAATGAGACTTTATATCACGTGGTCAGGATGCTCAATTGAGACAGCCATTTTTTTTTCCTGCAACACAAGGTTTGAAAAAACAGTTTAAACCCTTTAGCCAAGATTACTGTTTCAGAAACTGACCGTTAAGTGTTCAGTATCTGCACCATCGCTTAAGGTCTAGATTGCTACTGAATTTTAGATGCATTCGAAGATTTCAACTTCCGGAGTGAAAACTATTTCGCTTAATGTAAGTTGTTTCCTTTTCATTAGAACATTTTCTCAAATTAGAAGTTTTTTTATTAGTGCTATAACAGTCTAAACTAAAAGTTGAGGATGCTTATAAAGAGTTTGATGGCCTTCAGGAATATGTTGATTAATATGTGAGCAAATATCGGTAGAATGTGATAAGCGACATGTTAGTTTACGGGAAAAAATGATGGTCGGAGCATCGATATTAAAATGAATGTTTTATTATTTTACTCCATACAATTCTTTCACACCAGCGTTTGCTGGTGGCCCTTCCTAGAAATCTAAGAGACAGCAAGTCTCCTCATGTCTCCAGGACTCATCTAAGTATTTTGGCCGACCTCAGCAATGTTGTAGTCTCAATGTATTATTATTATTATTATTATTATTATTATTATTATTATTATTTGAGCTTTTCACTGGTGTATGAGGGACAGCAAGTCACTTAAGACCTTTAAGGCTCTACTGAAATATCCTAACCGATTTAAACAGCGCTGCAGTCACGATGGTTTCAGGTCTTCCCCAAAGTATAAGTGTACCCAATTTCTTTTTTTTCCAGGTTCTTGCGGGGTTTTTTTTTTTCGAAGGAC
>OY757915.1:42721307-42848807 GCA_963585895.1 Sepioteuthis lessoniana | reverse complement strand
AATCTGATTTAATGTGATGTCGAATGAATATCAAACTCTCAAATTCTTCTTGTATTTTTGTCTATACATATGGTAAATCATGTTAAAATTATGAAACCAATGTAGATGATTTGAAGTTGTCGAGGGAGTCCGTTAAGTGTTAGACTATGGCTTAAAAGTAAACTAGTTCGAACCCCAGTCGTTCTATTACGTTCACTTTCAAACTAATATCCTTGGGGAACGGTATTGTACCCCCTTGCACCCCCTCTATGAGTTTGTTATCAAACAAAATTTTATCTATCAATCTATAGTAGCTTCTGGAGTCATCTCTTCATTAAATGGAAAGCCTCTAGAAATTTCTCATACCTCAGTAGCAATATTCCATCTACATAAATGATGGGTATATACCCATAGGAAAAGGACGGACTGCTATTAACAAGTGAGTGAACATATGGAAATTTGATCTCTCTGAGAAAATAAAGGGTGATACTTCCAAGCTATAGCCGTATTAATGCTACTGTATAGTTGCACTATCTAGATTCTAATAAAACGATTACTGAAAGAACTAGATAAAAATTACGAAGGAATACTGTACGGTTTTGAAAAAAATCCTCGAAGCAGCACCCCATAAAGCAATATAAAGCAACATCCACTTGTCTCCGATCTTACAAACCATCCAAGGAAGACGAATTAGACACGCATGAAAAAAGGAACAAACTAGGAAGTGACGTTCTTTTATGGACACTTTCTGATGGACATATATCAGTTCTGTGCGGACACCAGATGAATTCTAGGGGACCTATCAAGTGATATGGCCCGTAGGTAGGGATAGAAAGAAATACAGAACCAAGAGAATCAGTGTTATCAGCAGGATATGATTATATATATATATATATATATATATGTATGTGTGTGTGTGTGTGTGCATACAATACTCTGTCTTCTGGTATATTAATGCAGAAATGTATGCGAGTCTTACAGATGAATTCTTTCTTTCTTTCTTTCTTTTGGAAGGATAAGACTCAAGCAAGAATATTTCTAAAATCATTTCTTTCTTTCTTTCTTTCTTTCTTTATGAAAGATATGACTCAAGTAAGAACATTTTCTTGAATCGTTTCTTTCTTTCTTTCTTTCGTTCTTTCTTTCTTTCTTTCTTTGTGAAAGGCAAGACTATATACGATGGAATAACATTTATCGTCGTAGATTATGTCTAAAATTGATTTTATGATCAAAGTTAAATACCTGGTCGAGGCAGGTACTACGCTCGTCGTAGTATCTCTTCCGTCCACCTCGACTTATGAGGGCTCAAACAGTCTATGTAAACTTTATGAAAATTCTATATGTTAGTTTTTTGATAATTAAGTGATTTTTGTCAACGAATGTCACTATTTCCACAAATGTGTGATGATTACGACTAAATAGAAATCAAAATTCTGTAAATTTTGATTAGAATAAAGAACAGTTTTTGGTTTTTTTTAACGACATCTTGCACCTAGTTTGATCACGTGGGCACTTGTATAACCGTGTCAGAATAATGAAGAAATAAATGATGAACAAGCATGGAGGAAGACCGACAATAACACTTGGTTATAAAAATACAACCCTCACGCTTTATTCTCGAAAGAGTTTAAATCTTCTTTGATGTAAGTGAGACAGACGAATACAGACTGCCATATCGACCAATAATTTCTTCTTCTCTTGGCCATACCACGCTGTGTTATCTTCAAGGCTCCACTCATCTACTTCTCAGTCTGTAGGTATTCAACCGGAGGCTCGCTGTGAGCCGCTCGGTAGGACGCTGCCCCTGCAGGGCGCCCAGCCACTCACTGGCGGTTTCTCTGACTGACCGAATCTCTTCTGGCTTCAAGCTGAGACTGACTTAAGACTGGCTGTATCTCACGTGGAAATCTTATGTATCATTTCAAAGTGCTCACCATGTCTGTTCAACCACGTGACTATTCCCTCTTATCTACACAGGTGTGTACTCTACAGAGAAATCCTTGATTGACGGATTGGTCAAGGGTCTATATGCAACATGCAGCCATGTTGGGTCTTTGAAATAATTTATTAAAAGATTTTCGCATTTTAGTCACAATACCTAAATACCCTCAGCAAAAAAGAAAAAGAAATGTCGAAGTACCCACCATCGCAATTCACGACGAGATTTGATCGTTACCGGTGAATCCTTTTTATGGACCTACTTGCCGGCAGATATGCTGAAACGTGGATCAGAGTGATTGCTAGATCGATGACAATATTGTCTCATTTCTGATAATCGGTTGTAGTCGTAAGAAATGGAATCGCCGACTCGAGTTCAAATACAGTTCGATGCTGCTTCTATTTTACTTCACACTGATGTCCTTAGGAGAAGCATCAATATCTCTTTTAGGCAACCGGTAATTAGTAGGAGAGACTGGATTCTTTAGCTTTGGATTAACAACTAGTCGAGAAGGAAAATTCTGAATTCAAACCAGTTTTATTCCGCTTAAAAGAATAACGTTTGTGTCACGTTCTGCTCGTGCTGAATGGGTTATTTGAATACATACTTTCATAAACCGGCTCATTGGCCAAGTGGGTAAAGTGTTTACCAACGGTCCGGGAGACCTGGGTTCAATCCCAGATCGCGTCATACCAAAGACTTTTAAAATGGTACTTGATACCTCCTTGCTTTACACTCAGCAATATAAGGTGCGTATCAAGGGTAAAGTGGAGTAATCCGGGGAACGGAGTAGCGCCCTCCCATACATCTCAGTATAGTAGCTATTAAAAAGTGAGCCTTCGGGTCACCCTTGACTAAGTTCGCCAACTTTACTTTAGATCGGCTCAATTAGCCAAGTGGGTAGAGTGTTCGCCAATGGTCCGGGAGACCTTGGTTCAATCCCAGATCGCGTCATACCAAAGACTTTAAAAATGGTACTAGATACCTCCTTGCTTAACACTCAGTAATATAAGGTGCGTATCAAGGGTAAATTGGAGTAATCCAGGGAAAGGAGTAGCGCCCTCCCCTACACCTCAATGTTGTAGCTATTGAAAAGGGAGCTTTCGGGTCGCTCTCGACTACGGTCGCCAACTTTACTACTTACTTGATAAATCAAAAGCGTGTTATTACTACCTTGTCGGCTGGGCTATCCCAGCACTCGTGTCAAGTAGTCCAGATTGACCATCAACCATCACAAAACAGATCCTGCTCCGAACCAAACCCCATACCTCAAACAGCTTGTCAGAACAAGACGGTTTGGGAGGTATAATAATCGAGGTGTCAATTCCATTTTCTCGGAAGATAACCGTTACACAAAGTACGTTATGTATCAAACTTGTTTCTTTTTTTTTTTTTCTTATGGAACGAGTCATGCAACTGGTTCTGCCAGTTTGGGAATGTGCAACCTATCTCCAGCAGCTAGGGCCTGTATTTATGCTCACTCACTTTCCCGAACGAGGACATTTTACTTATCTGATCACATTTTATATTGCTTATTAATGACACTTGCAATTACTCAAGCTTCACCCGGCTGTATCGAGGTCACGTCCATTGTTGCAGGTTCTAACATATCGTAGCCACTAGCAGTTCATATCGGTTTATCACATCGGCTCGTCATCCATGTCGTCAATGAACGGAATTTTCTAGTGTGAGTCAGAAGCGAATCGTAGGTTCAACACGTCACCACCGCCTATTTTGTCAGCGAATGAAACTTTTGGTTACAAATTTTGAGGCTATATTTGAAAAATTAATTCCGCGAGTCACTTCGTAAGTATTTTCTGACTGTTGAGTATAGCAAGTAATATTTACAAACTTCTCTGTTTCATCATCACATAAAATTAAAGAGAAGCTTACTGCCCAAAATCTGACGCATGATAATCCAGCGGTTGTTATATAACATGTGCCATGGATTTTCGGTTCGTTCCTAGTGACCCCGTGTGCTTTAACAAGCTGTCATGCTGTGATTAGTAAACAGGGCAGCACGATCAGGGCAGTTGGATACAACAGGTGTGTAACCGGAAGGAGACCACATGATGAGAACCACGCGGTCAGATTTAGACAAAGTGCAGAGAATCGGATTCGAGCCAGAGACACGCAGCCGATTAGAGGCGTCTCTGACGATACGGCTGCAAGGGGGTGCAAGTTTTGGCACTCCCTGGCTCGCGGAAGAAGATATGCGAAGAAGTTCTTTCTCTGAGTATATTTCTCTCCACCTGTCTTTCAACTAACAACTGTGGGCCCCTTGTGAGAATAAAATGAGAGATATATTTTCATAAAAAGTTTGTTTCGTTCGTTCATTATTGTTGATTATGTTCTTACTTGGGTCCATGAGACGCTACAACAAGGTGAAACCGCCCATCTTCGCTATGAAATCAGCATTCATTGACTGCAAAAGGATAGAGAGCTGTGGACCCTTGGCCTAAGGTGATAGGATTCCTAGATTCTTTCACTGATACAAAGCACCGCTGAATTGACGCCTTTTCCGGCTACCAGCAGCGAACACAGAGGTCCAGCTTTTTCTTTGTAGCAGTATATTCAAGACTAACTTAAACTATCCTTTTTAGGATTATGTGTCTTACCTTAACTTTACTGTCATTTCAGGACTACTATACTCTCACTACTGCCCTTTTAAACTTGTAGCAAACTTATCAACATCGCAAAGGCGATTACGTATTAACAGCCATACACATACAACGAATTGCCCAGTCGGTTGAAGAATACACTGACTGCACCTCTGCAGAGGGGTAAGACCCACCAACGAGGGTCCTGGATATGACACTAAACAATCTGATGGCGAGGTTCCAGTAATACTGGAGCTTTGGGGAATATACAGCACCCCTTTATTGCCATCGCTCCCCGGTCCACTCTGTCCTGGAGTGGTAGCACCTGATAGGGCCCTATCTATGGTTTAAATAGAACTAAACTGCGTACTAATGCTAAACTGAATTGCTTGAAATAGAACTGTTTTGACATTTAACTGTGTGTACACAAAAATTATACTTATACTAAACTAAACTGTCAGAATTAGAACTGTTTGACTAAACTGAATAACTTGAAATAGAAATGTTTTCGACAATTAAGCTGCGTACTCATGCTAAACTGAATTTTGTTTAAATAGAACTGATTATTTGTAGAAAAATGATTTGGCATTAAATAACCAACAAAAATCAATATGCCATAAAACCCAAACAACCAACTAACATACAATGAAGAATCGAAGATAAGGACCAGTCAACGAGTAGACGATACCGCTCGGACAACAGACAACTTCATTATCAGTGCAGCGATGCATTGCAAATCTGGCCATACGACCCAACCTTTGAGCAGCTAGCTTCCTAACCTCAATCCACGAGCTAATAACACTGGTAGAACCAAATACTTTTCATCAACTCTTCCAAGTTGGGCGCCTCGGGTAGCGTAATGGTTAGCAAGCTAGACTAGCAAACCTACACGAGTGAGTTCGAGTCTCATTGGTTGCCCCATTCATATGGCTCTGTGTCACATCTAAGCAAAAAGCTTAGTATATTTCCATCAACTTTTCCAAGTTAACGTCGAACAAATCAGAGTTAACTACGAAATCGACGACCAGGACGTCGATTAGCCTGCTTCTACAAGCCAAAACGTCCGACTCTTCGACCGTCTTCAGATGGCTAGCCACATAGCTACATAAATGACCGGTCCAAAATCATCTAAACACGCTGTCACTAAGAACAATTAAACAGCTGAGTGTACGCTTTCAACTCAATGTGAACTTTATCCAAAATTCCTTATATGTATTTATCGCCCCTAAAATGACAGTATTTTAAATTTTCTTTCTCACTTCTGTCATCTTTGCCTGGTTTGTGTTACACAAGTCATTTATAAAAGTTTGCGAAATCGACAAATTATTCATCCCGCAACAAACGACAAGCTTACCTGTTAAATAAACCTGAAAGTGTTTTGTAGTTGTCCTGCAGAATATCGTAGTTGCGCTCCAGTTCGTCGTAGCGTTCCTGTTGTCGCTGGAGCCGCTGCTGCAGATAGGCCACCTCCCATTTCTGGGTGGAGTTCTCCCGCACCAAGACGCGATTGTGATCGGCAACAATCAGATAACTGGCCTTGTACTTCCGACAATTAGACTTCCACCTCTCTAACTCCCGGTGACAACGTTTGCTCTCCTCTCTTAGCGATTGAACCTCTTTTTCAAGATCCTCAACATTTTGGGGACTCTCCGACGGCGGCAGATGGGTCATCACGCCACAGTCTAAAAAAAAAAAAAGGAATAGTAATAAAATAAATGAATAATTGAATGAATAAAATAGAATAAATTAAACTGAGTTTAAAAAAAAAATGAAATCCATAAATAAATAAAAGAGTTTATAAAAAATCCTGGCCAAGTGGGTAGAGTGTTCACCAATGATCCGGGAGACCTGGGTTCAATCGCAGTTTGCGTCATACCAAAGACTTTAAAAATGGCACAGAATGCTGCCCTGCTGAACACTACGTATCGAGGGTAAAGTGGAACAATCCAGGGGAAGGAGTAGCGCCCTCCTGTACCTCTCGGTGTAGTAGCTATTGGAAAGAGAGCCTTCTAGTCGCCCTCAACTACGGTTGCCAACTTTACTTACTTATTAAAAATCTACCTACAAATGTTCACATTAATAGGCTTTTCGAAGTATACAAAGAGAGAAATTTGAGACTGGATAGGATTCAAGTTACGCTTTATAGTTTGGTACAAAGCTTGGAAATTTTAACATGTTTAAGTCAGAATGTAAGGAGACGGCAAAAGACTGATAATCTCGGTAGATAAAGTAAAGCCGATTTTATCTTCTTATTTCCTGGCGTGTGTCTGAACAATATAAGTTTCCGGAAGTAGATACGGCTAAAAGTGTTATCTAAGACAGCCACGATAATGTAGGATTAACATCTATCTATCTATCTATCTATCTATCTATCTATCCGTTTGCCTGCTTATACGATCGCTCGATCAAACAATCTACCTAGTTACTCTCTCTCTATATATATATATATAGCTTTATACTTACCCTGTTAATCTATCTATCTATCTATCTATCTATCTATTACATTGACTATTTATCTATCGTCTTAGCTAGTTTTACAATTTCATATATATATGTATATATATATTTTTTTTCTTTCTTAGATTTGAACAACAAGGTATCTATCTATCTATCTATCTATCTATCTATCTGTCTACTTACCTTATTATACTATCTATCCATCATTTTATCTATTGTTACACAATATCAAATTTTTATTTTATATATATCATTATACTTACATCGTCACACTATCTATATACTTACCTTGTTGCACTAATTCACACACACACACACACACACACACACACACACACACATATATATATATATATATATATATATATATATATATATATATATCCAAGAACTCATATCAGGCTATATGGAAAAAGCAACAATTTATCGTGTCAGGTCTATCTACAGGCAAATAGTTGGGCCAAAATCTCTGAATACAAATTCCTGTCCAAACGTCATTGGCCATCATGAGAATTTCAACTCCAAATACTTCATATAGAGGGAAACATGGAGGTTGTGTCTGTTTGTTTAATGGCATATCAACCTTCGTGAGTATTTGCTGCTAAAACCAATTCTGACGAAGAACAGTAGTGTTATTTTTAACCTATAGCTATTAGGATAAAGTAGTTCATACATTTCCCGAGAATATTAAAAGTGAATATAATAGTGTGACTTACTACGATGACGCAGGCCAGCGCTTTAATCATTAAGTCACGGGGACTACCCGTGGAACATTAAGAATGAAAGGCAAGGGTTTGCAGATAGATACTGATAGAGTCCTCGATATTTCGAAATTTACACTGAGTTGAATAAAAACAAAGTCAGAAAATGCCTTAATCAGAAACACACACACACACACACACACACACACACACACACATATATATATATATATATATCATCATCATCATATCGTGCTGGCAGCACGGATATCCCTGACCCTCTCTCGCCACTCCTCCCTATCGTTCATCGCCCTAGGCAGGTCTTCAGGACAACAACCTGTATCCTCACATAGCTGCTGAATGTACGTTCGTGCTGGTCGTCCTGCTTTTGCGCGGTATATATATATATATATATATATATATATATATGTATATATATATAAGTAAAAAAAGAAATACATTTGACAGTATGAATAAAAGTTGAAAAACAAAAAATCCAAAATTCGATAGATTTATGATGAAAGTCTACGTTGAACGTTTCGGTTATCATAACCTTCTTCAGGACTTTAAATTCATGAAAAATGTTGTGAAAATAGCGATATATGTTTGATGAAAAAACAGGAGAAAAGAAACTGTGTCTAAAAAAAAAAAGATTCATAACAACTTGTTTTTATAGACACTTTCTTTTGTCTTGTTATTTCATCAAACATCTATGGCTAATTCTATCAACATTTTTCATGAATTTAAAGTCCTGAAGAGGGTTATTATAACCGAAACGTTCCACGTCAACTTTCATTATAAATTCATCAAATTTTGGATTTTTTTTGTGTTTTCACCTTTTCTTCATATATATATATATGTAAATATTGTAATCTCTTTATAAAGATGTATCGTTTAAACAAGTATGCGAATACTAAAGAAAGTAATTATTTTGAAATATGATTCCTCTTTGTCTAAGCTTTTTGTTAACCATCTCTATATATAATTTGCTTTTAACCTTGTGCAAACAAATGAGCTCTGGTGCGTTTTAAAATATTATCAGCAAACTAAGTGTTTAAAAATCATTCATATGGAATAAAAAACATGATTTGGTATTTAATATCGAACAAGGGTTATTAAATATATACCAAAAAAACCCAACCAACCAAACAATCATCTTGCTACTGTTTTTTTATCAAAAGTCAATCAAATCTCATCTTCTTTGTATCGCTTCACAATTTTCTACCGAACTGAAGACACAATCATAGTATGAAACTTAATTAGAATGAAATAATGTTTCTGGTCTCTTTGTTTAATGGCATATCAACCTTCGTGGGTTACTTAATACCAAAACCATCGTTGTAGAAGAACATTACTGGTATTATTTAACGTATAGCTGTAAGGATAAGGTGGTACATACATTTCCCACGAGAATATGGCGCGACTGAAATTTGAACTCGCTTACATCAAGGACGCAGGCCATCACCTTAACTATGAACGTCACTGACACTCGCCGTAATTAAGAAGTAACGCTCCATCTCATGGTTGCCCAGTCAGCTGGGGCTGTAGAATACACTAACTGCAACTCTGCAGAGGGGTAAGACCACTCCCTAACGAGTTTCCTGGATATGATACTAAACAATCTGATGGTGAGGTTCCAGCAGTGCTGGAGCTTTGTGAGGAATGCGAAGTACCCTTTCATTGCCATCGTTCTCAGGTCCACTCTGGCCCGGAGGGCCCTATCTATGGGTTAAATAGAACTAACAGCATACTTATGCTAAAATGAATTGGTTTGAGTAAACTGAATAGCTTGAAATAGAAATGTTTTTGACAATTAAACCGTACTTACATTTAAACTGTGAGCTTATGCTTAACTGAATTATATGAAATAGAACTGCTTTTCGACATTAAAACTGTATTTACACTTAACTGAATTATTACATATAACTGCTTGAATAGTTTGAAATAGAAATGTTTTTGACAATTAAACTGTGTACTTATGCTAAACTAAATTGTTTTGAATAGAACAGATTATTTACATAAAAATGGATTTGGCGTTAAATAACCTACAAAGGTTGATATGCCATAAAACCCGACGAACCAAACCAAACTAAACCATCCATCTCATGGGTTCATATATGTATATATATATATAGATGCAAACAGAGTCAGAAAGAAATTACAATTCTGAATCGTCTTGATATGGTTTGGTGAAACCTAGGTAATTTTTTCTGACTCTTTAGGCAACTAAATTTCACTCTATTTAGTGTAAATACGTTTAGCTTAAGAAATTCTGTTCGTTTTTTTTTTATTGTTATTTTTGACTAGGCATACGTTATTGGTTGATTAGTTTCAAGTTGTACTCATGTTTTTAGTCTTTTTTTTTTTTAATGGAATTATTTTCCCGGATATCAGTTTGTGTATTTTTTTTTAATTTGCATAATTTATCATCTGTTTTTTTTTCTTTTTTTTTTTGACTAGGCATACGTTATTGGTTGATTAGTTTCAATATGTACTTATGTTTTTAGTCTTTTCTTTTTTTTTTTTAATGGAATTATTTTCCCGGATATCAATATGTGTATTTTTTTTTAATTTGCATAATTTATCATCTGTTTTTTTTTTTTTTTTTTTTTTTTTTTTGACTAGGCATACGTTATTGGTTGATTAGTTTCAATATGTACTTATGTTTTTAGTCTTTTCTTTTTTTTTAATGGAATTATTTTCCCGGATATCAATTTGTGTATTTTTTTTTAATTTGCATAATTTATCATCTGTTTATTTTTTTTTTCATGCCAAGTTCACCTACCGAGAAAGCAGTGTCTCATCAACCGACACAGACATCAACACGTGACTAGGAAAGGCATGGACAGCTATCGATTGAATATCGATAATATGGAAGTCAGACTTGACCGATAAAATGACACGCAGTTTCTTCCGACCCACGGTCGTGTCGATACTGCTATATGGATGCACAGCAAGGACGGAAACAAAACGTATGGAGAAAAAGCTTGACGGCAACTACACAAGAATGCTACGAGCAATATTGAACAAATCCTGGAGGCAGCATCCCACATAGCAGCAGCTGTACGGCCACCGACCACGCATCACGAAAACTATCAAAAATAGACGAAACAGACATGCGGGACACTGCTGGAGAAGTAGGAACGAGCTCATAAGTGATGTACTCATGTGGTCCCTTCACATAGCAGAGCAAAGGCAGGACGACCTGCTCGAACCTACATACATCAGCTCTGTGTAGATACGGGATGTAGACCTGAAGACCTGCCGGAAACATGGACGATAGGGAGGGGTGGCGAAAGAGGGTCAGGGATATCCGTGCTGATAGCGCGACATGATGATGATTATATATATATAATATATATATATCCTGGTTTGTTTATATATATATATATATATATAGAGAGAGAGAGAGAGAGAGAGAGAAATCTGACTATCAATCTCTGTTCATTTCCTTTTCACACGGTAACCGAAATCAAGTTGAAATGTCCATTAGGTTATTAAAAGAAATCTTTGTTAAAACCAGTTGTCTTAAAATATGAAAGAAATGATTCAAATGCATAAAGGAGTATTGGCCAGGCATTCATCAGTGATCTCAGCACTTTTCAAGCCGTTAAACAAGACCTATTGAATAAAATAAAGTGATACTATTATTAAATAGTTATACAAGGATGGGTCAAACGGTTTTGAATATTTTGGTGACGTGAGTTACAATTCGGTAGCTTCGGTCTATTTGGCCGAGGTCGGTGACGGCTATGAACTACACTCGCCTGATACTCTCTGAGTGCTACTCACTTGTTTTGTCTCTATGACATGGAGTACGGCCTTCGAATCCACACTTTTAGGCCTTGCTTGATGGTCGACGTTTTTGTAACTCTAGGGAACTTTATTGAATCATTTGGTTACTGTACTGCGATAAACTTTGACTTCACTTTTTGATTCCGCGTGTGACGTTACTGCAATCGAGGTGGGTATTGGAAAATGCTGGGGCACCGAGGAGGTGCCACTTGTATTTTTTCTCAGAACCTGTAGTCTCTTCGAATTCTGTGGATAAAAATCTCGACTCCACATTTGGGACAGGAATTTCTCTACTCTACCGGTCATAAGCTACTCTTTCCTTCTTCTTTTATATCCTTCTCCAGTTATCCAAAATCTTCGAAACAATTCGACAACTTTCGAGATACACGAAGTGCATGATCATTTCCTGTTTTTTTTTTTTTGTTTTTTGTTGTTGTTGTTGTTCTTCTTTTTTCCAACGGTAGTCTGATACTTATTAAGGTTCACGTGGTTGTTTCGTTCAGCCGTTAAAATCGTTGCCAACATGATTTGACCATGATACATTATACTGATCTGGGCATCTCAGGTGGTGTAATGGTTAGCAAGCTAGACTAGCAAACCTACACGAGTGAGTTCGAATCTCATTGGATGCCTCATTCATATGGCTTTATGTCACGTCTAAGCAAAAAGCTTAATAAATAATTATATTATACCGATCTGGACACCTTGAGAGGTTTAACAGTTAGCAAGGTCGACTAGGAAACCTTCACAAGTGAGTTCGAGTCTCATTAGGCGCCCCATTCATATGGCCTTGTGCCATATCTTAGCAAAAAGTTTTGTAAATAACTAAATTATACCAATCTGGGCATCTCAGGTTGTGTAATAGTCAGCAAACTAGATTAACAAACCTTCATGAGTGAGTTTAAGTCTCACTGAGTGCCCCATTCATATGGCCTTGTGCCTCATCTGAATAGAAAGCTGAGTAAATAACTATATTATACCGATCTTAGCACCTTGGGTGGTGTAATATTTAATAAGCTAGACTACCAAACCTTCATGAGTGAATTCGAGTCTCACTAAGTGCCCCATTAATATGGCCTTGTACCACATTTAAGCAAAAAGCTTAGTAAATAACTATATTATACCGATCTGGGCACCTTGGGTGGTGTAATAGTTAGCAAGCTAGACTAGCAATCCTTCCCGAGTGATTTCGAGTATCAGTGGGTGCCCCATTCATATGGCCCTATTTAAGTGATAAAGCTTTGTAAATTAATACTATATTACTCCGGTCTCGACTCTGCTCTGCATGGGTGAGAGTCAGATGACAAAGAGATTATATTTTGGATGCTAATAGAACTCAACAAAGCCCGCAAGAAAAAAAACTGCAAATATTTTTTTTTTCTTTTAAAACAAAACAAATCTTCCTATATATACGTATCGAGAAAGAAACATTGAAATCAAAGTAATCCACGTAGAAGGAGAGATTTATTGAGAAGCAAAGTCGACCCAATAACGTTTCGGTTCGAATGAACCATCATCAGTGCTGTGAGGGATTATATTAGTGATGTTAAATCGACGATGGATGTTTAAACATACAAAAATTCAAAAACCAAGGGAAAATTCTTAGTATTCCTAATAAGTCAAATGACCTAATATAAAAAAAAACAAAAAAAAAAAACGCTGATTTACTAATTAAACTACCGACTTATTCCTGCTATGCATATTTTCCGTATGTCTTTGTTTTTTGGTTTTTTTTTAAAGTCCACCGTTGATATATGAAATCATAACAGTATATCATCCCTCATAGTGCTGATGATGGTTTATTAGAACCGACACAAAATAGTATCGACTTCTATTCTCAATAAATCTCTCCTTCTACTTGGATTACCTAGTTATCAGTTTTTCTTTTTGCATTACACTCGATTATTTACTCCCATACATCATATTTACCAACCCCTCCGCTCGGGCAAGATATGACACAAGGTCAATTTTTAAGTGGAGTTTAACAGGTTTCAATTCAGAGTTTTCCTTCTCCTAGACTAGTTGCCTAACCAAGGCTGAAGAACCTAATCTGTCCTACTATTTACCCATAGCTGGAGGGAGAATAATTGGATTCATACCTTTCCCAAGGGTATTAGTGCTATATGAAATGCAATCAGTCTCGTCCAGGATTTGAACTCGTATCGTCGTGTCCATATCCTGTGACGATAACCATTACACCACGGGCACCACGGAGGCTAATGTGATAGCCATGAACACAATAGCCACAACATGTATTATGACTAGTAGTCACACCATATTGGGCTCTGCGACTAGCATAGGATCACATTCGCTGGAATGAACAAATCCACGTGATGAGATTCTTTTTTCTTTTTAATCAACGCTATTACACCACGGGCACCTCCCATACATCCTATTTACCCAACCCCTCCGCTCGGGCAGGGTATGACACAAGGTCAATTTTTTAAGCGGAGTTTAACAGGTTTCAATTCAGAGTTTTCCTTCTCCTAGACTAGTTGCCTAACCAAGGCTGAAGAACCTAGTCTGTCTTACTATTTACCCATAGCTGGAGGGAGAATAATTGGATTCATACCTTTCCCAAGGGTATTAGCGCTATGTGAAATGCAATCAGTCTTGTCCAGGATTTGAACTCGGATCGCCGTGTTCATTTTCTACGACGATAACCATTACACCACGGGCACCTCCCATATATATATATATTTTTTTTTTCTTAAACTAATGTCCATATAAATGCCCCATTACGCTACATCGCAGTGATATAGCCCAGTTCGAAATCGGAAACCACAAGTTTCCTAATTGGAATGCGTTGCAAGTTCATTTATGTGGCTTTCAAATCGCACGCAGGGGGAAGCAACATATAGCATTTAAGACTATTAACTACCATGACTCTACGAACAACAGCGGGTTCCTCACACAGCTTGATCAGCTTCGGTCACGTGATAGACGCATTGCAAACTGGGACATACGAAGTTAATGCAAAACCGTGGCATCAATGATGAATCCTTATTGGTACGCTTAAGAAATGCGAAGACAGAATCAGGTCACGACATGATATGTATCGCGATACCCGTAATAGGAAAACAGTCTGATTCTGTTAATACAGGGTGGAACGATAAAATTGTCACCCTAGAAAAGACGATATGATTCCATTTCCGTTTCATGAAAACCGGTTTTCTTTTTTTTGTTGCAGACCATCTACTAGTTGGCCAGTTGTGTACAAATCCCAACAGCGATAGGAGCCTTCTATCATGTCTGAAAGTGACACATTGTTCAACGATGCGCCGCTGTACAACTCATGCTCTCTACCGATCCATGTTATGACAACAGGACCATTGCCAGCACTCTCAAAATGCAATTCTGGATTGCCACGAATAACGGGGACGTGCCCAGAGTGATGAAAACAAAGTTTCCGGCTTCGGTTATGGTCTTTGTTGTGGTTTCAAGTGAGGGCCACATCATGCCACCTCACATCTTCGAAGTCTGCCTGAAAGTCAACACCAAAGTGTACCTGGATGTGCGGAAGAGTGTGGTGATCCCCTGGTGCAAACAAGGTGGCCGGTGGCAGACACTGGGTGTGGCAGCAGGACTTGGCACCGGCCCACAAGACCAAAGAGACCCAGGCTTGGCTTCAAAAGAAGTGCCACGACTTTGTACCCTTCTCTCACTGGCCTCCCTCCACCTCCGATCTGAACCCGTTGGACTACTTCGTTTGGTCATACGTCGAGAACATCAACAACATGACCTCCCACAAAACCAAAGCCAGCCTGATCGCCGCCATCCGCCGAGTATACGCCGAGCTCTCGCATGGAAAAGGCATGCTCCCAGTTCCGGATCCGTATCGAGGCGGTGATTGAAGCTGACGGCGGCTACATTGAATAGATGTCAGCTCTATTACATAATCAAGTTACCTGAATTGATTTTTTCAATAAAAATTTTAAAATAAAGTTGTAGTGTTGTTTTCTTGCGGACGACAATTTTATCGTTCCACCCTGTACAATATATCTTTTATCATAGCAAAAACGTAATAATGAAAATACATAAAGAGACATATCTCCGTATGCGGAGTTCCTGTGGAATAGTGGCGTAGTGGCTAAAGTGCTGCCCTGTGACATTGTAGTAAGCGATTTCGAATTTCACTCGTGTTATTATGTTCACTTACGGCCTAATAACTTTGGAACCGGTATGAACCTCTTTGTCCCGTAGTTATGGGTTAAATAGCACCACTAACGTCATTTTTTTCCAGCACGGCTTTGGCATTGAATAACCCATGAAGATTGATATGTCATTAATCAAACCAAACCAAACATATGTGTATGTTGACACAAAAAAGCACTCAACCGAAAAGGTTCAGTGATTAAATTAGATTTGAAAATGATACCTCCATGAACAATTTTATTTCCATTAAATTGTTTGTGACAGTATAATTTTTTAAATGATTTTTTTCTTTAGTCTCAATATCAGTCTTTTATATATTTATGCCAATAGATATGAGAAAAAACCGATGCTTCCTGAGTTTTTAAGATGTTTAAATGATACTTCGAATCTCGGTCTATTTTCATGTTTCCATTATGTTACAGAACGTCTTCAAATGGCTTTTAACTGAAAGAACATATTTCAAATAGTATTTTTTAAGACATTTAACTTTTCTTCCCGGAATATCATTTGCAATATTTTCAAACGGTAGCAATAATTTAGAATGGAGACGATAAAGCATACATTTTTTTCTTATAAAGTCGGCTTTTTTTACTTCGATTTCTTTTAGTTTCTTTCACAGATAAAGGATATTTGATTTTTTTTCCTTGTCAAATAGGCAATGTATCGTGATATTTTTTCCTGATTCGTAATTCGTATCGTAAGCGAAAAAATCGAAATGCATTAGTGAATTGATAAATTGTTTTTCTACTAGTCCGTTTCCACTGATACGTTATACGTTCATTTAAACAGATATGTTATACGAATGTCTTCGTTGAGAGGATACGGGATGTAGCAGAGAAGACCTGCCAGAAGCGAAGAATGATAGGGAGAAGTGGCGAGAGAGGGTCAGGGATATTCGTGCTGACTGCATGACATGATGATGATGATGATGATAAAGAAGATCTGACATTAAATATCCTACAATGGTTGATATGCCATACACCCCAACAAAACAAAATCTTATACATGTAATACATATGTATAAAGAGGATCTGGCATAAAAAAGCCTACAATGGTTGATATGCCATAAACTCCAAAAAACAGAATCTTAAATATTTAATATATATATATGAAGATGATCTGGCATTAAAAACCCTACAATGGTTGATCTGCCATAAAACCTAACAAAACAGAATCTTATATATTTAATGCATATTGTCACGTGATATCCCACTGGGAGGAGGGAGATAAAATTACTACTTCTCGTATTTGAATTGACAGTATCAAGCCGTCAAAAACAGTGACCGTTAAGGAAGGAGTGTGGGTCACACAGGGGAGACCAGGTGTTGGCACTTAGTAACCTCAGGTCGCCGGACACCGGAAGGGGAAAGAGAGAGAAGCCAAATGATTGGCTGGGACCCCAAAACGGAAGTGGGGCTCCCTTCCCCTCAGCGGAAGTAAAGGATAAGAAATATAGTTTTTGAGCAGGGTTCGTAGCGAGCGGACGAACCATAGCCATTTTACTCCGGGTGGACGACAAAAGCATTACTGAGACACGAAGGACCCGAGTTCTTCAAGCCAGTATTAAAAACAGAACAAAGTCTATTAGCCCGTGAAAGAAGAAAGATTCTCCAGTGGAACCCCGTCGAGAAAAAGATAAGTAACTTTGGGGACATTTTTCCTTCATACCCAAATTTTATATACCACTCTCTCTCTCTCTCTCTCAATTTGAAGAAAGATAAAAGTCAAGAAAAGACATTTATATTCGTGGACTGTCAATTTATTATATGTTTTTGACACTGTGAAAGTGTACATAACTGTAGTAAAGGAATTCATGTATTTTTATGTTACCATGTGGTCTATGTTGTTATTTCATGCTTCTTTTCAGCTTCTATTCGCCTTATGTTATCTTGCTTAGAATTGTCCTATTAATTCCTAAAATATCACACGGGAAACCGGAGTTGCCGACTACTACAATATTAATATTATTACGACTAAAACCTATAGGCTCATTATCTTCCATTGTCTCGGGGAAGGAAGAAAGCGGCCTGGTGGGTGTTTGATAGTGTGAAATTTGGAACCCCTTGCCAGCGGCAGTCAGTCTGGTCCTAAATTATTCCCTCACGTAATATGCCAGTTCTTATATGCCTGAGAGAAAAACTCTGAACGAGGACTTATTCTATAGGGGATCAAGTGCCAACCTGCCCCGTCTTCACACGTGCGAAAATAAAGTCCCGTTTTGGGATTTTAGTCAATTTGCCGTCACAATATGTATAAAGAGGATCTGGCATAAAAAAGCCTACAATGGTTGATATGCCATAAACCCCAAAAAACAGAATCTTATATATTTATTACATATGTATAAAGAGGATCTGGCATTAAAAACCCTACAATGGTTGATCTTCCATAAACCCCAACAAAACAAAAACAAATATATGAAAATGTAGCATTCAAAAATAAATATAACCTTTACACATTTTCATGAAATTTTACTTTAGTAACAGATTTTAATTTTTGGTTGATTGATTGATTGATTTTAATAGCATGTCAACCGGTCAAGTGTCAGTTATGTCTAAAATTTTGCGGATAGCGTTCATTGTATCTTCACATTTACATTTTTTGTGTTATTGTTTAAGAGGTTTTTCGGTTGTTTTATTTTATTTCTATTTCTTTCTTTATTTATTTTTTGCGCATCGAATACGAATAGTTTTAGACATCTATTTGACCCAACAAGTACTACCACTCCGGGTCAGAGTAGAACAAGGAGAAATGGCCATGAAAGGTGTTATGGTAATCTACACACGCTCCCATGAACTCTCCCAGCTTTAAACAGCAGCAACTACTGCTCTTAGGCGGAAGGCAATACTCCAGCAGAGTGCCCTGGCAGTCGGACCGAAACAGTCTCCCTGGTAACCCTCTCATTTGTAAATGTAGTATTACAGTTCTTTGTTAATATATTTGTTTAACTCAATTCTTCTTTTGTGTCTTTATTTCTGGCCCTTAACAAGGCCACAACAAAAATATACTTCGGACTTACCCAATCTGGAGCCTCATCATCAGATTCAGTTTTTTGTTGACTGAGACGTCGTCTTTTTTAAAGTTTCGTAATAAACAATACATAATGATATTCGTTTTACCAAGAAATAAAAAAAATCCTAATATCATTGTACGGTCATATTTTCATTTGTTTTTTGTTTTTGTTTTTGTTTTTTTTTTGTTTCTCAAGAGTTTTTCTGGTTTGACTCACGGCTCTATCGAATATAAATAATTTTTAGACAGATCTGTTTGGTCCAAAGATGGGACCGTAACAGGTACACCGTCACCGGATCAGAGTGAACCTGGGAGTAATGGCAATGTAGAGGTACTTCACACTCACGATATTTCCAAATCTGATGCCATTTCGTGTCAAACTCAAGACACCTTTTTTTTTTGTGAAGCGTCTTCCCTTCTGCCGGGGATACAATTAGAATTTCTAGTCCTCGCCGACAGAGCTAACTTTTAATGCTGTGGAGTTGGAAACTAAACAATATATAATAAATAAGTAAGTAAAGTTGGCGACCTTAGTCGAGGATGTTCTCAGAGGCTCCCTTTTCGATAGCTACTACTCGGTGTAGTAGCTATCGAAAAGGTGTAGAGGAGGGCACGACTCCATTTCCAGGATTGCTCCACTTTACCCTTGATCTTTACCTTATAGTGCTGAGTGCTAAGCAAGGCGGCATCTAGAATCATATGACTCAACCTGAGAATGAACCCCGGACTCCTGGACCATTGACGGACACTCAACTCATTAGGCCAATTCCGTTAGAAATAGTAAAATCCTCGTATCCTCGGTTTAAAACAAATCGTTGAAGTTGTTAGGTGATACAATGTGTTGGGAATCTCGAAAAACATCGCCTGGGGCAGATTTATATATACGGTGAGATTTGTTTTAAGAGTCTCCATAAATGGTGAAATAAAGCCCATCTTCAAGTCGTGCAATAAATTCATATTAGCGATAAAGATTCAGACAGTTAGGCTCGTGATCACGTGTCTATATTGACGGTGACAACTTTCCAAATAAGATGTCCATAAAACAAACTGATGGAGTGTGTTCGAAGGCGCCAAATATTTAGATTGCCACTCCTTCTGAAGTGGGTGTGGTGTTTGTCAAATCACCGTAAGTGTTGTGAATAATAATTCGACATAAAACTTCTTGGCGACGCATGGGAACTGAATAGACGTATTAAAATGTTGCGGGTTGTAAACAAACATGAACTAAGCATAAGTTGTTACTGACTGACGGAAGAAAAGAAAAAAAAAATGGAAATCAATAAATATAGGGTGTCTCGATATACATGGGACCTGTGTGACTGCTAATAACTTTACTAATAATAATGTTGTGTTCTTTTTTGTTTCAGATTTGAAAATATTATACTATAACAACCATAGGATTTTTCAGTATACATGGGACCAATGTGACCGTTAATAGCTCTACAAATGATAATATTGTGTTGTTTTTTTATTTCAGATTTGAAAATCGTATACAATATAAACTATTAATCCTCGATTACAATGCCTTGGACCAGAGAGAAAAATATTTTGCCACGCTAGTTATTTGGAGACGAAATCATTCAAAATTGTCTCAAAAAATATGCAACCCATTAATATGATTATGACTTCTTACTGAGACAAAATAAATAAATAAATAAATAAATAAAAAAGATTGCATGTCCTGGAAGATAATAATTAAAGAAAGCTTTGATTTAATGTCTCTAGCTCAAATGATGCATTTTTTACTGGATGGGTTCCAAATGACCGCCGTTGCGTTTGTATCAGTAATAAATCATTATCATATTAATGAGTTGCATCTATTTTGAGACACCCTTCTTGAAAAACTTACTGATTCATTTGTCTTTTTTTTAATCATTGGTTTTACCCGAATTATCCTTCAGTTTCCAAAGTCTAGCTGTTCCTTATCGTATATTACTCGGTCATTCTTTTTTTTTTCATACAAAAAAATGTTTTTCTAGCGCACGTCTTTTTAAATCCTTTTTTTCCCTAAAATATAATCAAGAAGGCATATAAGTTCTGTCGTAATCCCACTCTACTGCATCTTATCACCAACTGGTCTGGTCCCCAAACTCCATCAGGGGTCCCGAGGGCCCCTTCTGCTGGATGGTGGCTTTCCCTACCACATCTTTTCTCCAACTTGTCTTATCTCCAACTCGTCTGATCTCCAGCTCTCTGATCAACTCTCTGACTTCCTGTCTCCACCGAGTTATATAATAGTTCAATCGCCCACTCAATCGCCCACTCAATCTTTGGAATGGCATGTTTGATCCTCATCAATCGGAAATAACTGTCACTCTCTTCCGCTGCATCAGTCTATGAGTGTATCATAGGCTTTTACCTTGTCCTTTTTCGTCAGGCAAATCCGCCTACGCGATTTCTTTCGATTACTGGCCATTGGAATCTGTCACTTCCTTCCTGTGCATCACTTTGGAATGGGATGTTTAGCCGGGTCGAAGGTCAATATACAACACTGTGAACTTATGCGAAACTGAATTGTTCTAAATAGAGCAGTTTTATCATTTAGTTGTGTGTAAACAAATGAGTGATGCTAAATTGAATTGTTTGTGATCCATAGCAATACTTAAAAAACTTTAAACTGTGCAAACAAGTAATTAAATAGAATTATTCGTATTTGATAGAAAAAAGTGAAACCATTTACCTATGTGAATAGAAATTAAAATGTTATCGACAAAATATGTTTAGTAATCATATATTTAATATATATGTATAAAAGGATTTGGAATTAAATAACCTACTATGGTTGATATGCCATAAAACCAAACCAAACCAAACCAAACCAAGGCAGTCATTACTCCTGTAGAGTAATGTGTATGTATTTATCAACCCCTCGGCACGAGCATGATGTGACACCAGGCCAATATTTTAGTGGAGTTTAACAGGTTTAAATTCAGATTTTTCCTTCTAGAGAGGTTGCAATACCTAAGTTAAAGGATCTACTGTACCCTATAATTTACCCTTAGCTGGTGGGAGAATAGCTGCATTCATACCTTTCCTAATTGTAGTAACACCATGTAAAATGCAAACAGCCTCTTCAGGATTATTATACCACGGGCACCTGTTGTGTATGTTGTACGAATATTTTTTGTGAAATCAGAATAACATGCAAATCTTACACATTAAACCTTATTTTAATATAAACTCACCATCTACTGCGTGATCATGAAATTATACCAATAAACAACATACTCTAGTTGTCTGACTGACTGCAGGGGTGTTGTGGTGTTTCAGTTAGTGCTTACTGTCAGTGGATCAGTCGTTGAAAACAGTATTTGATACCAATCCTTTCAAAGCCGTTTTCTTGGACGCTACTTTTTAAAGGCTAGTTCACATAATAGAACCAAGAAAGCGTTTCTTTTTTCTTTCTGTTACTCTTTTGTTCTCAATATCTCTCTTCGCCAGATCTATCTATCTATATATCACAGTTGCTTTATTTCTCTCTCTGACTATTATAGTCATTTTATATCGACGAGGGCCAGCTGAAAAGTTAAAGATCTGACTCAGATACTCAAATGGAATGTGACTAGATAAGGCTTATTTTTCAACTTTGTCCTCCTTGTGGATCATAGAATTCTTCAATCGGTGTTGCAGTGCTCGGATCCCATTTTTTTTAAAATTAAGAGTAGATATGATGTCTGTCAATGAAGTTTTCAGCCTACCCTCGTATCTATCTATCTATCTATCTATCTATCTATCTATCTTAAATTGTTTGTTTTTCGATTTTCTTAAATTTCAGTTCATTCAGTTCACATGCACACACCACACCCGTTTGTGTGTGTGTGTTTGAGTGTGTGTGCATGGACTAATCTGAACAAAAACAAAATAGAAATATATTAAAAATAAAATGCTAACAGGTTGAGAAAGTGTGATACACGTCATTATCATCATATCGTCCTGCTCGCCATCCGTATCTATCATTCATCGCTTCCGGTTGGTCTTCCAGGCTGCATCCTGGGTCCATACAGAGCCGTTCTAGATAAGTTCTAGCTGGTCGTCCTAACACTTGCGCGTCCGTGTGAAGGGTTCCATAAAAGAACGTCGCTTATGAGTTCGTCTTTGCTCCTCTTGCAATGTCCCGCATGTCTTTTTTCGTCTAATTTGGATTTTCGTCGAGATGCGTGGTAGGTGGCCTTACAGCTGCTGTTTTCTGGAATGTTTCTTCCAGGATCTGTTTAATATAGTGGGTAGCATCCTTGGTCAATTACCGTCAAGGTCTTTTCTCAATACACGTAGTCAGTGTTCAAGTGGTGCATCCATACAGCAGTATAGACACGACCACTGCTTAACAAAGAATAAGCATATATATATATATGTATATATATATATGTGTGTGTGTGTGTAAGAGAGAGTTTGTGTGTGTGAGAGAGAGAGAGTGAGTGTGAACCGAACAAGCAGAACATTGAGAAACTAAAAGAGATAAAATATATTAAACAACACAGATGCTTACATATAGATAGATACATAGATAGATAGATATTTTGGTTAATTTTGGATGAGTTGGGTTTTACGGCATATCAAACATTGTAGGCTATTAAATACCAAATCCTCTTTATACATATATATTAAATATATAGGATTTGGTTTGGTTTAGTTTTATGGCATATCAACCATTGTAGGCTATTTAATGCCAAATCCTCTTTATACACATATATTAAATATATATGATTTGATTTGGTTTATTTTTATGGCATATCAACCATTGTAGGCTATTTAATGCCAAATCCTCTTTATACATATATATTAAATATATATGATTTGATTTGGTTTAGTTTTATGGCATATCAACCATTGTAGGCTATTTAATGCCAAATCCTCTTTATACATATATATCAAATATATAAGATTTGGTTTGGTTTAGTTTTATGGCATATCAACCATTGTAGGCAATTTAATGCCAAATCCTCTTTATACATATATATCAAATATATAAGATTTGGTTTGGTTTAGTTTTATGGCATATCAACCATTGTAGGCAATTTAATGCCAAATCCTCTTTATACATATCATCATCATTATCATGTCGCGCCGCCAGCGCGGATATATATATCAAATATATAAGATTTGGTTTGGTTTAGTTTTATGGCATATCAACCATTGTAGGCTATTTAATGTCAAATCCTCTTTATACATATATATTAAATATATAAGATTTGGTTTGGTTGGGTTTTATGACATATCAACCATTGTAGGCTATTTAATGTCAAATCCTCTTTATACATATATATCAAATATATAATTTGTAAACAAATTTTGTAGATAATATTCTTAAAAGTCTGAGTTTGTTTTTGGGCACAGTTAAATGTTTTCTAGCATCTCTTTCTAAATCGAATAGCTCTATTTACGAGGATCATTAAATAAGTTTCCAGACTTTCTTCGTATGGGCACTTATATTGATAGTACACACATGAAACTCTAGTCCCCTTCGAAGTAATCTCCTCGGCTGCAATACACTTGTTGTACCGTTCCAACAACTTCTGGAAGGCCCCATGGAACTCCTCTTGTTTGAGCGTGTCAATGACCTTCGTCACAGTCTCTTTCATCTCCTCAATTGTCTCATAACGACAGCCTCTGAGCTTAGGGAATAACCAAAAGTCACAGGGAGCAAGGTCTGGACTATAAAGAGTCTGAGAAACTGTCTTGATGCCCATCTTGGTCAAATAGTCTGTGACAAGGATGGAGTTGTGGACTGGTGGATTGTCCTGGTGGAAATGCCACTGAGCCGATTTGAATAGTTCTAGCCTCTTCCCAAGGAATCTCCTCCTGAACTCTCTTAAAACCTCAACATAGTAACCCTAAGCCTAACCCTTTGGCCAATCAACTCTGGTGTATTGACTTCCTTACTCCTCCTTCACCTCTCGTCATCCCTCACAGACTCCCTGCCTTCCTTGAATCTCTTATGCCACTCAAAAACTGATGCTCGATTCATACAAGATGCTCCAAAAGCAGTCTGAAGCATTCCATACGTTTCTGTGTCATTTTTCCCAAGTTTAAAACAATTTTATTGCATATCGTTCTTTTAAAGTGTCATCACGTCCATATTGCATTTTTGAAATTCACCAGCAGTGACAATCAGGCTTTAGTAGGGTGTATTCCAATTGCTGCTGTAGCTGTTCATTTGAATCTGAAATCATAAAAATTGGTCAGTCATCTCATAAGATGTATAGCAATAACCTACTGAATTTTCAAGAGTCTACGACAATTTTAAATGCATGTACAAAAAAGTATGGAAACTTATTGAATGCACCATGTATTGTAAATCTTTGGTTTGCACACAGAGAAGTGGTTACGTATTTAGCGCTAATTATTTTGTTGGGCACCATTCATTCGTTTGCACACAGATAAATGTTTCCAAATATTGCTATTTATCACAAATAATTCAATTAAACATGAGTCATTTGTTTACACACATTTCAATGATCAAACGGTTATATTTCAAGCAATTCGATCGAACATAAGTCATTTGTTCGACACAGTTTAAATGTCAAGTACTTCTATTCCACTCTATCAGGTGCTCCGATTGTTGACCAGAATGATGCGGTGAACAATTCTATGAAGGGATACTCTACATTCCCCAAAGCTCTAAGACTGGAGCATCACCATCAGATGGATTGATGTCATATCTAGGACACACGTTGAGGGAGCCTTATCTCTCTGCAGAGATACAGTTGGTGTGATCTACAGCCCCAGCCGGTTGGGCTGAGAAAGATTGCTAGATAGAAATAGTCAGGAATAGACGCACAGATATTGAGAAAGAAAGGATGAAAAAAAAAAAAAAGAATCTACTGAGATCTCATTTTTGCCTCTATTCAGTGAAAGAGTACTTTAAAACTTGTGTACTAGAAAACCGTTTTCTTTTTTTTCCATAAAAAATTGGGGCACATTGAAATTCGTTTTCTATAACCTTAACCTTTTACCTTCAACGTGTTTTCTTTTCAATTAAATAAACGAGCAATCATAATTAAATCTGAAGCCAAATATATTTAAAGAAATTATTGCCTCTATATAACGAAACAAATGTGTTATGTCAAAGAAAAGCCATTTTAAGGAAATTTATTTGAGGTGATTAAACCGGTGCGTGTTTCATTCAGTGTGATAGCCTAGCGGCAGGAAATCTGCGTTGATGTTTTTGTTTAAGAGGCCGAGTTATTTTTTTTTTATTTTCTTTCTTTCAGTTTATTAGTTCATTTA
The DNA here is from genome assembly GCA_963585895.1 of Sepioteuthis lessoniana. Classification (NCBI taxonomy): domain Eukaryota; kingdom Metazoa; phylum Mollusca; class Cephalopoda; order Myopsida; family Loliginidae; genus Sepioteuthis; species Sepioteuthis lessoniana. The sequence goes on along the minus strand of OY757915.1, from coordinate 42,822,945 downwards.
TTTATTTTGCCGTATCATGCTATATCGGTGTTATTTCATATGTCCGTTCAAATCTGTATGAGAAATTGTTGATCTCACGATAAGTTGCTAATCCCATGAGAGTGTGTTCAAGGGAAATGGAGTCAATGAATCGGGAAGGTTTGCTGTAAGAGATGTCTAATTTAAGTGCCTGAAGAATCTCTAAATTAATCTATATCTATATCTATCCATCTATATATATATATATGTATATATATATATTATTTAATTCTGCGAATTGACTTGAAAAGAATAATCCAAATGGAGTGCTCGATGCTCGGCGAATCAATATATAGAAACACATGTAAAAAAACACACACACGCAGAGCAGAATATACCAACAAGAAAATTGAAAGGTATACTTCATTAAAAATTTATTTCAGCCGCTATCACAGGTTCATCAGATGGGCTTTCAAAAGAAATGTTTCTTTTTAAACGTTAACATCAGAGAATATGTTTAACATTAGGTAAAGTATTTAAGGAGTTACAAATTAAATATACATATAGGCATATAAAAAATGACATTTATATATATATATATATATATATATATATATATATATATATATATATATATAGATAATAAACCGAGATGGGAAGGTTCCAGTAATGCTGGAGCTTTGGAGAATGCGAAATACTCCTCCATTGCCATCGTTCCCAGGTCCACTCTGGTCCGGAGGGTAGCACCTGATAAGGTCCTATGTACAGGTTAAATAGAACTAAAATGCGTACTCCTGCTAAAATGATTTACTTGAAATAGAACTATTTTGATACTTACACTGCGTACTTATGCAAAACTGAATTATTTGAAATAGAAGTGTTTTTGATATTTAACTATTTGTGCACAAAAACTATTCCTATACTAAACTAAATTGTATTTAAGAGTGTAAACAAAAACTTATACTTATACTGAACTCAATTGTTTGAATCAGAACTGTCTGACTAAACTGAATAGCTTGAAATAGAAATGTTTTGACAATGAAACTGTGTACTTACATTTAAACAGCGTACTTATGCGAAACTGAATTGTTTGAACCAGATCTGATTATTCGTATAAAAATGTATCTGGCATTAAATGACCTTCAAAGGTTGATATGCTATTAAATCCAACCAACCAACCAACTATATATATATATATATATATATATTTTCTTCAAGAAAAAAACAAAACCGGTCACTTTAGGATTCTAAATTTATTTCCATCCCGTTATGTGTTTTTGATAAAATCAAAAAACAGGAAAAAAAAAAAAAATAAACAGGACCTCTTCAGATCTTATGGATAAAATAATTCAGAATAGACACAAGAAAGAAGGGTGGGAGGGGATAGACTCAAAAATAAATTTGAATTTTTAAAAAATTTTAATTTTAATTTTAAATCTTGAATTTAATTTGATATAATTCTTACTGTATCCTTACGTAAAGTTATTAAATAAAGTTATTTCATCTAAGTCAGTATTAAATCTGGAGTTTTAAGTCGAAACGTACTTAGAATTAAAAAAGAATCAATTTACTATAATTCCAACCGGTAAAAAAATTTTAAAAACCGGAAGTGGGCTAAATGAGGAGAAAACTCTTCACCTCTCTTCTATCCCCTCCCACCCTTCTTTCCTGTGTCTATTCTGAATTATTTTATCCATAAGATCTGAAGAAGTCCTGGTAATTTTTTTCATGTTTTTATCAAAAACACGCAACTGGATGGAAATAAATTTGTGATCCTAATGTGAGCGGTTTTGTTTTTTTCTTAAAGAAATTATTGCTCTGTCATGTCAGACACATTGAGCTCTTTACCAGGAAAATTTAAATGTTCATTGTTGAATTTTTTTTTTTTTTTTGTCCTGATGGAATTACTCCCAACTCCGGTTTAACTGGACCGAATAATACTATATATATATATATATATATATATATAGAGAGAGAGAGAGACTTTGAAAATCTTTCAATATATAATAGGTAAATGTGTTAGTGCTTTTACTTCCGGTTGTCCGTCAGTATTAATTTTTTTAAATTTTTAATTAATAAACAGATTTCCAGTTTCAAAGTTTTTATTAAAATTTCATTTTAAATTTAAAATTTATTCAAAAAATTATAAATTATTCAATTATATATATATATATATATATATATATATATATATATATATATAAGAATCTAATGGTATTTAATTTAAATTTAATCAAATACTTAATAGTCGATAATTTACTCGTTTGAAGGAGTTAGGTAAATAAATACACACATCCACACACGTATACACACACACACACACACACATATATATATATATATATATATATATATATATATATATATATATATTGAGATGTGTCAGAGGTTTAACAATAAGCATAAGTATCCGACTTAGACAACGGTCCACGATAACTGTAACGCTAACCTTACGAATATAAGTCCTACTCACCGTTGATCATTTTTTCGAACGCTAATCTGCAAGACCTTACAGCTATAGAGAGTTATTTCCACACTGTAGTATAGTAAATACACACACACACGTACATACAGTAAGAGGGAGAGAGAGAGAGAGAGTGAGAGAGAGAGAAATGTTTTAGATAGAAGCATGTTTTAGATTTGAAAATCTTTACTAATGAGCTAACATAGCTTGTTCACGATGATCCAGTGTCAAAAAAAGAAACAGTTCATTTAGGGAAAACACACTGACACTCTGGTAAAGAAAAAGTTCCAGGCGCAGTGGTCAGTAAAAGCAGTGATGCTGACAATCTTTTTTTTTAAAGCAGCACTTCTAATAATACTTTAAATTCTTTACATTCATGAGCGAATCTCAGCAATATAATGCATGTCCACCCCAAAGTCAGGGTATCACATGGGTATAGACATTTCCATTCTTACTCAGTAACCATCCCGGTGGCCTTGTGTTATTCTACAATAAGCTTAACACTAACATCAACAGATTGCTCCTAGAAGAACATATTTTTATTTCTTTAATTATCAGCTGTCGATCAAATAACAAAAACCAATTTATATGGACAGGGATTACTGAATTAAGACAAATTTGAGCAGACAATTTTAATCGGTCATCAAATTTTGCGGGAAGGGGTTAAGAAGAGCAAACAATATGAAATTTACCAAAAAAATGCGTGTTGTATACGGAAAAGCATGTTTTAGTAAATAAAAAAAAAACTTTAAAAATGAATTAACATGAGTTTGCTATTGTATGTCTGTGTTAAATAAACAGTTCCTATGCTGTATACTTCACATATACAAATGCAAATACAATACACACACAAATACAGGCGGGACTCTGTTGTTCAGGTACGAACGGTTTATTAACTTCTTGACTTCGGCCCATAGCGGCACAAGGAGAAAGACACAATTCTTACTATGCTGACCATACTATCTGACCCCACCAACGTGCGGCGTGTCTTGTGATGTTCAATATCTCTGTCGACAGAGATCTGCAAAACTCCAACTACATCTTCAACGGCCCAAATTCAACTCTCAACTGACTCTTTTTCAAAACCCCCAAATTCTCAGGATTATCTCTTCCGGGCATGACGTCATCCACACTCGAGCCACATTTCCTGTCTGGGGTTTATTATAACAATGGTGATTGTCATATCCTTTGCGCGCGAGCATAAAACTGTACCCAATGACTATGCACCTGAACTCTTAACCCGAATAGTTCAAAGTGCGACCAAACTGAATGATAAAATATAATAAACGAAAAATGATAAATATAAAATTAATCATTCCTTCATTATATAACGCCCGCAGTTTAAACGCACTGATTTTCTGGTAAGGAAAAAGCTCCTGTCGTGATAAAGATGGTGACAGTCAACTTGGATATGATAAGACCCATCAATGTTGATTTCCTTGGAAAAGTTTTAATAATAAACATTACTTCTTATTGCCGACACCTTTGGCAATATTCACCTAAACAATTGAATAACTGTTGTATTTTGACAACAGCTGAGGAACTAAGAAACACGATCGTTCAAAGTGCCAGCAGAGTTATCTATCCAATTTCCCACCAAGATAGATTTGACTAGGAGTCATTTTAGAGTAGGAAGCAATGTACAAATCGAGACTCATGCGGAGCCATTATAAAAAATGCTTAAACCCGTCGACATTCCTCTTTTTGGCCGAACTATAAACTTAACACTGTTAAGCTGTATACGAACTGATATAGCAGACACCTTACAGACACTGACAATGAGAGCAAGAATGGTCACTGATTGGCTGGCGTACGTTAGGATGATAGAACAATTAATGGTGGCAGTTCTGCATCAATCAGTTTTCGGGAAGTATTTTTTTTTTTAGTTTACTGTTCCATTCAGTCACTCGACTAAATATAACTTAAACTAAATGACCTAAAAAAAAAATTCTGACTATATGATAATCGTCTAATTTGTTTTGTCTGACGAAGAAAATGAATTTAACTTGGTTCAGAATTACTTTGATAGTCTCTTTCTGATTCTTTGAAATAATAATATGAGCATCGTTTCTAAAAGATACTAATAGTAATAGGCACGTTCGGTACAGTCACCAAAAAACTGGTACAAGGACTTGAGAAGTTGAAATTAAGAGAACGAGTGGAGACCATCCAGACTACAGCATTGTTGAGATCAGACCGAATTTTAAGAATAGTAGTGGAGGCATGAGGAGACTTGCTGTCACTCAGACTGTTGTAGAAAACAATAAGTTAAGGCTTGTGTAAAATAATAATAATAATAATAATAATAATAATAATAATAATAATAGCCACACGAACAGATCTAGTGATAGTCAACAAAAAATAGAACTTGCCGAATAGTTAACTTTGCTGTCCCTGCTGACCACTTGGTAAAATTGAAGAAAAGCGAAAAGAGAACCTGAACCTTGCTAGAGAACAGGAAAAAACTATGGAACATGAAAGTGACGGTGATACCAATTGTAATTAGCGTGCTTGGTACAGTCACGAAACGATTAGAGTAGGGACTTGAAAATAAGAGGACAAGTGGAGGCCATCCAAACTAAAGCATTGTTGAGATTGGCCAGAATACTGGAGACTTGAGGAAATTTGCTGTCACTCAAACTCCTGTGGAAAACTATCAGCTAAGCTGGTGTAAAAAAATAAATTAAATGATAACAAAAGTCAGAATGTAATATAATGGCCAAGGGATTTCGCTTTATGCCTTTGGGTTTAATTAGGCTGAGAACCTTTCAGCTCAGCACATGAGTTACTTAGGCGCAACATTAACACAGGTGTTCACGCGCGTGCGCACAGATCGGACGTGTCACTCAGAGATGTCACTATAGCCCACAATGGAAGCGGGTTTACGGAGTGCAGGTGACGTCACGCACCCGAAGAGCGCGGGGGATTTTGGGAGATTTTCAAAAAGTCAGTGAGTTGAGATGAGACCTGCCTCGGGGGAAGACGGTTTGCTTTCGCTTGCTCGAGGAGACCTTTGTGGCGGGTGCCACACGTTTTGCGGGTGCAGATTAAAAAGCCAGGATAGAAAGATTCTGCCCCTCTTTCCCCTTATGTCGAAGAACCTATTAACTCAAAGGTAATAAAAAGTTTCGTACCTGAATAAAGAAGTCGTCAAGTGTTTTTCGTACTTCGAGATTCCTATGTTCTATTTTTATGGACATTCGATGTACGTTTCACACATAGCCATATCATGTCTATGGTACATGAAGAGCTATTATTCTCAGGTACTTTGTTATCCAAACTGATATAAAAATAAAGAACAAGAGACCAGATAGCGTGGTTGAGAACTATAAAAGAAAAACGCGCTTTTTAATTGATATGTCAGTACCAAAACATCAGCCAATGAATACAATAAAATAAGTACATACAAAAACCTTATGATAAAAAGCGAGAAAATGTGACACATTAATACGTGCCAATAATTGTGGGAGCCGTGTCCAGATAAGAATAAATAAACACATTAACAAGATATCTAGCAGCCCAGCCGATATGAAATACAAAAAAAAAAGTGCACTTTGCGGAACTGCTTTTCTCCTTAGTAGAGGGCCATTAATGTGACTATAAAATTATCACCCAAAAGAGGCAGCAAAACAACCAAAGGTTCATGAAATACATATAATCACCACTTTCCCTCACAATAAGTCTTGGCTAAAGACCCAACGAAGGATGTAAAAAAAATCGATAGTTCTGGTCGTCTGGTCGAGATTTAGTGATCTGCTTGAATCTCAAAACCCGAGAGAATTTCGTAAGTTTCATTCTCTATTTATATCATTAAAATTGATACTATATGAAATTTTAAGGTGGATTCCATGATATAGTGGCTAAAATTCTGGAATGCAGACTCCATGTAAGCAAGTTTTAAATCTACTCGCTGTTTTACGTTCACTTTCGGACTAATACCCTTGAGAAAGTGTATGAGTTCGAAATGATATTCGTCCTTGCTATAAGTTAAACCGTATCACTGCTGTTCTTTGACAAGAATGGCTTTGGCACTGATTAACCAAAAGAAGATTGATATGCCATTAAGCAAAGAAAAAACAACTCATAGATAAAGATATTTTTCGGTTTATCTATTGTTGGTTATTTACTGTTAAATAAAAAAAGTTGAAGATAATCTACGTGTGTTAATTCCATAATATTTTACGGGGTAATAATAAGATATTGCTTTGTAAGACGAGCCTGCTGGGTCCATTTCAATTTCAATAGGACAATTATTGTTTTGAATAAATATTACGATTTTAGACACCCATAATCTCAACGTCCATTTTATCCCGAGGTTATTGATCGGTCGCATCAGTCATGTCTTTCCTTATGTTCAATATTTCCACAATGTTTTGCCTGTCTGCTTAAAAGATATTTTGTTCAGGTTGATACGTTGGTGTTATATCACGTCAACATTTGCAGGATTTTTTTGACATCAGATTTTTCTTTTCTTTCTTTTTTTTTGTAGATAACCATTTATATGGCTGAATATAATTTATTAGTTATTTAAAACCATATAAATCCTTATTAAATAACATGTAATCCTTATTAAACAATTGTTGCTTCCAGTAACCATTGTTAACGCAAATAATTTGTTCGCTGTTATATGACTTCAAGTAAACTAATTATTAGTATATTGGACGCCGACTACACCGATGACATAGGTCACCTCGGCTTGTGTAATGATTAGCAAGCTAGAATAGCAAACCTTCATGATTGAGTTCGATTCTCATTGGGTGTCCATTCATGCTACCTCAAAGCAAAAGCCCAGTAAATTACTACGCAGATGAAATATCGCTTTTGGCAAATACCCTACCCAAGACGAATCCCTGCTGCATAGTCTGCAGCAGGCGGCAAGTGGTATCCATATTTACCAACCCCTCCACTCGGGTAGGATATGTCACAAGGCCAATTTTTAAGCGGAGTTTAACAGGTTTGAATTCAGATTTCCTTCTCCTACACTTGTTGCCTCACCAAGGCTGAAGAACCCAGTCTGTTCTACTATTTACCTATAGCTTGAGGGAGAATAATTGGATTCATACCTTTCCCAAGGGTATTAGTACGATGAGAAATGCAATTAGCCTATACCAGGATTTGAACTCGTGTTGATGTGTCCATTTCCCACGACGATAACCTTTACACCGCAGGCACCTCCATCAGTCCTCATGTGAAAGCAGCCAAAACGGAGTTTATGCGTTTTAATCATAAAGGAGATATTTCCACATTAAATGGTGGTTCTTTGAAATTAGGTTTCTTTCTTTATTTAATGGCATATCAACTCTTTTTAGGTTATTTAATGCCAAAGCCATTCTCCTAGAAGAACAGTAGTGGTAATATCTAACCCATAGCTAGGAGGATAAGGCTGTTCATACCTTTCCCAAGGGTATTTGCCCGAAAGTGAACGTAATAGCGTGACTGGAGTACGAACTCGCGTACTACGATTCCGCAGTCCATCGCTTTAACCATTACACCACGAGGACACCCCCTTTGAAATTAGAGGACAAGTTTACATACTTTGGAAGTAGCGTCACATCGATATGCGACTAGTGAAGCATGGACTACTATCGATAGGTTATCGATCATACGGAAGAAAAAACTTATCCGATAAAATAAAGCACAATTTTTTTCAAACGGTGGCTGTGTCAGTGCTACTATTTAGATACACCACGTGGACAATGACTAAGCGTAGAGAGAAAAAAGCAAGACGGGAATTGTACAAGAATGCTACGAGCTATATTGAACAAATCCTGGAAGCAACATCCCACAAAACAGCAGTTGTAGGACCACCAAACTCCCATCTCTAAAACTATCGAAATAAGACGAGAGGGACAGTGTTGGAGAATTAAAGACAAACTTATAAGCGACGTTCTCCTGTGGACCCTTTCATATGGACGAGCAAATTGTTAGATGACCAACGAAATCTTATCTACAACAGTTCTTTACTGATACAGGATGTCGTCTAGAAGACCTGCCGGAACTGATGGATGATAGAGACGAATGTCGAGAGAGAGAGAGAGAGAGAGAAAGAGAGAGAGTCAGGGAAATCTGTGCTATCAGCACAATATGATGATGGTGATACATAATATAATATATAATATCAGTTTTTAACAGATATAACTAGTACTACGACTCCAAGTAGACTTGGGTGTAATGCCAATGGAGAGTGACACCAGATTCCTCTGAACACAAGAAATAGAGCTGCACTACCAGACTCAGTTTAGTGATACTCTGTTTTTAAAGAGAGAACTTAAAGTCGTGAAATTCTATGATTTGTCGGTTGTTCTATATTCTATTCAGTGTCATGAGACATACAGTGAGATAATGCGATGCCGAGAGATGCCTTGTGCCAGACTTACGAAGATGAAAATTGAAGAAAAATCCTGATAATATGATACTTTAGAGGCCAAGGTGGAGTGAAAGGAAGGTGACTTTTTGCCAGATTCGTAAAGATGACCCCCATTTGGGGGGGGGGGGTAAAAGTAAGAGTAAAGCTGATGTGAAGAGTGCGGCAAACAATGGGATGCGGAATTGATTGTAAAAAGCGAAATTAGAAGAAGAATGATATTTTCGTTCAACACATCCTCCGGGTAGGGGGAGAAGTGCATTAACAACATCAAAAGGGAGACCCATGGAGAGAACGCGAACTGACTACGAGAGTTCACGTTGCACTGAGCTCTGGCCTTGCTCCAGGCTGCCCTGGGTTGAGTGACAAAGAAAAGCCATATTACATGTTACTTGGTCATGAGGTAGTCCTACTAATATTACAACACTATGACAGAAGCGAAGTAAGAATGAGATAATGTGATACCGAGAGATGCCTTGTGCCAGACCAGTGGAGATGAGAACTGAAGAAAAATCCTGATAATATGATACTTTAGAGACCATCGTAGAGCGGAAGAAAGTTGACTTTGTGCCATATTCATGGAGATATAGATGAAAAGAGAAATCCAGAAAATATGATTCTTCCAGAGTCGACCTTCTACCAGACTACCCTGGGTTGAGAAAGTGAAGAAAACTTTTATTACCACATGGTGATATAACTCCATTTTTTAAAAAGGAGTACTTAAAATTGTGAAATTCTATGATATGTCGGCTGGGCTATATTTTATTCAGGGTCATGAGACGTATTGGTGCTTATATTGAATCCTCTATCGATAGAGATATGAATTTGCCGATTGCATCCTCAGAAGACGGGGAAAGCTAAATGACACTACACTATATCTACTTTCAGAACTCTATAATATATGCAGTACCATTTCATTGCCAATACTCCCATGTCCACTCTAATTCAAAGTGATAGTAAGCAAGTTTGAAATTTGCTCAGACGGCTGGAGCTATAGAATAAACCGACTGCATCTCTGCAAAGGGATAAGACCCCACGCAACCACCAACGAGTGTCTTGGTTATGACACTAAACAATCCGATGGTAAGGTTCCAGTAATATTGGAACTTTAGGGAATGCGGAGTACCCCTTCATTGTCATTGCTCCCAGGTTCACTCTGACTCGGAGTGGTATCCCCTGATAGGGTCCTATATAAAGGTCAAATAGAACTAAACTGCGTACTTATGCGAAACCGAATTACTTGAAATAGAAATGTTTCCATATTCAAACTGCGTATTTATGCTAAATTGAATTGGTAAAGATAAAACTGTTTTTGGCATTGGAACTGTAGTTACGTTATACTGGATTATTTGAAATAGAACTGTTTTGACATTTAACTGTGTGTAAACAAAATCTATACTTATACTGAATTGAATTATTTGAATTAGAACAGTTTGAGTAAACTGAATAGCTTGAAATAGAAATGTTTTTGATAATGAAACAGTGTACTCATGCTAAACTGAATTGTTTGAAATAGAACTGATTTTTGTATGAAAAAGGATTTGGCATTAGATAACCTACAAAGGTTGATATGCCATAAACCCAAACAACCAACCAACTAGTTCGAAATCCAGACGGGCTAGGAAAGGTATTAACCCCTTTATCCCCATCCCCATCTGTACGTCAAATCGATCAGACTGAAAATTATTAGTATCGATTAAGAACACTCGAAGCGATAAATTGTTTATAAATTATTAGTATTACATAGGAACACTTCAAGCCACAAAAATGAGTGCAAACAAAGGATTCTTATTAATTTAGTAATAGGTACTTGAAATCATATAATTGTGTATAAATTAGTTGTATTGAATAGGAAGATCTCAAACCATATAACTGAGATGCAACACTGCAAACCGTTGGGTCAATCGAGGAAATTTATTGACCATTAAAATGAGAATTAACCGCGGTTGATTTTAGAAGAATGAAATCAATACATTGTAAAAAGGGAAAATTAATAAAAATTGATTCAGAAAGAAAAAAAAAGGAAATACGTTATTTTGACAAAAAAGAATATATATATATATATATATATATATATATATATATATATCATCATATCGCACTGGTAGCACGGATATCCCTGACCCTCTCTCGCCACTCCTCCCTATCGTTCATCGCCCTAGGTAGGTCTTCAGGACAACGTCCCGTATCCTCACATAGCTGCTGAATGTATGTTCGTGCTGGTCGTCCTGCTTTTGCACGGCCATGTGTGGGGGTCCATAAGAGTACATCTCTTATGAGTTCGTCCCTGCTTCTCCAGCAGTGTCCTGCATGTCTGGCTCGTCTAACTTGAATAGTTTTCGTGATAGGGGGCAGGTGGCCGTACAGTTGGTGTCTTGTGGGGTGTTGCCACCAGGACTTGTTTAAGATTGCATTACAACAAAGTAAGTTTGTCGCTATCTCACTTGGTGGGTTAGAGGCTGCCCAAAAGCGGTATAACTTGGAGAGTGTTCAATATCTGTGGTAGAGCAATAATAATAATGATAATGATGATAAATAAATAAATAAATAAATAAATGATAAAACAAAAGAAAGACGCTGGAATATGTAGGAACAAAAAAGAAGAGGTTACACACGAAACGATAAGAGCACAACTTGAGAAAATAAACTAGAAAGTACAGGCGAAAGAAGGGAGATTAGAGAGATATCGACAAAGGGTAAAGCAATACAGTCAAAACAGGACATTCCAAAACAACGAAAGGAAGAGATGCAAAAGAAACCGAACGATTTTGGACTGAAATAAGGAAACAAAAAACACAACGAAAAGGTCGACTGGATAAACAACATGACAAGAGAATTAGAAAGACTCGAAGAGGGCCCAGAAGCGGAAATACGCATCGATTTTCTGAAAACGACACTAAAAGAATATCAAACTGGAAAACGCCCGGCCATTATGGAATACATGGTTTCTGGTTCAAGAAATTAACTTCCATTGACGACAGACTAGTACGAGAAAGGAATAGTTGCCTTAAAGGAGCACACGTACCCGAATGGATGACTAAAAGGACCCAAGCAAAGGAACCGCCCCAAACAACTTCAGACCCACAACCTGCCTACCGATGATGTGGAAAATATTAACGTCCCAAATAAGGGAAGAGGTTTACTACTGACTAACAAGCCATGGATTGTTCCCCGAAGAACAGAAAGGATTCTGCAAAGTATCGAGAGGCACAGCAGAGTAACTTTACAGAGACCAGCACATCCTAAACGAGAGCTAGACAGGGACGGAAAAATCTAGCTATGGCCTGGATTGACTACAAAAAGGCATAGGATATGGTTCTGTAAAGCTGGATAATAAACTGCCTCAAAATGTACAAAAATATCACATGGAGTCAAACTTTACCGAGAAAACCACGAAAACATGAAGTGTGGAATTGACAGCAGGAAGAAGCTTAGCTGAAGCAAAGATCCAAAGAGGTATTTTCAAAGGATATTCACAATCACCGTTACTATTCATAATTACCATGATGCCACTTAACCACATACTCAGAAAATGCACAACTGGATGCAACTTATTAGATCGCAGGAAAAGATAAATCACCTAATGTACATGGATGACGTCAAACTATTTGCAAAAAATGAAAAAGAACTGAAAACTCTAATATAAGCAGTTAGAATATGCAGTCAGGACACAGGAATGGAATTCGGCATAGAAAAATGTGCCATGCTAGTAAAGGGAATGGAACTACCAAACCAGGACAAGATTAGAACGCTCAGAAAAAAGGAAACGTACAAATACTTGGGCATCTTGGAGGCTGATACCATAAAGAAAGTGGAGATGAAAAATGATTAAGAAAGAATATCTCAGGAGAACTAAAAAGCTACTCGAGACAAAACTATCTGGCAGAAACCTTATCAAAGGAATATATAACTGGGCTGTACCCATTGTTAGATATTCTGGGCCCTTTTTGAAGTAGATCAGAGAAGAACTTAAGTAAATGGACCAAAGAACAAGAAAACTAATGACTATGCATAAGGCATAACATCCCAGAGATGACGTTGACAGACTATATGTATCAAGAAAGGAGGGAGGAAAAGGAATTGTCAGCATTGAAAACAGTGTAATATTACATGTTGCTTGGTCGTGATGTAGTCTTACCGATATTATAACACTATGAAAGAAGCCAAGTAAGAATGAGATAATGTGATGCCGAGAGATGCCTTGTGCCAGACCTGCGGGGATGAGAATTGAAGAGAAATCCTGATAATATGATACTTTAGAGACCATCGTAGAGCGGAAAGTTGACTCTGTGCCATATTCATGGAGATAAAGATGCGAAGAGAAATATAGAAAATATGATTCTTCGAGGCTCGACCTTCTACCAGATTACCCTGGGTTGAGAAAGTGAAGAAATCTTAGCATATTACAACATGCGGAATACACCGACTGCATCGCAGCAGAATGGTAACACTCCTCCCTTGAGTACTCTGTTTTATGACACAAAACAATCTGATGGTGAGGCGCCAGTCATGCCGAAGCTTAACGGATTGCTGAATACCCCTTTATGGCCATCGCTCCTTGGTCCACTGGGACCCGGAGCGGTAGGACGTGATGGGTCAAAGAGAACCTAACAGTGTACTTATGTTAAACTCAGTTGTTTTAAATAGAACTGTTTTTGACATTTAAACTACAAACTAGTGCATGCTTATGGTAAACGGGATTGTTAGAAATAGAACTATTTATATGTACAAAAATGAATTTGGTATTAAAAAACCTAGAATAATTGATATGTCATAAAACGAAACGAAACGAAATATAATATTAAACAACAAAAAAAAAAAAAACCCAAAAAAACGAACCAAACCTTTGTGCCTATTTACTGCGTTCGCTTATTATGTTATTGGCTAAATATGGACAAATCTTAATTATAGCACCTAAAGATTTGCACCTAGGGAAAAATGAGCTTATTGTGTCTTATGATCTCGTGCGCACGCAAAAGTTAGAAGAAAAATCTCTTTGAATATCAGGGAGAAGGTCATAGTCATTCGCAGCGTATGATTCAACACAGTTTGATATGGCACCGAGCCAAGTTGTTAGGCCGATTCAGAAATGGCGCCAAAACAATAATTTGGTCGATCAACTTCGATCTGGTCGTATACGTCATGTTACAAAGAAAGAAGTTGACCGGCGCCGAGCCCGACATGTGATGCAAAACCACTTTGCCCCTCTGCCAGCAAACTTCGGGGATCCTGGATTGAGAACAAGGGCGTGCGACTCTCTAGCTATTACGATCAATGGACGCCGTTGCTCCTCAGAATTTCGTGCCCAGACAGTTGGCAAGCCAACCTGACTCAAAGTTACAAACTAACCAAATTAACTGGGTCCTCGAACACTCGTATCAGGGAAAGACACCTATGGACCCTCGAGTTCTACTTCAGCTCAGCGATAACGGCTAAGGATAAACTTACTAGATCCCCTACAGAGGAAGAATTCACTTCTCTCCCCAAAATGAAAGTATCTCGGGTATAACACTAAACTGCACCTCATCGTGAGGTTCCTATTCTGAAGATGTACAAGTTCCACTTCATTGCTGTTACTACCAGATCCACTCTGAATCAATATATATATATATATATATATATATATATATATATTGAACAAGTCCTTGCGGCAACACCCCACAAGGCACCAACTCTACGGCCACCTGCCTCCCATCACGAAAACTATCCAAGTTAGACGAACCAGACATGCAGGACACTGCTGGAGAAGCAAGGACGAGCTAAGTGAGGTACTATGGACCCCCATATGGCTGAGCAAAACCAGGACGACCAGCTCAAACATACATACAGCAGCTATGTGAAGGATACGGGATGTAGCCCTGAAGACCTGCCTGAGGCGATGAACGATAGGGAGAAGTGGCGAGAGAGGGTCAGGGATATCCGTGTTAGCATGATGATGATGATGATGATGGTGATATATATCCACAGACTTTCGTTGTATCATAACTCTTCAGTGTGGTTAGACATGCGAAGTGCTCCAATCGGGATTAAAAGCCACCTAACTCAACGTCAGGTTGATGACATAACCGTACACCAGCATGCGAATCAACGTCAACTAGGGAATTTTGCGCATATGTATCAACTTTCATTTGTTTACATATTACGCTATCGGTTACCGAAGTGGTCAATTCGTGAGAAGAGCTTTGCATTTCTTGTGTGGAAACCATTATTTCCTTGCCAAAGGGATATATATATACATCGTCATCAAATCCTGCAGCTAGAATGGATTTCTTTGACTCTCTCTCTCTCTCTCTCTCTCTCTCTCTCTCTATCCGTCCCTGTCATCAATCGCTCCCGGCAGATCTTCCAAACTACATCCTGTGTCCTTATAGAGCTGTTGTAAATAAATTCTTGCTTGTCAGCCAACACTGGCATGACCATATGATGGGGTCTATAGAAGAATGTTACTTATGAGTAAGTCCTTTTTTATTTCTTTATTTCATGGCATATCAATATTTGTGGGGTATTTAATGCTAAAGCCATCTGTGTAGAACACCAGTGATATTATTTAATCTGTTGCCGGGAGATAAAGATATTTATAACTTTCCCATGCCGATATTCATCTGAAAATAAGCGTAATAGTGCCATTGGAGTTCCATCTGGCATTCGACGATGTCACAGTCCAGAACGTTAGCCGCTACGCCACAGGGACTCCATATATATATATATATATATATATATATATATATATATATATAACTGTTAGAGCTTCCTCTATGGCCTAAATAAAGTAAAGAAAAGTACAGCTGGCGACCTTAGTCGAGGGTGACCCAAAGATTCCCTTTTTAATAGCTACTACACCGAGGTATAGGGAAGGGCACTACTCCACTCCCGGGATTGCTCCACTTTTCCCTTGATCCCTACCTTATAATACTGACTGTTAAGCAAGGCGGCATCAAGTAGCATTTTTTTTAGTCTTTGGTATGACTCGACGTAGGACGGAACCCCGGTCTCTCAGACCATTAGCTAACACTCTACTCATTAAGCCAATGGCCTAAATAGACTTGTTTAAAAATCATTTTTATTAAATACCATGCTTGATACCTTATAACTGTGTGAAAATTTAAGAATAATTATTTGAAGATACAATTGTTTACTAGGTACTGTTATAATTAGTTGCTTAAAATCATATGATTATAATTAGATAGGAATATTGTTTTTTTTTGGGGGGGGTCTTATGGCATATCAACCTTTGTAGGTTATTTACTGCCAATCCATTTTAAACAAATGAAATGTTCTATTTCAAACAATTCAGTTTAGCATAAGTTCACAGTTTAATTGTCAAAAACATTTCTATTCTAAGCTATTCAGTTTAGCCACACAGTTTTATTTCAAACAATTCAGTTTAATATAAGCATAGTTTTTGTTTAGCCACAGTTAAATGTAAAAATTCATCTATTTCAAACAATTCATTTTTGTGTAAGTACAGTTTCAATGTCGAAAACATTTCTATTTCAAACAATTCAGTTTAGCATAAGTACGCAGTTTAAATGTAAAAACAATTCTATTTTAATCAACTCAGTTTAGCATAAGTACGCAGTTTATATGAAGTACACAGTTTAAGTTTCAAAAAGCGCTATATCATGCTATTCAGTTTAACATAACTACACAGTTTAGTTCTATCTGACCTATTGATAAGACTCCATCAGGTGCTACCACTCCGGGCTAAAGTGAACCTCTGCATCCCCTAAAGCTCCAGCATTACTGGGACTTCATCATCAGATTGTTTAGTGTCATATCAGGACACTCGGTGAATTCTACAGCCCCAGCGGACTTGGCAAGAAAATGGAATAGTTACTTGAAACCATATAATTGTCTAAAATTTGTTAGTACTGCAATTGGTCCCAGGTCCACTCATAGCCAGTGCGGTCGTACCTGTTAGGATCCCCTTCATGGGTCAAATACACTTGTTTTAAAATTGTTTTAAAACTGTTTGAACTTAGTGCCAAAAATATAAATATAAACGTGATTTCTAACTCTCTCTTGTCTTTGAGTTGCTGGCACCAGGCATCTTGCTCCAACGAACCACCCCGACCGTCAGAAGTTCCGTATAGATTGTGTTATTCCCCATCTGTGGATCTTTCAAACACAACGAGGGTATAGAGGGAATTGATAAACCGATTACCCAGAAACGCATGTGGTAATAATTTACTAAGCTTTTTGCTTAGATGTGGCACAAGGACACGTGAAAGGGGCACCCCATGAGACTCGAACTCAAACGTGTTGGCTTATTAACCATTACACCACCAAGACTACAACACCTTTAAAAGCATAGTATTACATTTTTCGCTGTGACTAATTAAGTATCACATTAACCTCCAGGCATAAAATTAACCGTAGACCTTTTGACATGCCGTTAAAATCAATAAATCGACCAATCAATCGGATACACAATAACTGGATAACAAAGGAAGCTCTGAAATGTTGATCCAGTCAGTAACCTTTTCCAAATTGAATTTTATTGAATGTGGTATAACTAGACGACCCCTCAATAATCATAAGCTACATGTTCAAACAAGTCAGAAAGTTCGTAATAGTATCTAAGAAAACAGTGACCTTGTGCCAACCTATAAGAGTGGAGAAAATTTGAGGTCGTAGGTATCGAATAAGTATCCTGAACTAATTATTCATTATTCTCTTTTCTATTTCATAACTGTTTAATTAAAGTGAATACTTAATGGTGTTTTCCGGTTTTGTTTTATCAATGTTTCTATTTGGGCCATTTGAATAGGAAAAATGAGAGTAAATTTTTTATAGAAATACCCATTCTTAGAAAACACTGACAGCTATGTTACTGGTAATTTTTTTGACAATGACGAGTGTTATTCAACTTGATATTAAACAACACTACCCATTATAAACAGAAAACGAAAAGAACTTAAAGAAAAATGTGACGCCAAAATATTTAGTTAATGAAACCAGTTGACAAAAATAGAAATTCGCGGGCGATGCTTAGATTCTGGTTGCCCAGTTGGCTGGGGCTGTAAAATATACCGATTGCACCTCTGCAGAGTGGTAACAACCAACCCCGCCCAAATGAGTGTCCTGGATATTACACTAAACAATCTGATAGTGAGGTTCCAGTGATACTGGAGCTATGGGGAACGTGGATTACCCGTTCATTGCCATCACTCCCAGGCCCACTCTGGCCCGAAACGGTAGCACCTGGTAGGGCCCTATCTATGGGTTAAATATAACTAAGCTGCATACTTATGCTAAACTGATTTGTTTGAATTAGAATTGTTTGACTAAACTGTATAGCTTGAAATAGAAATATTTTTGATGATTAAACTGTGTACTTACATTTATACTACGTATTTTGCTAAACTGAATTGTTTAAATTGGAACTGTTTTTGACATTGAAACTGTACTTATGCTAAATAGAATTGTTTAATATAGAACTGTTATGACATTTGACTGAGTGTAAACAAAATCTATAATTATACTAAACTGAATTAGCTGAATTAAAACTGTTTGAATAAATTGAATAGCTTGAAATAGAAATGTTTTTGACAATTAAACTGTGTACTTATGCTGAACTGAATTGTTTGCAATAGAACTGACTATTTGCTTAAAAATGGATTGGGCATTAAAGAACCTACAAAGGTTGATATGTCATAAAATCCAACCAACCAACCTTAGATTTTATATATATATATATATATATATATATATATATATATATATATATATATATATATATCATTACTACGTCGTGCTGACACCATTTATTTCCTTTCTCTCTTTCTCTATCTCTCTTCCTCTTTCTCTCTTTCACTATCTTTTATTGTTACTGACAGGTGCTCTTGACCTGATCTAGTGTGCGCACAGAGCTGATAAGAGAAGTATTTGCTGGTTGTCCAGCACTATTTTGTCCACGCGTTGGAGTCCATTGGAGAACATCACTCATGAGTTCGTCTCTGTTTTCTCCAGCAGTATCCACCATGTTTTGTTGGTCTTATTTGTATAGTTTGTCAGACTGGAAGCAAGTGGCCACACAGCCACTGTTTTGTCGGATGGTGCTTCCACGCAGGGACCCTTCAAAAAGATAGTACTCGTTCTATGTCTATAGACTTCGAGTACAAAGCTACTTCCACGATTCATAGAGGAACCTTTGTACACGAAGTCTATAGACATAAAACTAGTGTATCTATGTGTGGGAAGTTAAAAAGAACCTAGGTACAGATTCTATATTAAAATGGGAGATTGCTAAAATATATGCCGTGAATATAATGCTGGGGATAAATATTATAATTTATATATGGAGAAGAAACTGGCCATATCTTTCTGCAATACAAATGAATTACTTAATCAAAGGTCTGAAATACTCAATGTTTTTCGACATAAGAAAAACGTTGGCTATCTGGTAGATAAGTTACAATTTAATTTTGTCTTATTTATTTATGATGTTTTCTTTCTTTATTTCTTTAATTAATGAATCAATTTTTAATGCTGATTTTTTTCTTTCAATAAAATGTAGTTTCGGTCCAACCCTTCTTTAGTCAGAATCGTCCTGATGATCCGGTTTGATAAAACTAAGGAATATTTGATCTGAATCTGTAAGCATTTATATATATATATATATATATATATATATATATATATATATATATATATATATATATATGTGTGTGTGTGTGTGTGTGTGTGTGTGCGTGTGTGTGTGTGTGATGACAAATAGATTGAGATATAAAAGGCTTTTTATCTCTATATAAAGCGTAGATTTCATGAGAAATTCCAGGAAGATTTTCTTCACAAAAGTAGTTTTTCCTTGAAGGTTACGGTTCGAATTCAGCCCAAGTTTTTTTGGGGAGTGGTATTCGTCTACTTTTGTTTATCAGAATGACTAGCAAGACGAAGATGTAAAGCAACATAAAGACCTTCCGCTTTTTAATTTAAAAAAAAGGATAGATACCCGCCCATAAGCAAACATTTTCAGTAAGCAACATGATTGCAGACACTTCTTTCGAGAGACAAGTTAAAAGCCCACGCAAATCATTTATGAATAATGGGTACACTCCCACATTGTATGTATTGTCAGACATATTATTAAATCCAAGGTCTATGTGGGCTTGGTCCAGTGCAATACCACAATGAAGCACACGTAGATAGATAGACAGACAGATTATCAAATAGGGACAGGTTGAAAGAGAGAGACAGAGGGGGGGAGATAGAGTATGTCTGTAAAAGATTTGAAAATAACTGAAAGCACTCAATGAACTAGATGTTTACGTAAATATGTGTATCTGTGAGCGCATTTGTATGGATAGATAAGAAGCTCGGATAAAAAAAAAATAACTTAAGGAAGAACATAGATGAATTCCCAGAAATGTGCGTTCAAACACAATTAGGGAGGAGAGAAGAGACGACAGAAAGACAAGTCTGATAGATAGATAGATAGATAGATAGATGATAAGCAGCGGGCCTTTGGTTCAAACTGATTACATGGCATTCGTGCTGGGCGATTGTGATTGCTTACAATGACATCTTGGTCTCAAGGGGCTGCCTCCCCAGGTATTTGCCTGCTTGCAGGATTGAGGTTATAAGTCAGTGCTTGAGTGCCCCCCAAAACGGAATACCGACAGGGTAAAATTTTTTTGCATTCGCTGCGCATGATTCTCGATTCGGGCGCGGCACCCACCATAAAACGGCCTAGTGCCATATTCTGACAAGTCAGGATGTCAGATAGATAGATAGATAGATAGATTGCGAGATAGATAATACGCATTTCGGTAGTATGTAAAATTTTGTGACACACAGAATGTCCTAGCTTTTAAAGGGTATCAAACAGGCACAAATAGTCACACACACACACACACACACATTGTATATTTAGGTAGCAAATTGTTATCAAGATAAGTTCTGTTAAATACCATGGACTGCCTCATTTTTTATGATCCCCAAGTGAAGACGTTCAAGTCTTCTCACTATTCGTCATATTTCCGGGTCGAGATCGTGGAGAAAAACCCCTATATTAGCCCAAATGCTTTCGACCATTTCGCTGGTCATCTTCGGGGGTAGTGTTAAATTGTTTGATTTTTGGAAAATTATGAGATTTATATTTATCCGGAGTGTCTTTATATATATATATATATATATCGTAAGTAAGAGAAGGATAGAGAGGGGCAGTTCTGACACGGGATAATTTGCTTAATACAGCTCAGCATTGACAAGGAAGAAACGTATGACTTTATTTTATTCAGTATAGTTTCCTCACTCACTAATCCCATCGATTTTTTCACTGGTCGAAGCACCTCAGAAATATTTCAATTGATACGGCTTGAAGTTGTACAGTTGTGTTTCTTTTATTGTGCACTTCCTCCTCAAATCTAAAACCCTAAATGAATTTTCAATTTGGAGAACAAGAAAAAGTTGCTCGAGGCCAGTATTGAGGGTCGGGAAAGACAGCTAGACTTGCATAATAAGGCTTTAACCCTCCTCGGAGGGGTTAGGTTTATCGCCTGAGGCGCCTCTTTTTAGGGGAATGCCGACAGGGCTTGAGACATTTTTGGGAATGCTGGGCGCGTCTTGGCTAAGGCACTGCGCCAGAACCCACCTTAAAAAAAACCGTGTGCCACACTCGTCCGTATGGTGTGACGACCGACAAATACCGTTGACGTGTATTTATGGAGGAGGACGAGTCCATTATGCGGGAAGTACAAAATATACAAACCCACACACATACACACACACACACACACACATACACACACACACACACACGCATGCACACACGAACAGAGCAGGACACATAGCGTAACGGTTAAAGTCATTGGTTCCCTAAGATTCTAAGTGGCAGTCGTATGGAAGTTGCAAGTTCAATCCTGACTGCAGTCAAGTAACAATACAGGAATACTTAACACTTGTACCCGGGTATGATTAACTGAATCAAAGCAAGTGACCCCCGTGACATAAATAAAGGACGGTTTCGAAGTTCCATGTACGCTCCAGAGTTCGACGAGAAACACCTTAATAAGGCAGGATGATAAATCAGCCGAAACGTTGTGAATGTAACCAAAAAGATGAAGACAATAATCCGAAAACCCTGAATGTTAAAACTCATCAAGATTCGTCTCAGAAATTCAGAAATCTAACTGAAATGGGTGGGCGAATCTTTTAGGCCTGATGTCGATTTAATTTTCCTCATATCTTCATCATCATGTCGTGCCGCTAGCACAGATATCCTTGACCCTCTCCCGTCACTCGTCTCTATCGCCCATCGCTTCCGGTAGATCTTCCAGGTTACATCCTGTATCAGCACAGACCTGTTGTAGATAGGTTCTGGCTAGGCGTCCAACACTTGCTCGTCCGTCTGAATGAGTCCATAGAAGTAAATCGATTGAGAGTTCGTCCTTACGTCTCGAGGAGTATCCCGCATATCTTGTTCGTCTAAGTTGGATGGTTTTTGAGATGTGAGGCAGGTGGCCGTACAGGTGTTACTTTGTTGGATGTTGCCGCCAGGATTGGTTCAATGCAGTATTCTTATACAATTGCTGGGTAGCCTTTTCTCCATACGCTTAGTCAGCGTCTATGTGGTGCATCCACATAGTAGTAATGATACGACCACTGCTTGGAAAAACAGCGTTTTATTTTACCGGATGATATAATAAACAGAAAAAATATTTCCAGTCAATATTTAGCAGTCAAATTTTTAAAAACAATGTATTCTTTGAAAAACGGGAAAAAACCCCATTCGAACTTTTAAAGATTATTTTTATTATTTCAGCCGGAAATTTATTCGTCTGAGTCATATCATTAGAAGGATTTTTTCCCAAGAGCTGATTTACATGGGCTCGAAATAATTAGTCACGTAATGTTTTTATTTCGTGAAACATTATTATGCGGACAGTCTGAAAATTTAGGCGTGAAACTAAAAAGAAAGCCATAAAAATTAGTGTGTTTAAATAATCGTTCATGACAGTTACACTCCGAATGTTGAGTTCAACTGAAGTGGTGGATAAATAACTTGTTCTGAGATGATATTTTATTGCTGAAAAATAGCGTTTACTTGATTATTATGGCCTATCAATCCTTGTTAGTTATTCAGTACCAAATCTTGTTCACACACACACACACACACACATATATATATATATATATATGATTGTAAACGAAAAATTTGTAAGCAACATCTTTAAATTCACTAAAGCTCATATGTTTTGCACACAGTTTGGTTTCAAGTATTGCTCTCTATTCTTTGTACACAATTAAATAATTTCAAGAATTTCTATCTAACTATTGCAGGTTATTCAATGCTAAATCCAGTTAATATATATATATATATATATATATATATATATATATATATATATATATATATATATATATATATAATTTGTAAACGAAAGGTTTGTAGGCCACATCTTTAAATTCACTAGAGCTCATTTGTTTTGCACACAGTTAAATGGTTTCAAGTATTGCTCTCTATTCTTTGTACACAATGAAATAATTTCTGGAATTTCAATCAACTATTGCAGGTTATTCATGCTAAATCCTGTTTATATCTATCTATCTATCTATCTATCTATCTATCTATCTATATATATATATATATATATATATATATATATATATATATAATTTGTAAATGAACAGTTTGTAGGTAACATCTTTAAACGAACCAGAGCTCATTTGCTTGCACGCAGTTTACAGTTTTCAATTATTTCTATATATTCTTTGTACACAATTAAATGGTTTTCATTATTTCTATCTTACACAAATAGTTTTTACGTTCACTGTTGAATGGCTTCAAGCAGTGCTAGCAAATAATAAGAATTATCTGTTTCTACAGTCAAATTCGTTCAAGTATAAACAGTTCTACTTGACTTATTTAACAGATACTACCACTCTGGATCAGAGTGAACCAATGGGTAATGGCAATGAAAGGTACTCCACATTGCCTTAAGCTCAAAGAACGGAACGTCATCATCAGATTGATTTGTTTCATATCCAGGACGCTTTTGGCTTGCGTCTCTGAAGAGATTCAGTCAGTGCATTCTGAAGACCCAGCAGACTAGGCTAACGAAATAGATCGACCCGAGAGAATTGATCTACAGTGAGAAGTCTTACCGACTAAGTTCGCGCGCGCGCGCACGCACACACACACACACACACACACACACACATACGTTATCTAAGCATGCTCAGTTAAATACCATGGATTGTTTTCTTTTCAAATCCTTCAAGTGAAGACGTTCAAGTCTTCTTGCTATTTTTCTTATGTCTGGGTCAAGGTGGTGAAGAAAGTATCCCATACTAGCCCAAGCACTTTCGAACATTTTGCAGGTCGTCCTCAACGGTCGTGTTAGGTTTGTTGCTGTGAGTTTTGGAGTGTTTTTTTAATATTGGGTAAATAAAACAACCTAACACAACCCCTGAGGTAACCAGCGAAATGATTGTCGATATATATATATATATATATATATATATATATATATATATATATATATATATATAAAGGAAAAAAACCTTTAAAAATTACTCTTTTTTTTTTGGGTAATAATATTTATTTAAGAAGACCCTAAATTTTATAGATGTTAGATCTGCGTCTTCAGAGAAATTTCTAATGAAGATTTAGAAAAACTCATAAAATTCCGGCTATCCTGTTTCGCTAACCCAAAATTCATTTGCTTTATTTTTTAAATCATTTTTTAAAGTAAAGACTGGACCATTTGTTTTTCCTGCACCAAGATGTATCAATTTTTGACTTTTCTTTCCTTTCCACTGAATTTTTTAAGCCATGGCAAACAAACTTTTAAACCCAAATGGAGATAAGTAAAAAATATAGAATAAAGGAATAAATTGATTTGGGGAGAGAAAATTATCTACTATAAACAACTTACATGGGAATTAATAACCTCTTAACAAAATTCAATTATACTATAAAATATTATATTGTATATTAATACTATTTAATCAAAAAACCTAATTGCCATTTTAATACTATTTAATATAATTGATCACGTTAAAAGTAAAAATAAAAAAAATATACCAGTTATTGTTAAGATATTAACTAAAATTATAAACAAATACAACACAATATTATATATCCTCAAGATTACAATTATATCATATATATTGTTATAATATTCATATTATTATTAGACCTCAAATCTTTAAATTAATAAATAAAATTATACCGACTCTTATATTAATATTAATACCACAATTATTACTACTAACCGTCAAAACTAAAAATATCATAAACTAATCATCAACTCATTATTATTATTACACATATTAATAACATCAATGCAAGAAAACCCAAAATATTAATAATAATTGCTGCAAAAATATCATTCATGATATACACTCTGCAATCAAAATAAAATAATACCCTAAATCGCTTATTACATAATTTAAACAAATACAACCCCCCCCAAAAAAAACAGTTATGATTCAAAAAGTTCCAAGCCTTACCCAGAAAGAAGAGCGTTGACTGAACATTTTTATAGTGACAACTAACTAACCCTACTTATAAAACTAGAAAAAAAATAATTCAGATTTCTGTTTTAATTTCTGTGCAGGTTAGGTCCATACAAACGTGAGACGTGAGCGACAAATCTAAAATCACGGAGAAGATAATAATTCTTTTAATGATCCTATATATATATATATATATATATATATTTATATATATATTTGTATATCATCAAATCGTGCCACGGATCTCCCTGACTCTCTCTCTGGACATCCGTTTTTCTCATCTATCGCATTCAGCAGATCCTCTAGATAGCATCCGTTGTCCGCGCAGAGCTGATGTATGTAAGTCTATGCTGGACAGCTAACACAGGACCGTCCACGTGTAAGAGTCTATGAGTGAATATCGTTTTAGAGTTTGTCCTTACTTCACAAACAGGACCTAACATGTGTGGTCTATTTTACTTGGATGATTTGTAAGATGGGAAGAAAGTGGCTGAGCAAATGCTATTTTGTTGGGTTTTCCTCCCTAGAATGGTTTAAAACGGTACGTAGCATTCATTTTTTGTTCCCACCTAGCTTCTTTAGCGTCCAGTGGTACATTTTTACGGTATTAATGACTGTTGTGGCCCCGGAAAGGGTCACTTATGAAAACACAAACACAGATATCAGATAACAGATTATATTAGACAAGACAGAGTTACATAGAAAAGGTAAGAAGTCTCGTACTGTTCGGATAACACTGATATTGATATGACTCTCTGGCAGCGAAATCTCTAGTCCTAATAACGGTGAGAAGAGTCCAATATGGTAAGCTGGGTAAGGCTCCCTCAACAATGACCCCCACACACATATATATACGAATATATATACATATATATATATATATATATATATATATATAAGACTTCTAACAAAGTCAAGTTTGACATGTCATTTCATAATGCATGAATGACTATAAAAAAATGCTTGATCCCCTCGGCATACCCCTTTTGGGGTAACCTCAAATATCAAGCGATAAACTGAGTTCTGCTAAGCAGTTATTTCCTGGAGAAGAAGAAACTTTGGGACCAGGCAATTAACTTTATATCAAACACCTGTCGCGAATGCCCAATCGGCTCTGCTGACGTCAGGTAAGTATATGAATAACATATTAAGACACATTTATTAAATAAAGAGTCTCTCTGAATATCACAACATATTTTGACATTTGTCGACGAACGCAAAGTTCTCTTCGCTTTATAAACATTCTCACGGTGATTAGCAAATAGCTTACCTCAGACTGACTTTTTATTAACAAAAAAAAACAAAAAAAAAACAAAACAACAAAACAAAACAAATCAAAACAAAACAAAACAAAAAAAAAAAACAAAAGCAAAAATCCCCAAAAGACAAACTGCCGAGACGTGAGTAGCATAGAAAGTCACCCACCTACTTGGTTGATGGGTGACCTTGCAGTACAACATTTTTAAAACAATATAGGATTCTCCGGTTGGTTTTTGGAAACGCACTATCATTCATATATACGGACAAGTGCATGATGGTTAGAGTGTTCGCCAATGGCCCTGGAGACTAGGGTTCAATCCCAGGTAGAATCATGCCAAAGACTCAAAAAATCGTACTTGATGCCTCCTTGCTTAACACTCAGCAAAAAATATAAGGTAGGAATCAAGGGTAAAGTGGAGCAATACAGGGTAACGAGTAGCACTGAATCCTACACCTCGGTGTGTAGCTATCGAAAAGGGGGTCTTCGGGTCAACCTCGACTAAGGTCACCAACTTTACTTACTACTTATATATATATATATATATATATATATATATATATATTCTAGAGTGAGACAAATAGTTTGCAGTATTATAGTACGAGCTAGTTTACGGCGCGAGTGTCAAGTGACCAAAGCAGTTCACGCCATGGGAAGTAGCTGCTGTGTTTGATAGTATAGTGGTAGTTTGTGCGTTGACATGTGCATTGCTTCACTCCATGTGTGGCTTGAAATCTGCATACGATGAATGTGTGACTGTGTCTAATTCGGGAATTTATGTTTTACAAGTTCAAACTGGATTATAAGCCACCCAAAGAAAAATAAAACATTTCTTGTGCCAAAGGAAAAAGCACTGCTGATTACAGTAGAGTAACCAGATAATTCCAAAAAATTTTCAGGGGTTGCAAGAATCTCGACTATCAGGTAAGGTCAGGCAGGCCCAAAAACCGGGGATTCCGAGGCCGTACTCCAAGCCATAGAGACAAATCCGTCGAGTAGCATTTGGAGAGTATCAGGAAAGCCCTTCACCTCAGTCCAGTGTGGTGGTTGCTCACTTCTCCATGACTTCACCAAAAGCATCAGGAGCTGTCAAACTGTACCTCACGCACGACCAAACTTTACATGCATATATAAGTTTCTCGGCGCATGAGGCAACCTTAAGGAGAATGTCGACAGAACAAAGCAATTTTATAAACTGCCACACATAGGTCTCGATTCAAGAGTGCTTGCCCCTCAATAAAATGACCTCGAGTCTCTATTAGCTAGCTGGTAAGTTAAAAATATAACTCATGCTTATATATATCACACAAAAAAAATGATGCCTCGTGTGATGTAATGGTACTATTTACCAACCCCTCCGCTCGGGCAGGATATGACACAAGGTCAATTTTTAAGCGGAGTTTAACAGGTTTGAATTCAGAGTTTTCCTTCTCCTAGACTAGTTGCCTCACCAAGGCTGAAGAACCTAGTCCGTCCTACTATTTACCCATAGCTGGAGGGAGAATAAGGGGGTTCATACCTTTCCCAAGGGTATTTGCCCGAAAGTGAACGTAATAGCGCGACTGGAGTACGAACTCGCGTACTACGATTCCGCAGTGCATCGCTTTAACCATTACACCACGAGGACACCCCCTGTGTGTTGTAATGGTTAGCAAGCTCGACTTGCAAACCTTTACGAGTGAGTTCAAGTCTCCTTGGGTGGTCCTTTCAAACTGCCTTGTGCCACATCAAAGCAAAATAAGCTTAGCAAATTACGACCAGAATAAAAGATAGTGTGGCTATTTATTTCGAACCCGTGAAAATTAGCCCTTAAAATCATTTTTAATGATATCGCTCATAGCTACATATATTTGTTTAAAAATTGGATCGTTCAAATATTTTCTTTTTTTTTCCTTTCATCCTCATAAGATAAATATACAATTTTTAACCGGGAGGTAAAAACTGTAATGGTTATCGTAGATTTTATTTGGTTTGCTTTTATGGCATATCAGTTATTGATGGTTATTTAATGCCAAATCATCTCTCTCTCTCTCTCTCTATATATATATATATATATATATATATATATCTAGTCAGTGTCCAAAGAAAGTGGGTGTGTATTATTTGCGTATAGAATATATGAAGAATTTCCTATAGATCTATTGGAGTGCTCAATGTATGGCTTTTTTTCTATCCAGATTAAAATAAGAAAAACTTACATACATAACGTATATAATGCAATTAGAAGGAAACTCAAAACTGGTTAAATTGTCATTATAAATTTATTTCGGTGGAGAATATCATAATATCATGACTGCACATATTTAAACTGAGGTTGAAAAACATGTGCCGTGTGAAACAGAGAGTACAATGATATTCTCCACCGAAATAAATTTATAATGACAATTTAACCAGGTTGGAGTTTCCTTCTTATTGCACACACACACACACACACGATATATATATATATATATATATATATATATATATATATATATATATGATGTTTAAACATATTTTGTTGATAACATTCTTCTTTTTCGTACATAGTTGAATAGTTTCAAGCATTGCTATATAACAATCACGATTTAATATTAGCCATTTGTTAGCACACAGTTTTTTCTATTTGCCCCATAGATAGGGCCCTATCAGGTACTACCACTCTAGGTCAGAGTGAACCTGGGAGCAATGGCAATGAAGGGGTACTCAACATTCTCCAAAGCTCCAAGCCTCACCATCAGTTATTTTAATGTAATATCCAGGACACTCATTAGGCAGGTCTTACCCCTCTGCAGTTATATTAGAAGTACATAAAATACATAATAGTTATATTAGAAGTATATTATATAGTTATATTATTAAAGTACATAAAATACTATTATATAGTATATTATATAGTTATATATATATAAGTATATTATATAGTTATATATATATAAGTATATTATATAGTTAGTACATAAAATACTATTATATAGTATATTATATAGTTATATATATATAAGTATATTATATAGTTATATATATATAAGTATATTATATAGTTAGTACATAAAATACTATTATATAGTATATTATATAGTTATATATATATAAGTATATTATATAGTTATATATATATAAGTATATTATATAGTTAGTACATAAAATACTATTATATAGTATATTATATAGTTATATATATATAAGTATATTATATAGTTATATATATATAAGTATATTATATAGTTAGTACATAAAATACTATTATATAGTATATTATATAGTTATATATATATAAGTATATTATATAGTTATATATATATAAGTATATTATATAGTTAGTACATAAAATACTATTATATAGTATATTATATAGTTATATATATATAAGTATATTATATAGTTATATATATATAAGTATATTATATAGTTAGTACATAAAATACTAAGTACATAAAATACTATTATATAGTATATTATATAGTTATATATATATAAGTATATTATATAGTTATATTATTAAAGTACATAAAATACAAAATAGTTATATTAGAAGTACATAAAATACATAAACCAGAGCGGCGCTAATTTTGACCCAGGTTTCTTCATCGTTGGCAATAAAATAAATTTATAGTTTTTTAAAATATATTCTAAACTGTCTATAGAATTTTATTACCTGCTTTTTAACAGCCTATAAGGTAGTTAAATAACATATATAGAGAGACAGAGATAGAAGGAGAGAGAAGGATAGAGAGAGAGAGAGAGAGAGAGAGAGAGAGAGGAAGAGAGAGAAGGGAGAAAGAGGCCTATAGTCTTGGAAGACTCATAGCTCTAAGGATTAGATTTACCTTTTGAATCTGTTTCCCAAATATTAACGAGACATGACACTTGCTTAAGGAATTACTGATTATCAATTTTATTGATAAAGGAAAGTGAAAATGAAATTTTCCCTTACATGCTTCCATATATGTGAAGACAGCCCGAGAACATTTAAGACTCTTGTAAATCCAAGTTGATAAAAAGAATGTTAACATACGAGTAGGATTACCTTAATGATGAGGGAGAGTCCTTTTGATGTAATGGTTAATGAGCTGGACTAGTGGATCATACATTCGTGAGTTCAAACTCCAATCGTTCTGTTACGTTTACTTTCATACTAATACTTAGGAAAAAGCTAAAATAAGAAAAGTAATCTTTAAAATTCTTAAATGCATTTTCCTTCCGCTTTTCAAAAAAACATTTTGTTTCAACGTAACATAATTTTTTTACTGTGAATATTGACACAGTGTGTGCGAACCTGTGTATGCCTGTGTGTGTCAGTGTATGTGGGTCTATGATTTGTCCCGTTGACCCAGACATTAAGCGGGAAACATCAAAGATTCTGGTGGCGACTGAGGTTGGCGCTAAACCTGGGTCAAAGACAATTTTTTAAATACAACAGATAAAGAGAAAATATTGTTTTTTTTCTTTGTTACTTTTTTATACTAAGGCCAGTTGTCAATATCAGCTGTGCAAACTTGCAGACAGGCGACTCGGCTGGGGCTGTAGAATACGCCGACTGCATCTCTATAAGATCCACCACCCAACTGCTGTAAATACTCTATTGCTTGTGGTATGTTCTCTTCTGAAGACGGCCCAGTTGGCTGGGGCTGTAGAACATGCCGACTACATCTCTGCAGAAGGGTAAGACTCCGCTCCTCACAGCGAGTGTCCTAAATATGACACTACACCATCTTATGGTCAAGTTCCAGTCGTGGTGTTTTGAGGAAAGTAGAGTACCTCTTCATTGCCATTACTGCCAGACCTACTCTCACTAGGAGTAGTTGCACCTGTTAGTGTTTCATCTACTGGTCATATCGAACGGTTAAATCGTTTACTATTCTTGAAACCATATAACTGTGTGTTGACAAATAACTAAAGTTAAATTGAATTGATAGTGTTACACTGCAATAATTGAGACGATTTAACAGTATGCAACAAAAAATATTTCTGTTCGCAATAATTGAAAGAATTTCACTGTGTGCAAACAAATCAGTTACTACCTGTTTAAATATAATAGCTAAAACTAATCGTTTACAAATCAAATAGTTGATGTCTATAAGTATAGATGGGTAGCCCAGTCAGCTGGGGCAGTAGAATACACCGACTGCATGTCTACAAAGGTGTAAGACCGCCCTCAATGTGTGTCCTGGATATTACATTAAACCATCTGATGGTGAGACTCCAGTCTTAGAGATTTGGGACATGTGGAATACCCCTTTATTGTCATTACTCCCAGATCCACTCTGACCAAGAGTAATAGCGTCTGATAGGTTTTTATCTATGGGTCAAATAGAACAAACAATGTGCAAACAAATGATTGATGTTAAATTGTGATTGTTATATTGCAGTACGTGAAATTATTCAACTGTATACAAAAAAGAGCTCAGGCTCCTTAAAGAATATTATCTGCAAAACGTGTTCACAAGTCGTATATATATATTTGAAATATATGTACAAAGAGTATTTGGCATTAAATAACAAACAATAGTTGATATGCCATAAAAACAAAGTAAACCAAATCATATATATCCAATATATATCAATGAAGAGGATTTGGCATTAAATAACCTACAACGGTTGATATTCCATAAAAACAAACCAAACCGAATCACATATGTTTAATATATACGTGGTGCCTTCAATAAGTTTCCAGACTTTTTTTACAGGCATTTAGAATAATTGTAGACTCTTGAAAATTCAGTATGTTATTGCTATACATCTTATGTGATGACTGACCAATTTTTATGATTTCAGGTTCAAATGAACAGCTACAGCAGCAATTGGAATACACCCTACTAAAGCCTGATTGACACAGCTGGTGAATTTCAAAAATGCAATTTGGACGTGAGGACACTTTAGAAGAACGATATGCAATAAAGTTCTGTTTTAAACATGGAAAAAATGCTACAGAAACGTATGGAATACTTCAGACTGCTTTTCGACCATCTTGTATGAATCGAGTATCAGTTTTTGAGTGGCATAAGAGATTCAAGGAAGGAAGGGAGTCTGTGAGGAATGATGAGAGGTGTGGGAGAAGTAAGGAAGTCAATACACCAGAGTTGATTGGCCAAAGGATTAGGCTTAGGGTTACTATGTTGAGGTTTTAAGGGAGTTCAGCAAGAGATTCTATCGGAAGAGGCTAGCACTCTTCAAATCGAGTCAGTGGCATTTCCACCAGGACAATGCACCAGTCTATAAGTCCATCCTTGTCACAGACTATTTGACCAAGATGGGCATCAAGACAGTTCCTCATCCTCCCTATCGTCCACACCTTGCTCCCTGTGACTTTTGGTTATTCCCTAAGCTCAGAGGCTGTCGTTATGAGACAATTGAGGAGATGAAAGAGACTGTGACGAAGGTCATTGACACGCTCACACAAGAGGACACTCATGGGGCCTTCCAGAAGTTGTTGGAACGGTATAACAAGTGCATTGCAGCCGGAGCATATTATTTCGACGGGGACTAGAGTTTCATATGTGTACCATCAATAACAGTGCCCATACGAAAAAAGTCTGGAAGCTTATTTAATGATCCTCGTATCTATAAAGAGGATTTGGCATTTAATAACATATAATGGTTGATATGATATAAAACCCAACCAAACCGAACTTGGAACCATTTAACTGTGTTTAAACAAATGAGTAAAATTGAATTTGATTATAAGTATTAGATATCATTAATTGAATCCATTTAATTGCGTAGAAACAAGAGCAATGTTTGCGTGCTAACTAATTAGTACTAACTCATTTTAAAATGAAATTACCGACAAACGAATGTCTTACATATCACGTATATCTCTTTAAATGTTTGCAAACAAATGATTGATGTTACATTATTACTGTCATATAGCTTTATTTGAAACCATTTAACTTTGTGCAAAAACAATGGGCTCACGTTCGTTTAAGGATGATATGAACAAAACGTGTTTATAAATCATATGTATTTGATATATATATATATAAAGAGGATTTGGGATTAAATAACCTACAATGATTGCTATGCCTTAAAATCAAAGCAATGGTATAAACGGGATTTGCCATTAGATAACCAACATGGGTTGACACGTCAGAAAACTCTAACTAACCGCACAACCAACCAACCAGCCAACCAAACAAATAAACAAACAAACAAACCTGTAGAGGCACTGAGATTTGGAGAATTGTATTTACATTTAAGAATTCGTCTTATACTCTAAATTATACATTTAGTCAATTATGATAATTAACATTGATTACGTACAGTCCCTTCTATTACAGGCACACACACACACACACACACACACACACACACACACACACATATATATATATATAACATATTGCCATAGATATATATAGTCACATAGACACGTTATCTCGCATCTATGCATAGATAGATACATACACATGTATGTGTGTATATGTGTTTGTGTGTGCACCTTTATGCGGAAGTATTTGCACACACACACACAGACATATATATATATATATATATATATATATATATATATATATATATATATATATATAGGCATAGTGGAGGTGCCCGTGGTGTAATGGTTATCATCGTAGGAAATGGACACAGAGACACGAGCTCAAATCCTGGACGAGACTGATTGCATTTCAAATCGCCCTTGGGAAAAGTATGAATTCAATTATTCTCCCTCCAGCTATGGGTAAATAGTAAGGCATGATGAGGCAACTAGTCTAGGAGAAGGAAAACTCTGAATTCAAACCTGTAATACTCTGCCAATGTCTCGTTTTATATCCTGCCCGAGCGGAGGGGTTTGTAAATATGTATATATTTACAGAGGCATTGGTGTAGGAAACGGACACGGTGACCCAAGTTCAAATCATGGATGTGGCTGTTTGCATTTCCAATAGTACTAGATAGCAATAAAAAGTATCCAACCCGCTATTCGCTCTCCAGCAGTGGATAAATAGTTGGTTAGACTGAGATATGATCCTTGGTTTGACAACCGATGAAGGAGAAGGAAAACTCTGAATTAAAAGTAAACTCTGCTTGACTTTCTGTCACATCCTCCTCGTGCGGAGGAATTGCTCAATACATAAGAGTTATATATATATATATATATATATATATATATATATATATATAACACTGATGTATTGACCAATTATATATATAATATACATATATATATACATCATCATCATCATCATCATGTTGTGCTGCCAGCACGGATCTCCCTGACCCTCTCTCGCCAACCTGTCTTAGCTGTCCAGCGCTACCGGTAGGTCTTCAACGCTATATCCTGTATCGGCACAGAACTGTTGTATATAGGTTTTAACTGGTCGTCCTGCCTTTGCTTGTCAATCTGAAGGGGTTCACAGGAGTATATCGTTTCTAAGTTTGTCCTTATTTCTCCAGTAGTGTCTACCATGTCTGGTTCGTCTAACTTGGATTGTATTCATGATGGTTGGTAGGTATTTTGTGGGGTGTTGCCTCCAGGACTTGTTCAATATTGCTTGTAGAATTCTAGTGTAGATTCCGTCAAGCTTTTTCTCTCTACGTTTCGCTAGCGTCCATATAGCAGTATCGACACGACCGCTGTTTTGAAAAAACTGCGTTCTGCTTTATCGGTCAGATCTGACTTCCATATGACCGACAGCCAATTGATAGCTGTCCATGCCTTTGCTAGTGGCGCGTTGATGTCTTTCTCGGTTGGTGAGACGCTGCTTCCGAGGTAGGTGGACCTGTCCACCAGTTTCAAATGACCACCTCTTAATGTGTAGATGTCGCCTCTTTGATTAAAGCACATGAATTCCGTCTTGTCTAAGTTGACATGGAGGCCTATGCCACCGGGTGTTTTGTGTGTCCACACACACGTACATTCACACTCACACATACACACACACACAAATGTATATATATATATATATATATATATTGCGAAGTCAAAAACAGTCAGAGAGTTCTAACCTTTTCGCTCAATTCAATGTCACGGTCAAGCTTGTTAGCTTCAACGAATTCTTCGTATATATATATATATATATATATATATATATGTGTGTGTGTGTGTGTGTGTGTGTGTGTGTGCATATATACGCTACCAGTCGAAAGTATCTAGCCACCCACAAAAAATGTTTATTTCTCATCCTAAAACTCTTATTTTTATTGAAACAAGTTAAACACCACAATGGTTTCATTCATTATACCTTATACAAGTCTTCATGAGCCACATTAAATACAAAATAATAAAAAAAAAAACTTCTATAATTTTTTATTTATCAAAATGATCCCCTTTAGCCACTATCACCACTTAACAGTTTCTCGGCATTCTTTCCACCAAAAACTGGAGGTATACTGAAGATAAGTTTCCTGCAAGAGTGGCCAGAGATGAGCCCCACTTGTCGGTTGTTTAGCACAGACTTTTCGATCAACTTCATCCGACACCAGTTCAATGGTGCGCTAGTAAAGGAAACAGCTGATTTCACCAGTGAAGGAAACAGCTGAAGGACTTGCTGTTCCTCTTTGCTTTTAATGTACCTCTGGCAGAGTTTACAGGTATACTTTGGGTCATCATCTTGCGTGAATACAAATCCTTGAGCAATAAACCATATTCCAGATGGGATCGGATGATGCTGCAGTCTGCTGTGATAGCCGGTCTGATTCAATTCACCCATCATCCGGTGAAAATCCCCTACTTAACAATTGGCAAAAGCCCCCTATGCCATAAGAGAGCGTTCTCTATGCTTTAGAGTTGGTGTGATACAGCGGGTTGCAGCTCTTTCACCAACCCATCGTTGCACATAAAACCTTCTATTTGAGACATAGATTTCAAATTTAGATTAATCAGTCCAAAGGACTTTATTCAACTGCTCCATTGTCCAGTCTTTGTTCGCCTTATCCCACTGGAGCCTCTTGACATTATTTTGCTTCCTGAGCAGTGGTTTCTTGACAGCGATTCTGCCCTATAGGCCAGCTTCACAGTCTTCTCCTCGCAGTGGATGTTAACACATTTTTCCCGACTCTGGTACAGTTATGCAGTGATGTTTCGTGCAGTCGGCCTTCCGTCACGCAAGCTGGTGACACAGATGAAATGGTCCTTTGCTCTTGTAATTACTTTTAGTCTACCAGCCCTACTTTTGGTTTGGTTTTGTCCCGTTTTCTGATGTCTCCTAGCAGTATAAATCCACAGTTTTTCAGGAAATTTTAATTTTTTTAAAAATTCTGCTTGAATATTCTTCTTTTTTTCAAGTAATGATCTCTTATCTTAGTTCATGAGTAAGTTCACGTGTTTTGGGCATTTTGTTGAGAAAAAAAAAATGATCCGGAAGAAATATATATGGTTTTAATTTAAACAAAATAATAATTACAGATTTCACAACTGGGCAATGTACATAAAGAAGATGACCCCCTTGAAATAATTTTTCAAAAGGTATCTGTTTATATACCAAGTTCAAATTTATTGAGAAAGTCTTGTATTTAGTGTAATAAATAAAACCATTATGGTGCC
This sequence comes from Sepioteuthis lessoniana, assembly GCA_963585895.1. Lineage (NCBI taxonomy): Eukaryota > Metazoa > Mollusca > Cephalopoda > Myopsida > Loliginidae > Sepioteuthis > Sepioteuthis lessoniana. The sequence goes on along the minus strand of OY757915.1, from coordinate 42,785,975 downwards.
TAACTTTTTCCTTAAAACAGCTCTTTTAGGATGATGAATAAAAATTTTTGAGGATGACCAAATACTTTTGACAGGTAGTGTATTATTATTATTATTATTATTATGTGCGTGCAAATTTCCCCAGTGATCATTTTTCTATTGTCCATTGTTTCAATGTTGTTTTTTTTCTTTTATAAGCGCACCTGCAATTTTTAACACAATCATATATATATATATATATATATATATGGTTGGTTTGGTGTTATGGCATATCAACCTTTGTATGCCAAATCAATTTTATACGAATAATCAGTTCTATTTCAAACAATTCAGTGTAGCATGAATACACAGTTTAATTGTCAAAAACGTCTCTATTTCAAGCTAATCGGTTGAATCAGACAGTTTTAATTCAGCTAATTCAGTTTAGTTTAAGTATACATTTTGTCCACACACAGATAAATGTCAAAACAGTTCTACTTCAAGACATTCATTTTAACCTAAGTACAATTTCGATATCAAAAACAATTCCAATTCAAACAATTTCATTCAGCATACAAAAATAGTTCCATTTCAAACTATTCAGTTTAGCATAAGTCCGCAGTTGAAATGTAAAATACACAGTTTAAGGTGAGTCAAACTGTTCTAATGCAAAAAATTCAGTTTAATATAAATATAGTTTTTGTCCACACACAGATTAATGTCAAAACAGTTCTACTTCAAATAGTTCAGCTTAGCATAAGTCTGCAGTTTAGTTCTATTTGACCCATAGATAGAACCCTATCAGATACTACCACTTCCGACCAGAGTGGACCTGGGAGCAATGGCAATGATGGGGTACTCCACATTCCCCAAAGCTACAGCATTACTTGAACCTCACCATCAGATTGTTTAGTATCATATACCGGACACTGGTTGGTGGGTTGCCATTCTGCAGAGGTGCAGTTGGTGTATTTTACAGCCCCAGGAGACTGGGCAAGATATATTGCACAAGTTGTTTAAAATATCAACTTTTAGATTTCAATTAGATGATGAATACGCATGTTGGGCTCCCGTTGAAACAGTGGGTCACGATTATATCGATGCTGCTACTTTAATGAAGAAGATTGTAATTAAAATTTCATACTAAACTTCGTAATACAAATCTGTTTCTACGAATCTTTCAAGCTTATATTGATATTTGGATGAGCTTCCAAAATTGTTTGTTATTTTGAATACTACCCTGCCCCCACTCAGAATCCTAAATTACACCTGCAATTTTAGGAAATAAAAACACATTTTCTGCTTGTTCAAATGTTGTATAGTCACATAATACATATGAAACTATCAGATATACATGCATAAGTAACCATAACGACGACACAATAATGACGAGCGACATAGTTCTTTTAGAAAAATATACCTCTCACTTTATTTGAAAGGGATGTGTGTGAGAGGGAGTTGGAGACTGAACAGAACTGCAACATATTGACCCCCACTCTATTGGCCATAACCGCGTTTCTTTCCCGTTCTCCTGTGCTGCTCAACCGGGGGCCTGGATGCCCAGCCTCTCTGGGACATATTCCTCAATCCAGCATCTCTCCAACTGCAACTACTCAATCGGGGGCTCGAGGGCCCACTCTGCTGGGTGCTGGCTTTCTCTACCGCATCTTGTCTCCAACTGGTCCGGTCTCCAAACTAACTGACTTCCTGTCTTACCGAGTTATATAATAGTTCAACGCCCCCTTCTTCTTCTTGTGGGCGTCACAATTGCACTCATTCAACCCATCCTCGGTCAAGGTTATAATTCTGATATTTCTCGACCGGATGTACCTGTTATTCACATAGGTACATTTCCTATTTTGTCAGACCGGCCGGGTCGTAGGTCAATATACAACACAAATAGTTATGAGAATCATTTTCCGTAGCTCTCAAGAATATAGCAATATTAAAATAAAATTATATCATATGAAAATACAGTTTACAAATTTGTTGCCTAGATAAATTCAGTTGTTCTTTCGGTCATATATATATATATATGTAACAAGTTGGGTGGCATTCGTTTCTGTGGATGTAGGTAAGTGCCATTCATAAGATTCCTTTGTCTGTTTTTGCGCAAAACCCACACACAGCAGCATCGATATAATCGTGTCCCACTATTTCAACAAGAGCCCAATATGCGTATTCATCATCTAATTGAAATCCAAAAGCTGATATTTTAAACTTGTGCAATATATCTTGCCCGGTCTCCTGGGGCTGTAAAATACATCAACTGCACCTCTGCAGGATGGCAACCCACCAACCAGTGTCCGGTATATGATACTAAACAATCTGATGGTGAGGTTCAAGTAATGCTGTAGCTTTGGGGAATGTGGAGTACCCCATCATTGCCATTGCTCCCAGGTCCACTCTGGTCCGAAGTGGTAGTATCTGATAGGGTTCTATCTATGGGTCAAATAGAACTAAACTGCAGACTTATGCTAAGCTTAACTATCTGAAATAAAACTGTTTTTACATTTATGTGTGTGGACAAAAACAATACTTATACTAAACTGAATTTTTTGAATTAGAACAGTTTCACTTAACTTAAACTGTGTGCATCGTCTGATTGAAACCCAAAAGCTGATATTTTTTAAAAAAATCGTACAATTAATCGGAATATAATATTGCGCTGGATGCCAAAAATATTCTTTGACTAAATGTGACAAATTACTTTTTTTTAGTTATTCTTTTTTATTATATTTACTTTAATATTTGTTTTTAAAGAGTTGCCTTTTAATTCTACTAAAACCATCATGTATTTTATGAAGATACATCAGTAGATTCGATTCATGAAAATTTGATAAAGAGCAAAATGTGAAATTGGTTAAGGGCGATTATGATGCCCTTGTTCAAAAGTTAGCAATTCTGACTTTTGAAATCAGCTATGAGATACTTTGCTTGTTCGGGGGTTCGAACGTGAAAAACCGGTCTCGATTGCATGCACAAACATTGACAGAGAAGGCTAATAGCATAAAATTTCTGGATGAAATATTTACCTTCCATATACGAACAAAAGGAATACTGCTGTCAAGATTGACTGTGAATAACATATTATACTGTTATTATTGAGAGAGAGAGAGAGAGAGAGAGAGAGTAGTTATTGAAAAGAGTGTGGCCATGGGCTTTGTAAAGCACTTTCTCTTCGACGAACAATCATGACATGCCGGTGATGAGGCACTATCTTAAGTTTGTGATGAGAAAGAGACAGACAGACAGACAGACAGACATACTAATCTATCTATCTATCTATCTATCTATCTATCTATCTATCTATGTCTACTCATATCTATCTATCTATCGATCTATCTATCTCTGTCTATTAATACCTCTCCCCCTCTCTCTCTGTATTCATATCTATCTATATCTATTCATATCCATCTATCTATCTATGTATCAATCTATGTCAAATCATATCTATCTATCTATCTATGTAACTTGTGCTCACAGCAAAGGCATAAATCCATCTCTTCTTGCCAAGTAAAATAGCTGCACAGAATTGGTTCTCATAGCTTCATTGGGTAACCAGTCTAAGAGACGAAAAAACCTGAGGATTTTTGCCCAAGAAAATTTTGATTATCATAAATTATACATAAATTTTGGGTTATCTAATTTAACGGCTCCAACATATCTCATCTTTGCCTGAACTATTAAAGCTTCATGAGTGGAGATCGACAGGGAGTTCATATCTATCTATCTATCTATCTATCTATCTATGTGTGCGTGTGCATATGTATGAATCTGTATGTTTATTAACTTTACATTCACTATCTATCTACTTAATGATATATACATATATATATATATATATATATATATATATATATATATATATATGTTTGCACACACACATGGGCGTGTGTATGTGTGTGTGTGTGCATTGATATGAATCAGTTTATTCGTCAGCTATCAATCTATCGATCTTTGAAGATAAATATATATATATATATATATATATATATATATATATCTTTATATATATATATATATATATATATATATATATATATGTAAAATACATATATAAAATATATATACATAATATATATATATAAATAATAATATATACAATATAGTATAACATATATATATAAATATATATATAGGTAAAAAAATATATATGAAAAGGTAATTTAATACATATATATATATATATATATATATGTATGTATGTGTGTGTGTGTGTGTGTGTGTATGTGTGTGTGTAGATAGATAGATAGATAGATAGATAGATAGATAGATTTGTGATATGAAAATAAAGCTTATGACACACACGCAGGCGCATACACACGCACGCACACACACAAATACACACACGTTATGGAAAAGAAATTGGTCTACGGAGGCACTTTTGTATATATACTGTGGAGGGAATCGTCTCGGTGTAGTGGCAAATGTGCTAAACTACTATATCGTAGTAATCGAGTTCGAACTCCTGTCGGACTATTACGTTCATTTTCATATTGATAAAATTAGAATGAGCTCCCTTTTCCATTTACTGTACTTCTACAAGGACAGTTTTAGCATTAAATAACCCACGAGGTATCCTTGTGCGTGCATAATGTACAGAATTAATACGGTGCTTGTTCTTGAAAAAAATAAAATATGATTCACTTAGTTGCATTACTATTATCAATATTTTCATTATATATATATATATATATATAGTTTTTCGAAAAAGAATGCTGATTGAATGTTGAACGGTTATATGATTTTTCTTTGTATATATTATTATTTCTCCAGTTACTGTATTCTTTTAAACAACCATCGCTGTTATATCAACACTTGTTTAATCATTTTAAAGTCTCGATGAAGGTTCACTAAAACCGAAACGTTTTAACGTCGACTTTTCCTTCGTTATAAATTCATCACTTTTGGATTACTTTGTTTTTCATCTTTCACCATTATATATATATATATATATATAGAGAGAGAGAGAGAGAGAGAGATTTTGTGTGTGGACAAGTCTTTGTTCTGTGGAGTTGGTATAATAATAAATATGGGTACATAGTTGATGCAAAAGATACCTTGATATATACCGGTAACTGAAGTAATAGTGTTTAATACGATAAAAATAAAGTGTGATAGGCCCAGTTATACTCTACCCACCATACTAGCTCTCTTTCTCTCTTTCTCCCCCCCCTCTCTCTCTCTCTCTATATATATATATATATATTAAATATTCGAATACGTCTCTTTGTTTCGTTGAATATGTATTATAATTTTGATGGATACGTGTAATTATTATATCGATAAACCCCGTTGATTTTAAGATTTATCTCACTCTGCCGACCGGTATAGAGCTTATTCTGTTGATTTTGGAGATAGACTTTTTGTTAAAACCCGCTCTCTTTAATATATATATATATATATATATATATATATATATATATATATATATATATATACATGTGTGTGTGATGTGTGTGTATTTAAAGATGGAAATGTGTACTTACGAATAGGAACAAGAGAATAGTATGTCACCTCTTCAACAACCATGTTCGAAGTTTGTTTTTTAATCTTTTTTTACTTTATTTTTTGTTAATACTTTTTCTTTTTAAAAAAACCGGCAGTAGATCCTTTGTTTTTCGATATCTCTTTAATAGTGCTTTTTTTCTGCTTTCATATATACATATATATATATATATATATATATATTTTTTTTTTTTTGTAATCCAAATTTGTTTTTCTTTTGTCAATCCTTTCCTTCAATTGTTTATTTGTGAAGGGGAACTCCAAAACTTCATGACTGCCTCGCAGTCGTTGTTATCGTCATTTCATAGCTAACCACTCTTTCCTTTTGTCCTCTGAGTCAGCAGATCAACACACGTGTGTGGCTGACTATCCGCGTATATATATATATATATATATATATATATATATATTAACAGCTGCTTTACGTTAATATGTTTTACTGGATAATTGCGTAAGAATCAACCACTCACTGACAGAGTTTAGTTAATAACGAAGTGATAGCAAGTTTTTTTTTTAAAAGAATCGACTCGTTATTTATCTCCGAGAGATAAAGAAAGAATAACTAACAAAACTTTTTTTCCTACGAACTACATTTTTTGTTGGTTCTGTCATTCTCTTTATTTTAAATTGAGGTAGTTATACATTTTTCTGTTTAACAAACCAAGTCTTATATATATATATATATATATATATATATATATATATATATATATATATATATATATATATATATATATATATATTGTCTTGTGTTTGCTCCACCTTGTTGACAGTGTTCGTTTTTTATTTCTTTTTTCTTCTCTCACTCTTTTCTTTTTTTTCCTTTTTCGTTTTCTTGGACACTCATTATCTAGCAGCCTTAACTCCAGACTTACCAGTGTGTCTTCCTGAATTTTTTTTTATTATGAGGGAAGCGGCTATAAATATATCTTCGTTGAAACTAGGTTTAATGGTTGAACAAGTTAATGTAGTTATCGTAAAATTAACTTAACTTTCTTTACGAAAGATCGGTTGAAAAATAGAAAAAAAAAAAAAAATGAATGATTTTAAGCTCACGGAATATGATCAGCCCGTGTGTTCTCTAGAAAGAGACGAATTTCAAAAGCAAAAATAAAAAAATGTATCTATACATGAAAGCAAAAAAAAAAAAAGTAAAATGAATAAATAAATAATAACCATATATGAATATTAATTTTGCTATGTTCTAATATTATGTGAAGGGTCCAAAATCGACTCAAAAACGCATGCAGACGTTATTCTGCCTAATTCATGAAATGACATAAATGAAATTTCTAAAAATAATTCCACAGATTAATGATTCGTGTCTATAAATCAAAGTTTGACATAGACACAAAATCGACTTATACATGAATTATGAGGTTAATTCTGATGAAGAAGTTTTGATATATATATCAAATAACGTAACTTAAAAGTCTCTAAATGAACTATCATATTCCTATTTTTCATCATACAACGTGTGAAAGCACGCGCGATACCCTAACCTCATCAGCCGCCAACTAGGGTGATAACACGGTTTCGGTAGCTCCTGGTGCTTGGTAGCGCCAGGAGTGGCAGTACCACCTTGAGCTACCGAAACCCTGTTATCACCCTAGTTGGCGGCTGATGAGGTTAGGGTATCGCGCGTGCTTTCACACGTTATATGATGAAAAAAAAAAATTAAAAGTTTGCTTTAATTATTTTATGTTAAAATATTGTTGTAACCTAACAAAAGGTTACTGAATAAGAAATACCCAAAACGGATGTTGGAAATGAAATGGAAATCTTTATAACACTAAACAAATACAATACTCGCTAACGGCGTGAAGAAGGTACCCACAGCTGGTGGTGACTACTTAATCTGCAAAATACCCAACATTTGTCTCTGCCTCCCTCCAGACAGGACTCGACACAAGATCAATGACTCGAAGGTCGATTATAGTTGGGATTTAGGGGAGGGGAAGGTCGGGCACGAGCTGAGGCTCGAACCTGCTGGTCATCGTCCCACTTAGTCCACTACGGGCCTGATGAGCCTAGCTGGACTTGGACCCAAATCTGGGTCCTAGCACGGATGCCTGGTTATAACTTAAACTGGACAGCAAGGTCCAGTGCTATACAAGGAGGACGAAGGTGTCAGTGTTACAGCTCACCCACCCGAAGGTCGCCAGCAGAAGTTGGGGGCCTTTCGGCCTCAAGTGTGCCATGGAGCATAAACAGTCCAGCACGGATGTCCAACAAGGGAAAAACCCGATATTTATCTCTGTCTCCCACCAGACAGGACTTGACACAAGGTCAGTGACCTGAAGGTCGATTGTAGTGGAGATTTAGGGGAGAGGAAGGTCGGGCACGAGCCGAGTCTCGAGCTCTGCTTGACTATGCTGGTCATCGGCCCACTTTGTGGAATGTGGGCCTGATGAGCCTCGCTGGACTTGGACCCAAATCTGGGTCCAGGCACGTATGCCTGGTTATAGCTTAAACTGGACAGCCAGGTCCAGTGCTATACAAGGGTGAAAACGGTGTCAGTATTGTATCTCGCCCACCCGAAGTTGGCCCAGCGGAAACGTGGAAGCCTTTCGGCCTCAAGTCTGCCATGAATCATTAACCGTCCGGCAAGAATGCCAGACAGTCCGCTGAACAGTCTGCAAAAAACCCACCCTCACAATAGTGTCCAACGAATTTAAGAGGAATGGGACATACGTATTAATGTTCCTAGGTAGGTATGTGACATAGATAGAATCGTATTAAGATAGATAGATAGATATGAACCGACCGAAAGAGGCAAAAACGATATATACTTAGGTGCATCGATAGATAGATAGATAGATATGAACAGACTGAAAGAGATAGATTGATAGATAGATTGTTGTAACCTAACAAAGGTTACTGAATAAGAAATACCCAAAACGGATGTTAGAAATGAATTGGAAATCTTTATAACATTAAACAAATGCAATACTAGCCAACAGCTTGAAAAAGGTAGCTACTACTAGCGGTGACTACTTAGCAAAAATATCCACCCTTATAATTGTGTCCAACGTATTTATGAGGAATGAGACATACACATTTACTGTTCACCAGTTGGGTATATAACAAATGTATACCTATATAAACAAGTTGAGGGTCAAGTAAGAAAAGACGGCCCTCTGGCACAAGCATGAGCAACTCAACGAGGCAAGGATTGACTAAGTACCATCACGTGGTCCAATGAAATAACGACCGGGTTGGTTTGGATTATGGCTGCGAAGATGCTGTTGATCAATACCTGTTGGGTGTTCTGGAGAAAGGGATATGATGTTTTAAGATCTGAAAACCCCCGATGAAGCAAACGAATCTCACTTTGAAGTGTGTCAACGTATATAAGTTGCAGAAAAAAGGTGTTGATCACCGAGTAAAATTGCGATCTATATATTAATATTTCTTTATTTCTTTAAATTGAGTGAAAAGTTTACAGAAAAAAAAAACAGAAGTTAATTTTTTTTTTTTCTGTAAGCAAAGATAATATTAGTCAGAGAGCAAATACTTTTTCAGAAAGAGTGAAGATTGATGAATAAAATGTAGCGTATATTGTTGGCCAAAATTTAAATAAACATATTTTTTGTGTGTTGAAGTTCTTTGTGTTAGTAGATTATCATGTGAGAAAGAAAATTATGAATAATTTTAAAGTATATACGGCAGACGCTAAAATTTTCACTTGATATATGTATTGCTATGTGAGGATACGGGATGTAGCCCTGAAGACCTGCCAGAGGCGATGAATGATTGGGAGAAGTGGCGAGAGAGGGTCAGGGATATCCATGCTAGCGGCAGGACATGATGATGATATGTATTGCTGCTTCTCACTCGACAGGATTTGACACAAGGTCTTTTTTATAGTGGGGTTTTGGGGAAGAGGGAGTCTCGGCTTGAGCCCTGCGCCACTATGTTGGTCATCCGCTCACTGGGTGCAATGTGAACCAAATGACCTTGCTGGGCCCACTAAGTGCAATGTGAGTCCGGTTATTATGCTTGGGCATGGCTTGAATTAGAACAGAACTTCTTGTGGTAAGCTATGCTGTCTATGACTCTTCGCCCACCCAAAGGTGGCCCGACCGAAGCCATGAACCATTTGGCATCTAATCTATCATTGACCTGGAGCCCCATCTGGCAATAATGCCAGACGTCCAGCTAAAAACCCAGGTGCCATCTGGAAACTTAGACTAATGTATCAGTATGAACAAATCTAAGTAAACACAGATATATGCGCTGAATTTGAAGATTGCTGAGCGATGTTGAAATTAAATGTAATCTTGAAAGAAAAGAATGTTAAATTTTCACTCTAAAGAAATAAACTGAAAGGCCGAGAAGATATAGAATAAATCTATATCTACGAAAGGAAATATCTATTTCTTCACAAATTAAAAATTGAGGTAGACTCGAAATTAAATTTTAAAAAGTTGTTGATTTATCTATGATTCTAATTAATAAAAAATGTCTTTTTTAAACAATATAGGAGACGAAAGACCCGTCAAATAATTGTTGGAGAAAAAATATTTCTTAAATAATTTTGGGTTTTGATCCTTCAAATCTTTCGTGACAAGTCAAATATTGTCGTCTGCGAAGTATCAAATGAAATTTGGGCTTTGATCATTCAAATTTTTCGTAACGAGTTGAATATTGTCGTCTGTCAAGTATCAAAGGAAGCTTGGGTTTTGATCATTCAAATTTTTCGTGACGACTCAAATATTGTAGTCTGCGAAGTATCAACGGAAGTTTGGGATTTGATCATTCAAATGTTTCGTAACAAGTCAAATATTATCGTCTGCAAAGTATCAAAGGAAGCTTGGGTTTTGATCATTCAAATTTTTCGTAACGAGTTGAATATCGTCATCTGTGAAGTATCAAAGGAAGCTTGGGTTTTAATCATTCAAATTTTTCGTGACGACTCAAATATTGTAGTCTGCGAAGTATCAACGGAAGTTTGGGATTTGATCATTCAAATTTTTCGTAACGAGTCGAATATTGTCATCTGTGAAGTATTAAAGGAAGCTAGGGTTTTGACCATTCAAATTTTTCGTAACGAGTCGAATATTGTCGTCTGCGAAGTATCAAAGGAAGCTTGGGTTTTGATCATTCAAATTTTTCGTAACGAGTTGAATATTCTCATCTGTGAAGTATCAAAGGAAGCTTGGGTTTTGATCTTTCAAATTTTTCGTAACGAGTTGAATATCGTCATCTGTAAAGTATCAAAGGAAGCTAGGGTTTTGATCATTCAAATTTTTCGTAACGAGTCAAATATTGTTGTCTGCGAAGTATCAACGGAAGTTTGGGATTTGATCATTCAAATTTTTCGTGACAAGTCAAATAGTATCTCAAGAAATTTTCAGAATTACTAAGTAAGCACTAAAAACAAAAACAAAAAAAACATAACTACGTTGGAATCTCTAAGTAACTATCCAGTGGAATGTGAAGTGAATGATTAATGAATGAAATTACTTTTTTGTATAAAAATTAACCCTTTTTTGAATGGAGATCATGTGATTCCCAATATATATATATATATATATATATATATATATATATATATAAATGTGTGTGTGTGTGTGTGTGTGTGTGTGTGTGTGTTAATTATAATTGTTTTAAGTAGAACTTACATTGTGAGTTCTAAAAATGAACCCTTTTATTCGGTCACTTTTTTCTGCCTTAGTCTTCAATTGTCTTTACTCGTCCCTTGCTACTGCTTGCTGTCACGGTGTTTATCTGAAGAGACATGACCGAAAAACAGGGTCCTTTTTTAGATCTCACAATAATGCTCTACTTAAAGCCATTCTAAAATTCTGCCCATACCATAGGATTTTCATATATATATTTATATTTAAACTTGTACAATAATTTAAATCCCATTTGCTTGCTCAACTGTGACTATTTCTTATGTTTTACCCGTAGTTTCATGTTTTTAAACAGAAACAATTTTTTTTAGAGAAGTTGTTTGAAAGGAATTAAAATTTTAGGAGTAAAAAGAAAGAAAGAAAATTTTAGAAAAATTATTGCTTCTCAAAAACTCCTGTCTGATTGTGTTTTTCATGTCCTACTGTGTTTTTGAGAAGAAAAAAACAGACAAATAAAAACAAAACAAAAAACACCTACGTTGGAATCTCTAAGCAACTATCCAGTGGAATGTGAAGTGAATGATTAATTTAGTTATTAGTCTTTTAATTTGGAAATTGCTCTGCTTTAACGGTATCCGAGCACTTTATTTTATCTAATTATTATTTTTATTATCATCATTATTATTTGCAAATCGTTTTCTCCTCATCATTCATTCATATATATATATATATATAACACAAGTTTAATATCTAAGTGGAAGTACTCTTGATTTGAATAAAAGTTTCAGGAAAAGCTCTGAAACCAAAACTTAAGGAGGGTTGTTCTGCAGAATCTGTAATACAGTGGTGCTTCGTCGTTCTATTATCAGCTTGTCCAACAAGTGTAGCTTCACCACGATAAACAAATCTCCTATTTAGGTCATCCAACAATTCCCATCTTTAACCAAAATGTTGAGCCCACATACACCGCGAACAACGATGGAGTCCTCCATACATTCCCATATATTTTTTCAAACCCACGGTGCTGCAATGTAACTCAAAGTCAGTTTAATATTGGAAATATGACGAGAGCAAGCCACTCTTTAAGCGGTGATGAAAATAGTTCATCTTCGTGTGACACTATGTGTGTATGTGTGCGCTGGTCAGAGAATCTGTTTGTTTGCTTTGGCGCGAAACCCAAACAAAGGGCTTAAGCTCGGGATCTCCCGCGAGACCGGAAATGGACGAGGAGAAGAAGGTCCCAGATAGGTCCATATTGTTCGTTTGTTCTTCTTTCCACCCTCTCGGTTGTATTTTTTGTGGCTGGAAAGAAATGTGAAATACCTCGGCGGAAACCACTTGATGAATCACTGCCCATGAATAGTATTGGTTTAAAGAAGTTGATAAGTCGGGGGTCAGCCGCTAGGGGTGTATCACATTCGTCAGCAACAGTTATAATCCAGCAATAATTGATATGTTTTAAAAACCAAAGCCAACCAACCAACTAACCAATGAAGCGACTTTCTTGCTCACAAAGTCGTTTCATCTGACTTCAGCGATTAGTATTATAATTTATTATTCGATTGCTGCAGATTTGCTTAGTGTGACACAATGATATAAATCTGGGCCCTCTAGTGATGGTCGCACTCAGCTTGCAAACCACTCTTTCTTGGCGAGTCATCCATAAGTCTCACTGAATATGAAAAGTATTGAATAGGTAGGCATATATTTTCTTTTAAGCTTTACATAAGGTCGGTTGGGCTTGTAATACGCTGACAGCATCCTCTGCCGGGGCGTAAGATCCTTCTTCAAAAGGTATACCCTGGGGATGGCCTTAAATAGTTTCCACCTGGCGAGGTTCCAGTTCTGGAAAACTAGGAAGTATGATGTCATCTGCTGATGGTGATTACACCCAGGTCCACTCTGATTCGGAGTGGTTGTATCAGTTTGGGTTTGATATGCCGGTCAAATAGATTTCTTTGAAAATTATTTGTATTAAATTGGAATACTTGACACCCCATTATTTTGGTCAATTGAAGGTATACGTGCAAAAAACCTACTGGCAACAATATTATTTGTCGAATTTACCATGGCCTTTGACTCCATTCAAAGAGATAAGAGGGAGAAAATTCTACTCGCCTACGGCCTACCAATTGAAACCGTCGCAGCCATATTGATGCTGTATAGAAACAGCAAAGTAAAAGTCTATTCCTCGGATGGAGACACAGATTACTTCGACATGGTAGCAGGTGTACTGCAAGGAGACACATTATCCCCATACCTCTTTATCATCTGTCTACACTACGTGCTTAGAACATCTATTGATAAAATCAAAGAAAACGGTTGAAGCTAACAAAGGAAAGAAGCAGAATGTACTCCGCAAAAACAATTACTGACGCCGATTACGCCGATGACATAGCGCTTCTGGCAAATACACCCGCCCAGGCCGAAACCCTGCAACATAGTCTGGAACAAGCCGCTGCAGGCATTGGCCTCCATGTCAATGCACATAAGACAGAATATATGTGCTTTAATCAAATAGGCGACATCTCCACAATAAACGGTAGTTTTCTGAAACTAGTAGACAAGTTCCCCTACCTAGGAATCAATGTCTCATCAACCGAGACAGACATCAACACGTGACTAGCAAAGGCATGGACAGCTAACGATAGTCTATCGGTCATATGGAAGACAGATCTGACCGATAAAATAAAACACAGTTTCTTCCAAGTAGCGGTCGTATCGATACTGCTATATGGAGGCACTACATGGACACTAACTAAACGTATGGAGAAAAATTTTGACGGCAACTACACAAGAATGCTGCGAGCAATATTGAACAAATCCTGGCGGCAGCACCCCAAAAAGAAGCAACTGTACGGCCACCTACAACCCATCACGAAAACTATCAAAGTTAGACGAACCAGATATTCGGGACACTGTTGGAGAAGTAGGAACGATCTCATAAGTGATGTACTCCTGTGGGCCCCTTCACATGGACATGCAAAGGCAGGACGACCAGCTCGAACTTACATATAGCAGCTCTGTGCCGATACGGGATGTAGCAGTGAAGACCTGCCGGAAGCAATGGACGAGAGAGGGTTAAGGATATCCGTGCTGATGGCGTGTGACATGATGATGATGATGATGATGATGATTGTGGTCAAATTAATCTTAAGTATAGTTAGTTGAAGCTAAGATTGTCTATTATAGATTATAAGAAGAAAAAATATTATATTTATTTTCCAATCCCTCAACACAAGCAGGAAGTGACACGAATTCAATTCTTTTCAAGCGGAGTTTAAGGGGTTTGAATTCAGTTTTTTTTCTTCTAGATGCTTTGTCATTCCAAGGGGAAAGAGCCCAGTCTGTCCTACTATTTAGCCATAGCTGGAAAGAATAATTGGATCCGTGCCTTTCCTAAGGGTATAAGCGTTATGTGAAATGCAAAATAACTTGTCCAGGAGTTGAACTCGGGTCGCCGTGTCCATTTGAAATATTGGTATAACATAGCAACACTTGTAACCGTATAATTGTGTGCAAAGAATGATTAATATTAAATTGAATTATAAGTGTTAGATGCCAATACTCATATTCACTTTCCTATGTACAATACTTTTAACAAACTAATTGTGGGTAATCGATAGTTGTATTTAATTTTTTTTTTTAATGAAACTACCAACAAACAATTCACTTATAAATCATATGTATTGTCACTGAACTGTGTGCAATTCAATATTTGATACTAATTTGAATTATTAATATAGAACAGCAGTACTTGAAACTATCTAACTGTTGTAAAGTAGCGAGAACGAAAGAGTAGTAACTTATTAAGCATTTTGCTGAGATGTGGCACAAAGCCATATGAATGAGGTACCCAATGAGACTCGAACTCACTCGTGAATGGTAGCTCGTCTAGTTTGAGGGATTATTAGTATTGAAACTCGGTAACTTTGTTCAGTATCAATTGTGAAAAAAAAAAAAGAAAAGAAGAGAAGAGTTTTTTTACATTATCGGAAGAGGCAACTTTTGTAGTTCAATGCTTGTTTATGAAAGCTACCATTATTTAAGGGGGACAGTCAATTTCTACTCTACAACTGTGTGCAAACAAATCACCTCTGGCTCGTTTAAAAGTGTTACCTACAAGCTATTTGTTTGCATTCAAACTATTTGTTTTTATATATCCGGTAAGGCGAAATGTAAACAAGTGAAAGATACTGCATTTTACCCTATAATTCCCGAGCTGACGTATGTCGACTGCTGGCTGAGAAGTATGATACTAAGTCTAACATAAATTTGGGCGGGTATCAATCCCAGCTTGAAGCGTCCTACGTGTCTAGCCACACTGAAGAGTTGTGATACAACGAAACAATCTGTCTTTGGATGACAATATATATATATATATATATAATGGAAATAAATAATGGAAAGGAATCCGACTGTATTGACACAAGCAATCTTCTTCTTCTTCTTCTTCTTCTTCTTCTTCTTCTTCTTCTTCTTCTTCTTCCATTGTATCTCTTAGTGGTTCCATTTGTTTAACATCGTTGCCTGTGTGAATCATGCGATAGATTTTCGAAAAAGAATTATGATTGAATGATGAGCAATTACATGATGTTCAGTTTTTGTAAATATTCTCCTTCCTCTATTTTTTGTATTTTATTAAACATCCATCGCTGTTCTATCAATACTCGTTTCACCATTTTAAACTCCTGATGAAGTTCATTAAAACCGAAACTTTTACCGTCGACTTTTCTTCGTAATAAATTCATCACTTTTGGATCACTTTATTTTTCAATTTTTCTTCATATATATATATATATATATAGGATTTGGAATTAGATAAACTAAAAGGGTTCAAGCCTGTTAAACTCCACTTAAAAAAAAAATACCAACCAACCTACTGGGGATGTGTTGCTATTTAAAAAGTTATGGATCTTTCTTCCATTGATTGAATAGAAACCACCGCACATCGTCCTGTACATGAGACTGGTTTAAAAAGAACTTGCAACATGCAAGAATAAACGTCAATGGGATTTTGTCAGAAAGTGTCTTTTCAGTGTCTTTTTTTGTCACCGTGGTCAACTTTATAACGTCTTTCATTTCCTCAACCCATCGACTGAGCAAATAAAATATACCAATACGTCTGTACAGAAGGGTAAGATCCATAATGAAAGTCCTGTAATGACACAAAACAATCCTGGGGGTGTCCTCGTGGTGTAATGGTTAAAGCGATGGACTGTGGAATCGTAGTAAGCGAGTTCGTACTCCAGTTGTGCTATTACGTTCACTTTCGGGCAAATACCCTTGGGAAAGGTATGAAACCCCTTATCCTCCCAGCTATGGGTTAAATAGTACCACTACTGTTCTTCTAGGAGAATGGCTTTGGCATTAAACGATCTGAAAAGAGTTGATATGCCATTAAACAAAGAAACCAAACCAAACAAAACAAAACAATCCGATTGTGAAGCAACAGTAATCCTGGAGCTTAGGAGAATGCAGTGTAACTTTTCATTGCTAGCAAGAATTCTCTCTCTTTCTCTATCTTTCTCTCTCTCTCACCTTTATTCCTTATTTGATAGATATGTATAAAGAGGATTTGGCAATAAATAACTATCAATGGTTGACATGCCATAAGATCCAACCAAACCAAATCTTATATATTTAGAATATACGTATAAACAGGATCTGGCATTAATTAACCGACAATGGTTGATATGCCATGAAACCAAACCAAACCAAACCAATTTCGTTACCTCAACTTTTTTTAGACTGCCAACAACCTTACATATTGATATATATATTTTATACAAATAGATACAAAAAACTGTCATTTATTCTAAAGATAAGAATTTCGATAATCTAATGTGCCGTTCAATTAATTTATTTTGACGGCGTATCAGTCCAATACCTTGAGGTTAGGGAATCTTTTTCATTGTACGTTTATATTTACATTTTTTCTTTACTTAGCTGTTTCTTAGTGAGTAGTGCAGGGTCCTATTGAATACGAATAATTTTAAACACATTTATTTGTCATATCCAGCACATTCGTTGGGGGAGTCTCTCTTTAGAGTGAGAGAGGAACTAGGATTAGTTTGGGTTGGTTTTATGGCATATCAACCATTCTAGGTTATTCAATGCCGAATCCATTTTTATAAATATAAACGTAAAGTTGGCGACCATAGTCGAGGGTGACCCTAAGGCTCCCTTTTCAATAGCTACTACACCCAGGTGTAGGGGAGAGCGCTACTCCTTTCCCTGGATTGCTCCACTTTACCCTTGATCCTTACCTTATAATGCTGAGTGTTAAGCAAGGAGGTATCAAGTACCATTTTTTGAGTCTTTGGTATGAGTCGAACTGGGATTGAACCCAGGTCTCCCGGGCCATTGGTGAACATTCTACTCATTAGGTCAATGGCACGGTTTTATAAATATAAACAGTTCTATTTCAAACAGTTCAATTTAGCATAAGTGCACTGTTTAATTCTATTTGACACGTAGATAGGACTCTATCAGGTTCTATCACTCTATCAGGTTCTAGGAGGTGCCCGTGGTTTAATGGTTATCGTCACCGGATATGGACACGGCGATACGAGTTCAAATCCTGGACAAGACTGATTGCATTTCACATAGCACTAATACCCTGATTGCAGTTCACATAGCACTAATATCCTTGGGAAAGGTATGAATCCAATTATTCTCCCTCCAGCTATGGGTAAATAGTAGGGCAGACTAGGTTCTTCAGCCTTGGTGAGGCAACTAGTCTAGGAGAAGGAAAACTCTGAATTCAAACCTGTTAATCTCCGCTTGTGTCATATCCTGCCCAAGCGGAGGGGTTGGGTAAATAGGATCAGGTTCTATCACTCTGGGTCAGAATGGAAGTGATGGCAATAAAGGGGGTATTCCGCATTTCCCAAAGCTTCAGCAATACTGGAGCCTCGCCTTCAGATTATTTAGTGTCATTACCCGGACACTCGTTGGGGGAGTCTTACTCCTTTGCAGAGGTGCAGTCGGTGTATTCTCCAGCCCCAGCTGACTGTGCCAGAGGAACTAGGCGTAATGACAATGAAGGACTACTCTGAACACCCAAGGTTTTCAGAATTGGAGCCTCAGGATCGAATACAATTTAGTATTATACTCAAAGCACTTTTTGGAGGGTGAAGGCATCCTACGCCTCTACTGATGATCGCATTTAGCGTATTTAAAACCCTGTCAACGGGGCATTGACCGGTTTTAGTTTCAGCTTTGGGTTGATTGTCTAAGTTTTCTTTCTTTTTCTCTTAAAAATTATTATTCCTCCTAACCCCGTCAATTCGTCCTCATTAAAAGCCCGGTATTATTGTTCTATTGGTTTGTTTTATTGGTATATCAAACATTGTTGGTTATTTAAAGCCAAATTCTGTTAATACATATATCATCATCATCATCATCATGTCATGCCGCCAGCACGGATATCCCTGACCCTCTCTCGACACTTTTCCCTATCATTCATCGCCTCCGACAGGTCTTCAGGGTTACATCCTGTGTCCTCACATAGTTGCTGTATGTAAGTTCGTGCTGGTCGTCCTGCTTTTGCACATCCATATGTGGGGGTCCACAAGAGTACATCGCTTATGAGCTCGTCCTTGCTTCTCCAGCAGTGTCCCGCGTGTCTGGTTCGTCTAGCTTGTATAGTTTTCGTGATGGGGGGCAAGTGTCCGTATAGTTGGCTTCTCGTGGGGGTGTTGTCGCCAGGACTTGTTCAATACTGCTCTCAACAAACTTGTGAAATTTCCGTCTAGTTTCCTCTCCAGCCGCTTAGTTAGCGTCCATGTGGTGCATCCATATAGCAGTATCGATGTGACCGCTGCTTGGAAGAAACTACGTTTCATTTTATCGGTTAGGTCCGACTTCCGTCAACACGTTCCGTTGATGACATTTTTAAAACGAGCCTGAGCTCGTTAAATGGTTTGCTATCTAAAATCTGTTATTTACGTTACACTAAAATATTTGTTTTTATCAATTTCTTTCTTTCTTTCTTTCTTTCTTTCTTTCTTTCTTTCTTTCTTCCAAGCTTCTCCAGCACCTCTTTCTTTCTTTCTTTCTTATTATATTTAGTTTATTATTTTAATCCATTTTATTTATTATATTCATGTTACTATTCGTTTAGTTAATATTTTGAGATGAATGAATGAATTCAACAAGATTCTTTTCCTTGCTTCATCTTTCTTTCTTTCTATCTTTCTTTGAAGAGTCTCTATCGTGTCTTTCTTTCTTTCTTCACATTCTTTGCATACTCTTTTTAACGTCTCTACTTCTATCGTGATCCATCTCTCTATTTCCGCTCCCGTTCTTGATGCCTTTAATTAACGCAGTAATCTCATCTTACCCCTGCGCCCCGCCAAAAGAGAGAGAGAGAGAGAGAGAGAGAGAGGAAAACCACACAGGTTCAGTTGTTGCAACTTTGTATATTAAACATAAGCAAACAACTCACAAAATCCCCGAACAAACACAACCAACACAACATTTTCAAGCAATAACGAAAACAACAAATAAAGATCATTTTATGGTCACATGATCCCTTGTACACAAGCCTGGCAATCCGTTTATCGGCTTCTCTATTATAAAAGTGAGTGAAACCCCATTCGGGGAGGGTAGTTTTTTATTTTTTTATTTTCTTTATCAAAAATGTTTTAAATCGCCTTAATTTTTAACGCAATAAATAGAATTCCATGCTGCAGATGCCCGGCCATACAATTTGTCTAAATATGTCTTTAGATATCTTTTAGATAAATTTACTATCTCTCTCTCTCTCTCTCTCTCTCTCTCTCTCTCTCTCTCTCCCCACCTCTTCTCCGCTCACTTACTTTTACTGACGGACCAACCCGAAACCCCTTAACCTTCCATCACTTCCCCTTGACTGCTAACCAACCTAAACAACCAAGTTACTTACATATCTGCCTTACTATTTGACTTTCTTTTCCTTCACTTAAAAACAGCCAAAAAAAAAAAAAAAAGAAAAGAAGAAATTCTAAAACAAAAAAAGAAGGAAAAAAAAGGAAAGAAAAAACAGCTATTTTTTTCAGTAGCAGTTGACATTGCTTAACAAGAGGCGGTTTAAAAAAAATCTTCAACTTAGCGGGCTTTTAGCAACGGTTAAAAGTTAGGTTTAAATGTCCCAAGCAAGGAAAACTTGTTTGGGTTGAACATTTAACAAACTAATCTCGCAGATCAGTTTCTACTTTGTAGGGAATTCGATCCTCACTAAGTGCTCCCACACTTGTTAAATTTAAGTTATGGCTGGACACGTCTCGAGGAAAATTAGTAAACAAGCCAGACTAGCAAAATATTGACAGAGAGTTTGATTCCCACCAGGCGCTTGCCCAGTCGGCTGGGGCTGGACAAAACACCAACTGCTTCTCTGCAGAGGGGTAAGACTTCCTCATTGAGTGTTCTAGATATGACACAAAACAATCTGATGGTGAGGTTCCAGTAATGCTGGAGCTTTGGAGGATGCGGAGTACCCCTTCATTGCCATCGCTCCCAGGTCCACTCTAGCCCGGAGTGGTAGCTCCTCAAAGGGTCCTATCTATGAGTCAAATAGAACTAAACTGCATACTTATGCGAAACTGAATTACTTGAAATAGAACTGTTTTGAAATTTAAACTGCGTACTTATGCTAAATTGAATACTTATGTTAAACTGAATTCTTTGAAATAGAACTGTTTTGACATTTAATTGTATGTAAACAAAATATTTACTTATAATAAACTGAATTGATCGAATTAAGACTGTTTGACTAACTTGAATAGCTTGAAATAGAAATGTTTTTGTCAATTGAACCGTGTACTCATGCCAAACTGAAATGTTTGAAATAGAACTGATTTTTTTGTAAAAAAAATGGATATGGCATTAAACAACCAACAAATCTTGATATGCCATAAAACCCAAATAGCTAACCAAACAAACAACCCACTAGCCGCTCCATTTTTCTGTCCTTGTGTCAATCTAAGCTAAGTTAAGCTTAGTAAACGAATTGTGTCTCTAGCTTTTATGCATATCTCTCAGTAGGTTGTTAGTCATCTACAAAGGTTACTTTTGTTTGGCACAAAGCCAGACATACAGGTCACCTGCTGAAAATTGAACTTACGACCAATAATTTACTAGACGAGCTCGTTTACCATTATACTCCGTGTTCCACTCGTGGTGTTCTCTGCATTCAACCGTGTGTTAAATCTAAGTAATGCGTACACGTTTTCTGGGGAAGGTTTGTTGACAAGCTAACATGGCAGTTATTGAGTTTGAATCCCACCAGTTGCTCCATATTTCTGGCCTTGTGCCAGACAAAGCAAAGCTTCTGAAGCAAATAAATGTCTCAAGCTTTTACAAATATCTCTCAATGTTAGTACTTGGTTGATAGTCATTTACTAAGGTTACTTTTGTTTGGCACAAAGCCAAAATTTCTACTAACTCTGACAATCGAACCTGTAATCAATAAGATATTAGACTGGCCCGTTAACCATTACACCACATGATCCTCATTAGTTGTCTCATACTTGCAACCAAAATCAAAATCTAAGATATTTATTGACATCTTCGGTGGAATTTATTGATCAAGCAAAACAATCCGATTATTTTCAGTGTGTTTGATTCCTACAAGTTGCTCCATATTTCCAGCCTTATGCCAAAATATGTAAAGCATAGTTGGTTGGTTTTTTTTTGCCATATCTGTCACTGTGATTTGTAAATGAAATTATTCGTAAGTAACATTTTGAAACGAGCCTGAAATCATTTGTTTGCACACGGTTAAATGGTTTGAAGTCTAGTAAATGGTAGAACAGTTCTATAAGAGCCATAAATAGGATCCTAAAAGATGTGTCCACTCCGATTCAGAGTGGACCTGAGAGTAATGTAATGTCAATGAAGGGGTACACCACATTCCCCCAAGCTCCAGGACTTAGTCTTAACCATCAGATGCTATTTAGCGTTATACACCAGGGCACCCGTTCGGGAGGGGTCTTACACATCTACATACATGCAGTCGGCGTATTCTTTATCCTCTGTCGACTCAGTTGTAAACTAAACTTAATTAATGAATAAAAATGTATATGTACATCGCTCAACGTTGGCAGTCATTTAATAAGGTTAGCTTTATTTGGTACAAGGTTGGAGGTACGTGTAACTCAATAAGAATCGAACCTACATCCTCTAAGGATATTAATCTACCTCGTTTACCATTACACTATATGAAGCATCGAAAATGATTTGCAAAAGTTTCCTTAATTTGGTACAAAGTGTCTCAAAATAGATATGTAATGTAATGGCCGAGGGATTTCGTTTTATGCCTTTGGGTTTAGTTAGGCTGAGAACCTTTCGGTTCAGTGCATGGGTTACTAAGGTGCAACATTAATGCAGGTGTTCACGCGCGTGGGCGGAGCGGACGTGTCACTCAGAGATGTCACAATAACCCAGATGGAAAATGGGGCAAGAGAGTGCGGGTAACATCACGCACCAGAAGCGTGCGGAAGATTTTGGGATTTTGAAAAAGTCAGTTAGTTGAGTTCTGCCTCGGGAGAAGACGGTTGGCTTTCGCTTGCTCGCTGAAGCCAGGCCAGTGGCCTTGTGGCGGGTATCACACGTGTTGGTGGTGGTGGTGGGGCAGATGGAAAAGTCATCATAGAAAGATTGTGCATCTCTCTTCCTAATGTCGAAACCTTTAACTCAAAGGTAATAAAAGGTTTCGTATCTGAACTAAGAAGTTGTTACGTGTTTTTCGTGTTTCGGGACTCCTATGTTCTATTTATATATGTTATGAACATTCTATGTACGTTTCACACATATCCCTATCATGGGTATAGTACAGATGCAACCCATTATTATAATGATTTTTCACTGAGACTGTACTTTTTTAGCTAGAGACATGAAATTATTGTTTTTTTTTAAAATTTTTACTGTATCAGCTTCCAGGACATACGATCTTTTAATGAGTTTCTTATCTCAGTAATAAATCAATTTCATATTAATCGTATTTACCCCCACCCCGCTCGGACAGGATATGACTCAAGGTCAATTTTTTAGCGGAGTTTAACAAGTTTGAATTCAGAGTTTTCTTTCTCCTAGACTAGTTGCCTCACCAAGGCTGAAGAACATAGTCTGACCTACTATTTACCCATAGCTGGAGGGAGAATTATTGGATTCATACCTTTTCTAAGGGTATTAGTGCTATGTGAAATGCAATCAGTCTCGTTCAGGATTTGAACTCGTGTCGCCGTGTCCATTTCCTACGACGATAACCATTACACCACGGGCACTTCCAATTATCATTATATTAATGGGTTGCATCTATTTTGAGACAGTTTTGAAGGATTTTGTCGCCAAGTAAGTAGTGAGGCAAACTATTTTTCCTCTCTTGTTCAAGGCTTCGTAATCGAGGATTAATTGTTGTTATAGTATACTATTTTCAAATCTGAAACAAAAAAAGAACACAACATTATCAGTTGAGTTATTAGCAGTCACATGGGTTCCATGAATATTGAGACACCCTATACATGGTACCTGGTCATGTGAAATGGTCACCAATGGAAGGTTGATTTCAATGATCAAGCGAGAGCCTGCATTTTAACCGTGACTTGACTGCTACCGAGTTGACAGTTTGATTGATTTAAACGGTGTGTCAGTCAGTCTTTTATGCCTAGAGTTTCATTGTACATCCATATTTACATTTTTTATGCGATTGTTTCTAAAGTTATTTTTTGGTCCACAGTTTTATCGAATATAAATAATTTTCCATCATAATATTTGACCGAGAGAAGGGAACTTAACATGAAATAGCACTAAGGGAGAGAGTAGACTTGGATGTAATGGCAATGAAGAGTTATTCAACACTCATCAGGTCTCCAAAAATGAACCCTCACTAGCAGATGAATTTTGGTGTCCTACACAGAACACAGTGAATGGGTGGGGCAATTTGACGTTATAGATATGCATTTACTCAGCTTCGGCAAGCACAAAGACTTAAGTACTGGGTGCTCTGTAGGGATAAAATACACAACCGCAGTTAATGCCGAAGATTGATCGGGCAGAGCCGAAATTTGGGTAATCCATTTAGATCCAAAATGTCTGATCGTTTAACTGTCTACCGCGTTAATTATGATACTCTACGTCAATCCATATGTCTATCAATACGTCTTCCTTCTTTCTTTCCTTCTTTCTTTCCTTCTTTCTTTCTTTCTTTCTTTCTTTCCTTCTTTCTTTCTTTCCTTCTTTCTTTCTTTCTTTCTTTCTTTCCTTCTTTCTTTCTTTCTTTCCTTCTTTCCTTCTTTCTTTCCTTCCTTCTTTCTTTCCTTCTTTCTTTCTTTCTTTCTTTCCTTCTTTCTTTCTTTCTTTCCTTCTTTCTTTCTTTCTTTCTTTCTTTCTTTCTTTCTTTCTTTCCTTCTTTCCTTCTTTCTTTCCTTCCTTCTTTCTTTCCTTCTTTCTTTCTTTCTTTCTTTCCTTCTTTCTTTCTTTCTTTCTTTCTTTCTTTCCTTCTTTCTTTCTTTCTTTCTTTCCTTCTTTCTTTCTTTCTTTCTTTCTTTCTTTCTTTCTTTCCTTCTTTCTTTCTTTCTTTCTTTCTTTCTTTCTTTCTAGCCTCTCAAGCACACCTTTCTTTCTTCCTGGCCTCACTACTGCATCTTTCTTTCTTTCTTTCTTTCTTTCTTTCTTTCTTTCTTTCTTTCTAGCCTCTCAAGCACACCTTTCTTTCTTCCTGGCCTCACTACTGCATCTTTCTTTCTTTCTTTCTTTCTTTCTTTCTTTCTTTCTTTCTTTCTTTCTTTCTTTCTTTCTTTCTAGCCTCTCAAGCACACCTTTCTTTCTTCCTGGCCTCACTACTGCATCTTTCTTTCTTTCTTTCTTTCTTTCTTTCTTTCTTTCTTTCTTTCTTTCTTTCTTTCTAGCCTCTCAAGCACGTCTTTCTTTCTTCCTGGCCTCACTACTGCATCTTTCTTTCTTTCTTTCTTTCTTTCTTTCTTTCTTTCTTTCTTTCTAGCCTCTCAAGCACACCTTTCTTTCTTCCTGGCCTCACTACTGCATCTTTCTTTCTTTCTTTCTTTCTTTCTTTCTTTCTTTCTTTCTTTCTTTCTTTCTTTCTTTCTTTCTAGCCTCTCAAGCACGTCTTTCTTTCTTCCTGGCCTCACTACTGCATCTTTCTTTCTTTCTTTCTTTCTTTCTTTCTTTCTTTCTTTCTTTCTTTCTTTCTAGCCTCTCAAGCACACCTTTCTTTCTTCCTGGCCTCACTACTGCATCTTTCTTTCTTTCTTTCTTTCTTTCTTTCTTTCTTTCTTTCTTTCTTTCTTTCTAGCCTCTCAAGCACACCTTTCTTTCTTCCTGGCCTCACTACTGCATCTTTCTTTCTTTCTTTCTTTCTTTCTTTCTTTCTTTCTTTCTAGCCTCTCAAGCACGTCTTTCTTTCTTCCTGGCCTCACTACTGCATCTTTCTTTCTTTCTTTCTTTCTTTCTTTCTTTCTTTCTTTCTTTCTTTCTAGCCTCTCAAGCACACCTTTCTTTCTTCCTGGCCTCACTACTGCATCTTTCTTTCTTTCTTTCTGCACCTTGTTTTTGCATTTTCTTCAAGCGTCTCTACTTAAGCCATGACTTCTTTCTATTTCCGTTCCCAATCTTGATGCCTTTAATTTAACCTCCTATATATATCCCAAAGGATAAACAGACTTCTGTACGAGCTTCTTATAACAGAATTAGGTTGTTCTTTTGGGGATACCAACCCTTGCCGACCCTTATAGGTTACATAAAGCTAAATCTTCTGGCTATTTTTAAAATAATTTTGGTTGTTTGCTTTGTTGGTTGGTTGCGTTTTACGGCATATCAACTCTTGAATGATCCAAATAGGTGAATTTGTTAGGAATTAAAGTCGACGTTAAGAACGTTCAATGTCGACTAATTCATAATAACTTCCTCTACTTGGATTATGTTTTTCTGCTATCCCCATACTGTCGAATTTTGATCAATGTTTACTTTCATACTGTCCTTTCGGAAAAGCAAATACCAAATACATTCTTTCACGACATCTAACATGGATGGCTTCAAAACGATCTGTATATATGAAAACTTATTTGTCTTTGCATATTTCTTAATAAACGGGAGGTTTTGTCTCCTTTCTTAGGGAAATCCAACATTTTCAAATATATTTCCACGTGCCAGCCACATTCTTAACTCTTTTGAATTATGAGCGCAATGTGCACATTTGTATCTTTTCGTTTTCATACTTTTCATTTGCTCCTGTTTTATCGGCAAGGATCCATCGCTATGTGAACTATTCTGATATCCAAGTCCTGATGATCGTTACTGAAACCGAAACGTTCAACGTCGACTATAATTCATGATAAATTCACCTATTTGGTTTATGTTTTTTCTGCTATCTTCATACTGTCGGATTTTAATCCATATTTACTTTCATATCAACTCTTTAGGATTATCTAAATCCAAATACGATTTATACATATATATTAAATATATATGATTTGTAAATGAATAGTTTTCATGTAACAATTCTTAACTTACTAGGGTTCATTTGTTTGAACACAGTTAAATGAATTAATTATTGCAAACACATAGTTTTGTTTGCAAACAGTTAAATGTTTCTAGTATTACTATCTAACTTTTATACTTCTATTTGCTATAATTTAGTGGTTTCCAGTATAGTAAACGGTTAAACAGTTCTATTTGGTTTGGTTCGATTTTATGGCATATCAATCATTGTACGATATTTAATGGCAAATCGTTTTTATATAATTTCTAAACAATCGTTTTTATATAATTTCTAAAGACTAATTTCTAATTTTGTAAATAACATTTTTAAACAAGCTTGAGCTCATTTTCTTGCACACAGCTCAATGATTTCGCTTAATTTTAAACAATTCAATTTAGCATAAGTAGACAGTATTTTATTTATATACTGTTAAAAGTAAAACAGTTCTATTTTAAACAATTCAGTTTATCATAAGTACACAGTTTTTAGTTTACACTCGATTGAATGTAAAAATAGTTCTACTTCAAACAGTTCAGTTTAGCGTAAGGACACGATTTAGCTCTATTTGACCCATAGATAAGACTCTATTAGACGCTACGATTCCAGTATTGAGTGGACCAAGGAACGGTGGCAATAAAGTGGTATTCCACATTACCTAAAGCTACTGGATAACTGGAGCCTCAAATTATTTTGTGTTATATCCAGGATACTTGTTGGAGATGGGGTTTTACTCCTTTGCAGAGTTGATGTAGGTGTATTCTACAGCCACATCTGACTGGGCACCAGATCTATTTGACCAACAGTTGGGACCCTAATTGGTACTACCACGAAGAAATGATATTCAAAATGGACCTGGGAGTAATAGTAATGAATATATACTCATTTCAAAAGTTGCAGGACTGGAGCCTCACCATCGGATTGTTTTGTGTCGTATCCATGTCACGCGTTGGGGTTGGGTAATAGCCTTCTGCTGTGTATTTTACAACTCCAGCCAACCGAGCTGCTTGAAATGATGTTACCTACAAACTATTCGTTTGCAAATTATATATATATATATATATATATATATATATATATATATATATATATATGCAAAAGGATTTGGCATTGAATGACCTTCAAAGGTTGACATACCATAAAACACAATCAACCGACCAACCAACATACAAAAAGATATATATATATATATATATTGAGAGAAAGAGAGAGAGAGAGAGAGAGAGAGAGAGAGAGAGAGAGAGAGAGAGAGAGAGAGAGAAAGAGATTTAGACCAGGACAAGAATGATTGCGTCTCATTTACTACTATTCTTACAACTACTCTTGGGAAAGGCATGAATCTCTCCTTAACAAATCTATGGATAGATTTATAGAATAGATTGTGTTCTCTAACCTTGGTTAAACAACCAAGCTAGAAGTTACCCGGTAGACGAGGGCCGTAAAATACACCGATGGCTTCAGCCAACGAGTATCCTGTATATGACGCTAAACAATCTGATAGTGAAGTTCCAGTAATGCTGGAGCATTGGATAATGCGGAGTACTCCTTCATTGCCATCGCTCCAAGGTCCACTCTGGCCGGAGTGGTAGCACAAGATAGGGTCCTATCAATGGGTCGAATAGAACTAAACTTATGCTAAAGTGAATTATTAGAGATGGAACACGTTTGGCATTTAAACTGCGCACTTAGATGAAACTGAATTGTTTGAAATGGAACTGTTCTTTGACATTGAAACTATGTACTTATGTTAAACTGGATTGTTTGAAATAGAACTGTTTTGACATTTAACTGTACATAATCAAAAAATATACTAATGATTAATTGAATTGTTTAAAATAGAACTGTTTATATGTATAAAAATAGATTTGGCATTAATGACCTACGATGGTTGACGTGTGATAAAACCAAACCGTGCTAAACTAAAATCTTCTAAACCAAGCTAAGCATGGGATGAGAAAACCCTGAATGAATAAGTTGAAGTGGGTTTATCATGAGAATGTGTGGCAGCAATGCATCATTCTATTATCATCTCATCCAAAAAGTATGGCTGGTTCGACACAGACGTTCATCACTATATACGAATCACCTCTGTAAGTAGTCCAACGGTTCTTATCTTTAACTGAACTGTCAGACTCTCAGATGACAGGCAGAGAATGTGTCATATATATATATATATATATATATATATATATATATTAAGAATACATCTAAGTACGACGAACAAGATATATGGGACAGTACTTGGAAAGCAAGAACGAACTAAGGTGAAACTTATACATGGACTTACCAGTGTTAGCCGAGCAGCAAGAACTTATTTATACCAGCTCTGTGCAAACACAGAATGTAATTTGGAAAACCTGCCGGGAGCGATGGCATGAGATCGAGAGAGATTCAGGTAAATTTGTCATATCAGCATGACTAGACGATGATTATATATATATATATATATATGTGTGTGTGTATGTGTGTGTGTGAAATAAGTATCAATTTAAAATTTTCAATATTTTTGTTTTAAGTAACGTTAAGGTTAGGATTAACGTTAAGAGTTAGGCTAGGTTAGCATGAATGGTTTATTGATTTCTTGATTGAGTTTAAAGGCATGTCAACTCGTCTAAGTTTATTTCGTGCCCATGGTTTAAGCAATTGAGTTAATTGTGCGTTTATATTTCTATTTATGGTGAAGTTGTTTATAAAGATTTTTTTTTGCAAAGAGTTACATGATATCGATTATTCCTGATAAAAGTAATTCATGCCCAATTATAGTCTGAGGTGATTATTTTCTTTTTGATAATAGCCATTTCTTTGCCCAGATTTACATGGTTTCGAGGAACATATAAACTAAGAAAATCTAAGGAACATGAAGGTGACAGTGATACCAATTGTAATTGCTGTACTTTGGTGCGCTTGGAACAATCTCCAAAGGCTTGGTAAAGGGAATGGAAGACTTAGAAATCAGCGGACGAGAAGAGAGGATCCAAACTACGGCACTATTAAGATCGACCAGAATACTGAGAAGTGTCCAGGGGAATTGAGGAGACTTGCTTTCACTCCGAATCCAGTGAAATACCATCAGATAATGCTTGTGTAAAATCTCACAGGGAAAAATAATAATAATAATAATAATAATAATAATAATAATAATAATAATAATAATAATAATAATGTAGAGACAGAGACGAAACGATCAATCACATTATATGTGACAGCAGAAAACTAGCACAGAAACAGTGCAAAGCAAGACACGGCTGTGTAGGGAAAATGATCCACAAGGAATTGTGCAAGAAACTTGCTGGCACTCAGACTTCAGTGAAAAGCCTCAAGTTAAAACCGGTTGTTGAAACACTCATCTCCACTGAAACTACTAGTACTACTACTAATAATAATAATCAACAAAAAGAAGAGAACTTGCAAAATTGTCGACTTTTCTGTCCCGGCTGACCACAGAATAAAACTGAAAGAATGTGGAAAGAAGTTAAGTACCTCGACCTTACAAGGGAATTGAAAAAAAACATGGAACATGAAGGTCACAATTATACCAATTGTAATTAGTGCGTTTGGAACAGTAACTAAAGGATTACTAAAGGGACTGGAGGACTTCGAAGTTGGCGAACGAGTGGAGACCATCCAAACGACAGCATTATTGAGAACGGCCAGAATAGTGAGAAGAGTCCTGGAGACTTGAGGAGACTTGCTGTCACTCAGACTCCAGTGAAAAACCACCAGATTACCCTGACGTGAAAAACTTTAATAATAACAATAATTTCCCATATAGTAGACTTTGCCATCCCAGCGGACCACAAAGTGAAAATATAAGAAAACGATAGGATAGACAAATACTTAGACCTTGCCAGAGAACTTAGAAAGCTTTGGGAAATGAGGGTAACGGTTATACCATTCGTAATTGACGCATTTGGAGTTGTCCCCAAAATCTTAAAAGAGGGGTTAGAAGTTGAAATCGGAGAACCAATCGAGACCATCCAAACTACAATATTTTTGAGACCGACCTGAATACACTTGACATACATGGAGACCCTTAGGAAATTTATTGTCACTAAAACTCCGGTAAAAATCCATCAGCTAACGCTGATGTAAAAAACTCACGAGGAGTAAAATAATAATAATAATTAATAATAATAATAATAATAAGAGGGAAGGAAAACAACTCTATGGGCGGTTTAAACGACTAATAAACAATATCTCACACGACAAAACCTGGACATCGCTAAGAAAAGGAAACTTTAAGAAAGAAACAGAATCTCTCCTATTAGCTGCACAAGGCAACGCCGTAAGAACCAATCATATCAAAGCGAGAATAGATAAGACTCAACAAAATAGCAATTGCAGGCTATGTGGTGACAGAGATGAAACCATCAATCATATAATAAGCGAATGCAGCAAATTATCACAGAGGGAGTATAAGGCGAGACACGACTAGGTCGGCAAGATGATTCAATGGGAAATGTGCAAGGAATTTAAATTTGACCATACTAACAAATGGTATATGCACAACCCAGCATCTGTCCTAGAAAATGCTACGCATAAACTCCTATGGGACTTTAACATACAAAAGGATCACCTAATCCCGGCCAGGAGACCAGACTTAATAATAATCAACAACAAAAAAAAAGAGAACTTGCAAAATAGTCGACTTTGCTGTCCCGGTTGACCACAGAATAAAACTGAAAGAATGTGAAAAGAAGGATAAGTACCTCGACCTTCCTAGGGAACTGAAAGAACTGTGGAACATGCAGGTGACAATTATACCAATTGTAATTGGTGCGTTTGGAACAGTAACTAAAGGATTACTAAAGGGACTGGAGGACTTCGAAGTTGGCGAACGAGTGGAGACCATCCAAACGACAGCATTATTGAGAACGGCCAGAATAGTGAGAAGAGTCCTGGAGACTTGAGGAGACTTGTTGTCACTCAGACTCCAGTGAAAAACCATCGGCTAACGCTGAGGTGAAAAACTCTATAATAATAATAATAATAATCGCTTCAAGGGAGATGACTATTTCATTAGAGACTTTCTTCTATACATGGACATGCCAGTGTTGATCGACCTGCAAAATCTTATTTACATCAGCTCTGTGCGGACACAGGGTGTAGTTTGGAAGACCTTCTGGGAGCGATGGATGGTAGGGACTGATGGAGAGAGAGTGAGAGAGAGACAGGCAGAGACAGAGACTCAGGGAAATCCATGCAGTCAGCGAGATTTGAAGATGATGATGAATTTAGACCTCCATGTCAGTGAGGCTTTGAATACGCTAACTGTATCCACTGATGAGGGGGCAAGCCCCCGTCAAAGAGAAGTATCGCATGTATAACACAAAACTGATTCTGATAGCAAAACTCCAGTTCTGGAAAGCGTGGGCTACCTCTTTTTAGCCATTACTCCTATTTCCACTTTAACCCGGAGAGCTAGAACCTGTTAGCTCCTATCTATCAGTTAGATAGACTTGTTTAAATATTATTCATATTCAATAGGGCTTTGTACAAAAAAACACACAACAATTTTCAAGAAACAGCAACACAAAAAAGCAAATAAAACCGTCCAATGAACGCGATTCCCTAACCTCTTAACAGAAAATAACGCTTGATGGGTTAATATGTCGTTAAAATCACCCAATCAATGGTTATATGGTCTGAAGTATTTCTATTTAAAATTAATGATTTTCGAACAATTCTATGTAACACAGGGTGGGGAGGCTCTTTGGGGCTAGTCGGTAGAGCACACAACTGTGACATCGTAGTAAGCGAAGTCGAAACACTAATTCCGCTATTACTTTCACTTTCAGACAAATTCCTTTGGGAAATGTTTAAGCTCTTTTAAAATGACATTAAAAAGAGAAACCAAACCAAGTGATTCAATGAAAGTAAATGGCACACTGTTGTATAATTTCAAGTAACTGATAATAATCCTTCGTAAACAATTATAACTCCATTATTCTTAATAAAAATAATTTGCGTTTACATGACATCAAGTATCCCTATCAAATACCGGGGGAGGTCCCTGTGGTGTTAGTTTTTTTTGTTTTTGTTTTTTGTTTTTGTTTTTGTTTTTTATTTTACCCCTTTTCAGGTCATTTAACACCGAATTAAGTAATTTTGATAAAAGTTTCAATCAATTCAGTTTAGTAGAAGAATAATTTTATTTTCACACAGTTAAATGTAAAAACAGTTCTATTTCAAATAACTCAGTTAAGCATAAGAACACGGTTTTTATTTTACTCACAGTTAAATGAAAAAAGAGTTAACTTGAAACAATTCAGTTTAGCGTTATTACATTTTAGTTCTATTTGACTCATAAATAGGACCCTATCAGGCGCTACCACTCCGGGCCAAAGTGGACCTGGGAGCGATGGCAATGAAGAAGTATACCATATTCCCCAAAGCTCCAGCATTACTGGATCCTCACCATCAGGTTGTTTTGTGTCATATCCAGGACACTCGTTTGGAGGAGTCGTACTCCTCTGCATAAGTGCAGTTGGTGTATTCTACAGCCCCAGCCGACTGGGCCACCCTGTGGCGTATTGGCTAACCTACTGAACTGCAACATCATAGTTAGTGAGTTCGAACTCCAGTTGCGTTATAAAGTTTACTTTCGGACAAATACAGGAAGGGGAGGTTTGAACCCCTTTATTCTCCCCAGTTTTGGGTAAAATAGTATTACCACTCTCCTTCTACAAGGATGGTGTTAGTCTTGAATAACCCCCGAAGATTCATATGCTTTTAAACAAAGAAACAAAACAAAACCAATCATATTTGACATTAAAGATGAGACCCTAACAGGTACTACTACTCCGGGTCAGAGTAGCCTTGGAATTAACGTCAATGTTGGAACACTCTACACTCCCCTGAGCTCCATAACTGATGCCTCAGTATCTTATGTATTGTAGTGTCATACCCAGAATACCTCTTTTTTTGTGTGTGTTGGGTGTCTTACCGCTCTACTGGGGGGTGGGGACAGTCAGGGTATTCACCAGGTTTATATAATGTAAGTTTAGGGTTTTGTGGTTTTATTTTGGGATAGTGTCATCGTTTTAAAGCTCTTAGAACCAAATTGGGTGTAGGAATAACCCCTGGCGAAATGAAATATTTGGGGTTAATAAATAGCACGAAAACATCCTTGGCTCTGTTTGTAAATATAGTAAAATTTAATCGTAATCATCTGAGAATTTGATCCCGGATTATTTGGACACAATTTAAGCGAATTTTACTCCGCACGACTTGTTTTCGTCTCTTGTGTGCGTGTTGAGAACATCCTGTCTGTGATTGGCTACTTACCATTGGCAGTGACGTCACATATAGTTTGACCGCAACGGCTGAGGCTAACATTTCTTCGACGTTCGTAGATAGAGGATCCTTTCAATATTCGTAAACTAACACCTGAACCCTCACACACTGGGGATGAGATGAGAGTGGAAAGAAAGAAAGAAAAAAAAAGAAAAAGAAGATAATTGAGAATTAGAAAAGTTAAAAAAATACATGCAATGAAAAGAGAAGGGACATGTCAGAAGAAAGAAAGAAAAAAAGAGAGAGAGAGAGAGAGAGAGAGAGAGAGGGTATGATTGAGAGAGAAAAAAAAAAGGAAAAAAACAAAATGACTGGAAATGAAAGAAAATAGAAAAAAAAAGTTATCTGAAATCAAAAATAAAAAGATGAAGAGAGATTTCAAGATGGATGAAGAGTGAAAAGAAAGACGAAAAAAAAAAAAAAAGAAGAATCAATGAAAGAAAGAGTGAAAGAAAAAGAAAGAGAGAAATAAATATATAGGAAACAGAGAGAAAGAAAGAATGGAAGAGAGAAAAAATAAAGAATGAATGAACGCAATAAAAAAAAGAGAAAGAAAGAAAGAAAGAATGAGAAACAATGAAGAAACAAGGAATGAAAGAAAAATGAATGAAAGAAAAAGAAAAACGAATGAAAGAAAGAAAACAAAAATAAACGAATGAACAAATTAGAAAGAGAATCAAAAGAACGATAGAAAAAAAATTAATGACAGGAAGAAAAAAAGAATGAAAAAAGATAGAAAGAAAGATAGAAAGAAAAAGAAAAAAGGATGAAAGAAAAGAAGGGAAAAAACAAAAAAAAAAGAATAGAAAATACTGGGTTATTCAAACTTATTAGTACAGCTTTCCTCCATGATCCGAAACTTCCAATGAAATCTTTCGTAAGGCGAATAGGGTTAAATCAAATATCAAGTTCTATTTACCGTATGTATTCGTATATAAGTCGATATCAATTATTTGTTAAAGATTGATTAATGGTCTCAAAATTATGTGTGAGTGCAATAAAATTTTGAAGCTAAGTTCTTTTTATTTTCAAAATCTGAAACCTCAATGAATTATTACTCCTGAAGAAGTCTTTGCTAGGTTTTTAGTTATTTCCACACACAGAGACTCACACACGTACATATACGTGGTGCCTTCAATAAGTTTCCAGACATTTTTTGTAAAGGCATTTAAAATTGGCGTAGATTCTTGAAAATTCAGTATGTTATTGCTATACAACTTATGAGATGACTGACCAATCTTTATGATTTCAGGTTCAAATGAACAGCTACAGCAGCAATTGGAATGCACCCTACTAAAGCCTGATTGTCACAGCTGGTGAATTTCACAAATGCAATCTGTACGTGAGGGCAATTTAGAATAACGATATGCAATAAGATTCTGGTTTCAACTTGGAAAAAAATGCCACAGAAACGTATGCTTTTCGACCATCTTACATGAATCAAGCATCAGTTTTTGAGTGGCATAAGAGATTCAAGGATGGCAGGGAGTCTGTGAGGGATGATGAGAGGTGTGGCAGGAGTAAGGAAGTCAATACACCAGAGTTGATTGGCCAAAGGGTTAGGGTTAGGTTTAGGGTTACTATGCTGAGGTTTTAAGGTAGTTCAGGAAGAGATTCCGTCGGAAGAGGCCAGCACTCTTCAAATCGGGTCAGTGGCATTTCTACCAGGACAAAGCACCAGTCCACAACTCCATCCTTGTCACAGACTATTTAACTAAGATGGGCACCAAGACAGTTCCTCACCCTCCCTATAGTCGAGACCTCGCTCCCTGTGACTTTTGGTCATTCCCTAAGCTCAGAGGCTGTCGTTATGAGACAATTGAGGAGATGAAAGAGGCTGTGACGAAGGTCATTGGCACGCTCACACAAGAGGACACCCATGGAGCCTTCCAGAAGTTTATGGAACGGTACAACAAGTGCATTGCAGCCGGAGGAGATTAGCTCGAAGGGGACTAGAGTTTCATGTGTGTACTATCAATAAAAGTGCCCATACGAAAAAAGTCTGGAAACTTATTTATGATCCTCGTATATACATATGTATATAATGTCATTAATGGAAATAATTCCGACGGTTTGAAGAAAATAGGAAAAACAAAGTAATCAAAAAGTAATATATATATATTATGACGAAAGGTCAACGTTCAAACGTTGCGGTTTTAATAAACTTTCATCAGGACTTTAAGATGGTGAAAAATGTTGCTTGAACAGCGATGAAAGTATTATTAAAATAACCATTTTAAATTAAACATCCATCGCTGTTCAAGTAACATTTTTCACCATCTTAAAGTCCTGATAAAGGTTTATAAAAACCGCAACCTTCGAACGTTGACCTTCCGTCATGGTATATTCATATCTTTTGGATTACTTTGTTTTCCTATTTTCTTCACACACACACACACACACACACACACACACACACACACACACACACACACACACACACACACACACACACACACACATATATATATATATATAAATCAGTAAGGCACAGAGTTTTGTTTATTAAATACTTAGTCTATGAAAGTTGTTTCTTTTTTAATTGATTTACCACGACCAGTAAATCAGGTTAACACTTGAATGTGACATATGTAAACACTAGACAGCTGTT
The DNA here is from genome assembly GCA_963585895.1 of Sepioteuthis lessoniana. NCBI lineage: Eukaryota > Metazoa > Mollusca > Cephalopoda > Myopsida > Loliginidae > Sepioteuthis > Sepioteuthis lessoniana. The sequence goes on along the minus strand of OY757915.1, from coordinate 42,749,539 downwards.
TCGACCTTATTAGGTCTCATCAGCATTCTATACTGTGATCTCCCCCACTGGAAAGCGACCACAGAAGGTAGAGCCGACACTCTACCACTGAGCCAACCATCCACATCACACAAAATGACGATAAGTCAACTAATCATGGTAATTGCGCGGCCAATTATCCTGAATGTGTCTTGCAAGTTACATCCCTACTCTTTAGAGTGAACACAGTCACCTCCAGGGTCACGTCTTCCCAGAAGGATTGGTAATACACCTCTGCGTAATTATTACAACCTCCAGGGAAAAGATATAGATGTATATTTTCTTTTTTAAGTAGAGGAATTATATTGTGAATTGAATTATAATGGCCAGAAAATCCGGCACCCACTTGCGCGCGTCAGACGGAAACACTGAACTGCTGATTCGACCTTATTAGGTCTCATCAGCGGTGTATTTCGGCTCTGCATTCTCTGGTCACTGGTCCGATCTCCAGTGGGGGAGATCACGGTATACGCTGCTGATGAAATCTAATAAGGTCGAAACAGCTGTCCAGTGTTTTTGCCGGATTTTCTGGTCATGGTAATTCAATTCACAATATAATTCCTCTACTGTTTCTTTTTCTATACAATTATTCAACTGTATGATTGACGTTTGATATAAATATTCATATACTTATTAAATATTCAGTCCAATTATGCAAATGGACGTTTTTGCTTTTCCCATGATTTCGACTATTTGATTGTTTTTTGTTTACGTAATTCCATTTAACGTGGAATTATCACGTATCTGGTCTCTAACCAAAGGGGAAAAAAGTGATAATATTTTGTCTGATGAAAAAAAGAATTCAAAAGTCTGAGTAACGGAAAAGGTTAAAAAAATATCCATTGAAAAAGCGAGTATTTAAATCAAGCGTTAAACATCAAATTTATATCACAATAATGGTATTCAACATAAAGAAGCTGCCATAGACTATCAAATGAAAAAAAAAAGGATTATAACGATTGTTTATTACAATTAAAATTATTATTTATCGCTTCATTTTTTTAAATATTGAGCGCTCTCTTTCAATAAAGAAAAAGAACAGAAAAAAAAAGTGTATATAAATAATTTTTTTGTTTTCGTTTAACTGTTTCATTTGAAAATATTTTTCTGAGAAAGCATTAAGGTTGCACTAATTGGGTTTCTTTGTTTAAAGGCATATCAACCAACGTTGGTTAATTAATACCAAAATCCTGGTGTAGAAGAACAGTAATGATATTATTTAATCCATGGCTAAGGGAATAGGGAGCCTCGTAGCCCTCTCTCGAGAGAGAGTAACAATTCAAAAGTGAATGTAATAGCGTGACCGGAGTTCGAACTCACTTACTACCAAGTCACAGTCCAGCATTTTAGACATTATACGACGGGGACGTCTATAAGGATGGCTGAACAAAAAACTGACCGTCGGCATAAAATAAAGTTGGCAACCTTAGTCGAGAGTGACCCGCAGGTTCCCTTTTCAATAGCTACTAAATCGAGTGGTAGGGGAGGGCGCTACTTCAGTCCCTGGATTGCTTCACTTATCATTGATCCTTACCTTATAATGCTGAGTATTAAGCAAGGTGTCATCAAGTACCATTTTTTAGGTCTTTGGTATGACTCGACCTGGGATTGAACCCCGGTCTCCCGGACCATCTGCGAACACTCAACTCATTAAGCTAACAAGTACATCCGCTGAATATTTTGTAATACATAAATATATAGAACAATATATATATATATATATATATATATATATATATATATATATATATATATATATATATATATATATATATATATATATATATATATATATATATATATATATATCATTATACATACATTTGTAAATGTATCTTTATAATTACAAGTGTCTCTATGTTTTTATAAATACGTGTCTATACATATATATATATATATATATATTGAGTACTTTAGCGAAGGAATTAACGGTTGCCACTTACGTAATGCCAAGCGCTTCTCAGGAATTGAGCACTTTGGTAACCGATAGCGTAAAATGTAAACAAACAAAAATTGATACATATGTGCTATACTGACGTTAATTCGGGTACCCGCTGATGGGTATGTCATCGGGCTGACGTAAAGTTAGGTGGGTTTCGATACTCGCTTGAAGCATCTCGCGTATCTACCAACACTGAAGAGCTGTAATAAAATGAAACAGTCTGAATGTGGATGATTATATATATATATATATATATACGTATATGCAATCTAACTGGATCATTAGCAAAATGATTAGAGCGTTCACCTAAGGTTAGGGCGTCAGCCACAAGTCGAGTCATACCAAATGGTTCTTGATGACTCCTTCCTAAACACAACATTTTAAAGAAAGGATCAAGGGTAAGTAGAACAATCTAGGGAAAGCAGTAGTGCCCTACGAGTCAATGCAGCGGCTATTGAAAAGGGTACGTTTGGGTCGCCATTGACCACGATGAATGATATGGATGGGTGACTGGAGAGAGAGACAGACAGACAAAGAGAGGGAACGGAGTTGTCTGTGCGATTTAATGATGATGATGATAATGTAATTTCTGTTTTATGATATTGCACACTACGTGAAATTTTTAAGTTACTCTTCTCGTTTGTTTTTCTCTTTATATATTATATTTCATTATACAAAAAAATAAAGTTGACTGTAGTCAAGGGCGACCCGAAAGCTCCCTTTTCAATAGCTACTACTCTAAGTTGTGGAGGAATGTGCAACTCCTTTTCCTGGATTTTTCCACTTTACCCTTGATACGTACCTTATGCTTTGTGTTAAGCAAGGCTGTATCAGGTATTATTTTTGAGTCTTTGGTATAACACGACCTGGGACTGAAACACGGTCTCCCGGGTCATTATTTGCCCTGTCAGCTGGGGCTGTAGAATACACTGACTGCTTCTCTGCAAATGGGTAAGACCCCCACCCCAGACGGGTATCCTAGATATGAAACTAAACGATCTGATGGTGAGGTTCTAGTAATGCTGTAGCTTAGAGGAATGCAGAGTACCCCTTCATTGTCATCGATCCCAGGTCCACTCTGGCCTGAAGTGGTAACACCTGATAGGGTCCTATCTATAGGTCAAATAGAACTAAACTGTGTACTAATGCTCAACTGAATTACTTGAAATAAAACTTTTTTTACATTGAAACTATACTTACGCTCTACTGAATGGTTTGAAATAGATATCCTTTGACATTTAACTCTCTGTGGACAAAAAACTATACTGATACGAAACTGAATTGTTTGAATTAGAACTGTTTGACAAAACTGAATGCTTTTTTTTTACATTTAAACTGTGTTCTCACGCTAAACTGAATTGTTTGAAATTGAACTGATTATTTGAATAAAAATTGAATTGGCGTTATATAACCTACAAAGGTTGATATGCCATAAACTCACGAAACAAAATCAACCAACCAACCAACCAACCGGACCATTTATTTTACGTTTACATTTTTTTATGATAATATTTCTATAAATTTCTATAAATTCAATTTACATTTGTTTTTTTTTTTTACAGTTAGGGTTAATGTACTCGGAAAACGAATCAATATGACTATTCTCCTTTCATCTATGAGTAAATAGTTGGATAGACTGTTTTCTTTAACCTTGATGTAGCAACTGATCTAGGATAAGCAAAACTCTGAATTCAAACCTACTAAACTCCCCTAAGAAATGTCATTTTGTGTTGCATCCCACTCGTGCAGATGGGTTGGACAAATACATACATTTGTTTTTATATTCTCTCCGCAAAAACGTCATTACTTTCCAAACAACCTAATATTTCAATAAATTTAACTTTCATGTGTGTATATACTCTATGGGAGGGAGGATATAAATAATGGAAATTAATCCAACTATCATCATCATCATCATCATCATCATATCGTGCTGGCAGCACGGATATCCCTGACCCTCTCTCGCCACTCCTCCCTATCGTTCATCGCCCTAGGCAGGTCTTCAGGACAACAACACATAGCTGCTGAATGTACGTTCGTGCTGGTCGTCCTGCTTTTGCACGGCCATGTGTGGGGATCCATAAGAGTACATCTCTTATGAGTTCATCTCTGCTTCTCCAGCAATGTCCTGCATGTCTGGTTCGCCTAACTTGAATAGTTTTCGTGATAGGGGGCAGGTGGCCGTACAGTTGGTGTCTTGTGGGGTGTTGCTGCCAGGACTTGTTCAGGATTGCACGCAGCATTCTTGTGTAATTGCCATCTAGTTTCTTCTCCAGCCGTTTTGTTAGCGTCCATGTGGTGCATCCATATAGCAGTATCGATGTGACCGCTGCCTGGAAGAAACTGCGTTTCATTTTATCTGTTAGGTCTGATTTCCATATAGTCGATAGCCTATTGATAGCTGTCCATGCTTTCGTTAACCTCGTTTCGATGTCCTTTTCGGTTGATTCGACGCTGCTTCCTAAGTACGTGAATTTGTCTACTAGTTTAAGAGGGGTTCCGTCTAGAGTGGAGATGTCCCCCGTTTGGTTATAGCACATATATTCCGTTTTGTGTGCATTAACATGGAGGCCTATGCTTGCTGCTGCTCGTTCCAAACTATGCAGAAGTGTTTCGGCTTGGTCAGGTGTATTTGCCAGTATCGCTATGTCATCGGCGTAGTCGGCGTCGGTAATTGTTGTTGCGGGGTATCTTCTGCTTCTTTTCTTCGTCAGTTCGAAGCCATTCTCTTTGATTTTGTCAATCGATGTTCTAAGTACGTAGTCTAGACAAATGATAAAGAGATACGGAGCCAGCGTGTCCCCTTGTAGTACTCCTGCTACAATGTCGAAGTATTCTGTGTCTCCATCTGGTGATCGTACTTTTACTTTAGTGTTTCTATAGAGAATCGTTATTGCCGCTACGGTTTCTTTAGGTATGCCGTACGCTAGTAGGATTTGTTCCATCTTTCCTCTGTGAATGGAGTCGAAAGCCTTGGTAAAGTCGACAAATATTAATGTCGCTTGTAGGTTCTTTGCCCGTACACCTTCAAGGATTCTGCGGATGGTTAATATTTGTGAGGTCGTGGATCTATTTCTTCGGAAGCCATTTTGTTTTTTTCTATGTATGTTGTCGATTTTGGGTTCTATTCGGTTTCGCAGTAGGGCATTGTAGATTTTGGCAGCTATGGATGTAAGTGTTATGCCTCGGTAGTTTTTGGCTAATCCGAGGTCCCCCTTTTTAGGGAAGGGGAGTATGCATCCCTTCGTCCATCTATCTATCGGATTTTGATTGTATACTGCGTTGCAGTGTCGGAGCAGTATGTCGTCGAATTGTCTGGTCTTCCATACTTCCGGGGGAATTTCGTCCAGCCCTGCAGCTTTCCTATTTTTAATTTTTCTGAGAACCGAGTCGAGTTCTTCTTGTGTGAACGGTCCAAGTTTAATGTCTAATTGTTTGCTAGTTATTCTGGTGATTGGTTCATGCGTTATTTTTGGTGGGTTTCCAAGTAAGTTTTCGAAGTGCTGTTTCCACAGTTTTATTCTTTCTTGTTGGTTTGCTGCTTTAAGTTTTGCTTTGGCTGTGTTCTTTCTTCTGCTCACTTCGTTTATTGTTTGCCAGGCAATTCTAGATTGTCTATCTTCCACCGAGTCTCTAATCTTATCTATCTGATTTTGAATGTATTCTGTCTGTTCCTTTATATATATGCCTGTTAATTGATATTGTGCCGTTTTTAGTTTTAAGGCATTTGTGTTTGTTGGGTTTCTTTGATAGTTTTTGGAGGCTGTTTTCACTAGTGCACGTTTTTCTCTCACCGCTAAAGTTTCCCATGGGACTCTATATTTAGTTTTAATTTTTGTTGGAATGTATTTTGCTGCTGCCTCGAGGTGTGCATTGACGAAATTTTCGTATTCGTCGTTTGGTGTACTTTTTTCCGTCTTTTCTTGTAGTGTTTCGAATCTAAAGAGAAAAAATTGAAGAACAAAGTAATCCAAAAAGAAGCATTTAATGTAAAAGATAGTCAACGCTGTTACGTTTCGGTTCTAATGAACCATCATCAAGACTAGGTTAATTAGAACCGAAACGATACAGTATTGACTTTCTATAACATTAAATTCTGTCTTTTGGATTCCTTTGTCCTTCAATTTTTTCTCCTATACGAAAACGTCATTATTTCCCAATACCCTAATATTGTACCATAGCCAGATACGGCTATGTGCGAAATGTACATCGAATGTTCATGACCACATATAGAAAACTTAGAACATAGGAATCTCGAAATACGAAAAACACGTGACGACTTACGAACCTTTTATTACCTCTGAGTTTAAAGGTTCTTCGACATAACGAGAGAGACACAATCTTTTCATGCTGGCTTTTTCACCGGGCCCCCATTTCGTGCGGCGCCCGTAGCGCGCAAATTCGTCTGGTCTCGGTGAGCCAGCGAAAGTCAACCGTCTCGTTCTTTGTCTAGCTTCAACTCTACAACTTTCTTCGAAATCCCCAAAATCCTCCGCGCGCTTCCGGTGCGTGACGTTACCCGCACTTTGTAACCCTGTTTACCATCTCAGCTTATTGTGACATCTCTGAGTGACACGTCCGCCCCACGCGCGCGTGTTAACACCTGCATCAATGTTGCACCTAAGTAACCCATGTGCTGAGCTGAAAGGTTCTCAGCCTAACTAAACCCAAAGGCATGAACTGGAATCCCTCGGCCATTATACGACAATATTTCAATAAATTTAACTCACATTTGTCTATATATCCTCTCTGCTAAAACGACATTACTTTCCAAGCTCCCAAAATATTTCAATAAATTTAACTTACATTTCTTTTTACATTCTCACATCTAAAATTTCATTACTTTCCAAACACTCAAATACTTGAATAAATTCTATTTACATTTCGGTTTTTTTTATCCTCCAAGCTAAAACGACATTACTTTCCAAACACTCAAATACTTGAATAAATTCTATTTACATTTCTGTTTTTATATCCTCCAAGCTAAAACGACATTACTTTCCGAACACGTCAATACCTAATAATGCTAGAAATTTGAAGCAGAGGCATTATTAGTGTCTATGTGTTTGTGGTTGATTTGACCATTTCTTTTTTTATGAGGATGTCTAAAATTGCTTGTTCTTTAGAGCCGTGTTTCATAGTGAATTTCATTTTGGGGTGTAGCCTTTGGTGTAAGTTGTTTTATTAGTTAATGTTTCCCCATAGGCACTTACAGAATATGAAACAATCATCTAAATTTATTTTCTATGAACTTGCAAATTCTTCTTTTATGTTTTTGCCGTATTTTTTCCTATAATTTCTTATATATTTTTTCTAAATATTCTTTGGTTAGGGTGGCGTATATTGGTACCGTTTACCGAGCAATTGGCCAAATGAGGAGAGTATTCGTCAATCTTTCAATCTTACGTCCCCTTCAAATATCATTTAATTGTTTTTAATTGTCTCTCTGGTGGTGGTGGTGGTGGTGGAATATGTCTATGAAAATCTGTTCTGGCCTCTAAATCATGATTTTGATTCGACCTATATACGGATATATACGGTAATTCAAATGGGAAATATTTCTGAGAGTCCCCAGACCTAAAAGAAAAGAAAAAAAAAAAAAGAAAAAAAGAAAAAAGAAACCTGTATGGGATTTCAACAACGCTGTAATGAATACAAAAAAATATGATTTTAATTTTTAATAGTAGATGAGAGGAAAATGTGCGGGATGTTTCAAGTGTCAGCAAAAACTGTGTGATCAAAGTGAGGCGAAGCAGTCAAGCACACTGATATGTCAAGCAAGGCTATACCAAGAAAAGGCCTGGTAATCATGCAGAGTCTTTGACTAGATGGCTTAGAATACTACTAAACTACAATTTCTGAGAACATTTTCACTTAGGGATTTGTCCGATATACCCAACACTTATTTTCGTCGTTTTACTGTGGCTTTGAATATGCTATCTTCCCAACAGTGGAAGTAAGAACTCCACAAAAAAGACCTCTCAAGGTTTGACACTAAACTGCATCCAATGGTGAGCATGGAGTACCTCTTCCTAGCTATTACTCCCAAGTCCACTCTGACTTGGATTGGTTGTACCTGAAAGGGTTCCATCTATGGATTAAATAGATTACTTTATACATTTGCTTTCTTTATTTAATGGCATAACAAATTTTGCGGGTGATTTAATGCCAAAGCCATCCTTGTAGAAGGATAGTAATGGTAATACTAGACACATAGCTCAAGGAGAAAAGATTTCATCTCTTTAGATCTCTCTAAAAATCAAATGTGTTTGATGGGAATGCTGCAAATTATTTGGCTCAGTTTCTGTATTTAATGGCATATCAACTGTCGAGGGTTAGTTAATGGAAAGTCTATCCTTGTTGAAGAACCATTGTGGTACTATTTAACACATAGCTACGGGGTTTAAACCTTTCCTCAGGGTATTAGTCAGAGTGAACGTGATAGCGCGACTAGATTTTTAACTAGCTTACAACGATATTACTGTACAGCTGGTTTGTCAATTCGTCACAGGGAGAGGAATACTTGATGGCTCATGATGGAGATTATTTGTATTAAGAATAATGAAGTTATAAATCTTTAAGAAGAGTTATCATGAGTTACTTAAAATTATACAGGTGCACGCAAATTACTTTTATTAGATAAGTTGGTTCAGTTTCTATGTTTAATGGTATATCAACTTTTGTGGTTTATTCACTAAGAAATCCTACCTTGCAGAAGAACCATTATGGAGCTATTAACCCAAAACTGGTGGTGGGGGCGATTAAGGGGTTTATATCTATCTCAAGAGTATTTGTTCGAAAGTGAACGTTCCTTAGCCCCTTAGCAATGGATTAAATAATACTATTACTGCTCTTCTACATTATGACTTTAGCATTAATCATATTTACCCAACCCCTCCGCTCGGGCAGGATATGACACAAGGTCAATTTTTTTAAGCGGAGTTTAACAGGTTTGAATTCAGAGTTTTCCTTCTCCTAGACTAGTTGCCTCACCAAGGCTGAAGAACCTAGTCTGCCCTATTATATACCCATAACTGGAGGGAGAATATTTGGATTCATACCTTTCCCAAGAGTATTAGTGCTATGTGAAATGCAATTAGTCAGGTCCAGGATTTGAACTGGTGTCGTCGTGTTCTTATCCTGCGACGATAACCATTACACCACGGCATTAATTAACCAACGTAGGTTGATATGCCTTTAAACAAAGAAGCTCAATCAGTACAACCTTAATGCTTCATCGGAAAAATATTTTCAAATAAAACAGTTAAACGAAAACAGAAACAATTATTTGTATACATCTTTTTTTTTCTGTTCTTTTTTGAATGAAAACACTCAATATTTAAAAAAAATGAAGCAATAAATAATAATTTTAATTGAAATAAACAATAGTTATAATAATTTTTTTATTTTTCATTTGATAGTCTATGACAACTTCTTCATGTTAATTACAATTGTTCAACAGGGTGTCATCGTGGTGTAATGGTTAAAGCAATGGACTGCGAAATCGTAGTACGCGAGTTCGTACTCCAGTCGCACTATAACGTTCACTTTCGGGCAAATACCCTCGGGAAAGGTATGAACCCCCTTATCCTCCCCAGCAATGGGTTAAATAGTACCATTACTGTTCTTCTAGGAGAATGGCTTTGGCATTAAATAACCTAAAAAGAGTTGATATGCCATTAAACAAAGAAACCAAACCATTATTCAAATATAAATTCGATGTTTAACAATTGATTTAAATACTTTTTCAATGGAATTTTTTACCTATTTCGTTACTCAGACTTTTTTAATTCTTTTTTTCATCAGATGAAATATAATCACTTTTTCCCCTCTTTGGAGTTCAAACTCGCATACAACCACATCGCAGTTGAGCTCGTTAGCTAATATGCCGTGGAGTATTTCCCCTGTATTAGACAAAAATACTTCATATCAAGTAACTACATGCAAAAAATTCTTAAGAAACAACCACACAAATATGTATGTATAACCGTTCAATAAATGCGATTCTCTAAGCCCTGGGGATAAAATACACCAGACGGGTTTACGTTCCATTAAAATCAATCACTCAACCAATAATTAGCAAATCAGCAAATATAACTATTGCTGAAAACTATAGATATTTCTTAAAAGTCTTAAATTGAAAGTTGATGTTAAAGAATATAACAATGGTCCCGGACAGTTGCTGAAAATGGGAATATTTGTTGGATGTATTAGTATGCCAAACATTTGATCACAAACCAAACTTTAAAAATGGATCACCAAAGATATTAAAGTTTCACCTTTTTATGTAAAAGGCTATGTTACGTAAAATGATTGTTCCAGAAGGGGTAAAATATTTGATGATAAGGCCTTTTTATCGTTAAGAGTATAGAAAATTTTTCCTTTAATTTTTTTTTTAAAAAGAAATAGATTGTGGCAATTTAAATATGATTGCAATAGATATATATTTCTGTTGTTCTTTTTCTCTTTCCCGTTTAATGTTGCATATTAAAGTCTTTTAGAAATTCTTCAACAACTTTCTTGATTTTTGTTCCTAAAAACATTATTTCAACAGGAAAAGATAGAGCAAAGAATTTGTCAATTAAATTTTCAAGAATAGTCGTGTATGTGTGTATCCTAAGGCAAATAAATAATCAGTATTTGTAGTTTAGAATTTATTTTAGAATTTTAGCATCGTAAAAATGTATTTTCTTTATATTCCATCAAATAAAAGCAAATAATGAGTGAAAATAAATATTGCAAAAATTATAGAACAAAATTCCGAATATGATCAAAATCAACTTTTCTCAAATTTTTCCCCCCTTTTTTACTGTAAGTATTTACGTTTGGTTGATAGCTATTCTTATAAAAGTTGAAATGATTTTCAGATTGACTTATGCTGGGGGTGGCCCAATCACTTAGGGCTGCAGAATATACCGACTGCACCACTGCAGAGGGGTAAGAACCCCCCACTTCAATGAGTATCCTGTATATGACACTAAATAATCTGATGGCGAAGCTTCAGGAGTGCTTGAACTTTGGGGAATACAGAGCACCCCATTTATTGCCATCGCTCCAAGGTCCAATCTATCCCAGTCTGGTAGCACGTGATAGGTTTCTATCTATGGATCAAATAGAAGTAAACTGTTTAATTTTGCTAAACTGAATTGTTCGAAATAGAACTGTTTTGACATTTAAACTGCGTACTTATACTAAACTGAATTGTTTGAAATAGACAAGTTTATATGTATAAAAATGGATTTGGCATTATATAATCCACAATAGTTGATATGCCATAAAACCAAACCTAACAAAACCAAACTTATTCACGTAGATTTCATCTGCTTTCTGATCCATAAGATATCTTATTTATATTAATAATTAATCTCTAATAACCGATATTGTTTTTTTATAAGCTAATTATTTGATATGATTAAGTCGTTTAGAAAATTGGTAACTGCAAGTTATTTCTACATACTCTTCTGCTCTCAGACTCCAGTTACAGAGCTGCCTGGCTTTTACGTGAAATAGTCTTATTTTTAAGTCTTTCAAGTCACCTGCATCAAACGATGAAGTTAAGAACCCTTATTGAAAGCGATAACAATTGATCCCTTATAATATGTATAGTCGTTAATAAGCTAATTATTAAATATAAGTAAATCCTTTATTAGGATTTCAATGATTCCAGATTAAGGGTAACTTAGGCTCTCACACACCTACCTTCCGTCAAAGAATCCAGCTACATAGCTATCAGGTCTTTTTTACATGGTATTGCTTTTAATTATTAAATCAGCTCAATTGGGTGTTGTAATGGTTAATAAGCTAGACTAGCAAACCTTCACGAGTGAGTTTAAGTCTCATTGGGTGCCGTATTAATGTAGCCTCGTGCCACATTTAAGCAAAAAGTTTACTAAATTTAGTCAGCTAGATCGAGGCATAGATGAAGCTTACTTTGAATATCGGAAACAATTTTCCATAGAAATTAATTGTAATTGATACTTGGCATTGACGATTTTTAATATATATATATATATATATATATATATATATATATATATATATATATATATATATATATATATATATATATAGTGAAAGTGAAACTTAGACCAGGGACAATCACTGTTAAGAAAATAACTTTAAATAAGCCCAGCGCAAACCTACAGAACAAATATGGTGAGGACGGCAATACCCTTTGACAAAAAAAATCTTTGATGCCACTGACATATGTGGGATAGATAGAGGCATGGCGTCCTCCTCCGAAAGACGGAACAGTTCTGATAATATATATATATATATATATATATATATATATATATATATATATGTTTGTCATCAAATCTGTCTGATTGCATGGAGTCCCTTGAGTCTCTCTCACCATCCGCTTCTATCGGTTATCGCTCCTCGAAGATCCTATGACTGCGTCCAGTATCAGCTGAAAGATGACGTCTTTACTTGTCCGCCGGCACTGGTGCGTCGATGGGTAGGAGTCGAAGGGAGAATACTGCTTATATGTTCATCCTTACTTCTACAGAAGTGCTCAGCATGTTTTGTTTTATTGAATGGAATAGCTGCTGTTTTTAAGGGGTGCTGCTTCAAGGATAGGCTAAAAACAGCACGCAGCATTTCTGTTTAGTTATCTACGAGATTTTTTACAAGCGTTTTGTTAAGGTTTAGGGTTTCACCACCAGGACTCTCTCTCTCTTTCTCTCTCTCTCCCTTCCACTCTCTCTTTCTCTCTCTCTTTCTATATATATATATATATATATATAAGAACAAGGTCTTTTTAACGTATGTCAAAGAAATTAAAAACGAATCTATTACTGGCGAGTTCAAACTAACGAAGTTCACATAACCCTCTGTTGCTGTCCCATTATTACTAATCTCATACAGTCATTTTGAGTGCTATTTGGGTAGCCTCAGAAGAGTAAGTGCACCATGTTAATTCTATGTTTTATATATATATATATATATATATATATATATATATATATATATATATATATATATATATAAATATATATATATATGTGTGTGTGTGTGTGTGTGTGTGTGTGGATCAACAAGTCATGCACTTAGCACGGACTTCCTTGACTTTCTCTCTCTCTCTTTCTCTCTCTCTCTCTCTCTCTCTCTCCCCACCCGTCCCTATCATCCATCACCTCTAGCAGGTCCTCAAGACTACATCCTGTGACCGCACAGATCGGTAGCCGGTAAGTTCTTGTTGGTCGGCCAACACTGGCACGTCTATGTAAAGAGGTCCACAGGAGAACGCCAATTATGAGTTCGTCCTTGCTTCTCCAGCATGCCTTGTTCATCTTATTGGGATGGTTTTAGAGATAGGATATAGGTGGGCGGACAACTGTTGTTTCGTGGGATGTTGCTTCCAAGATTCGTTCAATATATTGCGTCGTATTCTTAAATGTATACATACATATATATATATATATATGTGCGCGCGCGCGCGCGTGTGTGTGTGTGTGTGTGTGCAAAATATAACTTATTTCTACGTAATTGAAGAGGCTGAACATACCATCGAACGTTTTTATAAGCTTCGTAGAAAATTTTCATGTCTATCTAAATTGTGAGAGGAGAATAAATGAGGAGAAAGAGAATAGAGAAGAGTGAAAGATAGGAGAAAAAACGTGTGTGTGTGTGTGTGTGTGTGTGTGAGAGAGAGAGAGAGAGAGAGAAAGAGAGAGAGTAGTGGTGTTAATGTAAAACATATTTTGGAATCCATGGAAAAAAATGAAAAAACGAATTACTAGGGAGGCAACGAACGCGTTCGACAAGAAGAATAGAATTTTGATTTCAATAATTTAAAATAAAAACAGAATTGCAAAAAGAATATTGATGATACGCGTCTTCGTGCAGAGGTGCATCTGTTGTTTATTTGGGTGCATAATAAGTTGCTTGCTGTAGAATACACCGACTGCACCAGGCAGAGGGGTAAGACCACCCTAACAAAAGGTGTCCTGGATATGACACTAAACAATCTGATGGTGAGGTTCCAGTAATGCTGGAGCTTTAAGAACTGCAGAATACCCACTTCATTGCCATCGCTCTCAGGTCCACTCTGGCTTGGAGTGGTAGCACCTGATAGACTGTGTACTTAAGCTAAACTGAATTGCTTGAAATAGAACCATTTTTGTATGCAAAACTGAATTATTTAAAATAGAACTGTTTTTGACATTGAAACTGTACTTACGCTAAACTGTATTGTTTGAAATAAAACTTTAATGACGTTTGACAGTGTGTAAACAAAAACTATATTTATACTAATCTGAATTGCTTGAATTAAAACAGTTTGACTAAACTGAATAGCTTGAAATAGAAACTTTTTTTGACAATTAAACTGTGTACTTATGCTATGCTTAGTATAAAAATAGATTAGGCATAAGATAACCTACAAAGGTTGATATGTCATAAAACCACACATACGCACACACATATGTAAATATTAAGATTAAGGTTTACTTGTGTGCATATTAAATTGTCACCAAAGTAAGATATATTTTTCTAGAGATTTCAAATGATTTTGTATAATCTGTTTCTGTCTTTCTCACACATGTGTGCGTGGGCACACACACGCATACATACAAATCTATATATTAAAATTGCTAAATATCTGATAATATCTAAACCTGTCGTAAAACCTACGAATTCAATACGTAATTCAAACACACACACCCACACTCACACACACATACATATATATATACATATATATATATTTATATTTATATATAAGAACGTGTAAAACTTAAAAAATATATATATATATATATATATATATATATGAACGTGTAAAACTTAATATATATATATATATATATATATATATATATATATATAGGGTATAAAAAATGTAAACAAAGGCTGCTGCTGCTGCTGTTGCTAAAATAAATAGCTTAAAATTCCCTTAGCCAACGTGGTCCGCTTGGTGCCCGAGAGATCTGGAACTTAGTCTTACGTAAATTTGGACGGGTTTCGTTCCCGGCTTCGAGCGTCCTACGTGTCTAGCCACACTGAAGAGTTCTGATAGAACGAAACAGTTTGCCTGTGGATGACAATATATATATATATATATATATATATATATATATATATATATATGTATGTATGAATTTTTACTCATACTCTATCATAATAGTATTGAACACTCGGCCGAGCACTTATCTCATATAACTATTTGTCTGAATATTAATTTTCCATAAAACGGGAGATATACTATATCAGCCATCTCTTTGTTTTATTGTTTAATCTTGTCTGATTAGGACGACTTCGTCGCATTGGTGCTCAGATTTTTTATTATGATTTAGATATGTTTTTCTCTACCTTTTTGTTATTTTCTTATAACAGGGTCCTATCAATAGAGAGGTTGCCCTAGATTCTGTTCCCGAACTTTTATCCTTTTATCGATTGATCGTCTACAGGGGAGATTGTTTTGTTGTTTTTTTTTCTTTTTTTCGGAATTTTTTGTTTTTATTCAGTTTGGATGCAAAGTTTTTTCTTTTTTGGCTGGGTGGCTTTATAATTGCGGGCTGTCTTTTAATTAGCATACTAATTGTTGAGGATATTTAGTATGTTAGTGCCGGTGCTGAATGCTAAGCAGAGTAAGCTACACATAATAAACTCTTCCCAAAAAATAAATTTGGCTTAATAATCTATTTCCTCAACTACTTGTATTATCAATATATATATATATATATATATATATATATATATATATATATATATATTCACAGTTAGTCTCCTGGACAGTGTATCACAAAAGTGAATACACCCCTCACATTTCTGCAGATATTTAAGTAAATCTCTTCATGGGACAATACTGACGAAATGACAATTTGAGACAATGGAAATTAGTCTGTGTGCAGCTTATATAACAGAGTTACTTTATTTTCCCCTCAAAATAGCTCAAAATATAACCATTAAAAGCTAAACCCCTGCCAACAAAAGTGAGTACACCCCTTAAGGAAAGTTGTCAATATTAACATATACCATGTCAATTGTCAATATTTTGTGTGGCCACCATCATTATCCAGAACTGCCTTCACTCTCCTGGGCATGGAGTTTACCAGAGCTTCACAGGTAGCCACTAGAATGCTCTTCCACTCCTCCATAACAACGTCGCGGAGCTGGCAGATATTTGAGACATTGCATACCTCCACTTTCCGCTGGAGGATCCCCTAATGATGTTCTATTGGGTTCAAGTCAGGAGACGTGCTTGGCCAGCTTTACCCTCACCCTCTTAAGTAAAGCAATGGTCGTCTTGGAGATGTGTTTGGAGTTATTGTCATGCTGGAACACTGCCCTGCGACCCAGTTTCTGGAAGGAGGGGATCATGCTCTACTCCAGTATTTTACTGTACATGTTGGAGTTCATGTTTCTCTCAATGAAATATAACTCTCCAACACCTGCAGCACTCATGCAGCCTTAGATCATGATATTCCCACCACCATGCTTGACTGTAGGCATGACACACTTATCTTTGAACTCCTCATTTGGTCGCCACCACACATGCTTGAAGCTATCAGAACCAAACAAATTAATCTTCATCTCATCAGACCATAGGACATGGTTCCAGTAATCCATGTGCTTTGTTGACATGTCTCCTGCAAACTGTTTGGAGGCTTTCTTGTGTATCGTCTTCAGAAGAGGCTTCCTCCTGGGGTGGCAGCCATGCACACCAATTTGATGTTGAGTGCGGCGTATGGTCTGAGCTCTAACAAGCTGACCCCACACCTCTTCAATCTCTCCAGCAATGCTGACAGGACTCCCACGCCGATCTTTCAAAGAAAGCATTTGGTGTGATGCTCAGCACGTGCGCTCAGTTTCTTTGGACGACCTACTCGAGGCCTGTTCTGAGTGGACCCCGCTCTTTTAAAATGCTGGATGATCTTAACCACTGTGCTGCAGCTCAGTTTCAGGGTGTTGGCAATCTTTCTGTAGCCTTGGCCATCTTCACGTAGCGCAACAGAGAGTTATTTTCCATGTGGTGCCATGTTGGAACTTTCAGTGACCAGTATGAGGGAGTGTGAGAGCTGCACTACAATTTGAACACACCTGCTCCCTATGCACATTGGCCTGGTAACACTAATGAGTAACATGACATTTTGGAGGGAAAATGACAAACAGTACTCAATTTGGACATTTAGGGGTGTAGTTTCTTTGGGGTGCACTGACTTTTGTTGGCAGGTGTTTAGCTTTTAATTCTTATATTTTGAGTTATTTCGAGGGGAAAATAAAGTAACTCTGTTATATAAGCTGCACACAGACTACTTTTCATTGTGTCAAAGTGTCATTTTGTAAGTGTTGTCCCATAAAGAGATTTACTTAGATATCTGCAGAAATGTGAGGTGGGGTGTATTCACTTATGTGATACACTGTATATATGGTTTCCCGAACCATCCCCGTTTGATCCGGATGACTGAGGTACAATTCCAGGTCAAGTCATACCAAAGACTCAAAAAATGGTACTTGATTTCTCTTTGTTTGTCTTCTCAGCATGATTAGATACGGATCAAGGGCAAAGTGGAGCAATCCAGGGAAAGGAGTAGCGCTCTCTTCTATACCTCGGTGGTGTAGCTATTGAAAAGGGGGCCTTCGGGTCACCCTCGACTAGGGTTGGTCAATACATACATATATATATTTATATATATATTGGGAATTGAATTATCATGACCAGAAAATCCGGAGAACACTTACGCAGGATCTCAAGTGGTGGAGATCACGGTATACACTACTGATGACACCTAATAAGGTCGAAACAAACATCCACTGTTTCCGTATGTCATGAGTAGATGTTTGCCGGATTTTCTGGTCATTGTAATTCAATTCACAATATAATTCCTCTTCTTAAAAAAAGAAAATGTACTCACACACAAACGCACACACACACACACACACACACACACACACACACACACACACACACACACACACACACACATATATATATATATATATATATAAATATTTTCATTTTATCTTGATTCGGTACTCAATATCCAAGAGAGAGCCGCCATAAATCCAGATGAAGCAATTGATAAAGACCTGTTAAAAGTATTATTTATCTGTCTTCCCGGCAAGCCAGCGTGCGGCGCTATTTTATTGTGGGATATGTGCACGAATTCAGAGTCTGCGTGGCAAGTGCAAAAAAGACTTGACTCCCGTCGGCATTCACTTCATGAAAAACCTCAGATGCCGAGCAATAAACCACAACCTGCAAAGCAGGTATAGTCTAGGTGAACGGGCCGTTGAGGCTGAGTTTACCAGGCAAATGTTACCACCACTCGAATGCCAGGTGGCTGTCCAGAAGGGCTGAGTCAAGTTAAAAGTAGTTTTCATTAACAAACACTTTTTTCGCGTAACTATCAGTTTATTGAGGTTTTTAGAGACGTAATGTGATTCCTTAAAAACACTTTTTCTTAGATTCTTCAAGCGCCGAGAACTGGCATAATCTTGATTTTAATCGTACACGTCAGTTACATTGAGGCAGATATGCAGAGATGAAGCTTATTGCTGAAGACATTTGTTCTCCGCTTTATATTTACGGCATTTTTACTGTCCATATTTACCCAACCCCTCCGTTCGGGCAGGATATGACACAAGATCAATTTTTAAGTGGAGTTTAACAGGTTTGAATTCAGAGTTTTTCTTCTCCTACTCTAGTTGCCTCACCAAGTCTGAAGAACCCAGTCTTCCCTACTATTTACCCATAGCTGGGGGGAGAATAATTGGATTCATACCTTTCCCAAGCGTATTAGCGCTATGAGAAATGCAATCAGCCTCGTTCAGGATTTGAACTCGTATCACCGTGTCCATTTCCTACGACGATAACCATTACACCACGGTCTCCCATTTTAATATAGGATCTGTACCTACGTTCTTTTCAATTTCCCCACTCATAGTTTTAATATAAGTATATTTTTTTTGTTTACAAACAGTTAAAGGTCAAGGTTCAATTTCAGTCAATTCAGTTTTAATGTCAAAAGCAGTTTTATTTCAAACAATTCAGTTTATCGTAAGTACGCAGTTTTAATTTCAAAAAGAGTTCCATTTCAAGCAATTCAGTTTAGCATAAGTACACAGTTTAGTTCTATTTGACCCATTGATATGAATCTTTCATGTGCCACCACTACTGGCCAGAGTGGAACTTAGAACGATGGCAAAGAAGGAGTACTCCACATTTCCCAAAGCTTCAGCATTACTGGAGCCTCACCATCAGGTTGCTTATTCTCATATCCAGGACACTCGTTGGAGAGGGGTCTTACCCCTCTGCAGAGATATAGTCAGTGTTCTACAGCCCCAGCCGACTGGCAAAGATCTGCATAACAAAACTTCTACGGAAACAGATTAAGAATTTTACGTTTTATAGTCAAGGTGTATTTACTGACCGCCAAGTCCTAAACTGGCTTTTAATGTTTCGTTCTGGTGATTCATTATTTGGAAATGAACCTTGAGCAGGAAGCTCATCAGATCTCGATGAAGATGCTTTAAGAGATTTGGTGGAATCCAATCCATGCAAAAGTACTTGACAATTAACAGCTGGCCACTATACATCCCTAAGAAAACCCTAGGCAACGTCAATTGGAGAAACGTAATGCTTCTCTTTGAAAATGCTGGGTCACATTCAGTAAGACTAACGCAGGAAAAAAAATGTTTGACTTAGTTTGGGCTTTTCTACCTTAACTGGTATATTCACCAGACCTTGCACCAAGTAATCTCCTTTTCCTTCTCTTAACAACATATTCTGAAAGACAAAAGCTTTTCTTAAGAATATCAGGTAAAAAAGTTTCTAGAAGACTTTTTTTTTCAAAATCATCGGAATTTTACTTGAGAGGAATCCACAAGTTACCAGATAAATGGCAAGTGATGATTCAAAGTAATGGCGAATATATCATCGATTGAAATTAATTCATTGTTAAATTATTGATGAATAAATAATATTTTACTAAAACAGAAATTATCTATGATTCAATCATATATATATATATATATGTGTGTGTGTGTGTGTGTGTGTGTGTGCGTGTGTGTGTGTGTGTGTGTGTGTGAAGAGAGATGTTTTTAATTGTATACTTATGAATACTTTAACTGTATTATTACATTTGGATCATTGATATATCTTTTCTATTTCATTTTAAATTTAGTCCTTTTGGCGGCCACCTTATTAAAAACGCTGGAAAACGAAATAGTTTTATATACTCGGAGCTATTGTCTACAGAATGTGCTTCAACACTGAAAGCCCCACCAAGCTTCTAATAGAAGCAAACAACAACAGCAACGACGACAACAATAATGAGTTATAAAATCTACAACAACAACAAGAACAACAACAATTACAACAATAACGGCGACAACTCAAAAATCGTACTCAAAGCAATCGTGCATGAACTGCAAAACTTCCTTTCGCATTTTGTACTTTTAAGCATGCGTTACCGCCGAAAAAAAAAAAAAATTTAAAACAATATCATAAAGCATAGTTATATAATCAACGTAAATATTTCAGATCAGATAATTCAAAAATGAAAGAATATAAACAAACAAACAAATAAACAAAAAGAAAACATATGATACCTTATACAATATAATTGTAAAAATCGATTAGGAGTGGTTAGACGATTTCAAAATATCTTAAACATAGATACACAATGATGAGCTTTGATATTTGATATATTTTGAAATAACTTAACGACTTCAATCAGCACAATTTCCGCTTAAGTAGTTTATGTTTACGCAGCACTCATAGTTTTAAAAAAGGCATGAAACCATCAATCCATACATCAGTGAAAAATAAAATAGTATTTAAAATCGGATTACTGATTTCAGTAGGGAAATCAGTATTGGAGAATCATTAATATAAATCCGAACATCCTACCTAGTAGTCATGGGCCAGTCTAGCAGGGAAAGGCCGATTACACCCCATACTTTTCTGACTGACTCCCACACTGTACAAAGAAAACTATATATATATATATATATATATGCGTGTGTGTGTCATTTGTGTGTGGCTCCAGATAGACAAAGTCTCACAAAACATTTTTTTTTAATAAAAAGTTAATTTTCTACCATACAAAAGATATTTTATTATTACGAATGGAACATTAGACAATCAAGTGTATATTGTTAAGTAACCGGGCGACTGGCCAAATGAGTAGAGTGTTCGCAAATGGTCCGCAAGACCGGGGTTCAATCCCAGGACAAGTCACACCAAAGACTCAAAAAATGATACTTGATGCCACCTTGCTTAACACTCAGCATTATAAGGTAAGGATCAAGGGTAAAATGAAGTAATTCAAGGAATGGAGTAGCGCCCTACCCTACACCTCGGTGTAGCAGCTATTGACACGGGAGCCTTCGGGTCACCCTCGGCTGAGGTCACCAACTTTACTTCCAGTTACTTTATTAATGACAATAATCTACAGTGTTGAAGCTTAACAAAAAGTAATATTGTATAGTCTTACAATCCTGTCGAGTTTGGTAATGAATTATGTCTTATATCCGTTATACATGTATAATGTTTCGCGAGAAATACTAGACTTTCCTTTAGAAGAAAAGTAAATTTTTATAAAAATTGTTAGAAGTGGGATTATTTTTCTCAACAATATATATATATATATATATATATATATATATATATGCATCATCATCTTCATCAAGAGGTGATGATACTATGGATTACCATATTTCTCGTTTATCGTTCTGGACAGGTTGTCCAGGAGGCATTCAGTGTCTGCACAGAGTTGAAGAATGTAAGTCTTTACCAGTCGGCCAATACTTGTGTGTCCATGAGCGGGAGCCGACTGAAGAACTTTGCTTATCAGTCGGTCCCTGTTTCTCCAACGCAGAAAAAAGAAACGGTTAGAGTCCCAGTGGCGTAATGGCTAAAATGTTGGATTGCCAGTTCGTGGAATGCGAGTTCGAACTCCTGTCGCACTATTACATTCACTATCGGACAATACCCACGGGAAAAGTATGAACCCTATTATCCTCCTATCTATGGGTTAAATAGTTCCACTGTTGTTGTTTTTTTTTCAAGTGTGGATTTGGCATTAAATAACCTACGAAGGTTGATTAGCCATTTAAATCAAAGAAAGAAAATATTTAAAAAAATTAAAAACCAGTAAATATTTTGATCATTAAAGGTTTTCGGACTATTGTCTTCATCTTTATTGTTATTTCTACTACGTTTCGGTCGATATGTCCTCCGGCCTTCTTCAGGTGTTTGTCGAACTCGGAAACCTTCAGGGAACTTCGAACTACGTCCTTTATTGAATCCATGGGCGTCGCCTGTTCTGATTCCGTTAGCCATAACCGGGTACAAGTGTTAAGTATTCCTGTATTGTTACTCACCTGTAGTGAGGATTGAACCGGCAACTACAGGCGAGTAACAATACAGAAATACTTAACACTTGTACCCGGTTATGGCTAACGGAATCAGAACAGGCGACGCCCGTGGATTCAATAAAGGACGTAGTTCGAAGTTCCGTGAAGGTTCCCGAGTTCGACAAACACCTGAAGAAGGCCGGAGGACATATCGGCCGAAAAGTTGTGGAAATAACAATAAAGATGAAGACAATAGTCCGAAAACCCTTAATGATAAAATTCAACAAGCTTCGTCACAGAAATTTAGACAAGCAGTAAATATCTGCGATATGACTGGCCATTTATCAACATATATATCATCATCATCATGCCGTGCAACTTGCTCGGATTTCCCAGGCTCTTGCCATCCGTCTTTATCATCCATCTCTTCCGGGAGGTCTTCTAGACGTCATCCTGTGTCCATACAGAGTTGTTGTAGATAAGTTCTAATTCGTCGCATCCCAAAACACAACGTTCTAATCATGGGTGGAGATATGAATGCCCAAATAGGTAAAAACGAAAACAATTCTGCTTACACGGCTCGTCATTCAGAAATAGCGAACATCGAACAAATTTCTCACTTTAAAATGGACTAACATGCCTTAATATAAAATTTTAGAAAAGGAAAAAAAAACTATGGATCTACATTGACGGAGGTGCCCGTGGTGTAGTCGTTATCGTCGTAGGAATTGGACACGGCGACACGAGTTCAAATCCTGGACGAGACTGATTGCATTTTCACATAGCACTAATACCCTTGGGAAAGGTATGAATCCAATTATTCTCCCTCCAGCTATGGGTAAATAGTAGGACAGACTAGGTTCTTCAGCCTTGGTTAGGCAACTAGTCTAGGAGAAGGAAAACTCTGAATTCAAACCTGTTAAACTCCGCTTAAAAATTGACCTTGTGTCATATCCTGCTCGAGCGGAGGGGTTGGTAAATAGTATCTACATTGACGGAAATAATGGTGAAACATAGATGGATTACATCTTCTTGAATAAGAAATGACTTTATAACGCTTTGAATTGTGAGGCATATTCTTCTTTGGAAGGCGTGTCTTCCGATTATAGAATTGTCACAACAAAGATACGTCTGAGCCCTCGCAGGGAGAGGACGCAATGATTATATATATAAATATGAAATAAATGTATAAATTATATAAATATATAAGTGATTAGATAAATTGGAATAATATTTTTCATCGTGTGTTCTCAAAAGGTTTCAAAGTTAGGTCATCATCAGGAGAAAATCTTTAGGGACAGTTTTTTTTAATTTAAAAAAAAATCTCTATTCCACAAAAGACACAAAGAAAACTAAAACATGTAGCATATCTATGCGTTAAATAAGAATTCTTTTCCCTATATATTTAAGTGTTTTGAACAGTCTAAGTATTGTAATCATATGACATTCCGTCCAACACGTGAAGGGCACTCCTTGGAAGACACGTTCCTCCCAGAGATAGTGTTTAAATCCTATCCTAACTAGTTAAATTAGGTATTTAATGTAGACATTTATTCTTGTTTTTTATTATCATTATTATTTTAATCACTGTATCTCTCCCACTGATACAGAACAGTGTTTTGAGAATGACTTGCTTTGCTGTTAAATACATTTTGGGTCAGGTTTTTATATCTGTTTATAGTCGTGTTTTTAGTCACATTTTCATATTGGTTACTTTTTTTTCTTTTTTTAAATAGTATATTAACTTTCGTGGGTTATTTAATGCCAAAGCTATCTTTGTAGAACAAAAGCAGTGATACTATTTAACACATAGTTGGAAATTTTGATATTGTCCAATACGTTTTTTCAATCATTTCTATGATGTGGAATTTTACATTCTTAGTGAAGACATGCTCTGTTGAGCAGAAAACTGTTCAATGGGGAATATTTTTTATTAGCCATACATTTAATTCTATGTCTACGATTTTTAATGGGTTTTAATGCCATATCAATCCTTCGTCGTTATTAATGCCAAATCCTGTTTATGTATATATATATAAGCATGTTTGGTTAAAGAGCTCGGATTGTTTTCTTTTTAAGATCTTCAAGTGACGACGTTCAAGTTTTCTATTTATTTTTCTTATGTCTGGGTCAAGATTTTGGAGAAAGTGCCTTATAATAGCCAAAGCGCTTTTGACCATTTCGCTGGTCTTCCTCAGGGGTTTTGTTAGGTTGTTTATTGGTCTGAGTTTTATCGGTTTAACAGAAACACAAATATTTTAGATATACATATAATTCGTAAATACATTTTGTAGATAGCAATCTTAAACAAGCCAGGAGTCTTTTTAGCTATAAGTTAAACGGTTTCAAGTATTGATTTATAACTGTCACAATTTAACATCAGTCATTTATTTGCACAGATTCTTTTCTATTTGACTCATATATAGGACTTTATCAGGTGCTACCACTCCGGGTCAAAGTGGACCTGGGAGCAATAGCAATGAAGGAGTACTCCACATTCCCCAAATCTCCAAAACTAAAACCTTGCCATCAGATGATTAAATGTCATATCCAACACACTCGTTGGGGGAGTCTTACACCTCTGTAGAGATGCAGCCGGTGTATTTTTCAGCCCCAGCCAACTGGGCCGTCTTTGTTTTTGTTGTGGGAATCTTACCCATCTTACTATAATGGACTCTTCTCACCGTTATTAGGACTAGAGATTTCGCTGCCAGAAGGCAGATCACTATCGGTGTTCTGCGAACAGCACGAGACTTCTTACATTTTCTATGTAACTCTATCTTTCTTGTTTAATATAATCTGTTATCTAATATCCGTGTTTGTATTTTCATTAGTGGCTCTTTCCAGGGCCACAACAATTTTGAGATGAAAAAATTGTCTAAAAAACATTTGCTTATCATTACTCGAATTTTTTTTTAACTCTGTTAACACTGTTTGTCCCGACTTAACGACGTCTTTGAGAAACAAATTACTTCGAAAATTTAATTTTTTAAGCACGCATAGTTCGACTGTCCGCGTGGTCAATTAGATAAACACTGCATCACACGTGAACGCCAATCCCAGGAGCTCATAAGTTTATCAGTCTTGGAATGAACTTCTTGCAAAGATAGAACATGTCCAAAACTGATTGGGATTAACAAATACACACACACACACACACACACACACACACACACACACATATATATATATATATATATATATATATATATATATATATATATATCCATTCGCTCATACCAAACACAGGCACGGCCACCGTTAGCGTAATGCAAGGCTCTTCGAAAGAATTGAGCTCTCTGATAGCCGGTAGGGTATGAAAAAATGTAAACAAAGGCTGCTGCTGCTGTTTGCTCAATATAAAATACCTAAAAATTCTCTTAGCTGACGTAGTCCGCTTGTGGCCGTGTGGTCTGAAGCCTTAGTCTAACGTAAAGTTGGACGGGTTTCGATTCCGGCTTCGAGCGTCCTGCATGTCTAGCCACACTGAAGAGTTCTGATAGAACGAAACAGTCTGTCTGTGGATGACTATATATACATTGCGTAGGTGAGTGTCTGTGTTTGATATGAGCGAATGCATGTATATATATATGAAAAAATGGTTATATATGTATGCATATGTTGTATAACATAGAAAAACCATAACGCTGGTGTATAAAACATAATCTGCTTCTTTTCTTTTCGTTTTATAACAAAAAAATGAACGGATGGGTAAGACTGAGAGAGAGAGGCGGGGCGGATTGTACATATATTCTGTGAAGCCTCTCTGCCTTTCTGCTCCTCGGGTCGAAAGCTCCCTGGTTATATGATATTCCTTACACCCTAGCAAATTCTTGTGGTCACATCTTCTCCGAACTATTGTTAGTGAACACGCCTCTTTCTAGCATGCCAACAAGCAATTTATGCTGTATTACTCCTGGGGGAACACCTGCGCCCAGTTTACTTTAGGTAACAGGTGCATTTCCGGTTATTTTTTGTCCCCAGTGTCCTACTTCCTTCTAGACTCTCATCCAGTCAATTTACATGACATGTCAAAGGGGTTCTTCAAGACAATATCCAACACACGCACACATACACACACACACACACACATATATATATATATATATATAAAGTACAGTTGGTCACCTTAATCGAGGATGAACCTAAAACTCCCTTTTCAATAGCTACTATTCCAAGGTGTAAGAGAGGCTGCAACTGGATTGCTCCGCTTTACCCTTGATCTTTACCTTATACTGCTGAGTACTAAGCAAGGCGGCGTCAAGTACCATTTTTAAGTCTTTGGTATTACTCGACCTGGGATTGAACTTCGGTCTCCCGAACCATTGGCGATGGGCCATTGATTTAATAAGTAGAGTGTTCGCCAATGGTCCGGGAGACCAGGGTTCAATCTCTGGTCAAATCATATCAAAGACTCAAAAATGGGGCTTGATGCCACCTAGCTTAACGCTCAGCATTATAAGGTAAGGTTCAAGGGTAAAGTGGATCAATCCAGGGAATGGAGTTGTGCCCTTTCCAACACCTTGGAGTAGTAGCCTTTGAAAAGGGAGCCTTCGGGTCAGCCTCGACTATGCACGCCAACTTTACAATATATATATATATATATATATATAAATGGAAAAATTCGTAGATAACAGTTTATGGCCCAGACAGTAATGTGGCCGTGATCTTTGGTCTCTGATTTCCTATGAGAACCTGCATAAACCACATTCCTAATATACGTAAAGTGCAGTCACTGGAAAATATTAAGATACGTGATTAGTGTTAAAGCTGACAGATGCAATCTTACAAATCATCATTGACAGACGAACATAATCTTTGCATAACTGTCTATAGCATTTCATTATATCACCCAAAATACTATACACTAAGAGAAAACAGAGAAGATACCAGATGAATCCATTGAAATTCTTTTGTTCACTTAGTATATCGAAATGCTATTAAAGAGAATTTAGTTCATATATATATATATATATATATATATATATATAAGAGAATTTATATATATACATATATATATATATATATATATATATATATGAGAACTCAACTGATTTCCATACTAAAACACGCGTAATTTTTTGTGCAAAACCTTAGATTTGTTTTAGTTTGGTTTATTCCATGGCATATCAACCATTGGAGGTTATTTCATGCCAAATCCATTTTATACATATAAACAGTTCTTTTTAAAAAAATCAGTATAGAATGAGTACACAGTTTAAATTTCAAAACAGTTCTATTTCAAACAATTCAGTTTAGAATAAGTACACAGTTTAGTTCTATTTGACTCATAGATAGGATCGTTTCAGCTGCTACCATTCTGGGCCAGAGTGGACCTAGGAGTGATAGCAACAAATGGGTACTCTTCATTCCTCAAAGCTACGGCATTTTGGAGTCTCACCATCGAATTGTTTAGTGTCATATCCGGGTCGCTCGTTGGGAGATACTTACGCCTTTGCAGATTTGTAGTCGGTATATTCTGCTGCCCCAGCTGATTGAACCATAAAAAATTAGGCTCGAGAGACTGTAATTTTTTGTATCTGTTATTGTTAAAATAACAACTAGCCCATTCCAACTAATTTTTAAATTTCAAAATACTTCGCTGACAACAATATAGTGAATTGCCCAGAAAAATTTGAAGAATCAAAATCCAAATGAGTTAAAAAAACCTTTTCGTCCAAAAATATTAAAAATAAAATATCTTAGCCAATTAGATTTATTGATAAACCATCAACTTTTTAAGCTAATTTCGACCCTACCTAAATTGCATGATAAGCGAAGAAAAATATTTCTTCAGTAAGTATGGATTCGTTTATACTTTCTCAACTAACAGTTAGTTATGAAGTATAATTCATTCAAATATCTTTCAATTTATTTTTTTGTGTGAAAATCAATATTCTTTTCTTTCAAGAACGCATTTCATTTCAATTCGTTGAGTTTTTTAAAGTTAAACGAATGCTTG
>OY757915.1:42688807-42716307 GCA_963585895.1 Sepioteuthis lessoniana | reverse complement strand
ATAACGCGTTATAATTCCCGAGCTGACGTGGTTCGCTTGATGGCTGAACGGTATGATAATACGTCTAACGTAAAGTTGGGTGGGTTTCGATCCCAGCTTCAAGCGCCCCACTTGTCTAGTTCCACTGAAGCGTTGTGATACAACGAAACAGTCTGTATGTGGATGACAATATATATATATATATATATATATATATTTGTTTAAGAAAAAACAAAACCGGTCACATTAGGATTATAAATTTATTTCCATCCTGTTATGCTTTTTTGATATAAATCAAAAACACAAAAAAAGATTTACAGGACTTCTTCAAATCTTATGGATAAAATAATTCAGAATAGAAACAGGAAAGAAGGATGAGAGGGGAGAGAAGAGAGGTGAAGAGTTCTCTTCTCATTTAGCCCTTGATATAAATTCCTGATGGAATTACTCCCAACTCCGGTTTAACTGGACCGAATAATACTTATATATATATGTATATATATATATATAATTTGGGTAAATCAAATCGCTAAAGTAAACTATTGAAAAACTCCTAAAAATAATCTTTCGTCAAAATAATTTTTCTTTTAGGTGTCCTTTTTGCCTCCATTGTTGATATTAACGTGATATTAACTTCTAACCCGTTGAAGCCTAAGTTCCTGAGTCTAAAGAGATTCACTTGGTGTAGCGTAGTGACTGACGTGCTGGACTGCGAGTTTAAACCAGCTTTATTCGTCATAAAAATTGACCTTGTGTCACATCTTGTCTATAGTGGAAGGGCTGGATCAATGCAAACATCAGACGGACATCAATTGCTGGTTTTGAATTCAAAATTGTCTTTCTCCTACAGCTGTGCCCAACCAAAGCTAGACAGCGACATCGTACTTTTCTTACTATTTTGATCGAGGTCATGGTGTTTGAGAAAAGCTAGATAGTTTTACCTTCCCTCGGGGCAAATTGATGCTAAGTAATATTGACTAGAATTTGAACTCGGTTCGCCGATTAACGATAACGTATGACCTACTCCGCCCTTCATTTCTCTACTGCTATTTGCTATCTCACCGTTGAATGTAGCCTTTGTGAAAAGCTCCTCCTGGTGGTAAGAAATTCCACAGTTTGTAATCCCGCCAAAATCATTAGTCAAAATGGAGACTTTTTTTTTTTTGTTGTTGTTGTTGCTCGTGTCGGTCAGGCTCAAAAGTTGATTATGATAACAGATAAGCAGCTGTAATGTATAAGTAGGACAATCGACATCTCTGAATAATTTTCAAACTGTTTTCGGTTGTGAAAATATTAAGTAATTATCCAGCCGAAGAGAATGCAGATTTTGTTTGTCAAAAAAAAAAAAAAAAAAAAAATACATATATACATAAATGAAAAAATAAATAAAATAAAATAAAATAAAGATTTAAAAAAAATAAGGAAGTAAAAAAAGTAAATAAAAAATAAAAATAAAACTGAAAAAAAGCGAGAAAAAAAAAGAAAAAAGAAATAAAACATGCAAAAAAAAAAGTTTTTTATCAGATTATGAGTATACGAAAAAAATCCATTGACGTTGGGCAAATTTTGAGGAGTGGTCATTATAGTCCGGCAAAGTGTTTTGTGGAATGAAATGATTCGGTTTTCTACCACTTTCGTTAACATTACGTTCCAGACGTTGCATCTAAGGCCCTATCCTCGTCTGCAAGAAGGCGGGTGGGCTCTAGAGGTTTACAGTTTTGCAATTAAAAACTGCAGGGACCTAGAAACAGTTAATTAGATCAAATATATTTTAAAATTCATAATTTTATAATTATTTTATAATAATAACAATAAAAAAAATAATATATATATGTATATATATATATTATTTTCACTTTGGGAAATATGATGACTGCTACATTGAGATAACCTATAACCGTTTTCACCACAAATCATTCAACTCATACATCCTGATTTATAACAAATTAAAAGAGTGAAAAAGATATTAGATACTGAAGTAAGACATCAGTACGTCATTGGATCATATTATCATAAGATTATATGACACTTTGGCCACTTTCTGGTTATTCATAGCCCAAGCTCTGTGACACTCATAGCAGATAATAGGAAGCTATGTAAGCAGCAAATTTTATTTCTGAGGACCTTTATCTTACATAGCTGCAACTCATTTGGGCCTTGAACTATCAACTTCTTTCTGCAGGTTTGACTTCGGAGTTAACTTCTCAAAAGAAGACTTCCCCACTGGGGCATTTCTAAATTTCTTGTTTTTAATTAAAACACACATATTTTGCCCTGCAAGTATATTTTGTATTAAATAAAACTCTTTCTTTGGATATTCAGTCCTTATTTACTTTATATATATATATATATATATATATATATATATTCGGCCGCCGCTCGGATAAGGCAAAGCTCTTCGAAAGAATTGAGCACTGGTAGCCGATAGGTTATAAAAAATGTAAACAAACGGCTGCTGCTGCTATTGCTAAATAAATACCTTAAAAATTCACTTAGCCAACGTGGTCCGCTTGGTGGCCGAGAGGTCTGAGATTTAGTCTAACGTAATACTGGACGGGTTTCGATCACGCCTTCGAACGTCCTGCGTGTCTAGCCACACTGAAGAGTTCTGATAGAACGAAACAGTCTGTCTGTGGATGGCAATAAATATATACATAGTTTGGTTTATTTAACAGCGCATCATCTGTCCTGTGATATTTTTTTCGTGTTTTTGGTTTACATGAAAAACACAAAACAGGATGGAAATAAATTTATGATCCTAAAGTAACCGGTCTTTGGTTTTTTCTTTAAAGAAAGTATTGCTCTGTAATATTAATTACATTGAGCTCTCCACCAGGAAAATTTAAATGTTCAGCTTTTGAATGATTTTCTTGTCCTGAAGGAATTACTTCCAACTCTGGTTTAACTGGACCGTATAATACTATATATATATATATATATATATATATATATATATATATATATATATATATATATATAAGAATTTTGCAATATTTTAGAATGCCTTTAATAGTTTTACTGGCAATTATTCCTCTTACCGCAAGTAAAATTCTTTTATTTCATAAATTTCCCCTCCTATTTGGTCTTCCTGCTACTCTTTGTATAAACGTATATGACTCATCACTGTATTTGTCATTTCATTATTTGCTCTGCATGCCCACAATCGCTTCAGATGTACACATGGCGACAAAATAAGGTGTTAGAGATGATAATAGAGTTGTTAAGAACACAATGTGAGACAGCAAACCAGCAATCTATAACAGCCAAGGAACCCATAATTCAGTTTCTCAAGGAAGGTGAATGTCCAGTAAGGAAACAAAAAAAAAATCCTAATATGAAGCTACTGAACGGAACAAGTGACTGGAAAGTTTCAGCGGATCTCAAGACATCTCGACAATTTCCAGTTCACATTATTCGAACAGAAAAGCGGCCGGACATTGTAGCATGGTCCGATTCAAAGAAGAGTTCCTCCTCATAGAATTGACTGTCCCCTGGGAAGAAAACCGGGAGGAAGCACACGAGCGGAAGAAAAACCGCAATGAGACACTGCGTGCCGACTGCGTGGAAAAGGGACGGATATGCCATGTGATTCCTATTGAGGTTGGTTGTCGTGGTTTAATAGGACACTCAGTCATTTCATTTCTTTCAAAAATAGGAATCACTGGCAGCAGTTTGAAAGTTGCCACAAATCGTCTTTAGACCGCGGCGTAGTACGCATCAAGTTGGATTTGGTCGAAAGCGAGAAGTTTTCAGCATGAAGGAAATACACGCGGAACCATCTTTCCCGTGTGATTACGTAAGAAACGGTTATTGTAAACGCGTAATAACATTAACCGCCGAAAGTAAACGCGTTTTTGTTTGTTTGTTTTTTTTTAAATCACAAACTGCATACAAAAAATGATGATTAACGTCCAATGTAGTCTCTTCTCTTAATTGATCTAGCGTATATATATATATATATATATATATATATATATATATAATTCTCTTTATACCCTGTCCGGTGGCAAAAGCTGCTTGGTAGCTCCAGAAGTGGCAGTACCGCCTTGAGCTACCGAAACTGTGTTATCACCCCTGGTTGGCGGCTGATGAGAACAGGGTATTTCACGCGCTTTCACACGTTGTATGATGAATATATATATATATATATATATATATATGTGTGTGTGTGTGTGTGTGTGTGTGTGTGTGTGTGTGCATGGTATAAACAGGTTGTCCCAAAAATTTTACATCATTTTAAAAGTAATTACCGTAAAAAGTATTTAGTCCTGCTCAACGAAATTGAACAGTTTTGGTGTTGAAGATGGTAAGTTTATTCTGGGACCGAATTCATAAGTGTTCAAAATGTGTACCGCCTGTGACACAGCACCAGTCAAATCGGTAGTTAAGCTCTTGCCAAATACGCCGTTGTATGTCTCCGGTAACATTTCCCAGTGTGGAAGTGTTTCTCTGCTTGAGTTCATCAATGCTAACAAGAAGAGGGGACACATAGACCAGTCACTAACATATCTCCGTAAAAAAGAAAACACACGGGGACAGGTCCGGTGATCGCGGAGGGTTTTTTTCATCAGAAAACTGTTTTCATCTCTCGGGCAGATTCTCATAGACATATGCGTGTACTTTTCTCTTCGATTAAATATAAAACCTCGATCAGCTTCTATAGATTCTGTGAGAATCTGAAGTTATTTCAACGAGATTTGGCAAAATTATTGGCCAGCAAAATGATGTCAAATTTTTTGGATACCCTCAATATTTGATTAAATAGGACATATATGTGTGTGTGTGCGTGTGTGTGTGTGTGTGTGTTTGTTTGTAAGCTATGATAAGAGAGACAGGCTTATTAGCCAAATCTGACAAACGTTTATTTATTCTAATGATCAAAGTGATTGTGATTCAGCACATTCTGTTAAGAAAAGGAAATCAAGCAACTGGCACGTTTGTACGTTTCCTACTGACTGTATTTGAATTCGGTAAACGGAAGTTTACAACTCCCGTTGCATAACTTACGTCATTCTCTCTCTGTCTCTGTCTCTGTCTCTCTCTCTCTATATATATATATATATTTGTATATTTAATGCCATAGAAGTTTGTCTGCGACCTTTGGTCTGATGAAGTTTTACAAACAACAATCGTCAGGCAGATAACGAAAGACAACGATGCCAGCAATTTCAGAATACGATTTGCCTTCTTCGTGATCTCTTAAAATGAGCACTTTTTTTTCTCAAGTTAAATAATTACGTGCTTTCGCTTCCATCTGGCTTAAAAATAGTTCCGTTGATGTATGGCAGTTGACTATAAATCAAAATTAGCAATCAAGTTGTTTAAAAATTACTTAAATTACTGTAATTCAACAGCGTTCATTAACTTTTGACCATGGCAAAATGTATTTTTTTTTGTTCACTATTTATTTACTGTAAAAAAAAAAAACCCCAAAAAACAGCTATGGGTTAAATCGTACCACTACTGTTCTTCGAGGAGAATGGCTTAAGCATTAAATAACCTAAAAAGAGTTGATATGCCATTAAACAAAGAAAGAAAGAAAGAAAGAAAGAAAAAAAATCGAAAACTTTGTATATACTTGTAACATATGTGTATTTATTTAGAGATATGTTCCAAGAATATTTTTGGAAAATTTCGTGAACGTACATGCAACTTTTTTCAAGTAAAAATCATTTAAATATTTGCTGTTGTTCCGTTCTTTAACATATGGCTGCTACTGTATATATATATATATATATATATATATATATATATATATATATATATATATAATGATGATTTAATTATACCTAGATGATATGAATTCAGGAATATGTACAGATAAAGATCGGTTGGGAAATATACATAAGCATGAAAGCGGAAAATTATTCATTGTCTCCCTACGCCGGATTATTGGAGGGGAAAGTATTTAATAGCCTGAAGAAATTAATAGCAGTCCACTTGAATAGATTCTGTCTAAGAAATAGAATAATTGGAACGAGTTTCAGATTATAAGATGGGGAACTGTTCGAATATCCTTATCTCTAATCAGAATAATTCTAATTACTAATCCCCCAAAATCCCTAATTCAAAGAATATCCTCAACACTCAAAGCCTAACATGCAGCACTTGATCACACCTCCTTCCAATCTTAGTAATCCCAACCCATAACCTTCAAGATACATCTAAATTCTGGCCCCAAACTAGACACTATCCAACCTAATTTTAAAAAAAATCAAACATTACAATCATAATCTTGACCTTTTTCTTTTAAAAGAAACATTGAGTAATTCTTTTAAAATTATATTATGAAATTACATACCAAAATGTCAAAATGTATTTAATATCTTTATATACATGTAACCCATATGGCTGCTAATAACTCTACAACTTAAAATGTTTTCATTTTTGTCTCATATTTGAAAATAGTATACTATAAAAACTATAGGGAATCTCAATATACATAGGACCCATGGGACTGCTAATAAATTTGCTACTAATAATATTGTGTTCTTTTTTGTTTCAGATTTGAAAATAGTATACTAAAACAATTATAGGGTGTCTCAAGATACATGGGACCCATGTGACTGCTAATAACTCTACTAATAATAATGTTGTGTTATTTTTTGTTACATAGTTGAATTTTGGAGGTGCCCGTGGTGTAATTGTTATCGTCGTGGGAAATGGACACGGTGACACGAGTTCAAATCCTGGACGAGACTGATTGCATATCACATAGCACTAATATCATTGGGAAAGGTATGAATCCTATTAATATCCCTCCAGCTATGGGTAAATAGTAGGGCAGACTAGGTTCTTCAGCCTTGGTGAGGCAACTAGTCAAGGAGAAGGAAAACTCTGAATTCAAACCTGTTAAACTCTGCTTAAAAATTGACCTTGTGTCTTATCCTTCCCAAGCGGAGGGTTTGGTAAATATAGTTACATATTTGAATATAGTATACTGTATCAACTATTAATCGAAATGAGTTCGAAAAAGTCCCTCCGAAGACGTTCTGAAGAACTTGGACTTTCACGTGCATCGTTGCAAAGAATCTTAAAGAAAGATCTTAAGCTGTACCCATACGGAATCCAGATTAAGCATAAACTCATACCAGCTGACATAGAAAAACGTCTCAGTTATAAATCATTATCATATTTTGAGACAGAAGTAAATAAGTTGGCTGTCAACCTTTTGCCGAATTAGAGTTTATCATCGTCGAATTCTTAGGTGAAAATTCTAACTTAATAAGACGCAAAAAAATTATTAATGCAAAGATTAACCCACGAATAAGTTGTTTTGTATCCGTCTCTAGACAAAAATGTTTTATAGAAATAAGAAGATTTATCACATAACCCTGGTTTGGTCATAGACGCGCTACTCACGAATCCTACCTTGACCAGGAATAGGCTCGCGGGGCCCTTTTCTCTCCAGGTTTACAACTGGTTTGAAATCAGCTTTCCTTCTCCTATACCGATTGTGAAATCATGCAAGTGTTGTGTTCTCTTGAGTTGCCAATATAAATTCTAAAAGGCTCTCCACCTTAATTGGAGCAAAATTGTTATTTTTGAATAAAGCTTAATTATCTTGTTCGTCTTTTATTATGCATACCAAAGCTGAAGAGCCCAATCTGCCCGACTATTTATCCACAGTTAATGAGAAAATGGTTGGATTCATACCTTTCAATGGGGTATTAGCGATATGTGAAATGCAAGCAGCCTCGTTCATGTCAGAATGTATTATCCCAACCTCTCTACTACCAGAAGGATATGACACAGGGTCAGTTCTTAAGCAGAGTAAAGCTGGTTTAAATTCAGAATTTTCCTTCAGGTAGCCGGACCAAAGCTAAAGATTCCAGCCTGTCCTACAATTTACCCATTGTTGTTGGAAGAGTAGATGGGTTCATGCCTTTCTCAAGAGAATTAGCGCTATTCTTAATGCAAATAGCATTGTTTAGGATTCGAAATCGGGAGGACGAATCAACTTCCTACGATGAGAACCATTATGCCACAAACGTGTCGATTTTCCTAACTGCGGTAAATGTTCTGGAAATGCGGTAAATGTTCTGGAAATGCAGGAAATGTTCTGGAAATGCGGTAAATGTTCTGGAAATGCAGGAAATGTTCTGGAAATGCGGTAAATGTTTAGGAAATGCGGTAAATGTTCTGGAAATTAGCCTACAAGAAAAGCTGCTGTCAATTAGAGAAGGATTTAGAATTGAGACATTTCATCTTATCAAAAATATTATGACTAAACTACGACCTCTCTTCTAACAGATTTCACCTTACCTGGCAGACATTATTTTACGTAAGAATAATATTGAAATAGAAAATGGATCGAAGCAAATTTTTATAACAAAAACTAAGATATTTATTTCCAACCATACTTCCATACATCTGGACGATTGTTCATTTTTTTTTCATTAAGATATTCCACTTTTATTGGTTAAGTCTTTGATGAAATTTGATATGCTTGATAATGACCGTAGCATCCCCCCTCTCTACTTAGTCATGGCCCAGATGTTTAAAAATGATTCACAGTTGTAGCTAATAACCCCTGCTGCGACCACTCTGATATATATCTCTATTTCTCCAGTTCTTTCTTTTCTGTCTCTCCTTCTTATAACGCCACGCTCTTTTCATTTTCAGTTATCTATTTCCTCCTTTGTAGAACTTTAAAAAAAAACTCATCATTCTGATAAAGTCTTTTTGAAATAAAGACGAAATATCATTTTTGAATCTGTTGTCAGTGTTTCGGTTTATCCACTTTTCCACATACTTTTTCTCATTTATATATATATATATATATATATATATTCAAATAAAACCTGATCCTTTTTAAACTGAAAAGAATTAACAATTTCAATATTCTTTTACTAACCTTTCTTTTCTTTCATTTTTTTCCCCTCTGAAGGAAATATATCAAATACCCTGTTTTTTATTGCGATGATATATTTGCCATTAGTTTTTCCTGCTGCAACCCAGACTGTTCTTTTTTAGTTATAACATGAAAGAAACTTTAACGTTATCAACCAATCACGAACTGTCAAGAACAAAAGCGGTTGAAAGAAGCGGGAACGTGCAAGTATCGATTACAAACAAAGCAAGATTTTTTTCAAAAAGCTGCAATCGATTATCGACCAAGATTTTCTTTTTCTTTTTTTTTTCATCTATTTATTTCACTGATATTAAATATAAGTACCGACCGTCGTCACGTAGGAGAGGACGACGCCCCACCCAAACATCAAATACGCCTCTATGAATGAATGATTAATAATTTGATTTGTTTTAATGACATATCAACCCGTCCAGGGTGTTGTATTGCAAAGTGATAACAACACTTATATATAAAAGTACAAGCTATTTTCTTAATTACGAAATCGTGGTAAGAGAGAGAGAGAGAGAGTCAGGATAGATTGGGGACCGCTAAGATACGATATCTTCAGATTTACACCAGGTTGAAATACATATTCGGGGCGCCTTGCTTCTTCGTGCTTCTTTCACTGGAGGCTATTATGGAGCCGTCCGCCCACCTCTTGGCTAGAACCCAAAACGCCCTGACTGCTTACTGCTCACTGCTTACAGCTTACAGCTGACTCTGCTGACTCCTGACTGACTGATCCCTCTCAAGGCTTAAAAACTTTTGTCGTTATTTATTTTTCGGACGCCTTCGCAATTCTTCTTAGGAAGTTCGTTGCATTTCCGATGTCCCTTGTTAACCTTAAGATACATCTGCACATCCTGTTTTGAAATCTACAAACGAATCGGCCAGTTAAAAAGGAATATGTGACTGAGTTATTTTACGCCAAGAGGTTAAGGAATTGTATTCATCATACATTCGTATTTATAATTTTTGTGTAGTTGATTCTTCAAAGTTTTCTTTCTTTGCGCTCAGTCATATGATGTCAAGCTTTTATACCCAAAATATTGACGAGAGTTGCTATTTCAGTAAACAAAAAAATTGAACAAAACCAAACAATTATACGGTTTCTGGTACCTATTTCTATTTGATAATAATCAATCAAATATATTTACCAATCCCTTTCGTATGAGCAGGATGCAACACAAGGTCAATTTTCAAGCGGAGTTTAACGGGTCTGAATTCGGAATTCTTCTTATTCTCCTTGATTCGTTGCCTAACTGAGATTTAAAGAGCCCAATATTGTTGTATAGCCACTCAATTACCATGACCACGATTAACTATACAAACACATAATACATATATACGCTGGATACATACCGACGCAATGAATAACAGACGAGCGAAGCCTTCTTTAACAAAATATGTACCTCTCACTTTATTGCAAGGGTTCGAAAAGGTTATTCAAGGTTTTACTGTGAGAGGGAGTTGGAGACCGAACATAAACTGCAATATATTGACACCCACTCTTATGGCCATCAGCGTTGTGTCTTTCTCATTCTCCAGGGCTGCTCAACCGGAGGCCCAGGGGCCCAGCTCTCTGCTGGATGATGGCTTTCTTTACTGCATCTTATCACCAAATTCTCTGGACCCCAACTCATCGGGGGCCCCAAGGGCCCCTTCGGCATTGCGTGGCTTTCCCTACCACAACTCGTCTCTATAACTCCAACTGTCTGACTTCTTGTCTTGACTGAATTATATAATAGTTCAACGCCCACTCAATCGCCTACTCAATCTTTGGAATGGCATGTTTGATCGTCATCAAGCGGAAATAACTGTCATGCAGTTCAGAAGTCACTCTCTTCCGGTGCATCACTCTGTAGCGGCATAGTGGGACCTTCACCTTGTCCCATATTATCAGCCGAGCTCTCCCGCGCGATTTCTTTCGATTAATGGCCATTGGGATGTGTCACTTCCGCTATCTTTGGAATGGTATGTTTGCCCGGGCCGAAGGTCAAAATAAACAATATTTCCAACTATTTCCCCATATCTGGATGGAGAATGATTGGATTCGTTTTTCCTTAACGTATCAGTGTTATTTGAAAATGCAAGCATCCGCGTCCCCAAATCGATTTTCAACGACGGTAACCATTGCACTACAAGCTCCTCCTAATAATCCTATTAATCAGTTATATGGCAGTAGAAATAAGGGACATACAGGAATCCTTTTTTTAATGTGGATAATTAATTCCCTGATTTCAGTGCATATATAAACCGCACAATTCAAACCTAAAAACAAATAAGATTGCTTTTGGTTTATTTTTACGGCATATCAACCATTGTAGGTTATCTAAAGCCAAATCCTCTTTATATATATATATATATATATATATATATATATATATATATATATATATATATATTAAATATATAAAATTCGGTTTGGTTGGGTTTTATGGCATATCAACCATTGTAGGTTATTTAATGCCAAATAGATGTTTATACATATATAAACAGTTCTACTTAAAACAATTTAGTTTAGCATAAGTACAGCTCTTTGCTTACATGCAGTTAAAAGTCAAAGCAGTTCTATTTCAAACAATTCAGTTTAGCATAAGTATGCAGTTTAAATGTCAAAACAGTTCTATCTCAAACAATTCCGTTTAGCATGAGTAAAGTTTAAAAATTAAATACTTCTATTTGACTCGTAGATAGAACCTCATCAGGTGCTACCACTCCGGCCCCGAGTGGACTTTGGAGCGATGGCAATAAAGGGGTACTCCGCATTTTCCTGAGTTCTATCATTACTGGAACGCCACCATCAGATTGCTTAGTATCATATCCAGGACACTCGTTTCGGGGGGGGGGTCTTGCATTGATGCAGTCAGTGTATTTCGAAACTCCGGCCAACTGGGCTAAAAACAAGTAAGAATTATTATAATGAATCCGTTGCTAAAAGGCATTTTTTTTCCAAGCAGCGATCGTGTCGATACTGCTATCCGGATGCACCACATGGACCCTAACTAAACGTATAGAGAAAAGGCTTGACAGCAATTAAACAAAAATGCTGCGACCTATATGGAACAAGTCCTGGAGGCAACACCCTACAAAGCAGCAGATGTACAGACACCTACTATCCACCACGAAAACTATCCAAATTAGACGAACTAGACATGCAGGACACTGCTGTACAAGTAAGGACCAATTTATAAGTGATGTATTCCTGGGGACCCCTTCACACGGACGAGCAAAGGTTGGATGACTAGCTCGAACTTATATACAGCAGCTCTGTGCCGATACAGGATGTAGCCTGGAAGACGTCCCTGGAGCGATGGACGATGGAGACAAGTGGCGAGAGAGGGTAATGGAAATCCGTGCTAGCAACATGACATGATGATGATAATCATGATGATGATGATAATGATGATGATGATGATGACACATTGATATGCATAGAAACAAAATAAAATAAGCTACGACTAAGATATGTGATCTACGTGTCACGAAGCAATTTGCCTCAAAGATGTGCACTTTTATTGTGATCTACAAAGTAAACACTCGTCTTGTTATAGAGAGAATGTCTGTTTAGAGAGTTTGAAGAATGAATGAACATCTATTCGAGGTGGTGGGGAATTAACAAGGTACTTGTGGCAAGAGGATACTTCATTCCAGTGTAGACCTCCATTTTGATCATCGACCAGCTGACCCTTTTGTCATTCTACCTGCTTATTGACATGTTATTATATGAAGAAACCTTAAAATGTTAACTAAAATGTCTTAAAAAATCTGAATATCTATTTCTTGCTAATCAAGCCTATCGTTAGATCCACCGATAAATTTAATACGTTTGTTTAAAATTTGCTCGATTTCAGC
Organism: Sepioteuthis lessoniana; assembly: GCA_963585895.1. Lineage (NCBI taxonomy): Eukaryota > Metazoa > Mollusca > Cephalopoda > Myopsida > Loliginidae > Sepioteuthis > Sepioteuthis lessoniana. Next base: position 42,703,619 of record OY757915.1, on the reverse strand, counting down.
TTTTTTTTATTAATAAATCTATAAAACTTTTAATTATTTCTTAAAAGTAAGATTGATCTGTAAATGGGAATTATTTTTTGTAGATGAATATATGTATATATTGAATGCTTCATTTAAATTATAATTTAATAAATGAAGCCGGTAGATCACATACCAATAGAGAATTTGACCCTTGTAAATGACCTTGGCAATGTAGATCCCATACCAAAGTAGAATTTGACGCATATAGATCACCTTGGCAATATCGATTGCATACAAAAGTCAAATTTGAAGCTTGTAGATGGCCTTGGCTATATAGATCACATATCAAAGTAATATTCAGTAAGCTGGGGTTGTAGAATACGCCGACTGCATCTCTACAGAAGAGTAAGATCCCTAAAGAGTGTCCAGGGTATGATACTAAACAATTTCATGATGAGGATACAGTCCTTGTGATTTGGAGAATGAAGGTACCTCTTTATTGCCATTAATTTCAGGTACACTCTGATCGGGGGTGGTAGTAACTGTTAGGGTGCCATCAATGAATCAAATAAGACTATTTAATCATTGACTATTATGGAAACCATTTAACTGAATGCAAACAAATAATTGATCCTAAATAATGTTAAATAGTAATACGTGAAATCATTTAACTGTGTGCAAACAATTAAAAGCAATACTTGAAACAATTTAATTGTGCACAAGCAAATGAGCTCTGGCTCATTTAAATGTTACCGACGAACAATTCACTTAAAATTATATATAATATATGGTTATTTGTCTCTGCCTCCCACCAGACAGGATTTGACACAAGGTAAATGACTGGAAGGTCGATTATAGTGGGGATTTTGGGGAGGGGAAGGTCGAGCACAAGCTGAGGCTCGATCCCTGCTGGATTATGCTTGTCATCGGCCCACTTAATGCAATGTGGGCCTGATGAGCCTTGTTGGTCATGGACCTAAATCTGGGTCCAAGCACATATGCCTGATCATAGCTTAAACTGGACAACAAGGTCCAGGGCTATATAAAGGGGACAAAGGAATCAATGTTGCAGCTCACCCACTCAAAGGTTGCCCAGCCGAAGTCGGGGGCCTTTCGGCTGCAAGTCTGCCTTTATTGGACATATATAATATATGTATAAACAGGATTTGGTATTAAAAAACCACCAAGTGTTGATGTGTCATTTAACCAAATAAGCTGACGAAACTGTTGTGACCTGTTAGGGGCTAGAAAGAAGATACGGAGGAAGAGAAAGTGGATGGAGCAAGTGTATTGAATAAACAGAACATCTATACAAAATAAGAGTGTTAGAACAGCCGACAGAAGTCATTGTCTTTAATTGGAATCATTTTTGAGATGAGGCTTCTTAATCTGTGAATTAATTTTTTTATTTATTGCGGACTTTTTGTCCTCATCTTGGTAGATTTTTGTGTTGTTTCTTCTTTCACGAAATTTCGGCCAAATTTCACCTCTGGCCTTCTTCAGGTGATTTTTACCGTGAATTCGGATAGGAATGATGAGTCTTGTAACCGTATCCCCAGTAATTACTGCCTTCCATAGTTGTTGTCTATCGCACCACGTTTTTGACCAAGTAAACCTCTGGCCGGCTTAGGTAGGATTTGAAACCGCTAACTTCTGACAATGCGCATCTGGAACCGTAGAGACTCAACGTCTCTATCCGCTGCGCCCGTGGTCAAATAATAAGAGGATATGTCAATTGAGAAAAGGAAATGTCTCGATTCTATATCCTTACTTATCCTATTTACCAACCCCTCCGCTTGGGCAGGATATGACATGAGGTCAATTTCTAAGCGAAGTTTAGCAGGTTTGAATTCTAGACTAGTTCCCTCACCAAGGCTGAAGAACCCAGTCTGCCCTACTATTTTACCCGTAGCTGGAGGGAGAATAATTGGATTCATAACTTTCCCAAGGATTTGAACTCGTGTCGCCGTGTCCATTTCCTACGACGATAACCATTACACCACGGGCACCGCCATAGGCAGGATATGACAGGATTTTTAAGCGGAGTTTAACAGGTTTGAATTCAGAGTTTTTCTTCTCCTAGACTAGTTGCCTCACCAAGGCTGAAGAACCCATTCTGCCCTACTATTTACCCATAGCTGGAGGGAGAATAATTGGATTCATACCTTTCCCAAGGGTATTAGTGCAATGTGAAATGCAATCAGTCTCGTCCAGGATTTGAACTCGTGTCACCGTGTCCATTTCCTACGACGATAACCATTACACCATTATATCCTTACTTATAGAATATAGCCATCACACTTGATAAGAGGATATGTCTCGATTCTATATCCTTCCCGAATAGAATATAGTCATCATATTTGATAAGAAATGTCTCAATTCTATATGCTCACCTATTAGAATATTGTCGTCATACTTGGTATGAAGAAATGTCTCAGTTCAATATCTGTACCAAATAGTGGGGTGTCGTTGTGGTGTAATGTTTAAAGCAATGGAGTGCGGAATCGTAGTAAGCGAGTTCGAACTCCAGTCACGCTTCTACGTTAACTTTCGGATAAATACCCTTGGGAAAGGTATGAAGCCCCTTATCCTCCCAGCTATGGGTTAAATAGTACCACTACTGTTCTTCTAGAAGTATAGCTTTCGTATTAAATAAACTACAAAGGTTGATATGCCATTAAACAAAGAAACCAAACCTTACCTATGTCTCAATTTTATTTCCTTATCAGAAAGCGTACACATTATACACATTTCAACACACATTAATCAATTCTTAAATCACACACATCAGGGTGTGATCACAATTTATTTTTACGCAGTTATCAAAACTGCACTGTTTAAAAGTACACTAATTAATGAATTCTCAGACTTAAGAGTAAAAAAAAGAGATAAAAACAGTTTGACCAGGCTAGAGTGGGGAAAAACGGTCATAGGGAATAATCGTGTGCGTGTGTGTGCATAAAAATTGCTTACATATTATGTCTATTACACATTCTTTCTTTGCTTTATTTTCTATATAAAAACTTTTAGTTTATTTTTGATTGTTTACATAATAATGATAATAATAATACTAATAATTATCATTATAATCAGCCAGAATACTGAGAAGAGTCCGGGAGGCTTGAGAAGACTTGCTGTCACTCAAACTCTTGTGAGAAACCATCGGCTAACGCTGATGTAAAAAAAAACCTCACGAGAGCAAAATATTAACAATAATAGACTAAATTATGCAGGAACAAAATCACGAACGAAGAGAACATAACAGAAAAGCCAAATGGATTAGCGACTCGAAAAAAAAGTTTGAAGGACTCGAAGAAGGACCCAAGGCAAAATTCCATATCGGTTTACTCAGAGCAACACCCAAAAAAAAAAAAAGTGCCGAATTAGAAAACGCCAGGCTATGATGGCATATATGGATACTGGTTTAAAAAATTTACTTCCATCCACGATAGTCTGGCTATCGAAATGAATAGATGTCTACAAGAAACAGACGTACACGAATGGATGACCAAAGGAAAGAACACCCTGATCCAAAAGAGACCCCCAAAAAGGAAATGCCCCCAACAACTGCCGTTCCATTGCATGCTTACCAATGATGTAGGAAATACTAACAGCGCAAATAAGAGAGGAGATTTACGATTCGCTCATAAAGCATGGACTGTTTTTCCGAAGAACAGAAAGGATGCTGCCAGGGTTCCGGAGAAAAAGTAGCTCTACTATGCATTAGTCAATACATCCTCAAGAAGAGCAGAAAGAGAAGAGAACATCTAGCTATGGCGTGGATTGTCTACAAAAAGGCATATATGGTCCTGCAATACTGGATAACTGACTGACTGTCAAAGATGTACAAGATATCCAGCCAAGTTAAAAAAAAAAAGCTTATTCAAAATACCATGGAAAACTGGAGATTCCAAAGCTTAATTGAGATGAAAACCTGAGAATGATCTTCAAGTGAAATGCGTTATCACTATTACTATTTGTAATAGCAAAGGTCTCATTGAGTCACATATCTATGAAAGGCACAAGAAGATGCTAACTTCATAAATCGCAAGAAAATATCAACCACTTATAATACATCATCATCATCATCATATCGCGCTGGTAGCACGGATATCCCTGACCCTCTCTCGCCACTCCTCCCTATCGTTCATCGCCCTAGGTAGGTCTTCAGGACAACATCCCGTATCCTCACATAGCTGCTGAATGTATGTTCGTGCTGGTCGTCCTGCTTTTGCACGGCCATGTGTGGGGGTCCTTAAGAGTACATCACTGATGAGTTCGTCCCTGCTTCTCTAGCAGTGTCCTACATGTCTGGTTCGTCTAACTTGAATAGTTTTCGTGATAGGGGGCAGGTGGCCGTACAGTTGGTGTCTTGTGGGGTGTTGCCGCCAGGACTTGTTCAAGATTGCACTTAGCATTCTTTTGTAATTGACGTCTAGCTTCTTCTCCAGCTGTTTTGTTAGCGTCCATGTAGTGGACGCTACCTGGAAGAAACTGCGTTTCATTTTATCGGTTAGGTCTGATTTCCATATAATCGATAGCCTATTGATAGCTGTCCATGCTTTCGTTAATCTCGTTTCGATGTCCTTAGGGATGACATTAAACTGTTGCCAAAAAGGAAAAAGAATTGGAAACCCAAACACAGGCATTGAGGATATAAAGTGCCAATAAAGGAATGAAATGTGGTAAAGAAAATGCTTATTATGAAGGGATGAAAATGACAATTGACTGAGAGAATAGAACAAGCAAAAATAGGATGCTCAGAGAAATAGAAACTAACAAATACTTGGGAATATTGGAAGCAGACATCATCAAATAAGTGAAGATAAAATAAAAAAAATAAAAAGAATACCTCAGGAGAACGAGAAAACTACTTGAAACAAAACTTCATAGCAGAAATCTAATCAAAGGGATAAATACTTCGGCTGTCCTCCTCCTATGCTACTCAGGACCATTCTTGAATTGTACGAGAGAAAAACTTCAACCAAGGGACCAGAGAACAAAAAAAAAAAAAAAAAACTCATGACGATTTATAAGGCATTACATCCCAGATATGACGTAGACAGACTATGTTTGTCAAGAAAAGGAAGAAGAGGAACCACCAGCATTCAAGACAACGATGTGGAGATTACATTAAAAAGCGCCGAGGAAGACTGATTACAGCCACTGGAAAATATACAGTCAACACAAGCATTAACAGAACAAAAATAATCATTAAAAAAATGAGAAGAAAAACAACTATATGGATATTTCAAGCAACAAACAAGAGAAATCTCACATGAGAAAATTTGGATATGGCTATGAAGGGGTAACTTTATGAGAGGAATTGAATCTCTTCTGATAGGAGCACAATACAACGTCATAAGGACTAAGTACATCAAAGCAAGTATAGACAACACGTAGCAAATTTAGATTATGTGGCGACAAAGACGAAACGATCAATCACATATTAAGCGAATGTAGTAAGTTAGCATAAAAATAGTATAAGAGACATGACTGGATGGAGAAGGTGATCCACTAGGAATTGTGCAAGAAGTTTAAATGTGATCATAAGAACAAATAGTAGATGCATAACCCAGAATCAGTCCAAAAAATGAGACACACTAAGTTATCTGGGGTTTTTGAGATACAAACGAATCATCTAATCTCGGCCAGATAACCGAACCGAGTAATCGTCAACCAAAAAAAGAAAAGAATCTGTCGAATAGAGGACTTTGCCGTTCCGGGTGACCCCAGGGTAAAACTGAAAGAAAGCGAAAAGAGCAATAAGTACCTAGACCTTGCTAGAGGACTGAAAAAACTATGGAACATGAAAGTGACAGAGATCCCAATTGCAATATGCGCGTTCGGTACAGTCACCAACGGATTGGTACACGGACTGGTGGACTTGGCAAAAAAAGGATGAGTGGAGATCATCCAGCTTACAGAATTGTTAAGATCCACCAAAATACCGAGAAGTGTCCTGCAGGCTTGAGAAGACATGCTGTCACTCAAACTCCAGTAAGAAACCACCAGCTTACGCTGGCGCGAAAAACTCGAAAAGGAATAAATAATAATAACAACAACAATAATAATAATAATACAAATGGATCCCCCAATCTTAGCCAGACTTAATGTTAATCAACAAGAAGAGAATATGACATCGGGTGAATTTTGCTGTTCCAGCGAAGCGTAGAGTGAAAAATGAAAGAAAGAGAAACTAGATACCATGATTTTATCATTTCAGATGGAACCATATACAATGATAACGGCTACTATACGGTATTATTTATTATCAAACTCTATATATCTGAAATTTTCAAGCTAAAAATAATATTGCATATATATATATATATATATATATATAAATATAAGGGTGTTTCGGCGGCTTACAAAGAATTCTATGACTATAAAAAAAGACCCAAAAGTAAGGTGTCGGTCACACTAGTGAGAGAACGGGTCGATTATATGCTTGCGTACAACGACGCGTGGAGACCCTCGTTCCACTATGTGCTGTATTTTATGCTCCGATGCAGGAAGCAAGAAACTATGAGTCAATACAAGCAAAGTAGTTGTATGAGAATGCGTTCGTGTCCGTGTTGCTCTGTAAAAAAAAAAGTGCTTATTAGCCTGAATGCATTTTTGAGTCCTGGATTGTGTGTAAGTAACTTTTTTCTGCTCGCTATTTTACATTTTACATTCGTATATAATGAGGTCTTGTTATGGGACAATGGTGCTGAGTGACTGTCTCGAAGGAAATCATTAAAAGTCTGACTTGATATATTTGAAGATAATCAAAATGATTTTGCCATGTGTCGGTCAAATAGACCCCATTTTTTGATCGGCAGGTTGGTTAGTTTTGTTTTGTTTCTTTGTTTAATGGCATATCAATCTTCGAGGGTTATTTAATGCCAAAACCATCTGTGTGGAAGAACAGAAGTGGTACTAGTAAACCTATAGCTGGCTGGATAACGGGATTCAAAACAGTTCCCAATGATATTATTTCGAAAGGAAATACAGAAATCACTTATTTCAAGGTCTGGTTGGGTAGTATCTTAGGGCATATGAACCCTTAATTTAAAGTTATTTAATTCCAAATCCTGTTTATATATATTAAAATGAGTTGTGTGCAAGAAGATGATTAATACTGAATAGAACTATTAGTGGTAGATAGCAGTTCTTGAAATAATTTACTGTGTGCAAGAAAACTATTAATATTCAACAGGAATATTGGATTTTTGAAAGGAATATTCGAAACCATTTAACTGTGTGCAAACAAATAATTAATACTGAATAAATTTGTTTGTATTATACACGAATTCTTAAAAACAAATTTTTGTACAAATAAAGGAATTGAATGTTTATGTACACACACACACACACACACACACATATATATATATATGTATACTTTGCTAGCGAATAGTGAGTAGGAAATCTTATTTGTAAATGAGTTTGATCTCGTCTTTTTGCTTACTCTCATATGTAACACTGATAATTCTATTAATCAAATATTCCTATCAAATACGAACAATTTGCACGTAGCTGCATGGATTCAAGTAACAAATCATAATAATCCTTATTAAATGATTGAACAGTTCTATTTGACTAAAAGACGGGACGCTAACAGGTATGACCATTCCGGGCCAAAGTTGAGCTGAGAGAAATGGTTATAAAGGGGTACTGAACATTCTCAAACACCAGGACCAGCGCCTTACCATCGGATAAAGTTTTCTGTCATACATAGAACACCCCATTCTTTGAGTCTACATACATGGTGCATTCAGTGTTTCAAGACATTTTTGGTCAGGCGTTTACAATTGTCGTAGACTCTTGAAAATTCACTATGTTATTGCAATACATCTTATGAGAGGAGTGACTAATTTTTATGATTTAGGTTCAAAAGAATAGCTACAACAGGAATTGGAATACACCCTACTAAAGACTGATTGTCACAGCTGGTGAATTTCAAAAATGCAATCTGGACGTGAGGACACTTTAGAAGAACGATATGCAATCAAATTCTGTTTAAAACTTGAAAAAATGCCACGGAAACGTATGTGATGCTTCAGACAGCTTTTCAACCATCTTGCATAAATCGAGCATCAGTTTTTGAGTGCCATAAGAGATTTAAGGAAGGCAGGGAGTCTGTGAGGGATGATGAGAGATGTGGGAGGAGTAAGGAAGTCAATACACCAGAGTTGATTGGCCAAAGGCTTAGGGTTGGGGTTAGGGTTACTATGTTGAGGTTTTATGGGAGTTAAGGAAAAGATTACGTCGGAAGAGGCCAGCACTATTCAAATCGGCTCAGTGGCATTTCCACTAGGACAATGCACCAGTCTACAACTCCATCCTTGTCACAGTCTATTTGACCAAGATAGGTATCAAGGCAGTTCATCAGCCTCCCTATTGTTAAGATTTTGCTCCCTGTGACTTTTGGTTATTCCCTAAGCTCAGAGGCTGTCGTTATGAGACAATTGAGGAGATGAAAGAGTCTGTGACGAAGGACATTGACACGCTCACACAAGAGAACTTCCATGGGGCCTTTTAGAAGTTATTTGAACGGTACAACAAGAGCATAGCAGCCAGAGGAGATTAACTCGAAGGAGATTAGAGTTTCATGTGTGTACTATAAATAAAAGTGCCCATACGAAAAAAGTCTGGAAACTCATTTAATGATCCTCGTATAATTCAGATCTGCGCTTACATTCCTACATTTACACATAGCGTAAATGTTATCGTTGTAAGAAATGGTATGGGCGACCCGAGTTCAGAGAGTGGACGAGACTATTTGCCTTTCACTTCAGGAAAAAGGGCTAATGAGAAAGGCATCAATACATGTTTTCTTTTTGCAGTTATTGTAACTATTTTGATATCTAACAAAGGCGAAGGAACCGAGTCTGAACTGCTCTTTACCCATAGAAAGAGGGAAAATAATTAGATTCATACCAGCGTGCGATCGACCTCGTCTAGGATTTGAACTTGTGTCGCCGTGTTTATTAACTACGACAAAAAAAAACTGTAGGCTAGACGTGGTTCATTAACCATGGTCAGGCATCCAGTGTACAAGTAGGAAAACTCTGAATTCAAATTATTTTTACTCTAAAAAAATTGACCTTATATCACATCCTGCTCGTAAGGGAAAGGTTAGACAAATACATGGAATAAATGTGTGTGATAGAAGACCAACATTTAAGAAGGGTTTAATTGGTTTTAATTCAGAGTTTTCTTTCTCCGAGACTGGTGGCTATACCCAGGTTAAAGAGCCCAGTCTACCGTACTATTTACCCATAGTTGGAGTTTTGATTGGCTTCATAAAAGCACTGGAGAAGTGATTGTCTGATTATTGTAACAAGTTAAAATAACTCGATACAATTGAAAGCAAATGCTTTTAGTTCTAATTCTTCATTCTTTATCATAATTTTTGTTCAGTCCTTAGAATATTGACATGAAATTTGAATAATATTAGTAACTATCAACACACAGTCACACACATGCCTTCACACACATACACACACACACACACACACACACACACACACACACATATATATATATATATACGTAAATATTCATGCGTGCACGAATATTAATGATTAAATATCGGTTGATATATATATATATATATATATATATATATATGTGTGTGTGTGTGTGTGTGTGTGTGTATCTGTTTTTATGCATATGTATATATAACTCTCTAGTTCTCTGTGACTATTTTGATACCTAACAAAGGCGAAAGAACCCAGTCTGAACTACTATTTACCCATAGAAAGTGGAAAAAATAAGTGGATTCATACCAACATGCAATCGACCTTGTCCAGGATTTGAACTCGTATCGTCGTGCCCATGTCCTACGACGATAAACATTACACTACAGGCTCCTCTTATACGTAGTCATCATGGCGAGCCGCTGGCCTGGATTTCCCTGACCCTCTCCCGCCACTCGTCCCTATCGTCCATCGCGTTCTGCAGGTCTTCCAGGCTACATCCTGTATTAGTGTAGAGCTGTTGTAGATAGATTCAAACAGGTTGCTATATCCTTGCTTGTCAGTGTGAGAGGGCCCACAGGAGTACATTGCTTATGAGCTCACCTTTACTTCTCCTGCAGTGTTCTGCATGTCTTGCTCATCTAGTTTAGATGATTTTCGAGATGGGTGGTCGTTGGCTGTACAGCTGCTGCTTTGTAGGGTGCTGCCACCGGGACTTGTTCAATGCACCTTGCAGCATTCTTGTGCAATTTCCGTCAAGCTTTCTCTCCTTACGCTTAGTCAGCGTTGATGTAGTGCATCCATGCAGCAGTATTGACACGACCTCTGCTTCGAAAAAACAGCTCTTTATTTTATCTGATAGCTCTGACTTCCATATGACCGACAATCATAGATGCCTATATTTTTGCTAGTCGCATGTGGATGTTATTTTCAGCAGATGAGACACTGCTTCCAAGGTAGGGAAACTTGTACCCAAGTTTCAAAGATCTTCCATTTAGTGTGGAGATGTAACCTTTTTGATTAAAGAACGTGGACTCCGTTTTTTCCTGCGTTGACATGGAAGCCTATGCCACCTACCGCCTGTTCCAGACTATCCAGTTGGGAGTCGGCTTTAGTGGTCGTATTTGCCAGAAGCGCTAAATCATCAGCGTAGTCTGCGTCCGTAATCGGTCGTGCAGGGTATCTTCTGTTTCTTTTCTTTGCCAAATTAAAGCTATTTTCTTTCATTAAATCTATCAACGTTCGAAGCACGTTGTCTAGACCGATAATAAACAGGTATACAGCTCATGTGTCCCCTTGCAGCACGTCTGCGACAATATCAAAGAAATCTGTGTCTCCATCCGGTGAGCGAACTTTTACCTTCGATTTTTTATATAGCATCATTAGGGTTGCGACAGTTTCTTTGAGGAGACCGTTGGCGAGAAGTATTTGTTCCATCTTTCCTCTGTGTATGGAGTCAAATGCCTTAGAGAAGTCTACGTATAGTAGTGTTGCTTTTAGGTTTTTTGCACGAACACCATCCAATATTCAACGGATAGGCAAGATTTGTGATACTGGGGATCGATTTCTCCGAAGGCCATTTTGATTCTTCCTGAAAATTTTCTCAATTTCAGGTTCAATGCAATTGAGTAGCTGAGTATTGTATATCTTTTCCGCTATGGAATTAAGGGTTATACCTTGATAGTTCTTGGCTATTCCGATCTAACCCTTCCTGGGAAAAGGGATGATGCAGCCCTTTGTCCATCTATCTCTTGTGTTCTGATTATATACAGCGTTGCAGTATTGGAGCAGAATGTCGTCAAACTTCCTTCCTTTCTATACTTCTGGGGGTATTTTATCAAGCACTGCAGCTGTCCTATCTTTAATTTTTCTTAGTACTACGTCCAGTTCTTCTTGCGTAAACTATCCTGATTTGATGTCTTGTGGATTGTAAATGATTTTCGTAATAAGTACATCCGTAATTTTTGGACTTTTTCAAAGCCTTGAAATGTTTTCCCAGGTGTATTCGTTCTTCTTGGTTGGCAGCTTTTAGTTTGGCTCGCGCAGTGCTTTTCCTTCTACTCACATCATTTACTGACTGCCATGAAAGCAAAATATGGAATAATTCTTGAAAGGTTTTTTTTTCTTATTAGTCCATTTTTTTTTAATTCGATAAATTTAAATTTTCATGATTAGCTCTATTATTTAAGCACTTTCTTAAAACCAAAATTTAGCCCAATATGAGTGAACAAGAAAAGAATCGACAAAGAATCTATGATTTCCTTAACGCCGAAACCAAGCGAAAGTTTCTTTGTATATCGTGCACAAAGCAAATAATTTTTTTTTCAGAAAAAAAACTTTTTAAGGAAAAGTGGAAGTGGAGGACTGAGGAAAAAACGAAGAATGCTTTTAAACTGCTCTCGCCTTGGCAGTTAAGAAGGCTACTACAATATCAATAAGAAAGTACGTTAATGAATTGAAATTCCAAAAGAAAATTGTGAGGACGGTAATTAAAAAAAAATAGCCCAACCCTTAACCTTCTTGATTACGCTCTATGGGACATTTTAGAAAAGAAAAAGAATGCAATCTCCCATCCAAATACTCGTTCGCTTAAGACTGCTATCGAGGAGGAATTGAATAAAATGTCTGAAGAATTTATTCTGAAGGCATGCACATCTTTTCGACGGAGTGTTGATAGAATAAGTAAAAAAAAAAAAAAAAAAAAAATGACAGCCATATTAAGTAAATGTACTCTTTTGTATTCATCTTTTTATTTTGTAGTTGCTTTTTTTTCTAAATTAAATCTAATCTTGTTAACATATAAGAGTCGTTTATTATTATACCGAAACATTCCTAAGTTTGCTTCCACACCCTGAATGTTTTGCGAATGTCTTTCCATTTCTGTTTCATATACAACAATGACTTGAACCGTTGCCGACTGGGAATTTGCTCTTGAAAGTTTTTTTTAAGGAGCCGGTGAATCTGTAATTGGAGAAGAGAGATTTTTATGCTCATTTCATGTTACATTGGAATGATGCTCTTCTGGATAGAATTCTAAAAACCATAGAAATATCAGTTTTCTATCCAGATCAGTGCCATCTTTATAACTGATCGAATATGAAAACGTATGTATTTACCAAACCCTCCGCACGGGCAGGATATAACACATGGACAGTTTAACCGGAGTTTAACCGGTTTTAAGTCAGACTTTTCTTTCTCATAGACTGGTTACCTAACAAAGTCTAAGGAACCCAGTTGGGCCAACTATCTATACATAGCAGGAAAGAAATTGTTGGATTCATACCAGAATGCAATCAAGCTCGTCCAGGATTTGAACTTGTGTCGACGTGTCAATTTCCAACGACGATAACCATTACACCACGGGTTCCTCCAATTCATGAGAACATTGTATGCCATTAGGTAGATGGAGCTACTTTTAGCACTTGCCTTAGTCTAGTTTAAAGACAGTTTAAAATGAGGGATGTATTTCTGCCGGATGGTGTATATATAATACTTATTCCAACACACAGACACAGACACACGTATATTTATGCACACACGCACAAACACACTGCACAGACACACACAGACACACACATATATATAATTAGGTATCCAAGAAAATTTATTTGATTTAGTCTCAGCAATAATTCGCTGGAATGCCTAGAAGGTTCATGTGATCTGATTGTAACCCATTTTTGACCTTGTCAAAAATGACAAGATGAGGAGGAAATGTAATTTCACCGGAAGTGCTTTTTTTCGTCAACGATTGCAAAATAAAGTGAAATTGTTGTCCAGTGGACACTTTATTAAAATAAATTGCATTGCCGCAGTGGCAAAGATATAAAAAATTGATATTCAATTCACATACCTACAATACTATCTATCTATCTATCTATCTATCTATCTATATGTTAGCACTCATTGAAAATGTTCGCGCAAATGCCAGTGAGATCATTTTGAAATAGGAAAAATGAAATAGTTTTGGACATAAACTCAATTTACGTCAACTTTTAGACGAGGTTTTCTTTTCTTTTTCAATTTTTTAGTTATTTTTGATGAGTACAATTGAAAACAATTAAGTAACCGCAATTATAATTTTCAAGAAGTTTTATTCATTGTGAAATAGTTCAGGAGAAGAAGCTAGACGGCAATTACACAAGAATGTTGCGAGCAATACTGAACAAGTCCTGGCGGCAACACCCCACAAGGCACCAACTATACGGCCACCTGCCTCCCATAGCGAAAACTATCCAAGTTAGACGAACCAGACATGCAGGATACTGCTGGAGAAGCAGGGACGAGCTCATAAGTGATGTACTCCTGTGGAACCCCACATATGGCCGAGCAAAAGCAGGACGACCAGCTCGAACATGCATATGTAGTATATTGACCTTCGACCCCGCCAAACATGCCATTCCAAAGACGGCGGAAGTGCATATTCTATTGGTGTGGGCGAGTCTGGCTGACAATATGGGACAAGGTAAAATCCCGCGGTACAGTCATAGACTGATGCACCGGGAGAGAGTGACCTGTGAACTGCATGACAGTTATTTCCGCTCGATGACAATCAAACATGCCATTCCAAGGACAGCAAAAGTGATACATCCCGATGGCAAGTTATGGGGAGATACTGAGTGGGCGAATGAACTATTATATAACTCAGTGAAGACAGGAAGTCAGTTAGTTTGGACTTTGGAGACCCGTTGGTGACAAGATGCGGTAGAGAAAGCCCGCATCCAGCGAAGTGGGCCCCGGGCCTCCGGTTGAGCAGCCCTGGAGAACGAGAAAGACACAGCAGCCGATGGCCATAAGAGTGGGGGTCAATATATTGCAGTTCTGTCCGGTCTCCAACTCCCTCTCACACACAAACCTTTCAAATAAAGTGAGAGGTATATTTTTTTTAAAGAAGTCTTCGCTCGTCTTTATTCATTGCGTCAATATATATTCTGCACACTAATTCATCCAGTTGATATTTTCTTCAGAAGTGGCAGTTAATGCAGCAACGATACCTTTACTCCAACTAACGACCCAAATGACGATATCTGGACGTTAATGTTATTTCAGTTTCAAAAGCACGTTGATATTCCTAATCAGCAACAACGAACCAGTCAGTGCAGCCATCAAACAATAATGATCTTTGCCTCTAGATGCATCTTCTTTCATGTTGGGTTGACAAATAAAGGGACCCTGCGTATTGTGATAGTTGTACGAAGGCTGGTTATCTTCAATCGATTTATTCATCTTAGATTGAGATTTACGTCGTTGTCGACTAAGGCATCAAATTTTAATCATATTTACCAACCCCTCCGCTCAGGCAGGATATGACACTGGGTCAATTTTTAAGCGGAGTTTAACAGGTTTGAATTCAGAGTTTTCCTTCTCCTAGACTAGTTGCCTCA
>OY757915.1:42680036-42683607 GCA_963585895.1 Sepioteuthis lessoniana | reverse complement strand
TATATATATATATATATATATATATATATATATATATATATATATATATATATATATATATATATATATATATATATATATATATATATATATATATATATATATATATATATATATATATATATATATATATATATATATATATATATATATATATATATATATATATATATATATATATATATATATATATATATATATATATATATATATATATATATATATATATATATATATATATATATATATATATATATATATATATATATATATATATATATATATATATATATATATATATATATATATATATATGTATATATATATATATATATATATATATATATATATATATATATATATATATATGTATATATATATATATATATATATATATATACATATATATATATATATATATATATATATATATATAGAGAGAGAGAGAGAGAAATCCTAGACTAGACGCATTTCACAGATATACATACATAATGTGAACTTTAGTGATATGAATGACGATGAATATGGCTGAGGGAAAATTTAGTGAAGATGCTGAATAATTCTTTTGTGTCTGTGTGCGCTGATGAAGGAGGGCATGAAGATGTTAGGCGATATTATCTTCGGCGTTAAAGCTGGAGACAGAATCCAGTCTATCCAGCACGAGTAAAAAGATTCCCTACGCGGAGAAACGTGTTATGCCTGTGGAAGATGTCTCTCTTTCTAATAAACCAATGTAAAGAATTAATATGGGGTTCTGCCCCTCTTAAGAAATATACGCCAAATTTCCAACCAATTCGGTGAAATCTCTTGGTCTTAATGCTAGTCACGATCGGACATTTTTCTTTTCGCCTGCTTCTACGTGAAAAAATGATAGTAACATTAATAAAAGGCGTTCAAAATGTATAGAAATGCTTCAGAACAATGTAACACACACACACACACACACACACACACACACACACACACATATATATATATATATATATATACTTACGTATATACATACATATGAGAGTGGGGTGAAAATTTCATACGCTGGAAATTACATATGATGACGTCATATCTGCTGTTGATGAATTTATAATCAATGTGATCCAAATACTGCAACACCATGGGAAGAAGTGTGTGGACCGCCAGGGGGAGTTTGTTGAAAAGAAAATCATTTGGTCACTTTTCTTGATAAGATCGAGATCAGCCAATAAACTTTTAAGCAGGCCTTTATATATATATATATATAATTGTGCTCTCGATAGCCGTTAAGCAGATATACGTAAACAAGGCAAAAGTGATATATAAGCGCTTAAAATTCCTTCATAATAGCTTGTTTCCTCGTGGGTGTGCGGTAGAATCTTCGGTTGGCCTATGAATCCGCGGGGATTCGATCCCAGCTTCGAGAATCTCGCATGTCTAGCCTCACTGATGAGTTGTAATACAACGAAGCAGTCTGTCTAAATTCATGTATTAAATGAAGAGGTCTACAACTGAATCTGTTATATAAGGTTTTTATTCTTTCAAACATTGGTTCTCTACGAGAGTTTTAGACATCAGAGTCCTCTTCGGGAGACTCATAATAACTTGGTTCTTCTCTGATTCTAGTTGTTACAGTGAAGATTGTTTTTATAGGGGCGCGATTGTTTTTAATTTCAGGATTTGTGTCTGTAAATGTCCTACTGGAGTTAGTTCTCTATGAAAAACTTCCGTCATTTCAGTTGTTTTTTAGAGCATGTATTTACAAGTCTGTACTTTATATATATATATATAGAGAGACAGAGAGAGAGAGAGAGAGAGAGAGAGAGAGAGTGAGGGAGAGAGAGAGAGAGAGAGAGAGAGTTAAAAAAGGATATGGTTTGATATGTATGGAATGTTTCAGAGATACGGATATCATTTCCTAATCTAATAAATTGACTAATTTTTGTTCAAATGAACCCACATTTTAGAAATAACTCCCAATTCAATGTTTAATTTTCAAAAGCATTTTATTTCTTTTTTACTGAAAGACATTTCTCTCTCTGACGAGATAAAAATATTCAATAAAATTTCTGTTTGTTTTGTTTGTTTTGTTTTTGCCCATACTGTAAAAATCTGGAATCATTTGAACATCAGGTCAATTTGCTAAGTGGAGTACAGCTGGGTTGAATTCAGAATTTTTCTGTTCCTGGATCGGTTGCCTAGCTAGTTTGGGGGAGATGAGACCGATTAATGTCTTTCCCAAGGTTATTGGCGGGAAGTTAAATGCAAAGATCTTCGTCCAGGGATTCGAACTCTGGTCACCGATCCCGTTTTCTATGGCGATGTCTGTTCTGCAAAGCGCAACTCTTCACAGATTTAATTAGTAGACAGAAGTACATAAAAAATAAACAATTCTGACGAAACTGTAAATGGACATAAAGTCAGGAACTAATTTACGTAAAATTTACATTATAAATGAACTTAAATTATACTACATCTGTTATCTGAATTTTAATCCTTCTTTTTTTTTTGCATTTTTTTCTTAGTTGCATTTCTTTTTTTCTTTTTTTTTCTTTGGTTACTTATTCGAACAAAATGGAAACTATTTACGCCGAAAGGCTACGACACGCGTTAGAATCTATATGTGACAATTAAAAAATTGATAAATAAATAGATAAATAAGAAAAGTTCGCTTAAAAATACATTTTAGAAAGAGAAAGAAAATGCAATAAAAACAAAGAACCATTGTTGCTGTGGTTGTTGTTGCTGCTGTTGTAAAAATTCGCTTGCAGATTTGGGAGTAAAATAAAATTTCGAAAAAAAAAAAAAATAAAAAAATGAATTCGATTATTTAAATCCGCAGTTTCTTTCATTAAGCGCCAACATGGCAGCGAAAATTCGCGAAAATTATGCACTTTTTACTTTTCGATTGTACAAAGTATTTGCCAATAAGGAAATTGAAGTTGTAGCGTGCACTGATATCTTTTTTCTTTTTTTTTTCTTATATATACTTTTTTATTAAATTCTCTTTTCTTTAAGAGCTTCAAGTCTTGAATTTTCCAAGACAAAGTATTTTTCATTTTCTTTTTATCTTACTTTATAATAAAGTGCATTTTCCAAGAAATATTTTGAATTTTCTTCTGATCAATATTACTTGTGCTCAGGATTGGGTGTTAGCATAAAAATTAATCTCTTGACAGCTGTTGATTGCACAATAAAATAGATTTGTTCCCCGGTAAACAAATAGTCATATTTCCAAATGCAAATCATAAACTTAAAAACGATATGAATCGTTTGGTATACATTGACTATTTTAACAGCCAGTTTCTTCCACACACACACACACATATATATATATGTATATATATATATATATATATATAGTGTAATGTTTACCGTCATGGAAAATGAACACAACAACCCAAGTTCAAATAATGGACGAAGCTGTTAGAATTTCACTTAATACTTAGGGAAAGGCAAGAATCCAACTATTCTCCCTTTAGCTATGGATATACGAGAGGCATACGATAAGTTCCCAGACTTTTTTCGTATGGGCATTTAAAATTGGCGTAGACTCTTGAAAATTCAGTATCTTATTACTATACATCTTGTGTAATGACTG
>OY757915.1:42622536-42677536 GCA_963585895.1 Sepioteuthis lessoniana | reverse complement strand
CTTGCATGACTCGAGCATCAGGTTTTGAGTGGAATAAGAGATTCAAGGAAGGCAGGGAGAGTGTGAGGGATGATGAGAGGTGTGGAAGGAGTAAGGAAGTCAATACTCCAGAGTTGATTGGCCAAAGGGTTACGGTTAGGGTTAATATGTTGAGGTTTTAAGGAAGTTCAGGAAGAGATCCTGTCGGAAGAGGCCAGCACTCTTCAAATCGGGTCAGTGGCATTTCCACCAGGACAATGCACCACTCCACAACTCCATCCTTGTCACAGACTATTTGACCAAGATGGGCAACAACACAGTTCCTCAGCCTCCCTATAGTCCAGACCTTGCTCTCTGTGACTTTTGGTTATTCCCTAAGCTCAAAGGCTGTCGTTATGAGAGGATTGAGGAGATGAAAGAGGCTGTGACGAAGGTCATTGACACGCTTACACAAGAGGACTTCCAGGGGGCATTCCAGAAGTCGTTGGAACGGTACAACAAGAGCATTGCAGCTGGAGGAGATTACTTCGAAGGGGACTAGAGTTTCCTGTGTGTACTATCAATAAACGTGCCCATACGAAAAAAGTCTGGAAACTTATTTAATGATCCTCGTATATAACACGTATGTAAGAAAAAAATTCAAAATTTTAATATATATATGCAAAACTAAATTGTTGGATAGAGAACTGTTTATACGTATAATAATGGATTTGGCATTAAATAACCTACAATGAAAAGTTCATCGGCGGACTAAGATACTCTCATGGTGAGATTTATTTTTCAACACAATCTCATTTACGGTCCACGCGCTTCTTCCATTTCCAAGTTGCAAGGTTTGAAACCATTTATCCCTCAAATCCTTAACAATAGATATGACTTGATCATATGAACTTTCAGTGGGTTAAACTTTTCAGCACACTCTCGTGTGTGTGTTTATATATATATATATATATATATATATATATATATATATATATATATATATATATATATATCCCAAATAAATCCTCTTACAATGCAGAATTCTAAAAGATATAACAGAAATAACATGAAATTTATCCATATGGTTAAATTCTGAAATTAATGCTTCATGGTTTGTCTTTCCAAAAAGAAATTTGTTAATCTACCTTTCTAACCCCCCCATATATATATATATATATATATATATATATATATATATATATATATATATATTGTAACGTAGTTTTATTCTTTACTGACTTTTAAGAGAAGAGAAGGAAACCTAAGAGCATAGTAGGAGAAGAGCAACGAAAGAATACGTAGGAGAAAAACCGGTGATCAGCTAAAGAACCCCTGATTCAATACCGTCAATAAACTGTCACCAGATAATCACATGACCGGATGAAAAAAAGGCGCCAATATTGATTTTAAGCTTTACTTCACAGCTATCTCTCTCTTTCTCTCTCTCTCTCTCTCTCTCTCTCTCTCTTTCTCTCTCTCTTGTTAAGACGTTAATAAAATACTCGAAAACATTTCGTCGATTGTGTGAAATGAAAGGGATAGAGAGATGAAAATTTACTATTCTGACCAATATGTTAAATCCATCCTAAAACTATGTAGATGATTGATTCGACCGAGGTTTATCTAATCCTCTCGGAAAGAGGAAAATATTTGAGACTACGTGAAGATAAAACACATTTTTTAAAACTAGGAAAGAAGAAGAAGAAGAAGAAGAAGAAGAAGAAGAAGAAGAAGAAGAAGAAGAAGAAGAAGACTAAAAGGAAAAAAATAAAGAAAGATATAAAGAACTTTGCATTCTGTTCAATAAAGACAAAGAGAGAGAGAGAGAGAAGAGAGAGAGAGAGAGAGAGGAAAGATTAGAATATATATATATCAGGACTTCCAACGATTTAATGGAGAAGACATCTGAAAGTAAACGGACAGATAAGTACAGACTTTTCGACGTTGTCACATCATCCATAAATCTCAACCCTTCGGATGTGAACGTAGAGTATAATAGATACTTTCGAAGAAATGGCGACACGGGTTCAAATCGTGGACCAAATGGTTCGCTTTTCGCATAGCAGTAATACCCCGGGGAAAGGCAACCATTCTTCTTTCAGCTAGGGTTAAACACTAGGGGAAATTGTGCTCTTCAACCTTGCCATGGCAACCGGACGAGGAGAAAGAAAACTCTGAATTTCAAACTATTAAACTCCGCGTAAAAATGACCTTATTTCGCATCCTCCTCGTACGAAGGTATATATATATATATATATAGTATTATTCGGTCTGAAGAAGTCCTGTTATATTTTTCTACGTGTTTTTGGTTTACACCAGAAACTGAAAAACAGGATGGAAATAAATTTATAATCCTAAATTAACCGGTCTCTGGTTTTTTCTTAAAGAAAAAAAAGATATATATATATATATATATATATATATATATATATATATATATATATATATATATATAAGTAAAATAAATTTGGTAACCTTTGTCGAGGGTGACTATTATATTGCTGAGTGTTAAGCAAGGAGGTATCAAGTACCATTTTTAAAGTCTTCAAAACGTGATCTGGGATTGAACCCAAGTCTTCTGGTCCATAGGCGAACACTCTACCCACTAGGCCAATATATATCTCTAAACTTCTGAATTTTTTCAATTTTTTAATTGTTCTTGTCATAAAATTGCTTTTTAAATTCTACACGTTTTTGTCAGTTGTTTGTTATCATTGATCTATGATTCTCAATGTGAGAAATTTCTTCCTATATTTTAAAGAAACTTAGGTTCATTGGTTTGTGTTGCTATACTTAATATATATATATATATATATATATATATATATATATATATATATAAATATATATATATATATATATATATATATATATATATAGTTAAGAACAAAGAATCATTTAAGAAGCATTCAGTTAATGAAACGTGCTCAAATGTTGGTCTGCAGAGCAGTATAATATTGGTCGCCTTGTATAATATTTCGGTCACCTTGAGCTACCGAAACTGTGTTATCACCCTGGTTGGCGGCTGATGAGGCTAGGGTATCGCACGTACTTTCGCACGTTGTATGATGAAAAAAAATGTATATATACTGTTAAGAACAAAGAATCGTTTAAGAAGCATTCAATAAATGAAACGTGCTCAAATGTTGGTCTGCAGAGCAGTATAATATTGGATATTGATTTGAAGACCCTTTCACATCAGTCAATGCAGAGATGGAAATCGAACCCTGGTTGAACAAAAATGGAATAAATGCATCTGGTACTTAAAGTAAACAGGATACAGGTGTTCTCAGCGGAAACGGCGCGTAAATTGCATGGGTGGCGGTTAGAAGTAGGTGTGTTTATGTGCATTGTGTTGGCGGCAGGCTGGAGAAGCTGTAAACTCGAGAATGTGCGTAGGTGACATGCCAGAGAGAGGCTTGACCACGTTAATTGCGTGCGTGTCTGGGATGTTATATAACAAAGAAGATTTTGATCCAAATGAGAAAAGGTCTTTTGAAGATCCGTACCATATCGGCCCCCGGCAAGTGCGGCTCAGACGTCTTTGAAACGTGCTCAAATGTTGGTCTGCAGAGCAGTATAATATTGGATATTGATTTGAAGACCCTTTGACATCAGTCAATGCAGAGATGGAAATCGAACCCTGGTTGAACAAAAATAGAATAAACGCATCTGGTACTTAAAGTAAACAGGATGCAGGTGTTCTCGGCGGAAACGGCGCGTGAATTGCATGGGTGGCAGTTAGAAGTAGGGGTGTTTATGTGCATTGTGTTGGTGGGAGGCTGGAGAAGCTGTAAACTCAAGAATGTGCGTAGGTGACATGCCAGAGAGAGGCTTGACCACGTTAATTGCGTGCGTGTCTGGGATGTTATATAACCAAGAAGATTTTTGATCCAAATGAGAAAAGGTCTTTTGAAGATCCGTACCATATCGGCCCCCGGTACGTGCGGCTCAAACGTCTTTGGTCCTCTTTTGACATATCCCTTGGTTCATAATGGGTAATAAATGAAAAAGAATCAGATTATATTTTATAATAGAGTGTTGCTGGCTTTCTCTGTTATATAACGATAAGAACTAACACAATTTCTAAATCTAACTTTAATTCCCTTTCATTAGCCATAGTTTCATGTTTTCCATAAGAAAGGAAATACAATGGCAAGATGAAACCTTCTTTTAAAAACAGAAACGGTCGAGATGATTTTAAACTCTCTCTCTCTCTCTCTCTCTCTATATATATATATATATGTTTTTTTTTGTTTGGGTTTTATGCATATCAACTTTTGTAGTTTATTTAATACCAAATCCATTTTTATAGAATTAATAAGGGCAGTGTCCTCGTGGTGTAATGGGTAAACCGATGGACTGCCGAATCGTAGTAAGCGAGTTCGGATTCCAGTCGCGCTATTACGTATACTTTCGAACAAATATGAACCCACTTATCCTCCCAGCTATGGGTTAAATCGTACCACTACTGTCCTTCTCGAAGGATGGTTGGGCAGTAAATAACCGATAAATGTTGACGTGCCATTAATCAAAGAAGTTAATCCAAATAAACATTTTTATTTCAAACAATTCGGTTTAGCATCAGTAAACAGTTCAATCGTCAAAAATATTTCTAATTCAAGCTATTCAGTTTAGTCATACAGTTCTTATTCAAACAATTAAGTTAAGTATTAGTATAGTTTTTGTTTAAACACAGTTCTATTTCAAATAATTCAGTTTAGGGTAATTATAGTTTCAATGTCAAAAACAGTTCCATCTAAAACAATTCACTTTAACATAAGTACGGAGTTTAGTTCTATTTAATAGATAGGACCCTATCAGGTGCTACCATTCTGGGCCAGAGGGGACATGGGAGCGATGGCAATAAAGGGGTTCTCTGCATTTCACAAAGCTTCAGCATTACTATGGCCTCATCATCAGATTGTTTAGTGTCATAAACAGGACACTTTTTGACGAAGTCTTACCCCTCTGCCGAGAAGCAGTTGGTGTATTTCTACAGCTCCAGTCGACTGGGTATGTGTGAGAGAGAAGGAGGGAGGAAGAGAAAGAGAGGGAGAGAAAGAGAAAGAGAGATACTCACAGACACACACCTAGTGAGTAATTGAGCGTGCGGAAGTCTACGTGCGTGAGTGCATGTGTCATGTGATTGGAGAAAGAGAGAGGGAGAGTTTCTCTCTCTCTCTCTCTCTCTCTCTCTAAGATTGCAGTTGACGCCTCGATTGGGTCGGAAGAAATACTTCAACTTCTTCCAGATCGAAATCTAGGAAGAAGATTAAAAAATGATTAGGTTTGAAATCCAACAAATAATTTCTTTTTCCACCCGCTATGACGAATTGAAAATCTACGCCCACCCCCCACACACACATATATGTACAGTGGAGTGAAATAAATATTCGTACATGTGAAAATTTTTATTTTTTATCTTTCAAACATAGCATGAACAAAATTTATATGTGAATATAAACTTAGGTTGCAAAAAATTGTATAGAAACTAATGCCATTTATTCCTTTTTATGAGTGTTCCAGTAATGCTGGAGCTTTGGAGAATGCGGAGTACCCCTTCATTATCATTGGTCCCCCGTCCACTCTGACTCGGAGTGGTAGCACCTGATAGGGACATATCTATGGCTTGAATAGAACTAAACTGCATACTTCTGCAAAACTGAATTTTTTGGAATAGAACTAATTATTCGTATAAAAATGGGTTTGGAGTTAAATAACCTACAAAGGTTGATAAGTCTTGAAATCCAACCAACCAATCAACCAACCAATCACACACACACCTACACTTCTCATTACCCCCATATATATATATATATATATATATATATATATATATATATGACCAGTTTTTCATTAACACGTGTTTGATTAAAAAGTTTATGCAATGAATAAGGCATGATTTTTTCAACCGTTTTTTTTTCTCTTTCACAGGAAATTGTGTGAGCTATGATAAGAATCTCCCTGAAAAATTATAAAAAATACCATGAGCCCGATCACAGAATCCATTCTATTCTCCTTGCTAGTTTTTCACATAAGCTTCAACTGTTTTTTTTTTCTTTTTGTTTTTCTTTTCACTGGAGTTTGATCGATTGTAAGACGTTCTCTACTTATCTAAGAATTTTCGCCAATTCTAATGGTGCTATTTCGATTCCGTTTTTAAATGGCATACCAACCTAAATGCGTTGATATGCCATTTATCAGTATGGAAGACCATAGAGACAAATGTAATAAGCACAAATCAGAATTTGCTCTAGAATATGAGACCCAATAGATTTTCTGCGGGTTTGAGATAGAAATTTATTAACAAATACACTCGACCAGACCAATAATTAATTCAGTCCAGTTCGCTGTGGCCGTGCATCTCTGCAGAGTTTTAAGACCCCTCATCAACGAGTGTCCTGTATATGACATTACTGCATCCAAAGATTTGGGGAATATGGAGTACCTCTTCATCGCCATTGCTCACAGGTCTACTATAAACCGGTGAGGTTGCACCTGATAGGGTCCTATCTATGGGTAAAATAGGACAAACCATGTGCAAATAATTGACATATAATAAGTTGTGACTCTAATATTGTAATACTTGAAACCATTTAACTGTATGCAAAAAACATGACTCAAGGGCGTTTAAGAATGTTATCTACAAAATTTGTTTATAAACCATATATATATTTGATGTTTATATATAAACATTATTTGGCATTAAATAACCAACAATGGTTGAGATGCCATAAACTCAACTAAACAAAACCGAGAATTGATTAACAAGAAGAAAAGGCCCAGTCAACAGGCGGATTTTTATTTTTCAGCAGATTCCACTGTGAAAATAAAAACAACGAAAAACTAATACCTATATCTTGTCTGAGAGTTAAGAAAGTTGTGGCACATGAAAATAGCAGTGATACCAATTGTAATTAGAGACCTTGGAACAGTTCCCAAGAGCCTGAAAAATAGACCACGTGAATTGTGGATGAGAGGAAAAATTAAGACAATCAAGACTACAGAACCGTTAGGAAGCAAGTCCCCGTGGCTAACGAGTCGGGCTGTGGTCTCGAAGTTAGCGAGTTCGAATTCTTATTGCGCTATTACGTTCACTTTTGGACTAATACCCTCTAGAAATGTATGAAACTCCTTATCCTATCAATCTAGTGGTTAAATAGTATCATTGCTGTTCTTCTACAAGCATTGCTGTGACATTAAATAACCCTTGAAAGTTGATTTGTCATTAAACAAAGAAACCGAAATAGTACCAGCAAAAATGCTTAGAAAAATGGAGAAAATTTTACTACGTGTGTGAGTGCATGTGTCAAGAAATTGGAGAGAGAGAGAGAGAGAGAGAGAGAGAGAGAGAGAGAGAGGGAGGGAGAGAGTGTTCGTCTTTTTTCTCTCTCTCTCTCTCTCTCTCCCTCTCGCTGTCTCTGTCTCTCTCTACGATTGCAGTTGACGCCTCGATAAGGTCAGGCGAACAACTTCAACTTTTTCCAGATCGAAATCTAGGAAGAAGATTTTAAAAAATGATTAATGCTGGTGTGAAAAACTAACAAGGAGTGTAATATTGATTCTGCAATCGTGCTCACCGCTTTTTTATAATTTCTTAGGAAGATATCAATTAAATTCTAATTATTTGTCTAAATTTCTGAGGTGAAGCTTGAAAATTATAATTTACATAAATATTCGGACTGTTGGCCTCATCTTTATTGTTATTGACCTCATCTTTGTTGCTTTTGTGTGGACTCCTGAGTTTGACCTGAAACACCTGAAGAAGGCCGGAAGACATATCGGCCGAAACGTCGAGATTATAACAATTAAGACGAGGTCAATAGTCCGAATATTCTAAGTAATAATAAATTCTAATTATAGTTTATTCCCATTATGACTTAAACAGCTCTTCTATAAAGGAAGCTTTAGCAGTAAAAAACCCACAAAAGTTGATACATGATTAAGTAAAGAGACCAAAGGAAACCAGATTATATTTTGTTGTATTGTGGTAAGGAAGAGATACACAGTAAAATAAAGAGTTGATAATGTATTAACTGAAGTGGTACAGTCCAACAAATAATATAAATCTCCCGCTGTGGGCGTTACGTCTGAAGTTGGTCTTACTACTGACCGAGATCTTGCAGGACCCTCGCGTGCTTAAGAAACACGAGGTCTTTTATGTCTCCAATATACCAGAAGTCACATTTACTAGTAGTTTATTATAATACAATCTTTATAAATATATTGTGACTTAACATTAAACTTACTGATTGAGTTGGGGAGAGTCCTCGTGATTTAACGGTTAATGAGCTAGTGTTCTGTATAATACATATTAATATGCAAATACGAATGCAAGCGGACTCTTTCATTTCAGATACGAACGGGTTTATTAATTCCTAACTTGGCGACACGAGGAGAGAGACACAATTCTTAAAAGTCTTTGCTAACCATGCTATGCTGACTCCACCCCAACGCGCGGCGTATCTTGTGATGTCTAAGATTTCTGTCGGTAGAGATCCGAAAATCCCAACTACATCTTTATACGGTCAAAATTCAACTGTCTGCTTCAATGGCTGAAACTCAACTGTCTGCCGCCATGGTCCAATCTCAACTTCTCAACTGACTCTTTTTCAAAATCCTAAAATTCTCAGGACCATCTCTCCCGTGCAATACGTCATCCACACTCCAGCCCCATTCCCTGTCTCGGAGTTTATAATGACAAATGGTGATTGTCATATCCTTTGCACGCGATCGTAAAACTGCACCCAATGACCATGCACCTGAACTAAGAGACTCGAATCGTTCAAAGCCTTACTAAATTGAATGATAAAATATAATTAACGAAAAATCATTAATATGAAAAAATGATTCCTTAATTATATAACACTAGACTGCGACATTGTTGCAAGCGAGTTCGAACTCCAGTCACAACTTTCGGATTAATTCCTCTTCGGAAAGGAATGAACCACTACCGTTTTTCTACATGGACAGCTTTGATATGAAATAACCCACAGGTTGATATGTCATTCAACGAAGAAATCTAACAAACACCAAACGATATTGTCGTTTACTTTTGGCGGCCTTTAATCGAAATAAAATAAAACTAAATAAAATTCTACATTGAATTTATGGGCGGATATACGTTTATTTTCCCGAAGAGTCAAATTCACCAAAATGATATCAGATTCTGAGTATAATCTTACTGATTATAATCTTTTGTCTGAAGATCTATTTATATCCAACTTATTTCGTTCATACTTAATCATCTTTCTACCCATTTGTCTCACACGATTTTGGTCAATAATTGAAAAGAGGAAAACAGGAGAAACGTATTAAATTATCTTTGACAATGATGGAAACTGGCCATAATTTAAAATACCCTCGTACTATAAGCATTCAGTTACAATATTTCATTTGGTTATATGGTATATCAATAGTTGATGGTTACCACTCGGACCCGTAGAAATGAGCCCAGTCGGCTACGGCTGTAGGCAACGTCGATCGCCCCCCTACACTCCTGGGTATGATACTAAATTACATTTGATTGTGGGGCTCTAGTAATCGTGTTTTGGGTAATCTGAAGTAGCCTTCCATTGCCATTACTCCCAGGTCTACAGAGACCCGTTGTAGTAAGCTCAGTCAGCTACGGCTGTAGATTATGTCGATTTCCTCTTTGCACACATGGGTATGACACTAAACTACAAATGATTGTAAGGATCCAATTGTTGAGGTTAAGGTAATCTGAAGCAGTCTTCCTTCTTCATTACTCCCAGGTCTACTGATACCCGTTGTAGTAAGCCCAGTCAGCTACGGCTCTAGATTACGTCGATTACCTCTTAGCACTCCTAGGTATGACCCTAAACTACATCTGATATTAAGGATCCAATTTTGAGCTTTGGGTAATCTGAAGCAGTCTTCCATTGCCATTACTCCCGGGTCTACTCAGACCCCTAGTAGTAATACCTGTTCGGGTCCCATTGAACTGTTAGACCATTTAACATTGTACAAACAAATGACAGATCTTAAATTGAATTGTTTATGCTAAAATGGAATAAAGTAAAAGTAAACTTGACGACCGTAGTCGAAAGTGACCCAAAGGCTCCCTTTTCAATAGCTACTACACCGAGGTGTAGGGGAGGGCGCTATTACTTACTCTAGATTGATCCACTTTACCCTTGATACGTACCTTATATTGTTGAGTGTTAAGTAAGCGTTATCAAGTACTATTTTTAAAGTCTTTGGTATGGTATGACCTGGAATTTAACCCAGGTCTCCCGGACCATTGGCGAACACTTGGCCAATGTTGAAACCATTTAACCATATGCTACAAATATTTAATATCATATAGACATATTAGCGTTAGATAATAATAGTTAAAACTATTTAACTCTGCCAAAAAATGGATTAATATTACATAGAATTATTCATATGAGATCGTAGTACTTTAAACCATTTTACTGTGTGTTAAGATATGAGCACTGTCTCTTTTAAAAATATCGACAAATCATTTATTTGAAAATAATATATATTCAAGATATGTATGAACAGGATTTGGCATTAAATAACCTGCAACGGTTGATATGCTATTAAACCCAACATGCCAACCAACCAACACAGTTAGTACTACTTGTTAGATTTCGATCAAAGAGTCAATAAAACAGTTTAACCATTTAACTTTGCGCAAACCAATTGCTGATGTCAAGTTGAATTGTTAGTTTTAAGTAGCAGTACTTGAAACCATTTGACTGGACAAACATATCAGTTCCGCCCTGTTTAAAAAGTAACATACAAAGTATTCATGTAAAAATCTTATATATACATATGTATTAACAGGATTTGGCATTAAATAACCTACAGGTTTTGTTGTACCATAAACCCAACCAACCAACTATTTTATACACTTGAAACCATTTAACTGTGTCCATGCAAATGAGTTCTGCCGCCGGTAGAAATAATGTAATCAATAAACTATTTGTTTACAAATCATACATTTGATTATATATATATATATATATACTGCTGTGGTACTTCTCCCCTTCTCCCATAGCAGTATAAGGATGCTTAGATAGTTCATTTAAATAAGCGCCAGGGAGACGTCTGTGAGTACGACAACCATAGAGAAATCTATCTTCTTTCAATCGCTGACAAGATCCTTGCTCGTATAATCCTTAATAGGCTCAACAAATCTGTTTCTGAATCAGCACTATCAGAAACCCAGCGCGGCTTCCGATCTGATAGACGAACTGTGGATATGATTTGCCTTTGGTAATCTGAGGAGAAGGCACAAGAACAAATAAGAACCAGTTTGATGTTTTTTTTGGACTTCACAAAAGTCTTTGATACTGTGTCTCGTGCTGCTCTTTTGAAAATCTTGCCCAGAATAGGTGTTCGAGAGAAAATGTTCCGCATCATTGTCTCTTTTCACAAAGGAAAGAAAGCTTTTATGAGATGAGGAGTTAGCATTCAGATGTGGGTTTTTTTTTTTTTGTCTCCAACTGAACAAAGCTGGGTTGTGTTTTTGCTCCTCTTCTCTTTGCACCTTTCTTCATTACTATGCTTAAAAAAGTATTTTTAGACTTAGGTAAGAGAGACGCTGTTGAATTCAGAACTGATGGAGATCTATACAACTAGCAATGTTTCAAAGCAAAATCAAAACTCGGTTTGTGACTGCTATATGATCTTCTCTATGCAGATGACACCGCTCTTTTAGCACATAGCCCTGAAGACATACAAAGCATTGTTGATAAGTTCTCTGAGATATCAAAAGCATTTTGACTAAAAATAAGCGACAAACTGGTCAGACTACGCACAAGAAGACATGGACGTAGGGAAACTTCAAGAGACAAACTAAATCACTTCCAATAACAGTACAAAACAACCCCCCATAAGGACGAATTATATTAAAGCAAAAATCGATATAAGGGTAGGTCAGATGGAGACGGAGATGAAATGGTAAATCACATAAGCAAACTAGCATAATAGGAGTACAAGATTATGCACGACTAGTTTGGAAAGGTGATCCACTAAGAATTGTTAAAGAGATTAAAATTTTACCATAATACCAAATGGTATATGCACAAATCAAAGAAAATGGATAGAAATTGCTTTCAGCTATTGTAGCAGAACCAACCAAAACTATGCAATCCATTACTCACAAGTACTTCGGTATGAATTGATGGTACAACTTTAAAAACTATTCGGCTTTCACATATCTTGGATCAGTGGTTTCCTCAGATGGAAAAATGGACAGGAAGGTCAAATACAGAAAAATGAGAGTCAACACTGCTGTGACAATACACCACCGGCTGACCCCCACAATCTCAACCAACCAAACTACTCATGGCCATTTAAATCTTCTAGTGGTTTTTCTCATCTCATGCCAGGGGTATTTCACATTCCTTTACAAACACAAAATACTCAACCGAGAGGATGGAAGTAAAGAAGAACAAACAAACACGGGCTTGGGTTAGCTCCAAGCGCAAGAAAGAAGTAGTCGGTGACACTTTCGTGCATTCTGTGTTTTTGTGGGCTAACACGAGCGTGTACTCGAGTGAAACTCCCACAAGCCACTAGCAATGCTGACTTATCTTCTCGCGTTGGTCAACCGGGCATCTTTAGGTCAACAGGTCTTAGGAGTTGCCTTTTTGACTTCTGTTGACTGGTCTCCTCTCTGCGCTGCACCCATCTCTTGACTGACTCCATCTCTGGACTGTCCTCTCCTCTCCACTGTCCCTGGGACCTTTCTTCCCTCGTCCTCTTCCGGTCTCGTAGGATATTTCGCGCGCAAGTCCTTTGTGTGGGTTTCGCGCCAATACAGACAAAGAGTTTTTCTGAGTGGTACCCACACCAACGGAAACAATTGCCACCTATCGTGTCACATTGCGTTTGGTAATCTTGAGCACAGACTATAGAGCACCAAAGTCGTGTCTCTCAAGGTAAAGATCGACATTTACTAATCATTTGTTCTCTTAATCCGTGTCTATGGTGCTGAAACTTGGAGCCTATACCGCAAGCACATAAACCAGTTCAATGCCTTTTAGGCTGTCTTCGAACGATATGTAGGATAAATTGGGAAGGCAAAGTTAGGAATAGTGCAATGCAGAAGAAATGTTACAACATCACAGGCATTGAAATCATTTTAGCTAAAATGCAAGTCATGTGGGCTGGTCATGTGAGAATGGATGGGAATAGGCTTCCAAAGAAGATGCTGTATGGATAACTACCACACTCCAAGCGTTCAGTTGGATGTATACTCTTGCGCAACAAAGATAAATTAAAAGAAAATTTGAAGCGCTATAACATTGCTGTAAAAATCGGGGAAGATCAAGCATCAAATTGAAGGAGTGGCGTGAGACATCAAGGTCTGAATTAGAAACGTCATCAAAATCATGCTTTTACAAGTTTCATCTGTCGATGTGGTTTTGTAGCCTACAACAAGCCTGGGTAAGTATCACACTCAAGAAAGCAAATATGAAATGTTTTCTTTGTCACCTGATTTTCTGCAGAATCATCCCTGATTGCATGAATTGGTAAAGAGCATTCTACCGTCCACTGCTGGTCCTCGTTTATCGTTCACGATCGAAGACTCCATTATATAACTATATATATATGTATATATACATATATATATATATATATATATATATATATATATGTGTGTGTGTGTGTGTGTGTGTGTGTGTGTGTGTGTGTGTGTGTTTGTGTTTTTGTGTAATTTATAAGGATTGATAATCTTTAAAACCAACCAACCAACCAACCAACATTGATGGTTATTTAAGGCAAAGTGATATATATATATATATATATATATATATATATATATGGGGGGGTTGCAAAGCGATCCGAGTGGAGCTGGGAATAATGGCAATGAAAACTTACTCAATATTCCCGAAAGCATCAGATGTAGATAAGTGTTATATAAAGGACATTCTTGGTGAGGTTTCCCTCTGTATTGAGATGCAGTCAGTGTATTCTCCAAGCCCCAATCGACAGGGCTTTGACATTTGATGGTACAAGGGTTAGTATACCCTGAATCGACCGACCAACCAGCAAAGCAATCAAACAAACAAGTAAACATACAAACAAACAACTAGTCTGAAAAGAAAAGAAAAATACCCACCCCAACAAATCTATTATTTTTATCTCTTAGAAATCGTTTTAAAGAATAATAAAGATTCTTAAGACTTCTTTTACAGACTTCCATACATTCATGATAGTTTGAACTATTTATATGGGGGCGTGTAGACAACAAAATATTGATTTATGAGTTTTATATATATATATATGTATATATATATATATATATATATATATATAATGACTCGAATATATATATATATATATATATATATATATATATATATATATATATATATATATATATATATATTATCGAGTATTTATTTGAAACGGCTGCGTAATATTTTCTGAGTTATAATTTCGTCTTTTATTTTCGTCATTTTTTTAAGAGTTTGACATTTTTTTAATACTTAGAATGGAACAATTTAGATTTTTCTTTTGTGGCTAAGTGTAACAGGACTAACTTTTATGCAAATTTTATTTCGTTCTTAAAATTAGATTTTGTTTGAATATCTCAGGATAAAAAAAAAATACAGATACAAAGAGGATGAGAAAGCTTTTTTTTTGTAAATTTAATAAACAATTTTTATTCAAACTTTTTCGAAAATTTCCAAAATTGAGATAAAAAAAATGAAAGAATAGAAGGAATCTGAAAGAAAATAAGCACAACGAAAATTGAAAATATAAAAGAAAAGAATGAGTTGTGTATTTTTTTTCAATCAATGACAGGAAAAGATGCAAATTTAAAGAAAACTCCTCCAAGCTTCTATTCATACTTATTTCATTATTTCTAATATATATATATATATATATATATATATATATATATATATATATATATATATATAATAAAATGAATAGATACGAAAATGGTTTCTAGTTTGGTATTTAGATTTTATTATCTACTCTTTGAGAGTTTTCCACATCAGCGTTACCCGATGGTTTTTCACTGAAGCTTGAGTGACAGCAAGTCTCCCCAAGTTTCAAGGACTCTTCTCAGTATTCTGGCCGTTCTCAAATTTGCTGCAGTTTGAATGGTCTCCACTCTCCAAGTTATTTCCAAGTCCCCTAGTCTTTGTACTAATTCTTTGGTAACGATACCAAGAATACAAATTACAATTGGTATCATCGTTACTTTCATTTTTCACATATTTTCAATTCCCTAGCATGTTCCATGTATATATCCTTCTTTTCACTTTCTTTCAATTTTACTTTGTGGGCTGCTGTAGCAAAGTCCACAATTCTGCAAGTTCTTTTTTTTTAAATTTTTGTTGATTATTATAAAGTCTGATCATCTGGCTGAGATTAGATGATTTGTTTGTATCTCAAATTCTCAGAGAAGTTTGTGCGTCTCATTCTCCTGGACCGATCCTGGGTTTTGCATCGACCATTTGTTCGTATGGTCAAATTTAAATCTCTTGCACAATTCCCAGTGGATCACCTCGCCCACCCAGTCGTGTCTAGTCTTATTATTGCTATTATTATTATACTCCTTGACACTTTTGTACACCAGCGTTAGCTGATAGTCTTTCACCGGGGTTTGGGTGACAGTACCTCTCCTCAAGTCTTCTGGACACTTCTCAGTATTCTTGGCTGATCATAATAATGTGGTAGTTTGGATGGTCTCCACTCATCTTCTGTTTTCTAAGTCGACCAATCCCTTTACCAAGCCTTTGAGAATTGTTGCAAGTGCCTTATTTACAACTGGTATCACTGCCACCTTCATGTTTCATAAATTAGTGGAATACTCATGTTTCGGCCATTTTTGTCCTCTTCTGACGTTCGGTGGTTCAGAAACATTACGCTAAAGATTTAACAAAAAAATTACCACTGATAGTATATATCTTCAAGACCCAACTTAGCACTTCTCCTGCCCTTATTCAGGGTTGCTCAACCAGAGGCCCGGTTTGGGCCACAGGCCCCAGCGATGTGCAAGCTGGCTCTGACTCGGCCCTCACTGACTCCAACTGACTAGCAGGCATCTGTATATTTTATTTCATAACGTCCACAATGCTCTGTAACTGCGTCCGCATTTTTAGACATGTGCGTCACTGATGGACGGCTCTGTCTAGGGTCAAAATTCAACAGTGGTACAACCATTCAGTTAATGTGTAACAGTACAACGTCCTATTTGGTGCAGTACCATTGCTACCAGCTTTTTGAGACCCGTAGTGTTACAATATGTAAGGGATAAGTCAGTCGGTTATTTCATTTTTAAATGAGTCAGAGCTAATTTGTCTGCGCACTAGTATTGCTATTGTTTCTACAAAGTTAAATGGTTTCAATTATTGCTATTGCAAACTCATAATTCTACTTAATATTAATCATTCGTTTGCACATAGTTTAATTGTTACAAGTATTGCTATGTATCTCGAACAATTCAATTAAACATCAGTCATTTGTTTACTCACAGTTAAACGACCAAAGAGTTCAATTTCAAACAATTCAACTTAGCATAAATCTGGGCAGATGGAAGTACGTTTGTATGCATGTTTACACATAGAATACATCATCATCATCATCATCGCGCTGGTAGCACGGATATCCCTGACCCTCTCTCGCCACTCCTCCCTATCGTTCATCGCCCTAGGTAGGTCTTCAGGACAGCATCCCGTATCTTCACATAGCTGCTGAATGTATTTTCCTACTGGTCGTCCTGCTTTTGCACGGCCATGTGTGGGGGTCCATAAGAGTACATCTCTTATGATTTCGTCCCTGCTTCTCCAGCAGTGTCCTGCATATCTGGTTCGTCTAACTTGAATATTTTTCGTGATAGGGGTCAGGTGGCCGTACAGTTGGTGTCTTGTGGGGTGTTGCCACCAGGACTTGTTTAAGATTGCACTTAGCATTCTTGTGTAATTGCCGTCTAGCTTCTTCTCCAGCCGTTTTGTTAGCGTCCATGTAGTGCAGCCATATAGCAGTATCGATGTGACTGCTGCCTGGAAGAAACTGCGTTTCATTGTATCGGTTAGCTTGTATATAAAAATAAAGACAAAATCATTTATATTTGACTGGAGGTCTCCACAAACAATTACCTACAATGGGATAATCCCAGACACAGATCTGGAATGATACAAAATCAAAACTAATTATTAAAAGAATATTCATAAAATATAAAAGAGATTTAACTGCTAAAGTTTCACTGTCAAACTCCTAAAGCGGACTAAATGACCGAAACACGTGTATCGTTGGTTTCTTCAGCCTTTGTAGGTTATCTAATGGCCAAGGAATTCTTCTAAATAAACAGTAGTGATACTATTTAACCCATAGCTGGGAAGATAAGGGGGTTCATGCCTTTCACAAGGGTATTTGCGCGAAAGTGAACGTAATAGCGCGACTGGTGTACGAACTCGCTTACTACGATTCCGCAGTCCATCGCTTTACCCATTACACCACGAGGACACTGTCCTATGGTGGGGGTCGATATGATAGCGTAAATGTTTCTTACGTTGCACAGAATATCACCATATAAAGCTCTGTTGTGTTGAATTTAGTTATATATATACATATATATACTAATAAATAAGACAGAATTTATATATATATATATATATATATATATATATATATATATATATATATATATATATATTGTTACGTGGGGTAGAAAAATAGAAGAAATACATTTTCTATGTACATTACAAGGTGTGTTTCATTCACCCGTATTATTCCGAGACGAAGAATAAAATTGGAAAAGGAAGCGCCAAACGAACCTTTTCTAATCACGCATGATTCGAGGCTAAAGGAGAAAAAAAAAAGACTAAGACAAGAAATGGAATAGCAAGTCAACCCCTTTCCACTTTTTACCCATCTTAGCTAGCCTTGAACTCTTGGAGTGAACTTTGGGTGACCTTATCATCCACGTGTTCGGCCCTAAGAGTCAAGGAAGGACTTTTGGTTTTTGACTGGCAAAAATGAATATATAGCAGTAGCGGTTTTGACTTCAAGGCGTCGACATTCATCCCTGGGTTCTGTTTCACTTCACCCGAAATGTGACTAAGAAAAAGGACAGCAGAAAACTAACTTCTTGTGGCAAGCTTCTTCGAGAAAAAGGAAAGAAAGAAAAAAGAAGAGAACGAAAGAGAAAAAAACGAAAAAAAAAAGAGAGATTATTAACCAGTCCTAAACCCTCAGTAAGTGTAATATTTCTTTTGCCTCTATGTGTCTATCATGCAAATCTGTTTGAGTTAAGATTCGTCTCGGACTTCTGTATATATATAGTAACAATAGTGTTCCATCCCCTTTTGTTCTTAAAGCCTTTTTTTTTATATATTCTTATTCTTCCCTAAATACGTTGTTATTGTTGTAATAAAATTTTGTTGTTAAATCTTCAAATTGTGTTGTGTTGGTTTCGTGAGTGTTTGTCGCTTATTCTGCTGTGATTTACCGTAAGTCTTATATTGGAGAAATTCCCTTCCCATAGTTCACCCTTTTTTTATCGAACCTTGGGACATTCTCGCAATTTTATATATATATTCTTTTATTCCCGTTACGTGCCTGTTTTCGCAGTTCCAGTGAAAGTCGGTTCGTAACAATATATATATATATATATATATATATGAAAGTAAATATGGATAAAATCCGACAGTATGAAGGTAGCAGGAAAAAATATAATCCAAATAGGTGAATATATCATGATGTGAAGTCGACGTTACCGTTTCGGTTATAATAACCATCGTCAGGACTTGGATATAAAATAGTTCACAATATAGATGGGTGATTGTTGAGGTGACGGGAGTAAATGAGAAATATACAACGAAAAGATACATAAACATGCACATAGCGTTCGTTGTATATTTCTCATTTGCTCCTGTCATCTCAACAATCACCCATCGATATTGTGAACTATTTTATATCCAAGTCCTGACGATGGTTATTATAACCGAAACGTTAACGTCGACTTCACATCATGATATATTCACCTATTTGGATTATATTTTTCCTGCTACCTTCATATATATATATATGTAATCTTGTCGTGCAGCTAGGGAGGATTTTCCTAACTGTCTCTCGCCATTCGTCTCTATCATCCATCGCTTCTAAACTACATCCTGTTTCCTTACAGAGCATTTGTTGATAAGTTTTATCTTGTCGTCTAATACTTGCTCGTCCGTGTGAAGGGATCCATTGGAGAACGTCGCTTATGAGTTATTCCTTACTTCACTAGCAGTGTCCTGCATGTCTTTTTATCAAATTTGAATGGCTTTTGAGATGGGAAGTAGGTGGCCGTACAGCTGCTGTTTTGGGGAGAGTTGTTTCCGAATTCTCACTAAAACCAATATATATATATATATATATATATATATATATATATATATATATACATTAATAGATAAGAGGAAATTTATATATGTGCATATATATATATATAAAATGGAAACCGTTGTCGAGGGCGACCCGAAGCTCCCTTTTCTATAGCTGCTACACCAATGTGTAGGAGAGGGTACTACTCCTTTCTTTGGATTTTTTCACTTTACCCTTGACACATACATTCTAATGCTGAATGTTCAGCAAGGAGGTATTATGTACCATTTTCTGAGTCTTTGGTATGACTCGACCTGGGATTGTATGCCAGTCTCCTGGGCCACTAGCGAACATTCCACCAAACAAAAAATGCGAAAATTAGAGATTGGAAAATGCACCTTTGTATCCAGCAGTTTGTGTCTATAATCATTAAGCGATGTCTTTTCTATTTAAAATATCTTTTCAGACACGTCTTATGCTTCAGCAGGTTCCAAAAAGGATTTTT
This sequence comes from Sepioteuthis lessoniana, assembly GCA_963585895.1. Lineage (NCBI taxonomy): Eukaryota > Metazoa > Mollusca > Cephalopoda > Myopsida > Loliginidae > Sepioteuthis > Sepioteuthis lessoniana. The sequence goes on along the minus strand of OY757915.1, from coordinate 42,657,762 downwards.
TTACGTTTTTAAATTATCGATTTTTTACCGAAAAAACTACAAAATATTTTGTGAATTTTCAGGAAGAGTAATTTAAGGTTTTATGCTTTTTCTATATTATGCATTCGTTCTTTTTTTCCGTGCAGATCTTAATTGAATTTTTGTGAAAATGTCAGGATCAGTTTCATTGCATTGTTGAGAAATTTAACGAGAACGTCCCTGCTGGCCTATAATGGCCGGACTTTAATCCGATAAGCCATCAAATATTTGACTAATTTATGAGATCCGCCATTGATACATATAGTCTTCTAAAAGTACAAGAAAACGTTGATCATCACGTGTAAATATTTGTACATTTCGTTAAATCTAGCACGCATGTTCAGTAACCTTGCGTGAAGAGCCAAGAGTCTGCGAAACTATCATTATGGTAATTAAGGAAAGAAAAAAAAAAACTAGCTCAAATAAATCAGTCTATAATAATTATAGACTGATTTATTTGTGTTATTTTTTTTTATGATCTGCGCATGACCAAAATGCCTGTGAAAGAAACTGAGTGGATAGAATTTTTTCACTGTTTATTTGATAGTCTGTTTCATTGACTTTAACGATACGATAGACCGTTTGAAGTGTCCAAATTTCTTTTTTTATGGATATCGTTTTAGTATTTCTGACTGGCATTGGTAATTATCAAAAATGTAAATGATTGATTCGTTGATCTTAGTGGCATGCCAATGCATCTAGGTTTATCTTAAACCAAGTGGTTAGGGAATCGCGTACATTGTACGTTTATATTTGCATTTTCTATGTAGTGGATTAACACTTCATTTGTTTCAATATTTGGTTTCAAAATCCTCTGGGATAGTTTTCTGATAATTTCGGGGTGTCTCAATATTGATGCGATCCATAAGTATGATAATGATTTATAACAGGGACAAGCACAATGACGGTCATTTAGAGCACGTCTTGTAAAAAAATCATCCGTTGAGCAAGAGACTTCAAATCAATGTTGTTGTTTTTTTAATTGTTATCAACTTCCAGATATGCAACTTTTTTTGATTCTTGTCTCAGTAATAAATTATTATCATATTAACCGGTTGCATCTATTTTGAAAGAGTTTTGAATGATTTTGTCTCCAAATAAGTAGTGACGCAAAATATTTATTCAGCTCTTGTCCAGAGTATTGTGATCGAGGAATAATAGTTGATATAGTATACTATTTTCAAATCTGAAATGAAAAGGAACACGACATTATTATTAGTAGAGTTATTAGCTGTCACATGCCTACCATTTATATTGAGAGACCCTATATTTGTACAGCGTTGATCATATTTACGTCGATAAATTTTGGTGTGATTTCGCTTCTCTCTTGAAGAACAAAATGTTATCTTGGTTGACACTTTCAGGTAAGTCTATTACATTGTTTGCGTTGAAACAAATGCTGTTCAATGAGAACGAAATCTCCGTATTATCAGAAAAAAACATGTTTAAGATCGTTTATTGTTTGATATGGTGTATACGGTGGTTGTTCTTCTTGTTTGAGTATAAAGTTGTGTGTAATTCTTATTTGTGCAATGCGCAATCGGGATATATTTAATCTTTCCTTTCTTGACTCTCTGAAAACTGGTTTTATTTGCTCCTCGCGTAGGTTTTATCAATAAGGGATTATTGTAAATGTATTTACCAACCGCACGAGCAGGATGTGACACAAGGTTATTTTTAGGCAGAGTTTAACAGAATTGAATTCAGAATTTTCCTTCTACTAGACCGGTTGCCAAATCAAACTAAAAAGCCCAGTCTACCTGACAATTTGATAGATTCATGCCTTTCCCAATGGTATTAGTGCTATGTGAAATGTAATCAACCTCGTCCAGGATTTGAACTCACGTCATCGTGTCCATCTCCTTCGACGATAACCATTATCTTATGGGCTCGAGATCTATTGAGTACATTGTTATTCCAACGTTGGTACCATTTTGATTTGAATAATTTCAGTGTATGAAATTTTGACATATTTAAAGCCGACTTTTCACTTTATTATCTTTTACCTTTGAAATGATATCAGATGTCGAAAGTCTGTGATAAGAAGTAGAACAAGAGTGTCATGATGCCTACTTGTTTTATTGTTGAAGCTTTATTTCTATATTTGCAGCGCATTAAATTTTATTTGTACTGTTTAACAACTTGCGAGTATTTCATCTCATTTAAAACTGGAGGCTTTCCACGCCAGAGAGAGTGACAGAAAGTCTCCTTATGTCACTTCTCTGTATTCTAGCTGATTTTAATCTTGGTCTAGATAGTCTCAATTCTTCCTCTGATCCCAAGTTTGATTTTTCTGACATTTTATTTTGAGTTTTTATACCACGATCAGGCACTCAACGTAGACTTATAATTTTAGCAGCTGTAACTTGAGCGTGAAACTCTACGAAGAAAACACCCTGCACTCGTCAAAAGTAAAAAAATAAAAGTTGTGTTTCTCTCCCAGTAATGCAAGGTGCTATCCACCAGATCTTTCAATAAGTGACTTCCATTTTTTTCGTCGAACTGGTCGAATGTTCTGAAATGACAAAAATGTTCTCAAGAAGATCTCACCTGATCTTCTTGAGAACATTTTTGTCATTTAGTTTGAAGAAATTTTTTAAGAGAAATCAACAAATAACCGAACAAGGTATGATTCAATATGATGGAGGATATACTACTGACTGAAATTAATTCAGTGATTAATTATTCACGAATAAATTAGTGTCCTCGTGGCGTAATGGTTAAAGCGATGGACTGCAGAATCGTAGTACGCGAGTTCGTACTCCACCCGCGCTATTACGTTCACTTTCGGGCAAATACCCTTGGGAAAGGTATGAACCCCCTTATCCTCCCAGCTATGGGTTAAATAGTACCACGACTGTTCTTCTTGGAGAATGGCTTTGGCATTAAATAACCTAAAAAGAGTTGATATCCCATTAAACAAAGAAACCAAACCAAACGAATAAATTATATTTTACCACAATAAACATTATCTAAAAATCAACCTAAAATACATCATAAATTGGCGTTAACAGTACGTTGCTCCCCCTCTCTCTCACTCTCTCTCTCACCACCCATCCCTATCATCCGTCGCTCCTGGCAAGTCCACTTGACGGCATTCTGTGTCCACACAGAGCTGATGTATATAAGTCTTTGCAGGTCAGCCGATACTGGCGCATCCATATGTGGAAGTCCATAACATGACTTCTTCCTTTCTTCTCCAGCAGTACCTCGTAATTCTTGTTCATCTTCCATAAATACTTTGTGAGATGGGAGGCAGGTGGCCGTACAACTGCTTTTTTTGTTGGGTGTTACAACCAGGATTTGTTCGACAGCACCCAGTATTCTTGCGTAGTTTCTATCAAGCCTTTTCTCAATGTGTTTTGCAAGAGTCCGTGTGGTTCAACCATATAGTAGTACATATACAGCTAAAGCTTGAAAGAAGTCTCGTTTTATTTTATCCGATTGTTCAAGTTTGGTTTGGTTTGTTTGCGTTTTATGGCATAGCAATGTTTTTAGGTTATTTAATGCCAAATCTATTTTTATACGAATAGACACTTCTATTTCAAACAATTCAGTTCAGCATAAGTACACAGTTTAATTGTCGAAAACATTTCTATTTCAAGTTATTCAGTTTAGTTAAACAGTTCTTATTGAAACAATTCAGTTTAGCGTAAGTATAGTTTCAATATCAAAAACTGTTCTTTTTCAAACAATTCAGTTTAGCATATGTACGTAGTTTAGTTCTATTTGACCTAAAGATAGGACCATATCAAGTGCTACCACTCCGAGCCAGAGTGGACCTGGGAGCAATGGCAATAAAGGGGTACTCCACATTCCCTACACCTCCAGCATTACTGAAACCTCACCATCAGATTGTTTTATGTCATATGCAGGATACATTTTGGAGGGGGGGTAACCATCTGCAAAGAATGCAGTCAGTGTATTCTATAGTCTCAGCCGACTGGGCCATCAGGACACTCGTTGGGGGAGTCTTAACCCTCTGCAGAGAATGCAGTTGGTGTATTCTACATCCCCAGCCGACTGGATCACCAAGACACTCGTTGAGGGAGTCTTACCGACTGGACAACCGATTGTTCAGATATCCATATGACCGATTCTCTATCTGCAGCATTCCACGACTGGGCTTGGCGTAAATTTACATCAATTTCAGTTGATGAGAGTGAGAGAAACAGACTGAGAGACAGACAGGTTTTAATAGATATTTTAGAAATAAAATGATGATATAATAATCTTTTACATCCCCTCCACACAAACAAATGTATAATCTTTTACACAAACACACAAACACACACAAGCATACATTGACACACACACACACACACACGCACGCACACAAGTTAACAAAGGAAAAATGGTTATATTATGTAATTACCTGGCCGGGGAAAATGGAATCAGTTCAATGATTTAATAGCATTTAATATCCATTTATCCAAAGTCTGGATTTTTCTTACCTAAAAAAGAATAAAATAAAATAAAACCATGAGTCATTTGTAAAAATATTTACTCAGAAAACAGCTGGGTAAAATTGTTTTTAACAATCTCGAGAATTCTTATGAACTATGAATTAATAATAATAATAATAATAATAGTAATAATACATGCAATTAGAATATACAGTCAGGACATAGGAATGGTATTTGGCATAGAGCAATATGCTATGCTAGTAATGAAAAGTGGCAAACGGCATATAACTGACGGAATGGAACTATCAAATCAAGATAAGATTAGAACGCTCGGAGAAAAGGAAACGTACAAATATTTGGTCATCTTGGAGGCTGACACCATGAAACAAATTGAAAAGACAAAATACAAAAAGAATATCTCAGGAGAACTGAAAAATTACTCGGGACAAAACTGTCTTGCAGAAACATTATCAAAGGAAGTAATACTTGGGCTTCAGAGATGAACTTAAACAAATGGACCAAAGAACAAGAAAACTAATGACCATGTATAAGGCATTACATCTGAGAGACGACGCTGACAGACTATATATACTAAGAAAAGAGGGAGGAAGAAGACTTGCCAGCATTGAAGACAGCGTTGACGCAGCGATGCAACGACTCGAAGATTACATAGAAAAACACGAAGGAGGGCTGATTACAGCCATCAGAAACAATACTGACAACACGGTGGACAACAGAATAACAATAACTAGGAAACAAAATTGGAAAGAAAAACAACTTTATTGGCGTTTTAAACGACTAATAAACAACATATCACACAAGAAAACCTGGACGTAGCTAAGGAAACGAAACTTTAGAAGAGAAATATAATCTCTCCTAATAGCAGCACAAAACAATTCTATAAGAACCAATCATATCAAGGTGAGAATAGATAAGACGCCACAAAATAGCAAATGTAGGCTATGTGGTGACAGAGATGAAACCATCAATCTCATAATAAGCGAATGCAGCAAATTAGCACAGGAAGAGTATTAGACTAGACACGACTGGGTTGGCAAGGTGATCCACAGGGAAATGTGCAAGAAATTTAAATTCGACCATCAGAACAATGAACAGCAGCTGTCCTAGAAAATGACACACATAAACACCTATGGGACTTTGACATACAGACGAATCAACTAATCTCGACCAGAATACCAGACTTAATAATTATAAAAAAAAAACAAGAGAATTTGCAAAATTGTCGACTTTGCTGTTCCGGATGACCACAGAATAAAACTGAAAGAATGTGAAAAGAAGGATAGGTACCTCAACCTTGCTAAGGAATTAAAAAAAACTATGGAACATGAAGGCGACAATTACACCAATTGTGATTGGTGCTTTCGGTACAGTAACTAAAGGATTATTAAAGGGACTGAAGGTCTTGGAAGATGGAGGACGAATGAAGACCATTCAAACTACTGTATTATTGAGAACGGCCAGAATACTGAGAAGAGTCCTGGAGACTTGAGGAGACTTGTTGTCACTCAAACTCCAGTGAAAGACCATCAGCTAATGCTGTCGTGAAAAAACTCTCAAGGAGTAAATGATCATAACAACTACAAAATTGCCAAGTCTTCGTAATTATTCAGAAATATTTTTTGTTTTCTATAGTTTTGCTTCAAAAAGCATCAGATTAACGTCACTGTAAAAAAAAATTACATTGTCTCTCATGATCATCATGATGAAGACACGAGGACAACACAAATTCCTTCAACTCTCCCTCATATGAACCTGCAATCTATTACCTCACTTTTCTGGCCCGGAGTGGTTGTACCTATGTATGGTGTCCAATGTATGGGTCATATTGAACTAGCGTCCTGGATATGATTGCATCTGATGTTGATTCTGCTGTTATAGTGCTTTGGGTTACGTGGAGTCCCCCTTCCTTGCTATTACTCCCAGGTCCACTCGAATCTGAAGTGGTAGTATTTCTTACGGCTCCATCTATAGCATCTAATGGCTAGACTCCAGTCCTGGTCCTTTCTGGAATGTGGAGTACCCCTTCATTGCCATTACTCCTAGGTCCGCTCGAATCTGAAATGATTTTATTTCTTACGGCTCCATGTATGGCATCTAATGGCAAAGCTTCAGTCCTAGAGTTTTCTGCAATGTGAAGTCTCTCTTCATTGCCATTACTCCCTGGTCCACTCGAATCCGAAAAAGTAGTATTTCTTACAGACCCATCTATGGCATCTAAGGGCAAGGCTCCAGTCCTGGAGCTTTCTGAAATGTGGAGTACCCCTTCATTGCCATTACTTTGATGTCCGTTTTGACTCGGAGTGGTACTTTTTTTATGTCCGATCTATGGATCAAATAGAACAGTTTATCTGTGCAAACAAATGTATGACGTTAAACTGAATTGTTTGTATTATTCAATGATGCTTGAAACCATTTAACTATACGCAAGTAAACTGTTGCTGCTAGATAGCAATAAATGTGTGCAAACAAATGATTAACACTAAATAGAATTATTTGTGTTAGATAGGAATACTTAAAACCATTTAACTGCGTGCAAATAAAACTATTAGTGTGAGCAATTCTTGAAAGTGCAAGCAAATGGTTAATATTACATAGAATTATTACCGTTAGATAGCAAAACTTGAAACCATTTACTTGTCCGTAAACAAATTATCTCTAGTTCATTTAAAAATAGGATAACCAAAATACTATTCACTTACAACAGGACCATTGCTCTAATGAGTAGAGTGTTCACCAATGGTCCGGGAGACCGGGGTTCAATCTCAGGTCGAGTCATAACAAAGACTCAAAAATGCAACCTTGCTTAACACTCAGCATTATAAGTTAGGAATCAAGGATAAAGTGGAGCAATCCAGGGAAAGGAGTAGCGCCCTCCCCTACACTTCGGTGTAGCAGCTATTTAGAAGGGAGCCCTCGGATCCCCCGCGACTTCAGTAACCAACTTTATTCATTTACAAATCCTCTATGTAAAACCATTTAATTGAGTGCAAACAAATGACTATTATTGAATTGGATTGTTAGTGTTGCATAGCAATACTAGGAACTATTCAACTGTGAGCAATCAAATGAGCTCTGACTCGTTCAACGCAGATATCTACAAATTACTCGTTTATAAATCATATATATATATATATATATATATGATTCGGCATTAAATATCCTACAAGGGATGATATACCATAAAACTCAATAACCAACTAATCAACCAATCAAATCCTTTGGAACGTGTCCCACACGAAAAACTTTTAATCAATTTGGCTATCAAAGTCAACAGGTAGGCATCATTCAAATTTACTTAGATAGCTACATTCTCTCTTATCTGATTTCACGCCTTGCTATATTGTTTGTTTACACTCACTAGCGATAGTCTTAAATTGTTTGAGTTTGTTAAATGATGCATTTACCTTATCAATATCTCTTTCTTTAATTTCCGTTTGGGATGTTTAATTTTTTATTTTATGGCATCACAGCCATGGTGGGTTATTTAATGCCAATGCCATACCTCATTTGATTTGGATTCTTTGGTATTTTGGTTCGTTTGTTCAACCAAATCAAACAACAAAACAAGAAATTTAATTTTCTTTATTTAATGATTTAATTTCTCTTTCTCTCTTTCTCTCTGTCTCTCTCTCTCTGTCTGTCTGTCTCTCTCTCTTTATATATATAGTGTCTGTGTGTGTGTGTGTGTGTGTGTATGTGTGTGTGTGTGCGTATGTGCGTGTGTGTATGTGTCTGTGTGTGTGCGTATGTGCGTGTGTGTATGTGTCTGTGTTTGTGTGTATATGTGTGTGTGTGCATGAGTCTGCATGTACGTGTACGTATATTTGCGGGTGTGTGGATTTACGCTGCAGATTTTCTAGTAGATGTTAGATTTGGAGTTGTTTTTTTTTTATTAGCTCATTTTTGTTCGCGTACCGAGATATCACAAATGAGGACGAAGGCTGTTCAATAGACGTCCGAAACTTTTGATGTTTCGACTGTGCTCATGTACTTTCAACTTTCGTTGGTCATTGTTAAGGATGTCGGACAGACCACGTTGTAGATTATAAGATATCTTATGCGATGATTGAATATTCTGATGAAGTGTACGTCTTATTTGAACACGCTGTCCGTTGGTACCGGTTCGATTGCACAGAATTCATAGTTTTGTATCACGTGACTATGAATAGTCGAAACTATGGTACTATGCGCATGTGTCAGATGCTTTTAAGTTTTGTTGCTCCTAAATAAAAAAAAGATTTTGTTGAGTGAAGGTGTCAGTTTTTCATTGGAATAGCTTCTATGAAGGCTTTTTTTTTACGTCTTCGGTTACATAGAATTTTCATTTAATCAAAGAAAATTTTTCTATTATTTGAGGAGCTGCTGTGGTCATATATGTATTTATCAATATTTCCGAGAAGGATACGACACAAGGTCAGTTTTCAAGCGAATTTTTACTAGTTTGAATTCATGGTTTCCCTTCTCCTAGACTGGTTGCCATACTAAGGTTAAAGAGCATAGTCTCCCCTACTATTTTATCCATAGCTTTGGATGGAATTGTTGGATTCATACCTTTCCCAAGGGTATTAGCGCAATGTGAAATGCAAACAGTATTGCCCACGATTTGAACTCGTGTCACCGTGTCCATTTCCTACGACGGCAACCATATTAACACGGGCACCTTCAAATCTTGTTGTCATATTAGATATCTCTGTTGGTGTCTATACAAATGGCGCTATCATTAGAGAAACGTTAAGTTAGTCATTTGGACGTGTGTGTGTGTGTGTTTGTGTGTGTGTTTGCGATTGTGTGTGGGCGTGATTGACGTTTGAGTTGTGTGGGAACTTGCTGTCACATGGTCTATCTAGCGGAAACCCCCGTATGCATCTAGCGTAAAACTGCTTTCCGCATATCAGATGACGTCACATATGACGTCAGAGCGTTAAGCCTTTTTCGATTTTAAGTACACTGCATTGTGAATTGAAAAAAAAAAAACAGTTCTAAGCAAAAATGACAGGCAGTTTTTATTTTTTATGTTGCATTTGCTTTACTTTGTATTTGAGTCGATAAACGTGATATTGTCAATAAAACCAAGACAAACAGCGGCCATGACAGAGACCTGTTTGTCTGGTTTAATGTCGTTCCGAAGTGAAAACAGAACAGACTGTGTAGTAATAAAATAAATCTGAAATGTTCGTCTTAGGTTCTGTCTGAAAAAGAACACAAAATGCAATATTACTTTCTCTTGAAGTTTGAAAGGTTTTAGCGAGAATTAAATGATCTGTTTAATTTATTCAATATAATCTAAGCCCTGTTGACGGGCTTAGAAAATACGTTGCCGGTATTCCCCGTACAAGTACAAGCCCTCACTACATAAAAAAGACCTGTGGTCTGAGTATGATGGTATATTGAATCTGATGGTGAGGCTCCAATTCAGGTGGTCTAAAAATTGTGTAGAACCACTTCAATTCCTGGAGCTTCCTAGCTAAATGGCTAAAGTGCTGGACTGCAACAACCTAGGAAGCGAGTTCGAACTCTCTTTCGAACAACGGGTGTCTTGGATATGACACTAAACAATCTGTTAGTGAGATTCTAGTAATGTTGGAGCCTTGGGTAATGTGGAGCATCCCTTCATTGCTATTGCTCCCAGGTTCACTCTTGCCCGTAGAGGTAGCACCAGATTGGGTCCTATCAAAGAGTTAAATAGAACTAAACTGCGTAATTATGCTAAACTGAACTGCTTGAAAAAGAACTCTTATGGCATGGAAACTGTACTTACACTTAACTGTATTGTTTCAATTAGAACTGTTTGACTAAACTGAAGAGCTTGAAATAGAAGTGTTTTAACAATTAAACTGTGTATTGAATTGTATTTAAATAGAACTGGTTATTTGAATAAAGATGGATTTTGCATTACATAACCTACAAAGGAGGATATGTGATAAAAACCCAACCAACCAACTAACCAAACAACCAAAGAATGAGGACTCAATGCATGGTTATTTATTACAAAATATATCTGCAGAGCAAAATATGTGTTGTTGTTTAAAAAGCAAGAAATATGAAAATAGTATTCCTTTTCTCTAGAATACTATTTCTATATTTCTTGTTTTTTAAACATATATATATATATATATATATATATATATATATACCCTCTGTGGTCTGTTACAACTGAAAAATCCATTCGTTCACAACTTCTTTTTTTACATGGGATGCAACCAGCCTGGTATATTTTATTGATAATCTTAGTCTGAATAGGCTAAATAAGAGATACCAATGGTGCCTCACTCTTCACTTACAACAACAGCTTCACAAATAAACTTACTTTAATATACTAATTGTTAAAAATAATGATAAAAATATCGTCTCTTTATGTACCAAGTAATTGCTTACTTAGCGGAACGAAAATAATAGTGACATAGCGAAAGACAAGATTTTGTTAAATGGCTTAAAGTAAAGAAAACTGTAGCGTTGTCACCAAAAACTGCGATGTCAGTGATGAGTAATCGTCAGATGTTAGAGAAGAAACGTAAAAGCATAACTCGCCCTGAGAGGCCGGGACTTCTGTGATTAAATTTTCTCTGTTTAGATTGTGAGGTTATAAAAGTTGATAAAAATAGATAACGGACACAGGACTGAATTTGTTTCTTAAAGCCCCAATGAATTTTTTCCGTCTCCTATTCTACAGCAGTTTCTAGTTTGTGCATATACCATCATTTAGCATGGTCAAATTTAATCTCTTTAATGGTAACTCTTTTCTAAGTATTCCAGCCGATCTTAGAAGTGTTGTGTTTTAGACTGTCTCAATTCTTTCGCAAATTTCAATATTATTATTACTCCTTTAAGAATTTTTCACAACAACCTAAGCTTATGTTTTTTCCCCGGGGGTGTAAGACACAGGAAGTCTCCTCAAGTTTCCAGGATTCTTCTCAGTATTCTAACCAATGTTAATGACACAGTAGTTTGGATGGTCTCCTCTTGTTCTCTTATTTCCAAGTCACTCATTCCCTTTACCAATCCTTTGTGGAGTGTTCCAAGTGTACTAGTGACAATTGTGATTACCAACCCCTTTATGTTCCAATGCTTTTTTAGCTATCTACTAAGGTCTACGTACTTATCTCTTTTTTTCGCTTTCTTTTAATTTTACTTTGTGGTCTGCCACGGACGGCAAAGTCCATTATTTAGAAAATTCTCTTTTTTGTTGACTATCACTTTGTTTGGTCGTCTATCCGAGATTAGGTGATCTGTTTGTATCTCAAAATCCCAGAGAACTTTAAACTTCTCATTCTCCAGGACGGATTTTGGGTGGTGCATATACCACTTGTTCATATGGTAGAATTTAAATTTCCTGCACTATTCCAAGTGAATTACCTTCCCCATTCAGTCGTATATAATAATAATAATAATAATAATTATAATTATTATTATTATTGTACTCCTGTTCGAGTTTTTCTCACAAGCGATAGCCGATGACTTCTCACTGGAGTTTGAGTGACAGCATGTGTCCTAAAGTTTCCGGGACTCTACTCAGTTTCCAGTTTGACCAGTCTCTCTTCCCAGATCTTGGGAACCGTCCGAAGCGCCCCCAACAACAACTAGTATCACTGCCACCCTCATGGTGTACTGCTTCTTTAGTTGCCTGGCAAGGTCCAAGTATTTTTTCACTTTCTTTGATTTTTCCTCTGTGGTCTGCTCGAACGGCAAAATTTATTAGATTGCGAGTTCACTTCTTACTAATTAGCACTAGATTTGGGTTTCCTGCCAAGATTATTATTATTATTATACTTTTTTGAGAGTTTTTCACACCAGCTTTAGCTGATGGGTTTTCACTGGAGTCAGAGTGACCGCAAGTCTCCTCAAGTGACCAGGACTCTTCTCAGAATTTTGGCCATTCTTAATAAAACTGTAGTCTGGATGCTCCTCACTCGTCCTCTTACTTCTAAGTCCCTGGACCGATCCTTCTGTGACTGTATCGAGTGTGCCAATTAATATCACCGTCACTTTCATATTCCATAGTTTTTTTTTTTCAGTTCTCAAGTAAGGTCTTGATACTTATCACACTTTTCGATTTCTTTCAGTTTTACCCAATTTGGTGGGTTCTCTTTTTTGTTGATTATCACAAGTTCTGGTCGTCTGGCTGAGATTATGTGATCCGTTTGTATCACAAACTATTATTTATAAAAATCATGGTAATCTTTCGGTGGCTATTTTTCTCATCACTAGACACGATCCTTATAGATAGGTAACAGTCGCTCTTTTTACTTAACTATTTGACCTATGACTTTGACTTAATACATTCCTTCCGCCAGCATCAGCTGTTGCTTACCGTTGACTCGCTTTTGGATGCATCCGGATTGATTCTCAAGGAATTCAAAAGCGACTTTCTCCCATGAATGCCAACACAAGGACGCTTACTTAAGACCTGACAGCAAGGATGGACTATAGAGACATATGGCCTGAGAGAGTCAAAGGACTTTGTGTTATAAGGACAGTTTGATGATGATGATGATGATGATAAAAAAAAGTCACTATATGAATTCTTTGTGAGCATCTTTGAAAAAAGTTAAAAGGCGGAAAGGATATTCATTCATCTCCGCAAGCCAGACTTGACACTGATAAGAATTCATCCACAGTCGTTACAAAAAATGCTTGGTCTAGTCAGCAATTCTATTTTGGGGGCAGCCCTGTCGGCTGGGACTGTAGAGTACGCTGACTGCATCTCCGCTGAGGGTTGAGATCCCCCTCCAACGTGTTTCCTGAAGATGACATGAAACAATCTGATGGCGAACTTACAGAACTGGAACTTTGGAGAATGTGGAGAACTATTTCATTACAATTACTCCCAGGTCGACACTGAAGGAGAGTGAAAGCACATCATAGGCTCCTATCTACAACTCAAATAGAACTGTTTTGTATTTTAATTGTGAGCAAACAAATGACTAATGATAAATTAAATTGTTAGAAATAGAACTGTTCAACTATTCATCTGTGTGTAAACAAATGACTGATGTTTAATTGAATTATTGGTGATACATTGCTGTAATTGGCACCATTTGCAAATAAAACTGTTTGTGGGGATTACTCGCAACCATTTAACTCTGTGCAAACGAAGGAATAATTCTTGTTTGTTTCGGTTTAATGGCATATGAAACTTTGTAGGTTATTTAATGCCAAATCCATTATTACTCAAATAAACACTTCTATTTCAAAAAATTCACTTTAGCATAAGTACAGTAGTTTAATTGTCAAAAATATTTCTATTTCAAGATATATAGTTTAGTCAAGCAGTTCTAATTCAAACAATTCAGTTTACAATAAGTATATTTTTTTACACACAGTTAAATGTCAAAATATTTTCATTTCAAACAATTCAATTTAGCATAAGTAAAGTCACAATGTAAAAAATAGTTCTATTTCAAGCAACTCAGTTTAACATAAGTACACAGTTCATTCTGTTTAACCCCTAGATAGGACCCTATCAGGTGCTACCACTCCGGACCAGAGTGGACCTTGGAGCGATGGCAATGAAGAAATACTCCGCATTCCCCAACGCTCCAGCATTACTGAACCTCACCATTAGATTGTTTAGTGTAACATCCAGGACACCCGTTGGCGAAGTCTTACCTCTCTGCAGAGATGCAGTCGGTATATTCTACATTGCCAGACAACTAGGCAAGAATGAGTAAAATTGAGCAGAATTATTTGTGTTAAATAGAAATAGTTGAAAGCCGTTGACTGTGTGTCTAAATTGAATTACTGGTTTTACATAGCAATACATGGAACCATTTAACGGCGTGGAAATGAATGAATAGTGTTGAATAGAATGATTAATTTTAACTAGCAATATACTTGTAACTACATCTTTGTGGGCAAACGAATGATTTTATATTGAATAGAATTATAAGTAATTCATTGCAATAATTGAATAGTGTTGAATAGAATGATTAATTTTAACTAGCAATATACTTGTAACTACATCTTTGTGGGCAAACGAATGATTTTATATTGAATAGAATTATAAGTAATTCATTGCAATAATTGAATAGTGTTGAATAGAATGATTAATTTTAACTAGCAATATACTTGTAACTACATCTTTGTGGGCAAACGAATGATTTTATATTGAATAGAATTATAAGTAATTCATTGCAATAATTGAAACCATTTAAATGTGGAGCATTAGTAGCAGGGCTAGTGTGCAAAGAAATTAGCTCTAACTCATTTAAAAGTACCTACAAACCAATCCCTTACAAATTATTACTAGTAAATAGAATTATTCGTGTTAGAATATAGAATAATTAATTCTAAATAGCAATTTACTTTAACTGTATGCAAAATACTTTAACTGTATGCAAAAACAAAAAGCTGAATAAATATTGTTTAACAGAAGATGAGATGCGTGTGACGAATGATTACTTGTAAATAGAATTATTCGTCTTAGAATATAAAATAATTAATAATACTTTGATGACTTCTCCCTTTGGCTAGCGAAATTGCCTTAACTAAACTTAAAGCTGACTGCTAGGTTCGGACTTGACTTCGTTTTTCTCTTCGATGGATTTTCATAGACTATATCTGTCCGGAGGTCCTCGAATGCTCTCAGGATGGCACTAGACCTTAGTGTCTAGTTCAAGCCATAACCTGGCATACGTGCCCGGACCCACATTTGGGTTCGTGAAACTGCTTGCCTCATCAGGCTCACATTGCACCAAGTGAGCCGATGAGCAGCACAGACCAGCAGGGTTCGAGTCTCGACTCGTTCCCGACCTTCCCTCCCCCCTTATCCCCACTTTAATCGGCCTTCGGGCTTTTGACCTTGTTTCAAGTCGTGTCTGGTGGGTGGCAGCGACAAATAGTCTTGCTGTATCTGGTCCCATCTCCCTGTCTCTTTGTCTGCTCATCTCTGTATTTGTTCAGAGGTCCCTTCCGCTCTGTCCCTTCAGTGTCTATTCTCCCGCCGACTGACTCTGCTTCTTTATATGCAGGGATGAACATTCCTATTTCCGGATTTTCGGTCGCTAATAGATTGGACATAAAATATTGCCACATAGCAATGTGGCAAAAAAAAAACATAAAGGTGTGATAATGAATTTTTCTAAGTCACGGCAGAGCTTTTATTTAACCATCCCCACTTATACTTGTTGAGCTTAATTAGTGATTCCCATGCAAATATGTCTAGGCCCCTATCAGGACACACACATGTAACATCGGACCAATGTGTTGTGCTTTAGAGAAAGAAGTCCGCAGAAAAAGAAATACTCAAACTCGAAGGTAAGGAAAGAAAATATAGCACACGTTTATCATTCACTTAGGGTTATGATCGTCGCAACTCGAAAAGTTCATTTTGTTACGTTCTTCTTCTGCCTTCCTCTTGGTGGTGACGGCGATGTGGGTGAGAGCTGGCTGTTGACACACGCCAGACAGATAGGTCGTAGCAGACTGGGATAGGACGGGTCGGGGCCTCGGAACCTTTGACCTGCCTGTTTTGAAAGCTGCCTTCAACTCTCCCAAAATCTCCTGACTTGTTTTCTTATATAGAGATTTTGGGGAACAAATCGAAAATCCCCGAATGTTCGATGTCACCAGTGAAACTGTCGTGAAACACGTGATAATTCATCTGTGATTATTTCAAAATCACGTCTAACTTTGCAGGTCATTCTGCCCGCACGCGCTAGTCTCGTGACACCTTCACTGATTGACTACAGCCGATGCACTCGCGCGCTCTCAACGACAGCGCCCGTCCGTAATATTACACACATACGAACATACAAATACACATACCTATGGTCAACCATACACAAGAATACATCCTCACGTACATACACACATACATGTACTCACATCTATTCATGTGTCCAGTAGCCAAGATGGCTAGGGTTGTAGAATACACTGACTGCATCTCTGCTGAGAAGTAAGAGTCCCCCAACGAGTGTCCTATTTATGGCACTAAACAATCTGATGGCGTGGCTCTAGTAATGCAGGAGCTTTGGAGAATGCAGAGTACCCATTTATTGTTATCGCTCCCAGGTCCACTCGGGCCGGACTGGAAGCACCCAATAAGGTCCTATCGGTGGGTAAAAAAAATTGTTTAACATCTAAACTGAGTGCAAACAAAAGACTTATGCTAAATTGAAATGTTTGAAACAGAACTGTTTGATTATTTAAGTGTGTGTTAACAAGTGACTGATTTTTAATCGAATTATTAGTGATATATATTAATATCATTTAATTTCGTTGACTTAAAGTGTTTAAAATAGAACTATTTGAACATTTAACGGTGTGTATCTAAAAAAATGTTTACAAATCATATATATTTAATATATATGTAAAAATAGTCCTCCTCCTCATCATCATCATCATGTAATGCCGCTAGCACGGATATCCCTGACCCTCTCTCGGCACTTTTCCCTATCGTTCATCGACTCTGGCAGGTCTTCAGGGCTATATCCCGTATCCTCATATAGTTGCTGAATGTATGTTCTCGCTGGTCGTCCTGCTTTAGCTCGTCCAGATGTGGGAGTCCATAGGAGTACATCACTTATGAGCTCGTCCCTGCTCCTCCAGCAGTGTCCTGCGTGTCTGGTTCGTCTAACTTGGATAGTTTTCGTGATGGGAGGCAGGTGGCCGTATAGTTGGTGCTTTGTGGGGTGTTGCCGCCAGGACTTGTTTAATATTGCTCGTAACATTCTTGTGTAGTTGCCGTCTAGCTTTTTCTCCAGCTGTTTAGTTAGCATCCAAGCTCACCAATTATAATTGGTGTCACCCTCATTCCTCATCATTTTCTTCTTACCTCTTGTGACCGTCATTTATTTTTTTTCTTTGTCTTTTTCTTTTGGTTTTCTTTATCACTATTTTGATATCTTTACGACTCGCACGGCGTGATAGTTAGCTAGAAAGGTTAGGTGGCCATAACTTGGGATTACTAAGAAGCTGACTTCTTCCGTATTTACGTCACCACGCTGCTCCGAGCTACAAAGTCAAATTTGTCGTCGAAGACCCTCCCACACACGAATGACCGCACAAGAGCAGTACAAAGTACTGTTTGCTCTCTACCGATTATGATGGCCTTTTCATCTGTGGCTGCAGAATACACTGACTGCACCTCTGCAGAGGGGTAAGACCCCCCGACCACCAACGAGTGTCTTGGATATGACGCTCGAGTAATGCTAAAGCTTTTTGGAATGCAGAGAACCCATTTATTGCCATCGCTTCCTGGTCCACTATGGCTCGTAGTGGTAGCACCTGATAGGGCCCCTAACTATGGGTCAAATAGAACTATTTGTTCTCCGTCTCACCACCGGACAAGTACGGCATAAGGTCTTTATTAAAGTGGGTTTGGACACTGCCCACACGTGTCCGGCAAAAGCCAAAAATACCTTCGGCCCCATCGGCATTCCTTCAATAGTCTAGGAGAAGGAAAATTGACTCAGAGGCCATGAAATAAATAACAAACTATAAATAACATTTGATAGAACTAAATAGTGTCCTTATGCTAAACGGAATTGTTTGAAATTGACTGGTTTTTCATTTAAACTGATACTAAACTGAATTCTTTGTAATAGAAATGGTAATAAGTATTAAAATGGATTTGACATTAAAAAACCTACAATGGTTGATATGCCACAGAACCAAACCACCACCATTCCCGCCCTCGAAAGTTGTATCAGGCATATTCAATGAACCTGACCCTCATCGCATTCATTTTATCATAAAGGTTCCGAGAAAAGATATTACTTTATTTCATAATCATAGATATAAACAGTATATTAGAATCAGTTTTTAATGAAATACAAATGATGAGAATATCAAATATTCAACTGGAGGAAATATACAATTTCTGACTCTTTGAGCCACTCTTGGGAGGCACTCGTGGTGTAATGTTTACCGTCACAGGAAATTGACCAGAGTTCAAATCCAGGACATGACTGCATTTAACAATACGCTAATACCCTTCGGAAAGGTATGAATCCAATTATTCTCCCTCCAGCTATGAGTAGGTAGTAGGGCAGACAGGCAAACTGGTCGTGGAAACGAAAACTTTGCTCGTCAATAGGAAGGGGTCGACTGGAGTATCTCTATTTGTTCGTTCTTACTTCTTACTTCTAAGGCAGTGTCCTACATGTCTGGTTCGTTTCACTTGGAACAGTTAAACTCCGGTTAAAAACTGACCTTTCGTCGCCTCTTACCAGTGCAATGGGGTGGGGGTCAATACACACATATATACATCTAAAATATCACATTAAAAGAGCACATTACTTTTTGTAAGAGACCATTTGTTATTTATAATATATATTTCTAAGGAGGTGCCCGTGGTGTAATGGTTACAGTCCTAGGAAGTGGACACGGCGACACGAGTTCAAATCCTGACCGAGACTAATTGCATTTCGCATAGTACTAATACCCTTGGGAAATGTACGAATCCAATTATTCTCCCTCCAGCTATGGGTAAATAGTAGGGCAGACTAGGTTCTTCAGCCTTGGTGAGGCAACTAGTCTAGGAGAAGGAAAACTCTGAATTAAAAACCTGTTAAACTTCGCTTAAAAATTGACCTTGTGACACATCCTGCCCGAGCGGAGGGGTTGGGTAAATATGATAATATATATTTCTAATTTTCTAATCTGATATTTTTTACGACGATAACCGTAACACAATAGATAATTTGTGTATGCTTGTATGTGTGTGGGTATCTGTGTATGCATGTGTCTGCATGTGTGTGCCTTTGTTCGTGCCTGCCTGCCTCTTTGTGTGTACCTGTGAGTCTGTTTGTAACCGTATGTATGTGTGTAAATTTGTGGGTCAGAGTTTGTGTGTTCATGTTAATGTGTATGTATGTGAGCCTGGCTGTCTCTGTATATGTGCCTCTGTGTGTGTCTCTGCTTGTCTATATATATGTGTGTGTGTGTCCAGACTGGTCTGTGTATCTGTGTGTGTAATTCTGCTGTATTTATGTTTGTGTTTGTCGGTTTGTCTGTAAGTGTCTCAGCTCGTCTGCAAATCTGTGTGTAAATATCTGCGGTATGCATGTGTGTGTCCGTGGGTCTATGTGTGAGTCCATATCTTCTGTGTATATGAGAGTGGGTCTTTCTCTCTCTGTGTACATGCGTATGTGTATCTTTATTTATGTATATATGTGTGTCGCTGTGTCTCTGCTTGTCAGTATACCCGTGTGTATGTTTCTCTTTGCGTGTCCTTTGTGTATGTTTGTGTCTGTGCATATGTGTGTCACTGTGCGTGTATATATTTGTGTGAGAGCGCGTGCGCGCGTGCGGGTGTGCGCGCGGGTGGGTGTCTACGTGAGTGAACAAATATACGTCAGTTGATTTAGAATGGCCTTCTTATGCTTCTTGCTTCAAGCTATTTCGAAAAGGAATAAACCAAATTAACGTTTACATCAAAATCTTTTCAAGATAGAAGAAAAGAGATGAAAAAAAAAAAAAGACAAAGGGACAACGGCCGAGTCCCGCACATAATTTAGTCCACTTAGACGCTGACAGGAAACAGGAAACGAAGTGACTGAACGAAATACGAAAAGTGAACGACAAAAGCGAGAAATAGATATAAAAGCAAAAATAGATAAATAAATAAATAAATAAAGAAAATAAAAAGTGAGCTTGATGTAAAAACTGGACTTGATCAAAACAACAGAAACTTAATAGGAATGAAACGGGATAATATATATATATATATATATATATATATATAAATATATATATATATATATATATTTTAAAAAATACAATGCTTAAAACATTCAGAAGCGGATTACTTATCGAAATGCAGCAGGAAAAAAAAGACTGTGTCTATAAATAAAGCAGGAGCCACGAGATCAAGAAAAAAACAACAACAAAACAACAAAAAAGAATTGAAAAACGAAATAAACAAGCAAAAAACAACAAACGAATTCTTAATATAAAACAATGCTGAGCTTTTTAATATATCAGACACGGAGGCTTTCATACAAATAAGTATAAGATAGATAGATAGATAGATATCAACTGAATCAAATTGTGATAACGGTATAAAAGGTCAGAGACAGAGGATGATATCAACAGCACGAGATAGAGATAACAGTAGGGGGTGGGGTTATGCGTTCGTCTCTTTCTCTCTCTCTCTCTCTTCCTCTCTCTCTCTCTTTATATCTATCTATCTATATATATATAGAGAGAGAGAGAGGGAAAGAGACAGACAGACAGAGATAGAAACAGAGATATAGAGATACAGAGACAAAGAAAAATAGACAGATAGACAGTGACAGAGGATATCAACAACCTTATAAAGAGAAAGAGAGAGAGAGAGAGAGAGAGAGTAAAAAGATAAAAAGACAGGGAGACAGTAATACAGACATATATATATATATATATACAGAGAGAGAGAGAGAGAGAGAGGGAGGGAGGGAGAGGTGGGGAGACCGAGAGACAGAGAGGTGAAAATTATCAACATAATTCAGCATAATTCGATAGAGAGGAAGATATCTGTAGCGTTAGATGAATGGGAAGATAATAAAAGAATCACAAAGATAGATAGATAGATAGATAGATAGATAGAGAGAGAGAATGATTTACAGCATTTCAAAAAGAAAGGTAGATCATATAAGGTGAGAGGGAGAGAGAGAGAAAGATTAGTGTGAGGAGAGGATAATAATAATAATAGCATTAGATAGATAGATAGATAGATAGATAGATAGATAGTAGAGTGAGAAAGTGAGAGAGGTATATAAACAAAAATACTTTATCTAATGCTGCTAATATTTTCCCTCAAAGACGATATGAACATAATTAAATAGAGAGAAAAAAGACATAGATAGATAGATAGATAGATAGATGAATTAGAAAAAGAGGAAGATATATATTAACAAACTGTGATAGGTAGATCTATATACATAGAGAGAGAGACAGACAGACAGACAGACAGAGAAAGGAATACATGAATTTGAGTAAGAGGAAAATATATATTAACAGACTGAGATAGATAGATAGATAGATAGATACACAGAGAGAGGTGCCGTGGTGTAATGGTTATCGTCGTAGGGAAGGGGACACGGCGACACGAGTTCAAATCCTGGACGAGATTGATTGTATTTCACATAGCACTAATACCCTTGGGAAAGGTATGAATCCAATTATTATCCCTCCAACTATGGGTGAATAGTAGGGCAGACTAGGTTCTTCAGCCTTAGTGAGGCAACTAGTCTAGGAGAAGGAATACTCTGAATTCAAACCTGTCAAACTCTGCTTAAAATTGACCTTGTGTCATATCCTGCCCGGGCGGAGGGGTTGGTAAATATGATACAGAGAGAGAGAGAGAGAGAGAGAGAGATGGTGGAAAGAGAGAAAGAGGAATTTATGAATTTTAGAAAGAGGAAGATATGTGGTGCCTTCAATAAGTTTCAAGACTTTATTTGTACTGGCATCTAAAATTAGCGTAGACTCTTGAAAATTCAGTATCTTATTGCTATACATCTTATGAGATGACTGACCAATTTTTATGATTTCAGGTTCAAATGAATAGCTACAGCAGCAATTAGAATACACTCTACTAAAGCCTGATTGTCACTGCTGGTGAATTTCAAAATGCAATCTGACACTTTAGAAGATCGATATGCAATAAAATTCTGTTTTAAACTTGAAAAAAAAAATGCCACAGAAACGTATGGAACGCTTCAGACTGCTTTTCGACCATCTTGCATGAATCGAGCATCAGTTTTTGTGTGGTATAAGAAATTTAAGGAAGGCAGGGTGTCTGTGAGGGATGATGAGAGGTGTGGGAGGAGTAAGGAAGTCAATAAACCAGAGTTGATTGGACAAAAGGTTAGGGTTAGGGTTAGGATTACTATATTGAGGTTTTAAGGGAGTACAGGAAGAGATTCCGTTGGAAGAGGTCAGCACTCTTCAAATCGGGTCAGTGGCTTTTCCAGCAAGACAATGCACCAGTCCACAACTCCATCCTTGTCACAGACTATTTGACCCAGATGGGTATCAAGACAGTTCGTCACCCTCCCTATAGTCCAGAACTTGCTCCCTGTAACTTTTGGTTATTCCCTAAGCTCACACAGGCTGTCGTTATGAGACAATTGAGGAGATGAAAGAGGCTGTGACGAAGGTCATTGACATGCTCACACAAGAGGACTTTCATGGGGCTTTCCAGAAGTTGTTGGAATGGTACAACAAGTGCATTGCAGCCAGCGGAGATTACTTCGAAGGGAACAAGAGTTTCATGTGTGTATTATCAATAAAAGTGCCCATACGAAAAAAGTCTGGAGACTTATCTAATGATCCTCGTATATATTAACAGACTGAGATAGATAGATAGATAGATAGATAGATGTGAACCGACAGACCGAATTGGATATAAACATATTGGAATTGCTAGTCTATTAGTTGGTTGGTCGGCTAGTTGGTTTTAAGGCATGTCAACTTCAGTTGGTTATTTAATGCTGTGGTCATACTTTTATTAAAAAAAAACAAGAATCATATGGATTCAAGTGAATTATAATAAAAATCATTAGAAAAATTTTCTTCTTCAACAAAAAATTCTTTATACAATTAAATTGTATCGTTATATGATTTCTCGTGTTCTTTCTAATAAGAATTATTCATCAAAAATTATTTAGTTTCAAATCATAATTACTATTTAATTATAACAATTTCTTCGTGACTACTTTTACGATCTCAGTTATTCCTCCCTTCTACAAATAATTTTCACACAGTTATATGAATTTAAGTATTCTTATTTGATATCAATAATTTACTCACAGTAATATGGTTTCAAGTATTCTAATATAATACCAATAATTTACACACAGTTGATTGGTTTCGTTTTGTTTAGTTTTATGACATATCAACCATTGTAGGTTATTTAATGCCAAATCCATTTTTATAAATATAAACAGTTCTATTTCAAACAAGTCAGTTTAGTAGAAGAAAAGTTTTTCTTTACACTCAGTAAAATGTAAAAGCAGTTCTATTTGTTTGGGTTTACGGCATATCAACCTTTTTAGGTTATTTAATACCAAATCCTTTTTTTTTTTACATATAAACTGTTCTATTTCAAACAAGTCAGTTTAGCAGAAGTATAGTTTTATTATTTACACACAGTTAAACGTAAAAACAGTTCTATTTCAAACTATTCAGCTTAGCATGAATGTGCAGTTTAAATGTCTAAATATTTCAAACTATTTAGTTTTGCATAAGTCCACAGATCATTCTTTACACATAGCTAAATGAAAAAACAAGTATTTTAGTTTAGCGTAATTAAGGTTTACTTTTATTTAACGCATGGATAGGACCCTATCAGGTGCTACCAATCCGGGTCAGAGTGGACCTAGTAGAGATGTCAAAAAAGGTTGCTCCGCATTCTCACGCGCTCCAGCATCACTGGAGCCTTACCATCAGATTGTTTAGTGTCATATCCAGGAAACTAGTCGACAAGTTCACCTACCTAGGAAGCAGTGTCTCATCAACCGAGACATACATCAACACGTGACTAGTAAAGGCAGGGACAGCTATTGATAGACTATCGGTCATATGGAAGTCAAACCTCACCGATAAAATAAAATGCAGTTTTTCCAAACAGCGGTCATGTCGATACTGCTATAGGGATGCACTACATGGACGTTAACTAAACGTATGGAGAAAAAGCTTAACAGCAATTATACAAGAATCATGTGAGCAATACTGAACAAGTCCTGGAAGCAACACTCCACAAAACAACAGCTGTACGGCCACCAACTACCCATCAAGAAAACTATCCAAGTTAGACGAGCCAGACATGCGCGACGCTGCTGGAGAAGTAAGAACGAAGAACTCTTATGCGACATACTCCTGTGGACTCCTTCCCATGGACGAGCAAAGGAAGGACGACCTGTTAAAACCTAGCTACTGTGATGGACGATAGAGACGGATGCCGAAAGAGGGTCAGAGAGATCCGTGCTGGCAGCGTGACATGATGATGATGATGATGATGTGTGTATCATTACATCCTCTATTTTGTAAATATTTACACATAAACAAGATATGTCTGCAATTATTTTTATAGTTATTTTTTTTACTTTTATCTAAACATGTTTATGGTATTTCTCATGTGTACGAAGTGTATAAGAACAATTTAATACATTTTAGTTGCCGAGAGAAGGGTAGGTATGTAATTGCGTAGGTTTTGAAAGGTTTTCCTTTGTAGCAAAGATTTCTTGAAAATCAATTTACTCCAAACATTAAGAGTAAAGAGAAAGAAATTACACAAAAGAACTGTTTGATTCTTTTGTTGAATTATTGAAACGGTTTGTTTTGAAATAGAAAGCTAATACGTATTTCTTTAATTCTGTTATTATATTTTTCATTTGCTTTCTAAAATTCTGTGTGGGTGAATATTGTTAATAATGGTCTTATTTCTTTGTTTTATTGCATATCAACCTTTGAGGGTTATTTATTGCCAAAGCCATCCTTGTAGAAGAACAGTTGTGGCACTATTTAACTCATAGCTACAGAGAATAAGGTAATTAACCCAAGATTATTACTTCGAAATAAACGTTATTTCCGAGTTCGAAAGGTAACGTAATAACGCAAATGGGGCTCGAACTCACTAACTACGATATCATAGACTGGTTTGTTAACCACTATGCCACGGTTATCCCTTATAGGATTCACGGGAAAATAATTTCTAATCGGCATTTTAAAATTCTAGTTTTTGTTTACGATATGTTTTTTTGTTTGATTTATTGTCATAAGTTGTTTTCGTTCTTCGATTATGAAAATTTCCTTTCAATATCTGCTTGACTTTTGATCATCCAACAAACAGGATTCAGTGGTGAGGCTCCAGTCCTAGTACTCCAAGGAGTATAGTGTCACCTTTTCATTGTCATTACTCTCAGATGATTACAACTAAGGGTCGAACAGAAAATTATTGATTAGTTTATTGATTGGTTTTAACGGCATGTCAACCCACCAAATATTATTTTATGCTCATTACACGTCCATATTTACATTTTTGTGTTGGTGTTTCAGTTTTCTTTTCTTTTTCCTTTTTCCTTTTTTTCTTTTATCTTTCTTTTTCTTTTTCTTTTTTTTCTTTCTTTTTTTGCTCGTTGTTTGGTTGGTGGCGTTTTTTGGTATATCATCTTGTCGGTCATTTTAGGCCAAATTCAGTCTATTACACACACACACACACACACACACACACACACACACACAAATATATATATATATATATATATATATATATATATATATAATTTTTAAATGAATAGAATGTAGTTAACATTTTAAAACGAGCCACAGCTCATTTGTTTGCATCCAATCAAACGATTTCAAATTTAGCTTTTTATTGTTTGCACACGGTTAAATTGTTTCCAGTATTGCTATCGAACGCTAATAGTTCAATTTGCACACAGTTTCTAGTAAAAATAATTTCCTTTGACTCATTTCTTTTCTTGTACACGGTCTGATTAAATATGAATAAGTTTAAAATAGACCTATTCGGCCCATAGATGGTACCCCAACTGGTACTTACACACCGGGTCAGAGAGGGCCTGGGAGTTACTACAATTAACGGATACACTAAATTTCCAAGATCTCTAGAACTGGAGTCTCCTTTTAGTTTCACATCCAAGACGCTCTTTTGTGGAAGTCTAATACCCTTCCACAGCAGAAAACGTCGGTGATTTTTTTAAATCGCTGCGAAAATTCGTGTACCTGTAACCGGATAATAATCTATTCTTTGATATCTTCGATATTCATTGTAACTTAGAGCTGCTTGTTTATTCAAACAATGAATATAAAGTAGATAATTGAGATATTCGGTAAATCGAAAGAAAATGTTATTATTTCAGTGTCGTATATGTTATCATCATCATCGTTGCTGATAACTGGGGTGGTTTGGTTTGATTTGGTTTTATGTTGTTTTCTTATATATTAAATGTATATGGTGGGGTGGTTTGGTTTGATTTGGTTTTATGTTGTTTTCTTATATATTAAATGTATATGGTGGGGTGGTTTGGTTTGATTTGGTTTTATGTTGTTTCCTTATATATTAAATGTATATGGTGGGGTGGTTTGGTTTGATTTGGTTTTTTGTTGTTTTCTTATATATTAAATGTATATGGTGGGGTGGTTTGGTTTGATTTGGTTTTATGTTGTTTTCTTATATATTAAATGTATATGGTGGGGTGGTTTGGTTTGATTTGGTTTTATGTTGTTTTCTTATATATTAAATGTATATGGTGGGGTGGTTTGGTTTGATTTGGTTTTATGTTGTTTCCTTATATATTAACTGTATATGGTTGGGTGGTTTGGTTTGATTTGGTTTTATGTTGTTTCCTTATATATTAAATGTATATGGTGGGGTGGTTTGGTTTGATTTGGTTTTTTGTTGTTTTCTTATATATTAAATGTATATGGTGGGGTGGTTTGGTTTGATTTGGTTTTATGTTGTTTTCTTATATATTAAATGTATATGGTGGGGTGGTTTGGTTTGATTTGGTTTTATGTTGTTTTCTTATATATTAAATGTATATGGTGGGGTGGTTTGGTTTGATTTGGTTTTATGTTGTTTCCTTATATATTAACTGTATATGGTTGGGTGGTTTGGTTTGATTTGGTTTTATGTTGTTTCCTTATATATTAAATGTATATGGTGGGGTGGTTTGGTTTGATTTGGTTTTATGTTGTTTTCTTATATATTAAATGTATATGGTGGGGTGGTTTGGTTTGATTTGGTTTTATGACATACCACCCATTGTGTCCATATATATTAAATGTATATGGTTTGTAAACGTAAGTCAGCAAAATCAAATAATTCCAAGTATTGCCATGTATCAATAATTATTCAATTAAACATCAGTCACTTGTTTATACACAATCAAATGATCAAACAGTTCTATTTCGAAAAATTCAATTTAACACAAGTCATTTGTTTGCGCACAGTTTAAGTGTCAAGCAATTCTATTTGACCCATTGATAGGATCCTATCTGGAGCGACAACTCCGGGTCAGAATGGACCTGCAAGCGATAGCAATGAAGGAGTACTCTGCATTCTGTAAAGCTCCTGGATAACTGGAGCTTCAATATCAGATTGTTTAATATCATACCTAGGATACTCGTTGGGTGGGGTCTTACCACTCCGGAGAGATGCAGTCGGTGTATTCTATAGCCCTAATCGACTGGGCCGATTTCAGACGACGTAGGTGAATTGTTCTAAAATACAAGATATGGCTTTTTTCTTTTTTTTACGACTCATGTACTCTGTTTTATTCACATTCACATATATGCCAATGCCTCCATCCGCTTGATCTAGGCTATGCAGTAGAGATACTACTTGGGTGCATGTATGTATATAAATGGGAAATCAACAGATTTCAATTTAAAAATGTTAATTTTCGTGCCTAAAATATTATATTTCGTGCCTAAAAGATTTATATATCTGTATTTTTACATTTACTGACCAATCAGTGAGTACGCACAAGTTTAGAATACACTGAGTGCACATCTGCAGAGGGGTAAGACACTCCCCAACGAGTTTCCTGAATATGACACTAAACAATCAGAGGTTGAGGCTCCAGTAATGCTGGAGCTTTGGTGAATGTGGAGAACCCTTTCATTGCCATTGCTCCCATGTCCACTCTGGTCCGGAATGGTAACACCTGATTGGGCCCTATCTATGGGTTAAATAGAACTAACTGCATACTTTGACTAAACTGAATAGCTTGAAATAGAAATGTTTTCGACAAACTGTTCTTACATTTAAACTGCGTGCTTATGCTAAACTGAATTGTTTGAAATTGAACTGACATTGAAATTGTACTAACACTAAACTGATTAGTTTAGAATAGAACTGTTTTTGACATTTAACTATGGGTTAACAAAATATGTACTTAAACTAAAATGAATAAGCTGAATTAGAACTGTTTGAATAAACTGAATAACTTAAAATAGAAATCTTTAAGACATATGAACTGTGTACTCATACTAAACTGAATTTTTTGAAATAGAACTATTTGCATAAAAATGGATTTGGCGTTAAATAACCTACAAAGGTTGGTATGCCATAAAACCCAACCAATCAACCAAACAACCAACCAATCACAAGTTTAGAATTTCTCAGATAATTCGCAGTTAACAATATTTGACTTGCCGTGATAGATCAAATCAGAAAATGATTTAAAAAATCTTTTCTCTCCAAGATTGTTTTAAAGATACATCTTCCAACCAATTAGAATCACAGATAGATTTGGGCCGATAGGCTTAGGCTGCCGAATACATTAACTGCATCTCTACAGACAGGTAAGACCACACCTAACGAGTGTCCTAATACGACATTAAATAATCTGATGGTGAGGCTCCAGTATTGCAGGAGATTTGGGGAATGCAGGGTACTCCTTCATTGCCATCGCTTCCAGGTCCAATCTGACCCGGAGTGGTGGCACCCCATAGGGTCTTATACGTGGGTCAAATAGAACTACCCTGTGCAAATACGCTAAACTGTATTGTTTGGAATTAACTGTTTTTTTTTGTTTTTTTTAAACATTTAACAGTGTGTAAACAAGAAAGTGTACTTATACTAAACTGAATTGTTTAAAATAGAGTTGTTTCATCATTTAACTACGTGTAAAGAAACAACTATACTTATACTAAAATTGTTATATAATTAAGGAATGATTTTTTTTATATTAATGATTTTTCGTTGATTTTATTTTATCATTCAGTTTAATAAGGCTCTTAGTTCAGGGCATAGTCATTGGGTGCAGGTTTACCCTATTTACCAACTCCTCCGCTCGGGCAGGATATGACACAAGATCAATTTTTTAAGCGGAGTTTAACAGGTTTGAATTCAGAGATTTCCTTCTCCTAGACTAGTTGCCTCATTGGGTTCAGTTTTACGCTCGTTCGCAAAGGATATGACAATCACCATTGTCATAATAAGCCACAGACAGGAAATGGGGGTGGAGTGTGGATGACGTCATGCCTGGGATAGATGGTCCTGAGAATTTGAGGATTTTGAAAAAGCTTCAGTTGAAGGTTGTCATTGGACCAAGCAGGCAGACAATTGAGTTTCTGCCATTGGGCCATACAGTTAAGATTTCTACCGTTGCGGTTGCGATTAAGATTTTCGGATCTCTACCGACAGGAATCTTAAACACCACAAGATGTACCGTGCGTTGGGATGGGTTTAGATAGTAAGAATTGTGTCTCTATCCTCGTGTCGAAGAACTGAAGTCAGAAACTAATAAAACCGTTTGTACGTGAATAACAGAGTCCGCCTGTATTTGTATTTGCCTGTGTTTGCATACGTATACATATGGTTTTACAACAAAATGAATTGTTTGAAACTTTTATCATATTTACCAACCCCTCCGCTCGGGCAGGATATGACACAAGGTCATTTTTTAAGCGGAGTTAACAGGTTTAAATTCAGACTTTTCCTTCTCCTAGACTAGTTGCCTCACCAAGGCTGAAGAAAACAGTCTGCCCTACTATTTACCCATAGCTGGTGGGATAATAATTGGATTCATACCTTTCCCAAGGGTATTAGTGCTATGTGAAATGCAATCAGTCTCGTCCAGTATTTGAACTCGTGTCGCCGTGTCCATTTCCTGAGAGGATAACCAAGGGCACCTCCACAGGTGAAACTTTTATAAAGATAACTTAATTCGGTGTTAAATGACCCGAAAAGGGTTGATACACCGTAAAAGAAAAAAGCCAGCCAACCAATCACAGATAAATTATCACCTTTTTTTCTTATTTCAAGTCCTACTCAATAAGTGAAGAAATTGATACTTTCTTCACTAGTTACGGATTCATTTTCTATTAACTCCAATAATTTCCGTTTATTTCTTTTTAGTGAAAGCTACTTTCTTTTTCTTTATGAATGCATGTAATTTCAGCATCGTTTAATTATCGTAAATTTTTTTTTCGTTTTTTTTTTTTTTTTTGTTAACAATTCCTACCGCAGTTCCATTCCCACCTTGTTAATAGAAATTTCAGTTACAGCCTTTTATATGCTAACCACATAGATATATCTTCCCACGACATAGTGACACACTCACCCAAAGATGTTCTACACACAAAATATATCCCTTTCAATTAAGGCAAATAAAAACTGCAATATTTCAAGCATGAATTTTCACTTTCACATTTATGCTTTCACTAATATTATCTTGGCTTACATGAAAAAATTTGTAACTTCTGTTTTTCAACAAACTTTTTATTCAATTTAAAGATTGGTAGATCAGTGTTTTATTTAATCATTTACGCTTTTGTCCACGACATATAAGTATAGTTGGCGATCTTAGTCGAGAGCGACCCGAAGGCTCCCTTTTCAATAGCTACTACACCGTGGTGTAGGGAAGGGCGCTACTCCATTCCCAGGATTGCTCCACTTTAGCGTTGATCCTTACCTCAGAGTCCCGAATGCCAAGCAAAGCGGCATCAAGTACCATTTATGAGTCTTTGGTATGACTCGACCTGGGATTGAAACCATGTCTTCCAGACCATTGGCGAACACTGAACTCATTAGGCCAATGACTATTCTGATGTAATTGAATATCGTGAACTTTACACAATGACGCAGAGTAGTATCATGATATTTATATGTTTGTCTTCATTTTTTATTATTTTATATATTATTCATAACCGGTGCATTGGCCTAGTGGGTAGAGTGTTCGCCTAATGGTCCAGGAGTCCTGGGATCAATTCCAGGTCGCGTCATACCAAAGACTTTGCTTAACACACAGCAATATAAGGTATGTATCGAGGGTAAAGTGGAGCAATCCAGAGAAAGGAGTTGCGCCCTCCCCTACACATCGGTGTAGTAGCTATTGAAAATGGATCCTTTTGGTCGCCCTCGACTCTGGTCGCCAGCTTTACTTGCTTTATTTTTATATATTATTTAATATATATAGGAGAGGTGTGCGACAAATATAAACGTTCGGTCAGGCTTAGAAATTTTTGAACCTCACTCGTATATTTAAACACACACACACACACACACACACACATATATATATATATATATATATATTCCAACCTTTTTCAATATCGGTTCATGTATTCCTCTTGTCTTCTAATATATATATATATATATATATATATATAATTGAAGAAGGCTGAATTATATTGGAGAATACAATACTGGTGTTTAATTTTGTTATTGTTTATATATTGCCTATCCAATGTGACTCATCGTTAACTATTTCTGAAAGTTGAAAGACGATTTTAATTGAATAACACGTCATCGCTGCAGTGGTGAATCAGAAAACAAAGGAAAAGGATAAGTTTTGTTCTATTCACCATTATAAATAAGTTGTTTTCGTAGCTTTTATTCATTTGTTTTTTGTTTTTATGGAAGTATCTAATCAAATCGGAAGAAAGAAATTTGTTTCAATCCATTATATCTTCTTCATTAAATATATTTCTCAACTGAATTTTATTTGATGTTGACTAATCCTCATATTACTGATATATATATACATATATATATATATATGTGTGTGTGTGTGTGTGTTAGAGAGAGAGAGAGAGAGAGGCGCTCTTAGTGCAATTGTTAGGCAGAGAACACGAAAACTCAAGTTCAAATCCTAGATTAGGCTGTTCAACTGACAATATGATTATTTTGTCACATTTTGCGATTTTTTTTAACACCAACGTTAGATGGTGATCTTTGACAGGAATCTGAGTGACACTAATTTTCTTCCAGTCCCCGGGACTATTTTCTGTTTTCTATCTCAATTTTGCAATACTGTGGTCTAGATGATCTCTATTCTTCCTCTGGAGTCTGTAAGTCTTTTTACCAAGCTTTCGTGGATCGTTCCAAGCACACCCAGTACAACTGGAACCCCCGTTACCATCTTATTCTACGGTTTTGTTTTTAGTTCTCAGGAAATGTCCAAGTATTTGTCAATCTTTTCGCTTTCTTTTATTTTCATCCTGTTATCCGCCAGAATTCTATTTAGTATTAATCATTTCTTTGCACGCAGTTGAATTGCTTCAATTATTGTAATCTAACACTAATAGTTTTATTTGCACATAGTTGAATAGTTTCTAGAATTACTATGTAACACTAATAATTCAATTTAGCCACATCGTTTAAGTGTTTCAAGTACTGCTATTTAACACTAATCAACATTACTCCTTACATTTAATTTAGTTGGGTTTTATGGCATATCAACCATTGTAGGTCATTTAATGCCAAATCCTTTCTATATATATATATATATATATATATATATATATATTAAATACATAAGATTTGGTTTGGTTCAATTTGGTTTTATGGCATATCAACCATTGTAGGTCATTTAATACCAAAAGTTCTTCACGTATATTGTATATGATTTGTAAACTCATAGTTTGCAGAAAATTTTTAAAAACTATCCAGAGCTCATTTGTTTACACATAAGTATTGCAATCGTTTGCATACAGCTAAATGATTCTGAGTAATCTAATTGTGCTGCTATGAGAAGAGATTCATTTTTTATTGTTATTATTTTACTTATTGCGTGCTTTCACACCAGCGTTAGCAGATGGTCTTTTCCTGGAATCTGAGGGACAAGTGCCCTCAACTCTAAAGAACATTTAGCAGTAGTCCTCTAGTTTGGATGATCTCGACTCGTCACTCGAATTCCAACTTTTCCGGTCCCCTTTCCAAGTCTTCTGAGACTCTTTCAAGCACGCCTGAAACAATTGGCATCATCTTCACCCGCATGTTCTACAGATTTCTAAGTTCTCAGGCAAGGTCTAAGTAATTGTCTCTCTTTCGCTTACTTTGTTTTTTGGACGGTAAAAATAGAGAACATTTGGATCGTAAAAATAGAGAACATTCTGTTTTGAGTACTAAACGGAATGTTCTCTATTTTTTGTTAACAATCACAAGGTCTGGTCTTCTTGGCCGGGTTAGGATATCTGCTTGTATCTCAAAATCCCAGAGAATTTTATGCGTCTCATTCTACGGGGCGGCTTCTAGTAAGTGCGAATAAAATTTGGTAGTATCGTCAAATTTCAATTTCTTGCACAATTCACAGTGGATCACATGACCTACCCAGTCATGTCTATAGTAGTGTACAGCGACGGTATGATCATATTTTAAAGACCTTAAACTAAAAACGTATTTCACATAAACATTTTAAAAACCCCTCTGGCTCTAGTCTACTGATATCTCACTTGATTTTGGAAAATCTCGTGGACCTCACAAGATCACGTTCCACAGCGAGATCTCAAAGGTTTTATTACCCATCATCATAGATCAAAGCTTCAACCTGTGTGAAAATTATTTCTACTAGATAAGAATACTTGATATATTACTACGTAAAAAAATACGCTTAAGAAACATCAACGCAAAGGTATAAATGTGTACTTACAATAAACTTGATTCTCTCACCAGTCTGCTCAGCCGGCTGAGGTTTCAGAATAA
Organism: Sepioteuthis lessoniana; assembly: GCA_963585895.1. Taxonomy (NCBI): domain Eukaryota; kingdom Metazoa; phylum Mollusca; class Cephalopoda; order Myopsida; family Loliginidae; genus Sepioteuthis; species Sepioteuthis lessoniana. The sequence goes on along the minus strand of OY757915.1, from coordinate 42,623,937 downwards.
ACCGACTGCAATCTCTGCAGAGGAGTAAGACCCACCCCAACGAATGTCCTAGATATGACATTATACTATCTGATAGCGAGGCTCCAGCCATAGAGATTTGAGGAATGTGGAGTACCGCTTCATTGCCATTGTTTCCAGGTCCACTCCGAACCAGAGTGGCAGTACCTGATAGGGTCCTATCTAAAGGTCAGACAGAACAAACTATGTGTAAAAACTATTGAGTGATATTATATGACAGGTATATTGTAATACTTGAAACCATTAGACTGTGTGCAAAATAGAGCTCAGGCTCATTTAAGAATATTATCTACAAAATGTGTTTAAAATCATATATATATTTAATGTGAATGCATAAAGAAGATTTGGCATTCTATAACCTACAATGTTTGATCTGCTATAAAATCAAACCAACTCCAACTCCTAACCTTTAAGGTTTACATACCACTAAAATCGATCAAACAGTCAGTCTTCCTCTGGGACTTTGAAATGAAAACGGATCACCTTATCTAGGCCAGAAGGGTTAAACAAAAAAGAATTCATATAGCAAGGGACCTCACCGTTTCAGCTGACCACAAATTGAAAATATAGGAAAGTAAAAAGTTATATAAGTACATAGACCTTGCCGGAGAGACGGTACAAATCTCGCGATGGGTCATCTCTCTGTGGGTGAAGTTTTGAATACTGTATCCCCGGTGTTATTTTGTCAAAGTAATCCGATTTCCATTAGGTCAAAAACCTCTGTATAACAATCCATGTTATACTCATACGTCTATTGGCATCGTTTTCAGTGAATGTTAGGGCTAAATGTTTATATATAAATATAAACCATCATCTTCATCATCATCATTAAGTCGTGTTCCCCTGTTAGCTATTCGTCCCTATCATCCATTACTCCTAGGAGGTCCTCAAGACTGCATTCGGTGTCTGAACAGAGATCATATACGTAAGTCCTTGCTGGTTGACCTACACTAGCAAGACCATATGAATGATTCTATTTGAGAATGTCGCTTAGAAGTTTGTATTTAATTCTTCAGAAGTATACAGCATGTCTTGTTTGTTTTACTTGAATACTTAGTGAGATGGAAGGTAAGTGGTCGCGCAACTGCTATTTTGTTGAGTGTTGCATTCAGAACTTGTTCAAACCAGCACTCTTTGTTGTTCATATCTAGCTTTTTTCTTTATGCGTGTCTTAAGCGTCCCAGTCGTGAATCCAAGCATTAGTATAAACGCGCACACAGCTTTGAAGAAATCCCGTTTTATTTTTGGCTCAGTCAGCTGGGGCTGCAAAATACCCTTACTGGATCACTGCAGAAGGGTAAGTCCCTCTACTGAGTGTCCTGATATGATACTAAATAATCTTATGATGAGGCTCCAGTAATGCTAGAACTTTGGGAAAAGCGG
>OY757915.1:42575036-42617536 GCA_963585895.1 Sepioteuthis lessoniana | reverse complement strand
GTTTGAAATAGAACAGTTTTTGACTTTGAAGCTGTATATAAGCTAAACTGGTGTGTTTAAGCTAAACTGAATTGATTGAAATAGGACTGTTTTGACATTTAAACTGCATACTTGACGCTAAACTGAATCGTTTGAATAAGAACTCTTTGACTAAACTGAATAGCTTGACACAGAAATATTTTTGACAATTAACTCTCAACTTATACTAAACTGAATTGTCTAAAATAAAACTGGTTTTTGTATAAAAATGGATTTGGCATTAAATAACATTCAACGGTTGATATGCCATAAACCCAAAGAATTACTCAATGATAATTTTGACTACAATCACTGTAAGAATAATTTTGACTTCCAACTTTAATAATTCATCGGTCAAATTTTTTGTTTTAAAATTTGTTGTATTCGGAAAATTGTGTTTTACATTCCTTGTGTGTGTGTGTGTGTGTGTGTGTGTGTGTGTGTGTGTGTGTGTGTGTGCTTATTAACATATGAAAAATCTGGCATCGTACAGGTATTAGATTCTGAGAAAGACATAAAAATATTCAAAATTGCCCGGTGTACGAATGATTCGTCGTTGATTTTTTTGATACGTTAGATATAATGTATATATCAAGAATTATAGTACATATCTTCCTCGAATTGCTTGAGGAGGACGCAAAAGTCCAATACACGTGTATCGCACAAGTTAGCAACCGTAGTCGAGGGCGACCCGATGGCTCCCTTTTCATTAGCTACAGCACCAATGTGTAGTGGAGGACGCTACACATGTCTCTGGATTGCTTCATTTTACCCTTGATACATTCCTTATAATGCTGATGTTGGTCAAGGAGGTATCAAGTACCATTTTTTGAGTCTTTGACATGACTCGACCTGAGATTGAACCTTGGTCTCAAGTGCCATTGGCGAACCGCAAACCAGTATATTGTGAAATAGTTACATTTCCCTTCTTGACCCACAACTATCTTTATATATATATATATATATATATGTGTGTGTGTGTGTGTGTGTGTATGTATGTAAATATTGTAATCCGAAATTGATAAATTTATTAAAATGAAAATCGACGTTAAAACGCTTCGGTTTTAATTAACTTTCATCAGGATTTTAAAATAGTGAAACAAGTGTTGATAGAACAACTATTGATGTTTAATAAAATATTAAATTAAACATTCATCGTTGTTCTATATTTTTCTGTATTTTTCATGCTAATTTTATTCTTCCTCAGCAGTTCCTTTAATCAATAAAATGTAGTTTGGTCCAATCTTCCTTTGGTCGGAAACGTCCTGATGATCAGTAGATTTCTTCTGACTCTGTAAGCATTCATATATATATATACGTGGTGCATTCAAGAAGTTTTCAGACTTTTTTGTACAGGCATTTAAATTGCCGTAGACTCTTGAAAATTCAGTATGTTATTGCTATACATCTTATGAGATGACAGACCAATTTTTATGATTTCAAGTTCAAATGAACAGCTACAGCAAGAACTGGAATACACCCTACTAAAGCCTGATTGTCACAGCTGGTGAATTTCAAAAATGCTATCTGGACGTGAGGACATTTTAGAAGAACGATATGCAATAAAATTATGTTTTAAACTTGGAGAAAATGCCACAGAAACATGTGTAATGCTTCAGACTGCTTTTAGACCAACTTGCATGGATCGAGCATCAGTTTTGAGTGGCATAAGAGATTCAAGGAAGGCAGGGCGTCTGTTGGGGATGATGAGAAATGTGGGAGGAGTAAGGAAGTCAATACACCAGAGTTAATTGGCCAAAGGCTTAGGGTTGGGGTTAGGGTTACTATGTTGAGGTCTTAAGGGAGTTCAGGAAGAGATTACGTCGGAAGAGGCCAGCACTCTTCAAATCGGCTCAGTGCATTTCCACCAGGAAATTGCACCAGTACACAACTCCGTCCTTGTCACAGACTATTTGACCAAGATGGGCATCAAGACAGTTCCTCATCCTCCTATAGTCCATGCCTTGCTCCTTGTGACTTTTGGTTATTTCCTAAGCTCAAAGGTTGTCGTTATGAGACAATTAAGGAGATGAAAGGGGCTGTGACGAAGATCATTGACACGCTCACGCAGGAGGACTTCTATGGGGCGTTCGAGAAGTTGTTGAGCGGTACAACAAGTGCATTGCAGTCGGAGGAGATTACTTCAAAGGGGACTAGAGTTTCATGTGTGTACTATAAATAAAAGTCCCCATACGAAAAAAGTCTGGAAACTTATTTAATTATCCTCGTATATATATATATTATATATATGTGTGTGTGTGTGTGTGTGTGTGTGTGTGTATTGCGGTTTTTAGTGAAGTGGTTACCGTCGAATGAAATTGAGATGTGTTTAAATCCTGTACTTTGACTTTTTTCAAAAATATGAATCCATCGATTCCTCCTCCAACTATCATAGGGCAGATTGGTCTCTTAAACCGTGATATGGCAATCAGTCCAGGAGAAAGAAAATCTGGGTTCACATCTGTTAATCTTCACTTGAAATGTATCCTGTCACTCATTCTGCACGTACGGGGACGGTTGTATATATATATATATATATATATATATATATACATATAGATATGTCTTCTATGTATATGCATATAAATTTATTAATGGATATTACTTAAAGGTCCACCAATGCGTTACGACCAATATGAATGAAATTATCTTAGATGAGAAATTACGGAAATTTCTGGTTGAAGGTATTTTAGTTCATCATCGGGGTGGGAATTATGAATTTTGAATAATAATTAGAAATCATACAAAAATTATTCAAAAATATTACGTCTTGAAACGTAAATTGTAGATGCTGTGTTTTTTCCTTTACTTTTTAAAAAAAGATTATGTTTCATGTCATAATCATTTTCGAATATTTTTCAGTATCGTTGAAAACATTATTTTGAATTCATAATTCCCACCCTGAAGATGACCTAAAATACATTACACCGGAAATTTCCGTGATTTCATATCTTAAATAATTTCATTCATATTGGTCGAAACGTGTCGGTGGAAATTTAGCTAATATTCATTGATAAATTTCCTCATACATTTATATGTATTTTTCTTTCCGTTTTCTTCTTTTTACAATATATCTGTCTAATTAAAGTACACATCTTACTAGGTTCAATCCCAGGTTGAGTCATAACAAAGACTCAAAAAACGGTGGAGTGAATATATATATATATATATATATATATATATATATATATATATATATATATATATATATATATAAAGTTTATTTTTTCAAAAACGGTGAGGCTAAAGCTGAATTTACCAAGATAGAAGTGAATATTTACAGTTAAAGAGAAGTTTAAGAAAATAGTTAATTTTTATTTTAATCATATTACTAAGGTTGACTTGAACACGAGTATCTAAGATATTTAAAGGCTTCTAAAATCTAAAATTAATTACTGTCTGGAATTGGTTAATTTTCTCCAAATCGGTTACAAAAAAATAACCCTGCGCGCACGTGATTCGAGAATGCTTTTGTTTCCAAAAAGAAACACGGAGGATTGTAAAGTTCCCCGCGGATAAATAAGAGAGAGAGAGAGAGAGAGGAAGGGAGAGAGAGACTCGGGCAACACGCCCACCAAATATAAACAGATTATGGAAAATGCGGGAATATTTTCGTTTTTTTTTTTTTTTTTGCTTTCTTTTTTTTTTTTTAATCAATGTCGGTTGATGAATAAAGATCAGTCCTTTATGGAGATTTAAAAAGCCAAGCTCAAGAAAGGAAATATCTTCTTTTCAATTGCATCGTAAGAAGAAAAAAATGCTTAAAATATTAAATCAATCATGAACACTTCAATGACGTTATCGATACAATCGCATCTCCCCAAATAACTTTTTCTACTTCAAAATGAGCTTTTTAGAAAAGAAAATTTTGAGTTTAAATAAGCTCCCCCTCTCTCTGTCTCTGTCTCATATATATATATATATATATATATATATATATATATATATATATATATATATATATATATTTAAGAGATAAGCTTACATGCATATATATATATATATATATATATATATATATATATATAAATATATGAACGTTTTTCTCGTATACTATAGAATATATATATATATATATATATATATATATATATAAGTGTGTGTGTGTGTGTGTGTGTGTGTGTGTGTGTGTGTGTGAGTGTGTGTGTTGTTTGTTAGGGTAACAATCATTCTTTGATGCAAGTTTCGTTTGAGATGATTGACAAAAAGTTTGTCCTCAACTTTTTTATTTATACATATAAATAATTTTTTCTTGTGCAAAATATTATAGATTTATTTTGGTTTGGTTTGTTTTGGTTTATGGCATATCAAACATTGTAGGTTATTAATGCCAAACCTATTTTTATGCATATAAAACGTTCTATTTCAAGCAATTCTGTTCAGCATAAGTCTAGTTTTTGTTTACACACAGTTAATTGATAAATCAGTTCTCTTTCAAACAATTTAGCTTAGCATAAGTACACAGTTTAGTTTTGTTTGACCCATAGATAGGACCCTATCTAGTGCTACCACTTCGGGCCGGAGTTGACCTTGGAGCGACGGCAATGAAAATGTACTCCGCGTTCCACGAAGCTCCAGTATTATTGGAACCTCCCCATCGGACTGTTGAGTGTCATATCCAGGTCCTTTCTTGCGGTAATCTTACCCGTCTCCAGAGATGTAGTCGGTTATTTCTGCCCACTGGGCCAGAAGTAGTAGAATATTGTCCGTATGGAGCGCATAAAGTAATTGTCCACAAGGCTTTGACTAATATATAAGACATTTTTGTTCTTTGAATTTCTTATGTCAGCCTGTTGATTCGTATAGCGACATTTATAAAAGGGAAACACACGCACACTCACAGACACACAAATACACACGCATATATATATATATATATATATATATATATATAAATTTTCTTTTTGTTAGTCCAATTAGAGAAAAGTAAATTTCAAAATAAATAGGTCTTTAAATGAATTTCATGGCCTATCTTTCATTAACTTTATATCTTGTTTTTCTTTTTAGTTATAACTTTCAAACGATCCTTTGCTATTTTGACAGAACTGGATTTTAAAAAGAAAAGCGGTGGTAGTGGTGATGGCAGGAGGTAATTAGACGAATATTGCTATGTAATTCCCTTCTTTCCCAACACATCACCTGCGGAAGTGTTGTGACGTTTGATGGACAGATAAGGTTAAGTTCAACTCGATTAAAAAAAAATGATATGAAAGTCTCTAATATGAGTCAATCTGGCAGTGCGACTGAGCGAGTGGTATGAGTCAGCCTGGCAGTGCGACAGAGGGAGACGTGTTTTTTCTGGTGAGTTTTCGATAAAATCAAAGAAAAAGGTTTCAAGCTAACAAAAGAAAGAAGCAGAAGGTACCCCGCAAAAACAATTACCGACGAGGACTACGCCGATGATATAGCGCTTCGGGCAAATGCACCGTCCAAGCCGAAACCCAGCTTCACAGTCTGGAATGAGATGCTGCAGGCATCGGCCTCCATATCAATGTACACAAATATGTGCTTTAATCAAACAGGCGACATCTCCACACTAAACGGTAGCTCTCTGAAACTAGTTAACAAGTTCACATACATAGGAAACAGTGTCTCATCAACCGAGACAGATATCGACACGCGACTAGCAAAGGCATGGACAGCTAATGATAGCCTATCGGTAACATGTAAGTCAGACCTGACCGATCAAATGAAGCGCAGTTTCTTCCTAGCAGCGATCGTGTCGATACTGCTATATGGATGCACTACACGGATGGAGAAAAAACTAACTAAACGGATGGAGAAAAAACTTGACGGCGACTACACAAGAATGTTGCGAGCAATACTGAACAGGTCATGGAGGCAGCACACCACAAAGCAGCAGCTGTACGGCTACCTACCACCCATCACGAAAACTATCAAAATTAGACCAACCAAACATGCGTGACACTGCCGGAGAAGTAGGGATGAACTAATATAGTGATGTACTCCAGTGGGCCCCTTCACATGGACGATCATACAGCTGCTCTGTGCCGATACGGTATGTAGCCTGAAGACCTACCGGAAGCAATGTACGATAGGGAGGGATGGCGAGAGGTCAGGGATATCCATGCTGATTGCGCGACATGACGATGATGATGATGATGAGAATGTCACTTAGAAGCCACTCCATTCGGTCTAGATTGAGACTTTGGAAGAGGCTCTGTCTCCCTCTGAAAGATGATTTTGAAACCCACTAAGATGGCCAGCCTTAATTAGAACCACCTTAATTGAACTCAGGTCGCTGAATCCACTTCGAACGATGATAACTCCAAGTAAATTATTGTTTCATTGGCTTTTAAGACATTGAGGTTTTAAGTATAAAGTATTTTCCTACCCGGGGTGTAATGGTTATCGTTGTAGGAAATGGACACGGTTACACGAGTTCAAATCCGCGACGAGACTGACTGTATTTCACATTGCACTAATACCCTTGGGAAAGGTATGAATCCAATTATCTCCCTCCAGCTATGGGTAAAATAGTAGGGCAGACTGTGTTCTTAAGCCTTGGTGAGGCAACTAGTCTAGGAGAAGGGAAACTCTGAATTCAAACCTGTTAAACTCCGCTTAAAAAGTGACCTTGTGTCATATCCTGCCCGAGGGGTGGGGTTGGTAAATATGATAAAGTATTTACCTGTTCAAAATGAGTGAAGACACCCTTTCATATATATATATATATATATATATATATATATATATATGTACGGAAAGTCGGCGACCGTAGTCGACGGTGACCCGAAGGCTACCTTTTCAATAGCGACTACAGCGACATGTATGGAAGGGCGCTACTCCTTTCCCTGGATTGCTCCACTTTACCCTTGATACGTACCTTATAATGCAGAGAGTTACGTAAGGAAGCCTCAAGTAGCATTTTTTGAGTTTTTGGTATGACTCGACGCGGGATAGAACCTAGGTCTCTCGTACCATTGGCGAAAACTCTACCCACTAAAATCATATTAACACAGTTAAGTATATTTACCTATCAAATTTAACAGATTTTTTTCAACAAAGTACCAATTGTAGCACGTTTCCGGCACTATGTCAATCTCTCAACTTTTTAAAACCTATTCGGGTCCCACCTCATAATACTGAAAATTTCTTACTTAGAACACCTCCATATTACATATAGAAAAAATCAAGTAGAACTACAAATTCTTAAAGCTAAACAAAGATAAATAAAGATAAACAAACATTCCTTAAAGAAGATTAACTTCATGTATAGCAGCCATATTCAAAAATTCTTATAACACACTCCCGCCAATTTTCCTACCCTCGGTCCTTATACCTCAGCAAAAAATTCTTATATTCCGTAAAACACCTCAGTTGGTTTTGCTCTAACATTTATATAAATCTATATGACTCTTAGTTGTCCTTATCGTATGGTTATTCACACATCCTTCGATAGCTTGAGTTATGACCTAAAAAACTTGGAGAACACACTGACTTCTTTGGTTCATTATATCCCAAAGTCAAACAACTCATACGGAGACTTGAAAGAATTAAAGGCTTAACAGGCAGACACGACGTGTATGTCCAATTTAATCAAACATGTACAAAAGAGAAAATGTTGCATATATATATATATATATATATATATATATATATATGATTAAATATGCGTAAATGTCTTGAATGCTGTCAAAGACGTCAAGAAGGTGAGTCAGAGATAATTAAGAAGCCATTCACTGAACTTTTGAACTGAAAATATTTGGTGAAGCGCTGGGTTTAAGCGCAGTACACTCACTACTCACTAGATCAAGCTTCCGGTAACCTTTCTTCTTTTTTTATTTTTTTTCCTTCCTTAATTTAAGATTAATCTCTATTTTGAGATCTGAGAACGTGACGCGGATTTATAGAAATATGATAGCACGGTTCCATACTATATGAAAAGAGAAATTTCCGTGGGGCTTCGACCAGTCCAAAACAAGTGTGTTGAACGACAAGAGACACAATTTATTGATAAGTTCTGTCTTCGTAAATACGGCTTTAGTTTTGATTAAAGACACAATGTTGCATTGAGAGGTTTGTCCAGGAATAACGAATTTATCAACACAGCTTCTGATGAGAATAGATTTTACATATCGGAACAACAAAATAATGGAATTATTAGATGACAAACATAGATATAAACGAATTCCTCAACAAATCATAGCAAAAATTGTGGACGTTTAATCAGAAAAAGATTCAGTTTTGTCTTCATTAACTGATAATCTTTCTGCAATCGCGAAAAATTATTGACTTCCAAAAACTCGTTCACCTGGGATACCTTTATGACCACACACAAACACACGTTTTCCCGTTATTGTATTTCATTAAGACATCCATCATTATTATATCAACACTTGTTTCACTATATTAAAGTCCTGTTGAAGTTTTACTCATAACAAAACGTTTTAACGTTGACCTTCCTTCATAATAAATTCATCACTTTTGGATAAATTTGTTTTGCTATTCTCTCCATATATGTATGTATATATAGACACATATATTCTATCATCAATACTGGGCCACTATGATTTACAAATATAACAATGTATGGGGTTGAGCACTTTGGCGAAGAAATTTTCAGCTGCCGCTCGCATTATGCAAAGCTCTTCGAACGAATTAAGCACTCTGGTGTCCGGTAGGGTAGAAAATGTAAACAAACGAACGCTGCTACTGCAGCTATATAATACGTTATAATTCCCTGTATCGACGTGGTACGCTTCTTGGCCGAGCTGTCTGATACTATGTCGTTGGTCGGGTTTCGATCCCAGCTTCGAGCGTCCTACGTGTCTAGCTCCGCTGAAGAATTGTGATACAACGAAACAGTCTGTCCGTGGATGACAATATATATGTGCGTGTGATTGTAACGGAATTCCGACTTTTAAGAAGTGTATACATTTTAGTGATTGTAGGTTTATAATTAGTTAATGAAGACCAGAATTTGTCTTCTTTTGGAATTATCTTTTAAAGGATTTATTTAAAACGTTCATATTTTTAGTATGGATTGTCAACAGCACTTAGTTAATGTCCTTGTCTCGCCTACACTAGCATCAAATCAAGATCTGCTGACTCATTTCCTACGCAATGATAACTTATATATATTGTAATTGGCTTGAAGCATTGCAAAAATTATTTTATTTTATAGTATTGAATTAATTTAGAGGGCTATTGCAATGCGAAATTATGATTTTTTGAGTCTGATTAATTTCAAAGTAAAACTTCATCGTCAGAGACTTTTTAAAAAAATAAATGAACACGATGTTCGAGGTTCTAATTTTCTTTGAACGCTGTAAACATGGTGTCACATGGGGTCTTCATTTATAAAAGAAAAAAAAAAAAAAAGGAGTCTCTGACAATGAAATTTTACTTTAAAATTAATTAGACTGCAAAAATTATTATTTCGCATTGCAATAGCCCACTGAATTAATTCAGTACCACAAAATATAATATAACATATATATATATATATATATATATATATATTATATATATATATATATATATATATTACATGGTGGTTTCTGTGACTCAGGGTTTCACCATGTAATATATATATATATATATATATATATATAATTCTCTGTGATATTGAGCACTATTTAATGTCTTAAAATTTGGTCCAGTGTTAACAAATCAAATGAGCTAATGAGAACTATAAAGCATTACAATTGCAGTGGCATCAATCATGACGTGATGCATGTTTAATTGATAAAAACTAACAAGGAGTGAGTTGATTGTTTTCTATGTAGTTTTTCAGTGTACGCTCAAGTGATATCTTTTGGAGACAGAACGAAAAAGTTGCATTTTCCGAAACCTTTTAGAAAATCCATTAGCAATTTTAAGGACTGTTGTTTGAAATTTATTTAAATGTTGTGTTAACCACACACACACACACACACACACATATATATATATATATAAGCGTAAGTAATTACCCTCGCCGGATGACAATGACAATCTTTTAACAATTCTGAAAAATATACATCCAATTGAAACCCTGAAATATGTTTTTTGAAATGATCATCGAAAATAAACTGTTGAAAAAGAAAACTTCACAATGTCTATAATAACTTTTCACAAATTTCCTTGAACTTTACTCGAGTATATATATATATATATATATATATATATATATATATATATCGAGTATATATATACATCAATTTTGTATATCTTTACACCCTCAGAAGTAAAAACACCCATACACATATGTATGTATGTAATCGTCTCTCTTCTTTGATTATATATATATATATATATAAACACATTTTTAATTTTCCAAACCATTTAGAAAACGGCTTCGAGCTGACAAAGAAAAGAAGCAGAAGGTACCCCGCAAAAACAATTACCGACGCCGACTACGCCGATGACATAGCGAGACTGGCAAATACGTCCAACCAAGCCGAAACCATACTGCATAGGTTGGAACGAGCCGCCCCAGGCATTGGCCTCCTTGACAATGCACACAAAACGGAATATATGTGCTCTAATCAAGCAGGCGACATTCCTACACTAGACGGAACCTCTCTGAAACTGAAAGACAAATTCACCAACCTAGGAAGCAGTGTCTCATCAACCGAAAAAGACATCGATACCCGGCTAACGAAGGCATTGACAGCTATCGATAAGCTATCAATCATATGGAAATCAAACCTGACCGATAAAATGAAACGCAGTTTCTTACAGGCAGTGGTCGTGTCGATACTGCTGTGTGGATGCACCATTTGACGCTAACAAAACGATTGGAGAAGAAAATAGACGGCAATTACACAAGAATATTGCGAGCAATATTGAATAATTCCTGGCGGCAACACCCCACAAAACACCAACTATACGGCCCCCTGCCTCCCATTACGAAAACTATCCAAGTTAGACGAACCAGACACGCAGGACACTGCTGGAGAAGCAGAGACGAGCTCATAAATGATGTACTCCTATGGACCCCCACATACAGCAGGACGACCAGCTAGAACATACATACAGCAGCTATGTGAGGATACGGGATGTAGCCCTAAAGACCTGCCTGAGGCGATGAACGATAGGGAGAAATGGCGAGAGAGAGTCAGGGATACCCGTGCTAGCGGCACGACATGATGATGATGATATATCAATCTGAGTTCTTGTTATTACATATCAATCCTAGGAACTATTCAACTGTGTGTAAACGAATGAATAATATTGAACGAAACTACTTGTGTTACATAACAGTACTTGAAACCATTTAACTATGTACATGTAAATGAGCCTTTACTGGTTTAAAATTGTTACCAACAAACTATTCACTTAAAAATCATATGATCCTTGCTTCCACGGCAAAAGAATTAAGTTACCACTCGCGTAATGCAAAGCTTCTCTAGCGAATTGAGCACTTCAGTCTCCGATAGCGTAAAATGTAAACAAAAGAAAATTAATACATATACGTCAAAGTCCCTTCCTTACGTTGGATTTGCTGCTGGCTGTGAGGTTATGTTATTAGGATGACGTAAGGTTTACTGGATTTCGATCCCTGCTTGAAGCGTCTCGCATGTTTAGCCATATGGAGGAGTTGTGATACGACGAAACAATCTGTCTATGGATGAATATATATATGTGATCTGGGAGACCGCGGTTCAATCCCAACTCGAGTTATACCAAAAACTCAAAAAATGGTACATGATGCCTCTTTGCTTAACACTCAGCATTATAAGGTATGGATCAAGAATAAGTGGAGTAAGGGAGTAGCAACATCTCTTACACCTCAGTGGAGTAGCTAAGGAAAAGAGAGCCGATGATTTACCCCCAACTACGGTCGGCTAACTTATATATATATATATATATATATATATAAGCAAGGACGAGCTCATAAGCGATGTACTCCTGTGGACCCCCACTCATGGATGTGCAAGTGTGGGACGACCAGCACGAACTTACATACAGCAGCTATGTGAGGACACGGGTTGTAATCCTGAAGACCTGCCGGAGGCGATGAGTGATAGGGAGAAATGGCGAGAGACGGTCAGGGATATCCGCGCAGACGACGCGACATGATGATGATGATATATATATATATATATTTGATAAAATAATAAAGACACATTTTATCTATATAATTTCAAGTTTTCTGATAAGTGTGTTGGTGTGTTGGAATTGGTGGATGAATTGACCAAAATTGTTCCGAGCGCTTTCAGACCTTTCATAGGCTACCTTCAAGGATTGCTTGCATGTATGAGGTGTGTTTTTTTAAAAAGATTTTTAAAAGTGTTTTTTAGGTTTTACATTTTATGACATTACAAGATTACGTAAACCCTGAGTAGGATAAAATTGAGATGGTGATGAATTAAAAAAAAAACAGAACGCTATCGATGGAAATAAAATATTATCAAGAAATATAGAATATTAAAAAAATAAACACATTTCAAAACATTTTGGTAAATTCATCCGACTAATTTCAACTTCTAACCAATAGACTTATCAGGAAACTTGAAAGGATCTTAATAAAATTTTAAAGACAACATGTGTCCTTATTATTTAATCAAACATGCATAAATGAAAGACTGCTGTCGAGGGATTTCGTTTTATATATCTTGCCTTTCGGTTTAGTTAGGCTGAGAACCTTTCGCTTAGCGCATGGGTTAGTTAGGTGCAACATGAGCGCAAGTGTTCACGCGCGCACAGGGAGGATGTGTCATTCAGAGATGTCAAAATAAAAATCCCAGATAGAAAATATGACCGGGGGATGTGAATGACGTCATGCACCGGAAGCGCACGCGGAGGATTTGGGGGATTTGAGAAAAGTCAGTGAGTTGAGTTTTAGCGCCCGAAGAAGACGGTTGACTTTCGGGGCTCGCCGAGATCAGACCAGTAGTTTGCGGCGGGGTGCTGTTCATGGTGTTGGGTAGATGGAAAAGTCAGCATAGAAAAATTGTGTATCACTCTCCTTATGTCGAATTACTCAAAGGTAATAAAAAGTTTGGTACCTGAACTAAGAAGTCGTAAGTGTTTCGTGTATTTCGGATTCCCTATGTCCATTTCACACATCCGTCAATGTAACACCGGGTCGAACTACTCGGGAGGTTCACAGACAACAGGTAGAGCCGTAAAGTTTTCAATTATTATTTGAAATAGAAAATGTGTCATTCTCATAATGAAAATTTGAAAAAGAACTGCCAAATCAAGAAAGAATCAGAACGATTGGAGAAGAGGAAAATTAGAAAAAAACTTTGAAATATTGGAAGGGAACACCATCAGACAAATGGAGATGAAAGAAAAAAATGGCTAAAGAGTACCTCAGATGAACGAGAAATCTTCTTAAAACCGGGCTCTGCAGCAGAAATCTTATCAAAGTACTAAATACCTGGATAGTCTTTTTTGTACACAGGACCATTCTTGAAATGTACGAGGGAAGAGCTCAGACGAATTGATCCGAAGACAAAAAAACTTGATGACTATGCAAAAAAGTTTACCCCCGAGAGATGACTTAGATTATACGTGTCAAGAAAAGAAAAAGAAAGACCAATCGCTATATTTATCCTACGTCGCACCAACGTACGAATATGGCACAAGGCCGTTTTTAAGGTGGGTCCTGTCGCAGGGCCGTAGCCCAACGCGATAGGCAGTTCCAAAAATGCCTCGGACCCCGTCGGCATTCCCCTTTTCGGGGCGCCTCAGGCGCCGGGCGATAAACCCAACCCCTCCGAAGAGGGTTAAAGCCTGGGGGGACGGCCTCCTGAGGCCAGAGGTGATGTATCCAGTGGTGGAACACACCCGACCGAACCGTGCAGCACGCAACCACAGCCGGTCGAGAGCGCCCCACCACAGGACACAAGAGAAAGCGAGCCAATCGCTAGCATTGAAGATAGCGTGGATGCATCCATATATAACGATTAGGACACGACATTAAAAAGAGTAAAGAAGACTAATTGTGGCGGCCAATGACATCACAATCAACATAATGACAAACAGAACGAAAATAACTAGGAAACCAAAATGTAAAGAAAAACAACTATGTGGCGATTTCGAATGACAAACTGGTGAAATCTCATTCGAGAAGACCTGGACTGAGCTAAAGAAAAGTGTAACTTTAATAGAGAAACTGAATTTCTTCTAACGGCAGCAAAAAGAACAATTCTATTAAAGCCAAAATCAATAATACGCCTCAAAAAAGAAAGCGTAGATAATGTGGTGACAAAAACGAAACAATAAGTCAATGTAGCAAAAGAGTGCAAAGGGAATATATGTCTACACACGCCTGGGTGGGAAAGGTGATCCACTGGGAATCGTGCAAAAAAACTGAAATTTGCCCATACAACCAAATTGTACATGCACAAACCAGAATCTGTCGAATAGAATGAGATACATAAAATTCTTCAGAAATTTTAGATGCAAGCAGACAAGCAAATCCCGGATGAAAAACCAGACCTAGGGCTGATTAACAAAAAAATAAACCAAAAAAAAAAAAAAACAGAGAACTTTACCATTCCTGCAAACCACAGACTGAAAATCAAAAAAAGCGAATTTTGAGAAAAGTACTGGGACCTTTCCAGAGAATTAAGTATGCTGTGGGACATGAGGGTGACGATGATACCAATTATAGTTAGCGCACTTGTTACGGTCTTCTAAGGCTTAGAAAGGTCCCAAAAGATTAGGAAAGATGACTGGAAGAGTTGGAAATCTGTGGACGAACCGAGACCTTTCAGACTACTGCATAGTTAGGATCGGCCAGAATACTGAGAAGAGTCCTGGGGATTTGAGAAGACTTGCTATCGCTCAGACTCCAGTGAAAGACCATCGGCAAATGTTGGTGTTAAAAATCCGCGAATAGTGAAAATAAAATAAAAATAAAACATAATAATGATAATAATAACTGCCAGCAATTCCCACTCTTTTTCGCTTCTGCTGTAATTCAACACGCAGAACTGGAATCGTAATTGTTACTTGACTTCTTTTTTAATTCCAGAAGATTTAATTCTTAAAAAGCAAACATAGATACATCACATTTTCACGACCAGACATTGATGCTTTTAAAAATAGTGGAATGGTAGTTAAAGTCTATAAATATTATCTCTTATAATCAAGTCCTCAAGCTTTTTTTTTCTTATTTCTAAAGAGTATATATTTTTTGTATCAAACTAGAATTTCTGTGTATACTAATGCTGCTATATATATATATATATATATATATATGTATATATATATATACATATATATATATATATATATATATATATATATATATATATATACAGTTAAAAATAGTGGAACGGAGTTAGAGTCTATAAATGTTTACGCTATAATTATAGCGTTAATATTATAATCAAGAGTTTTTACTGTTTAAATTCGAGAAATATTATTCATATACTTTTAGTAACAAAGTTGTTCTTGAAAAAAATAAATAAGGTCAGAGCATAAATAGAATTAATTTTTCAAACAGCCCAGTCGGCTGGGGCGGTAGAATACGCCGTTTGCACCTCTTCAAATGTGCAAGAGTCCCGCCAAATGAGTGACATGGATAAGAAACTAAACCATCCGATGGTGAAAAAGGAACCCGGGACCTTTGTTTGCACACTCGTACTGCGATTGTTTCTACTCAGTCGAATGGTTTCCATTTATGCTCTTTAACACTTATATTTCTATTCAATATTAATATTTTGTTTGCACACAGTGAAGGGCTTACTAGAATTGTAATTACGCACTAAGTAGCCGAAAATTAAATGGTTCGATGTATTGCTATGCATCACTATCAAGTTAATGAAACGCCAGACATTTGTTTACACACGTTCAAAGAATCAAAATAATTCTATTTCAATCAATTCAATTTAAAATTAGTCATTTGTTTGCAGTTAGTTTAAATGTCACAAAGCTCTATTTGACCCATAGATAGGGCCCTATCAGACTACTTGGACTACTTGACCAGAAGGATACTGCCCTCAAGTATCACCACCAACTGACAACAGGTGGCCTAGTTAGGGGGAGGGGTGGTCTGAACCCTATGGAAAAGTGAAGTTGGTGCATTCTTCGCTCCATAAGACAGGTTATGTATTTAATGATAAGAAAAAGACTAAAGTAACTGATATTAAATTATTTCGCTGTCGTTTAAATAAATCAAACGATGAAATTATGGTTCTAAAATTTTCAACTAAGAGCAGTATCAATTTTCTAACTGGAAAAGAATCATTCCAATGTAACATGAAATGAACACGATCAATTCGCAGTTTATGATTCACTAGTCTTTAAAAAAAACTTTCAGTAGCAGATACAATTTAAGTAAAATCAACATGTAAACAGGCCAGAATAAAATGTGGTGCATATTTCTACCGCTCTCTCTCTCTCTATATATATATATATATATATATATATATATATATATATATTACATGGTAGTGTCGGTGATCCTGGGTTTCATGCTTTACGCACTCATCAGATAGAATCAACCATTAACTCACCAAGCGAGCAAAAGATAACCATAAACTGATACAATATATATATATATATATATATATATATATATATATATATATATATATATATATATATATATATATATGCAGGGTGTCTCAAAATAGATGCAACCAATTAATATGATAATTCATTTTGCATCAAGACATCTTTCATCTGAGTCTTTAAAAGCAATCATATCACTTCAGAAAGGTCAAACCGGATGACAAGGGCAGAAATTGATTGATTTATCCTACAGTGCACGTTAAAGACCATCTTCTCGGAATCGTCTTCGGAGGGACTTTTTCAGACTTTTTCCGACAGAATCTCTCACTGCATCCACATTGTCAGGACACCTTACAGTCAACTTCCTGTCAGATCTGGGATTGTCTTCCTTCTTGTTGTGGTTGTTTACAGACTCTGTGACATGAAATTTGTGTACCCCATGATATATATGGCTTTTCTTGGGAATAATTGTTAACTTCCTACAAAATTTTGTTTGCATAGTTTTGAATGATTTTGTCTCCAAATAAGAAGCGAAACAAAATATCTTCCCCTCTTATCTAAGACATTGTGATCGAAAATTAATAGATATTATAGTGTTCTATTTTCAAATCTGAAACAAAAAAAGAACACAACATTATTATTATTAGAGTTTTTAGCAGTCTCATGGGTCCCATGCATATTGAGACACCCAATATATGTAAATATATATATACATTTATATATATATCTGTGTGTGTGTGTTTGTGTGTGTGTGTGTGTGTGTGTGTGTGTGTGTGTCGGTAAAGTTTTGCAATCCAAAGCTGAAAAAAATCAAGATATTTAAATTAGAGTTAGTTTTTCTAAAAATATTGTTTTGTCTTGAAGTTTTAAGCTTTTCGCAAGTATTGAATTATTTGTTTGATTTATTCAATTTAATTTAAATCTTGTGGGCGTGCATATTAGGCTTTGACTGAATCCCCTGTAAAGAGATACCCCTACACATAATATATACATATATGAATCTGAGAGGGAGGCTCCAGTTCTGGAGATCTATAAAGTGTGGGGTTTCACTTCAATGCCGAGGAAGAATCTCCATGGTGTTGTGCGCTATATCGACCTCGTTGTAAGTGAGTTCGAACTCCAGTCGCGCAATGATGTTCACTTTCAGACTAATAGCGTTGAGAAATATATAAATCGCCCAACCCCTCCAGCTTTGGGTTAAATAGTACCACTGTCGTTTCTCTACAATGATAGCTTTGGCATTAAGGTTGATATGCTATTAAAGAAAGAAAAAACCAACCTCGTCTTCAATTACAACCAGGTCAACTTTGACCCTCAATTTTAGTAGCCACTAAAGTCTCATCTGTGGTTCAAATAGAATGTG
The DNA here is from genome assembly GCA_963585895.1 of Sepioteuthis lessoniana. Classification (NCBI taxonomy): domain Eukaryota; kingdom Metazoa; phylum Mollusca; class Cephalopoda; order Myopsida; family Loliginidae; genus Sepioteuthis; species Sepioteuthis lessoniana. The sequence continues at coordinate 42,599,733 of OY757915.1, read as the reverse complement.
TAAAGATTTGTATTCGATCGGACTGTGTGCCAAAACTTACTTCTTAAAACTACATATCTGCGACGCACGTGCTTTTGGACCGCCCCCTGGCATTCGGACAGGGCGGTTGTTTGCAAACTATGAAAACATTTAAATGTGTACAAACAATTGATTGCTAAACGCAATTATTATTTGATAGCAATACTCGGAATCATTTAGTTGTGTACAAACAAATGAATAAGGTTGAATAAAATGAATAATGCAAAATATCAATACTTGAAACTATTTCACTCTGTGCAAATAAAATCATTAGTCTTTCATAGTAATGCTTGACTCCATTTAACTATGTGCAAACAAATGAACTCTTAATCGCTTAGAAATGTTACCTACGAACTATTCGTTTATAAACTCTATATATCTAATATATAAGTATGAACAAAATTTGGCATCAATTAACCTACAAGGGTTGATATGTTATGAAAATTTAATAAAACCAACCAACCAAACAACTAACCACCCGACAAAAATGTTAATAGGAACATAGAATGATCACGATTTCCTAACCTGTGGGCATAAAATAACCTTTAGCGAGTAGATATGCCATTAAAATCAGCAAATGGTTTATAGCACAAGCAAAGAGACCGGATCTTGTTGAGAAGTTTGAGATCTGTTAGATGGAAAACAGTTCTTCGCTAAGAAAACAGAAAACTGAAAAACTAAATGAATATATAAAATAAAATAAAAATTCATAAGAATATTTGTGACAGTTTAAAGTAAAGCAGTTGACATTTAATTCTTCCAACTATTAGCCGTGTCAATACTACTGTATGGCCGTAGCACTTGGACTCGAACCATTCGCCTCGAGAAAAAGCTAGATGAGAAGTACACGAGGATGTTGCATGCTGTTTTGAACAAATCCTGTAAGCAGTACCTAACAATATAGCAGATGTATGATCACTCACCTCCTATCTCACAAACTATCCACGTAAAACAAGTAAGACATACTGGAGAAGCAAGGACGATCTCATAAGTGACGCTCTCTTCTCGACTCTTACACATTGACACATTAGTCTTGACTTGACTTGACTTGACACATTAGTCTTGACTTGAGCAAAACTTACATTTATCAGCTCTGTGCAGACACTGGATACCGTCTAGAGGATTTAAAAAGCGTGATGGTCGATAGAGACGGATGGCGAGAGAAAGAGAGACAAAAGAACTCTTGCTGCAAGGCTTCTTCAAATTTCTTTGAAAGAAGTTGGGTATATGAGGAGACTTGCTGTTCCTTGACCTCCAATGATAATCAAAAGACACCCCTTTTGCGAATGCACGAATTCAGACAATCCTTTAAATACTTACTAGCATTGAAATGGAAGGAGGATTAGCAGTCAAAAAGTCAAAGAAAATAGTCACTGAAAAACGGAATTTTTATCGATTTAGCAACATGACAATTGGAGAAAAAATTACAAAGATGGGAATAGTTATTCAAAATTGTTAGTTTTAAAAGTTTTTCTTTTTGTTTTCTTTTGTTATCTAAATTCTCTTTCTACTCATCATTCCATTTTAAATAATTTCTTTAATACTTTAACTTATTTATTTATTTGTTTCTTTACTATTCTTGCTATTTTTCTTCTGCGATTCTTAGGCTTTTTAACGTCTTATCATTTCCTTATCTCTTTTCTGTTTTTCTCTTTTCGATTTCTTTCTTTCTTTATTTATCTATTTATTTTCATAAAACCATCTCTCTTTTCTATTCCAACTTATATCTGTCTGTCTCTTTCCCATTTCTTTCTTTCTTTCTTTTTTTCTTTCTTTCTTTCTTTATTTATTTATTTTCATAAAACTACCTCTTTTTTCTATTTAAACTTATATCTGTCTCTTTCTCATTCTTTTTTCTTTCTTTCTTTCTATCTTTCTTTCTTTCTTTCTTTTCATAAAACTACCTCTCTTTTCTATTCAAACTTGTATTTGTCTGTCTCTTTCCCATTTCTTTCTTTCTTTCTTTCTTTCTTTCTTTCTTTCTTTCTTTCTTTCTTTTCATCATACTATCACTTTTTTGTATCTAAACATACTTCTGTCTCTGTCTCTGTTTCTCTCTCTTTATAATTTCTTTCTTTCTCTCTTTCTTTCTTTTTTTCTCTCTATCTTTCTTTCTTTCTTTCTTTCTAAGTATGACAGAATCATTATAGAAAGAAAAATAATTAGTATTTTTTTCTATTCGAACTTGTTTTTATCACTCCCTTTCCGATTTCTTTCTTTCTTTCTTTCTTTCTTTCTTTCTTTCTTTCTTTCTTTCTTTCTTTCTTTCTTTCTTTCTTTCTTTCATCATACTACCAGACTTTTGTATCCAAACTTATTTCTATCTCTTCAGTTTCTTTCTTTCTTTCTTTCTTTCTTTCTTTCTTTTTTCAATTATATAATGCTACCACTTTACTTGTAATACAAATAGAAATAAAACGAAAATATTTTATAAGTACTAAAACACTCTTCTTTTAACCCACCTCCTCCCCACTCTCTCCTCCTTCTCCTTCTCAGCCCTCGAATCTCCTCGTTTCTTTCCTCCCTCTGTAGGTCAAATTCTATTTCTCCTGCCAAAGCGAATTTTCTACAACCGACACCTACGCTTATGGGCGATATATCGCCATTTTCCTGATTTCCTTTCTATTTCTCCTTTTTTTCATTTTTAATATTTATATATTTTTTCTCCTCTACACCAAACCACGGCTTTAAGAGCCAAAAGCGGGCCAATTCAATTTATGACCCGGTGCGTGCAGTAAAATCGACAAAAAAAGAAAAAGAAAAAAAGCGTCAACAGTTCAGTACTATGCAGAGGCGGTCCGTCTTCCGCTATAAAGGTGCTAGTGGCCTTTTTTTCTTTGCAAATAGATTAACTTATATGGAACTATACAATTTCGAAATCTTTTTTGGTTTCCATCGTTCATATTCTCGACTATGTCTGTATTACAACCGTGTTCACTTCAGATCTATCTTATTGGTAATCATTTAGCTTAGTTTGGCTCAAGACTAGAAATATGTGGCACCCAATAACCATGTTCTGCTAGCAAAGATTTTTGAATCACGAGAGGTACCCAGGTTGATTGCTGAATAATTATTTTATAGGTAACAATGTGCATCTGGTGCAAAAACACCTAGAGAGGATCCGTATCACAACCATCAATAAATTATAGAGGTGCTCATGGAGTGACGGTTATAATAAAAAAATAAACCCTACTTCAAATCCTGAACGATGCTGTTTGTGTTTTGCTAGACTGAGCACTCGGAAAAGTAGATAACCTAAACGTTTTACCTCGTAGGACAGAACGGATTCTTTTTCGTAGGTAAGGAAGACAGTCTTGAGAAAGAAAAATCTTTATTCAGATCAGCTTTACTCCCCTTAGCAAATGGATTTAGTTGGGTTTGGTTTTCTGGCATATCAAACATTGTTGATAATTTAATGACAAATACTGTTTTTACATATATATCAAATGTATGATTTGAAAACATATTTTGGGACTATACACAGTTAAATGATCAAACAGTTCTATTTCTAACAATTCAATTTAGCATAAGTCAAGTGGTTTTAAGTCTTGCTATGTATTACTAACAATTCAGTTAAACATCTGTCATTTGTTTGCACTGAATTTAAATGATCAAAGAGTTCCATTTAAAACAATTCACTTTAGCAGAAATACACAGTTTAGATATCAAACAGTTCTACCTCAAATAAGGCAATTATTTGCCATCAGTTTATGTATTAAACAGTTCTATTTGACCCATTGATAGGATTCTGTCAGGTGCTACCACTCCGGGGCCAGAATGGACTTAGGAGCGGTGGCAATGAAGGAGTACCACATATCCACAAAGCTCCTGCATTACAGGAGCCTAACCATCAGATTGTTTTGAATCATATCCAGGACACTCGTTGGATGGAGGTCTTACCCCTCTGCAAATATGCAGTTGTTGTATTCTTCAGCCCCAAACGACTAGGCTGTTTTAGTTATTTTTAAAAAAGAAACTATCCGCATTATTCAACAAACTTGTGAAGATAATATATATATCCTCATCATCATATCACGCTTTCAGTACGGATATCCCTGACCCTCTCTCGCCACTCCTCCCTATCGTCCATTGCTTCTGGCAGGTCTTCTGGGTTACATCCCGTATCGGCACAAAGCTGGTTCGAGCTGGTCTTCCGGCCTTTGCACGTCCCTATGAAGGGGTCCACATGCGTACATCGCCCCTACTTCTCCAGCAGTGTCCCGCATGACTGGTTCTTAATAGGTGGTAGGTGGCCGTACAGCTGCTGCTTTGTGGGGTGCTGTCTCCAGGACTTGTTCAATATTGCACGCAGCATTCTTGTGTAGTTGCCGTCAAGCTTTTTCTCCATTCATTTAGTTAGCTTCTATGTAGTGCATCCATATAGCAGTATCGACACGATCGCTGCTTGGAAGAAACAGCCCTTCATTTTATCAGTCAGGCCTGACTTTCATATGACCGATAGGCTATCAATAGCTGTCCAAGCCTTTGCTAGTCGCGTGTCGATATCTGTCTCGGTTGATAAGACACTGCTTCCTAGGTAGGTGAACGTGTCAACTAGTTTCAGAGAGCTACCAGTTAGTATGGAGATGTCGCCTGTTTGATTAAAGCACACATATTCCGTCCTGTGTGCATTGACATGGAGGCCGATGCCAGCAGCGGCAAGTTCCAGACTAAGTATCAGGGTTTCGGCTTGGGCGTGTGCATTTGCCAGAAGCGCTATATCATCGGCGTAGTCAGCGACGGTAAAATAATTGCTAATTAAAAAGGTTTGAAGCAAAATGTCTTCGACTCAGTTAGAACCGAGTAGGTATAAAAGACAGAAAAATATCAAATGTTTATTATTAGAAGTACGTTAATTTAACTTTCACGTGTACACTAACATAAGACGGTAAAGTGAGAAAAGTGGCGAACAGCCGTAATTATTGTGAGATAGAAGCCTATGTGACACACACGCCGAAGAAAATATACGTAGTTTAAGAGTCTGAAGTCTCTGCTCTTTTACTTTGAGCACGGGAACTTTCGATTATCTTCGGTCATTTTCGAGGGGGTTGGGGCTTCCTGTGTTATGGAGAGCTGAATCAATTGTGTGTTCAAGGCATTTTTATTTGACGTGATGTCATTTGTGGACACGTCTACCATTGCTGCTGATTTTAAGTGTATAGATAGTAGAGATCATGTGACTGTGGATCCGCCGACGTTGTAAGACTATATGTGTGTGTGTGTGTGTGTGTGTTTAATTTGTTTACTGGAAATCAAATGGTTTCCATACTAAATAAAAAAGAGTCATTTTTGTTAAAAAAAAAAAAAGTTTCCAACTTTGAATTTTGGATTTATATTTTTACAACAATTGACCAATCAGCGGTTTCTTGCTGCTTTTTTTTTATTTCAAGGAGATTCGCAGACAAGAATATTTTACTTGCCGCGAAAAAAATAAAGGGTTTGCACATCATCAATATAAAAATCAACATTTTTTATCGAATTTCGAGCCTACTCAAATCTTATAAATAGCGATAAAAATAATATTTCTTCTGCAAGTACGAAATTAATATTTACTTACTCAACACCTTTTGGTTTATTTCTTCTGAGTGAAAATCTAACATTCTTTACCTTCAAGTATGCATTTAATTTCAACATCACTTAACAGAAATTGAACGAATATGTTATTGTTTACATAGATCTATCGCTACTACTATTAAAAAACATATCTCGCTGGTTGATTGTTTTATTTTTGCAAACCATCTGACATTAGCATCAACGTTTTTCTTCCACAACATAGTGACTTAATAACACATAGAATTTTGTACACGCACGAAATATGTCCATAAGGCTAACAAGGACTACTCTTTTTCATGCATTAATCTTCACTATCTCTCTTAAAATATTTACGCTCAGACAAATATTATCTTCTCTTACAAGAAAAAACTTCGTTAACTTTTGTTTCAACAAACTCTTTACTCATTTTCGAAAATTAAAATTTATCAAGATCGGTGTTCTATTCAATCATTTACACCTTTAGTCGTTATATATATATATATATATAGTAACTAGTAAATTTGGCGACCGTAGTCGAGGGCGACCAGAAGGTTCCCTTTTCAATAGCTACTACTCCTTTCCTTGGATTGTTCCACTTTACCCTTGATATGTAACTTATATTGCTGAGGTATCAAGTACCATTTTAAAAGTCTTTAATATGACTCGACCTGGAATAGAACCCAGGTTTCCCGCACCATTGGCGAACACTCAACCCACTAGGTCAATGAGCCGGTATTTTATATATATATATATATATATATTAAAAATGGATAATAGGAATATAAGCATTACCGCGTTAGCGTCTTCATATATATATATATATATATATATATATATAGGTGCTGGTGTTTTAATTGTTATTGTCGTAGGAAATAGACTTGGTGATCAGAGTTTAAACCCGGAACGAAGCTGATTGAAGTTCACATAGCACTAATAGCCTTGGGAAAGCTATACTTCCTTTAACTATGTTTAAATTGTAGGGCCGAGTAGGCACTTTATTATAGGTATGAAAACCAGTCTAGGAGAAGGAAAAACCTAAATTCAAACCAGTTAAACTCCTCTAAAATTACCTTGTGTCACATCCTGCTAGTGCAGAACTGTTTTGTAAAAATATGCTTATATATATATATATATAATTCCTTAAGTTTCATTCCAGCCCTATCGGCAGGGCTTACATGACACTGACTCTGTCCCTGCAAAAAAGTTAGTCCACATACACCCTTAATTAGATGTCCTGGGTGATACACGAAGCTGTATTAATTAGTATGAAATTGGACGGTCTTAAATACAATATTTACTTTTATTAGCAACCATACGAAAAAAATTGTTAAAATATTTTCACAAAAATCGTCACTTGTTAATTCGATTGCCTGAAGGAGTTTAAAATATCATAAATTACATTCACCCCAGTTGGCCGAGGTAATAGAATACACCGATTGCATCTTTACAGAGTGGTGAGACCCCACCACCCAATGCGTGTTCTGGATATGATATAAAATAATCTGAGGATGAGGCTTCAGTAATCCTGGAGCTTTGGGAAATGTAGAATACCCCTTCATGGTCATCATACCCAGCGCGTCTCTTGCCCGGAGAGGTAGCACCTGACTGGATCCTATCTATGAGTCAAATAGATTAAATAGATTTAAAAAGAGTGCAAACAAATGACTAATGCTCAAATGAATTGTTTGAAATAGAAGCGTTTACATAGCAATTCTTGAAACCTTTTAAAAGAGTGATAAAGAATGGGCTTTGGCTCGTTTTAAAAATGTCATCAATAAATGTGTATAAGTGATACTTGGAACAATTTAACTTTGTTGACTTATGCTAAATTGAATTGTTTGAAATAGAACTGTTTGATCACTTACCTGTGTAAATGACTAATGTTTGATTGTGGACTAATGTTTAATTGTTGACTAGTGTTTAATATTTAATGTTTAATTGAATTGTTAGTCAAACATAGCAATACTTGGAACCCTTTAACTTTATTGACCTATTTTAAGTTGAACTGGGTAAAAAATGATTGCTGTTTAATTGAATTGTTAGTTACACGTAGCAAAACATAGAATCATTTAACTTTGTTGACTCAAGCTAATTTGAACAGTTAGAAATAGAACTGTTTGATCATTTGACTGTGTGTATCTACAAAATGTTGGTTGGTTGGTTGGTTGGTTGGCTTTTTAGGTTATTTAACGCCAACTCCATGTTCTATTTCAAACAATTCAGTTTAGCATGAGCACACAGTTTAATTGTCAAAAACATTTCTATTTCAAGCTATTTAGATTAGTCAAACAGCTAATTCAGTTTAGTATGAATACAGATTTTATTTACACACAGTTAAATGTCAAAACAGTTCTATATTAAACAATTCAGTTTTGTGTAAGTAGAGTTTCAATGTCAAAAACAGTTCCATTTCAAACAGTTCAGTTTAGCATAAGCACGCAATTTAAATGTAAGTACACAGTTTATTTGTCAAAATATTTTTTATTTCAAGTAATTCAATTTAATCAAACAGTTCTAATTCAGGTACATAAGTGCGCAGTTAGTTCTATTCAATCCATGGATAGGGCCCTATCAGGTGCTACCATTCGGGGCCAGATTGGACCTGGGAGCAATGGCAATGAAGGGGTACTCCACATTCCCTAAAGCTGCAGCATCACTGGATACTCACCATTCGATCGTTTAGTGTCATATCGAGGACTATCATTGGGGGGGAGTCTTACCTTTCAGCAGAGGTGCAGTCGGTGTATTCTACAGCCCCAGCCCACTAGGCAATCTACAAAATTTGTATACAAATCATTATATATATATATATAAGGAGTATTCGGCTTTAAATGACCAAGACTGTTTCTTATGCCATAAAACCAAACCAAACAAATCAAAATACATTGAATCAAAAGTGATTATCATTCTTTTAGAATTAAATACATGGTTGATTGAATAATCGTATATATAATTAGCAAATTTCTTTTGGACTTTTAACTATGAGAAGCTTCATGGTCGACTATACCAATTTACAAAGATTACATTTATCTTGCTGTCAGATTTTCAATCTTTTCAAGCCCAAATCCCTGGTCATGGGTCGACGTGTAATGGTCAAGGGGAGGTTCAAATGATGACACGACTCGGTAATGAGTGATAAGAAATATATTGAAAAAAATAGTACATACATTAACAATAGCTGGGAGAAACCCCTACTCAGCTTAACACAATCATGAATATTACCGTTCTTGGTGACGGCTCGTCGCGATTGCTCAGAAAAGAACGTATATGTCACATGAGGGCGAGTCCATCTGTAGGGGAGACACCCCAACATGATGTAGGATCATAGCAATGCTGGTGAAATAATTTGATGAGAAGCAAACCATTTTCGGCATTTTTGTGTATAAAGGATTTTTTGAAAACCGAATACTGGAATATTTTTTATAAAACTAATATTATGCGTCGTGGACCGCTTCGTTGGAATCCAATTCACTAAACAATCAAAAGATTTTTTAACCACACGCAATGTAAGGCTCTTACTGATAATTTAAGATTAATATTTTAAAAAAAATCGTGCTTTATATTGATTTTATAAACACTATCAGATCACAAAGAAACAGAATGTTATACTGTGGTTTGATATTTGAAAAAATGAAAGAATGAGCGAATGAATCCATCAAAAGTAAGAAATGTTGAATTGCTGGAAGGAAGGAAGGAAAGAAACAAAGAAGCAAACAAACAAACAAACAAACAAACAAATTAACAAAATACAATAAAGAATAGAAAGAAAAAGAGAAAAAAGTTGAATAAAAGTAGAAAAAAAGGCATAGAAAAAAAAGAAAGAAAGAAAGAAAGAAAAAAACAAACAAACAAACAAACAAGCAAACAAAGGGAGAAAAAGATAAAGGAAGGGGACATGTTGAATTGCTGGAAGGAAGGAAAGAAACAAAGAAACAAAGAAACAAAGAAAGAAAGAAAGAAACAAATTAACAAAATACAATAAAGAATAGAAAGAAAAAAGAGAAAAAAGTTTAATAAAGGTAGAAAAAAGGCATAGAAAAAAAAAAAGAAAGAAAGAAAGAAAGAAAGAAACAAGCAAGCAAATAAAGAGAGAAAAAGATAAAGGAAGGGGACATTCAATAAATAGAGAGAAAAAAGTAAGTTACATAGTAAGTTACAAAAGAAATTGTAAGTCACAAAAAAATTGTAAGTTACAAAAAAACACAAAGGATAAAAGGATGGAAAAAGAAAGGAAGGAAGAAAGAAAGAACGATTGAGGAAAAGCGTCCAAAGAAAGAAAGAAAGAACTGTTCAAGAGAAAGTATAGAAAGAAAAAAGAAAGAAAAATAAGAAAAAAAAATAGAGAAAAAGAGAAATTATATTAAGCAAAGCGAATGAAAGAAAGAAAGAAAGAATGTTGTGTATTCTATGAAGATTAACTTGAAAAGCGTCCAACCCTGGCTAATCACGTTAAAATCCTCTAATAGCGGTTATTAATATTCAATTCAATTGTAACGTATTTATCGACTGAAATTCTTTGTATATTGAAATGGCCACAGAAATATCATCTGAAATGCTCAAAATCCGAATCGACTAATCCGAGGTTTTATGTAAAAAGAAAAGGAAAAAAAAAAAAAGAAAAGAAAAGAAAAAAAGAATTATGCAGTTGTAGATTAAAGCTTAAACTAAAAGTAATTCTTGGATTTCTACAGAAATGATTGATTAAAAATACTGGTGACCCCACTCATAAAGAAAATACTCCATTCTCCCTGGATTTTCTTTTTGTTTTTTGCCTTCTAATCTCGTCAACTGATGTGAGCAATCCTGATTCTCAAGAATATCTACAGAAACCTTCCCTTTAATAATATTTCAAAATAACTGCTAACTTATTTTCATTATATATATATATATATATATCATCATCATCATCATGTCGCGCTGGTAGGACGGATATCCCTGACCCTCTCTCGCCACTCCTCCCTATCGTTCATCGCCCTTGGCAGGTCTTCAGGACAACATCCCGTATCCTCACATAGCTGCTGAATGTACGTTCGTGCTGGTCGTCCTGCTTTTGCACGGCCATGTGTGGGGGTCCATAAGAGTACATCTCTTATGAGTTCGTCCCTGCTTCTCCAGCAGTGTTCTGCATGTCTGGCTCGTCTAACTTGAATAGTTTTCGTGATAGGAGGCAGGTGGCCGTACAGTTGGTGTCTTGTTGGGTGTTGCCGCCAGGACTTGTTCAAGATTGCACGCAGCATTCTTGTGTAATTACCGTCTAGCTTCTTCTCCAGCCGTTTTGTTAGCGTCCATGTAGTGCACCCATATAGCAGTATCGATGTGACCGCTGCCTGGAAGAAACTGCGTTTCATTTTATCGGTTAGGTCTGATTTCCATATAATCGATAGCCTATTGATAGCTGTCCATGCTTTCGTTAACCTCGTTTCGATGTCCTTTTCGGTTGATTCGACGCTGCTTCCTAGGTAAGTGAATTTGTCTACTAGTTTAAGAGGGGTTCCTTCTAGAGTGGAGATGTTACCCGTTTGATCGTAGCACATATATTCCGTTTTGTGTGCATTAACATAGAGGCCTATGCCTGCGGCTGCTCGTTCCAAACTATGCAGTAGTGTTTCGGCTTGGTCGGGTGTATTTGCTAGTATCGCTATGTCATCGGCGTAGTCGGCGTCGGTAATTGTTTTTGCGGTGTACCTTCTGCTTCTTTTCTTCGTCAGCTCGAAGCCATTCTCTCTGATTTTGTCAATCGATGTTCCAAGTACGTAGTCTAGACAAATGATAAAGAGGTACGGAGCCAGCGTGTTCCCTTGTAGTACTCCTGCTACAATGTCGAAGTATTCTGTGTCTCCATCTGGTGATCGTACTTTCACTTTGGTGTTTCTATAGAGAATCGTTATTGCTGCTTCGGTTTCTTTAGGTATGCCGTACGCTAGTAGGATTTGTTCCATTTTTCCTCTGTGAATGGAATCGAAGGCCTTGGTAAAGTCGACAAACATTAATGTCGCTTGTAGGTTTTTTGCCCGTACTCCTTCAAGGATTCTACGGATGGTTAATATTTGTGAGGTCATGGATCTATTTCTTCGGAAGCCATTTTGGTTTTTCCTAAGTATGTTGTCGATTTTGGGTTCTATGCGGTTTCGTAGTAGGGCATTGTAGATTTTGGCTCCATTGGATGTAAGTGTTATGCCTCGGTAGTCTTTGGCTAATCCGAGGTCCCCCTTTTTAGGGAAGGGGAGTATGCATCCCTTCAGTTTTAAGAATGCGACCCTGAACCTACTGTTCTAAGTTTTATGGTTCTCGAGCTGAAAAGCTTGGTGACACCTGAACTTGATGGCTGATTATAAAGACTAAACATGCCCGTGGTGTAATGGTTATCGTCGTAGGAAATGGACACGGCGACACGAGTTCAAATCCTGGACGAGACTGATTGCATTTCTCATAGCACCATTGGGAAAGGTATGAATCCAATTATTCTCCCTCCAGCTATGGGTAAATAGTAGTACATATAAACAGTTCTATTTCAAATGATTCAGTTTTGCATAAGTAGACTGTTTAGTTTTATTCAACCCATCGATAGGACCCTATCAGGTGCTGCCACTCCGGACCTGAGTGGACCTAGGAGCGATGATGATGAAGGGGTACTCTGTATTCTCCAAAGCTCTGGCTTTACTGGAGCCTTACCATCAGATTGTTTAGTGTTATATCCAGGACTCTCATTGGGGAGGGGGCAGATTTTATCCCTCTGCAGAGAATCAGTCAGTATATTCTGCTGCCCAAGCAGACTGGGCCAGTGTATCAGTCGTGTAAATAATGGGAAATATGATTGTTCGCTGTTTATTTGTATTACTGATTGGTCTGATTGATTTTAAAAGCATGTCAACCAGTTTGGGGTTATTTTGTTCTTTTTTTATGAACTTGTATCTTAAAAGATTTTTCTCACTAGGTCTTATATATTACGAATAATTTTTAATCTATTTGACCTAAACAAAGGACCATAACATGTTCTGCTCCACAGGGTCAGGGTCAGAGTTAGGGACTAATGGCAATAAAGGGATACTCAACTCTCCCCAGAGCTTCAAAAAGCCTCACCATCAGATGTAGTTTAATATCATACCCAGAACACTTATTTTCTTTTAGAGTGGAGGGGTCTGCAGAGGTCACCTTATAAGCTCCGCCAATTTGAAGGATATATTTTCCTTGATGTTGACCGCAAAGGAATTTGCTCCACAGCTGTTTTCTTTACTTCTAAAAAACCTCTTGGCATAAAATAAGCTTAAAAGGGTTGACATGCCATAAAAATCTATCAGGCTATCTTTTACTTCCAGAAACCTTTTAGGCTTGTCTCTTTAATCCCTCATTTCTCACTTAATGTATTTAGGATTCTCAGAAAGTTTTTTTTTTCTGAACTGATCTTTAAATTCAACAAATTTTTGGCCACTTTTCTCTACAGCCTTCTTTGAGCGTCTGTCATTATTTGTAAAAGAGAAATTTCAAACCATACTTTTTTCCCGATCCACTAAAATAACATTAATGTTGAAAATATCCATTACCTATGAAATTTCTTTTCTCTCTCCGGTCGATGGGATTGAGAATACGGTGACTAAATCCTCTGTGGAGGGGTAAGGCACCCTGCCCAAACTTGTCTGAAAAAAAAACCCGGGTGTTCTGTATTTGATAATAAACTGCATTTGATGGTGAGATTCTAATTCTAGAGATCTTGCAAATATTGATTACTTTTTGGTTGCCATTACTCCCAGGCCGGGTATGATTTGAATTATCTATAGATCAAGTAGATCTATTGAAATAGATTTAAAAAAAATCGATTTTGATAGGACTGTCTGCAAAAAATAATTAAGAAATCACAACACAAAAATATAAGAATAAACGTACAAGGAACGTGATTCCTTAACCTCCAGGCATGAAATAACACCAAACAGATTGACATATAATTAAAATCAGTTAATTAATCAATCACTCAATCTCTTTTTGTTTTTGTTTTTTCGTTCACTAGGCCTTGTCCAAAGATATGATTTGAGGATGAAATAACTGACATTATATTCTAATCAAGTCTAAACGCCAGTTGGGGGAAATCTGAAAAGACAAGGAAAGCTAAAATCGAGGTTAGCCTAGTTTAGAGGATCTTAATCCAGAGGCAATACGATCACAAATACAACAAAGGGTTAATAAAGTCTGAAACCAACGTGACCGTGATCGCCAGGCCTCGGGCATTTGTTAGCCTAGCCCGTACAAACGAGTATCCGACCCACTGTTAAAATGACCTAGTGTCGCATATTTCGTTACCTTTTCTTCTTTCAAGACTACAAGGCACTTCTTCTTCTTCTTCTTCTTCTTCTTCTTCTTCTGTATCTTTCCTTCTTCCTCTTTCTTCTTCGTCTTTCTTTTTCCTCTTACTCGGAGTTTGTCTACTCTATATGTATCCACTAAGTGTAATAATACATATGCATGTATAATTGGTTATTTGATTGATTTTAACAACATATCAACAAGTTATATATCGGGTGCGGAAGCAAAATTAGGAATAAGTAAAGTAAAGTAAAGTTGGCGACCTTAGTCTAGGGTGACATGGATGCTCCCTTTTTCAATAACAACTACACAGAGGTGTAGGCGAGGGCACTAATCAATTTCCTGGATTGCTCCACTTTGCCCTTGATCCCTACCTTATAATGCTGAGTGTTAAGCAAGGCTGCATGAAGTACTATATTTTGAGTCTTTGTCATGACTCGACCTGAGATTGAACCTCTGTCTCCAGGACCATTGGTGAAAACTCTACTCATTAGGCCAATGGGTAGTCTAGTATAATAATAATAATAATAATAATAATATGCACAACCCAGCACCTGTCCTAGAAAATGACACGCACAAACTCCTATGGGACTTTGATATCAAACGGATCACCTAATCTCGGCCAGAAGACCAGACCTTATAATAATCAACAAAAAAAAAGAAAATCTGCAAAATTGTCGACTTTGCAGTCCCGGTAGACCACAGAATAAAACTGAAAGAATGTGAAATGAGAGATAAGTACCTCGACCTTGCTAGAGAATTGAAAAAACTATGGAACATGAAGGTGACAATTATACCAATCGTGATTGGGCCTTTTGGCACGGTAACTAAAGGGTTATTAAAGGGCCTGGAAGATTTGGAAGTTGGCGGCCGAGTGGAGACCATCCAAACAACAGCATGATTGAAAACGGCCAGAATACTGAGAAGAGTCCTGGAGACTTGAGGAGACTTGCTGTCACTCAATCTCCAGTGAAAGACCATCAGTTTACGCTGATGTGAAAAACTCTAATAATAATAATAAATGATTCTATTATAAAAAAAGATTAATTCTAATTTTAAATAATAAACAACAAAATAAGAAGATTGACACAAAACAGTAAATCTACTCAACATAGTCACCGTTTTTGAAATTTTTGTATCAACACGCCTTCAAAACGATTTGCACGCTTTCAAAATGAATTCTTCTGACATTTTATTTCATTCCTCCTCAATAGCAATCTTAAGCGAACCAATTAGGTGGGATATTGCATTTGTTTTGTTTTCTAAAACGCACCATATAGCATTATCAAGAGTGTTATGGTTTTGCCTTAAATCTTGTTTACTTGCTGTCCAGTTTTCTCGTTGACCTCCAATTCTTCAGCGTGCTTTCTTATTGACGTTGCAGGGTCCTTCTTTATCACCGTAGCGAAGCAGATAAAAAGCTTTCTTTCGTTTTTTGTTTAAATCTGTACTCCACCAAATTCTTTAAAAAGCTCTTTTGCAGTAAAAAAAAAATTGCTGGTAAGACCAAGAAACTTTGACTTTGTTTTGGCGTTAAGCAAATCATAGATTTCTTATTGTTCCTTTCCTTGCTCACTCATATTGGGCTGAATCTTAATAATGTAAAAGTGGTTGAATAATAGAGCTAATCATGAAAATTTAGATGCATCGTATTTTTTTCTTCAAAAATTGGACAAATCAGATTAAAAAACCGTTTTAAAGATTATTCAATATTTTGATTCCGCACCCCATATATATATATATATATATATATATATATATATATATATAATATGAATTTTAACTTAACAATTTGAACATAGTTATATGATATGAATTATTCTTATCTAATACAAATAATTTGCTCATAGTTATACGATATCTAGTATTCCAATCTAATACAAATTATCTTCAAGCATATCTATTTACTCCAGAGATGGAACCCTAATAGATTCAACTATATAGGGTTTGAGAGAAATTGGGAATAATGGCAATAAAGGTGTATCTCCCACTCATTAAATCATCAGAACTGGAGCCTCACAGTCAGATGTAGTTCTGTGTCGTACCCAGGGCACTCCCTTTTTTGGGGAGGTTAGAGTTAGGGTATCCTAAACCCCGCCGACAAAGTCTGGGTATCGATGCGTATAGGTGTGGCTTATATGTATGTATATGCATGTGGTAGCGAGCACATCTTCGTGGCTGTGTTGAGGCATAAGCGTAACGAATATCTACCTATGTACATGGCTCTGAGTGTATAGTAGTAACAAAAGGATAGCTAAACAAGTTTGGGGGATCGGAAGAGTTTGCATGATTATAAGAGGCAGCGTAACTTTCACTTTGACATTACAGCAACAAAAACAACAACTACTACAACTGCAAACTGTCCATAGTATCCGATGATGATGATGATGATGATGCCCTTCAGATTTTTTTCCTCCAGGCTTTTCGATTTTTCAACAAGTTTTTCCAATTGTCTAAAGTGATGTCCATGACCAGTCCCAGTTTTTTTAGATGCTGTTCTTATGGTATATATGACCCTTCGCTAAGTTGTGAGTAAAGGGTCTATTTTGGCAGTCTACTGTTCTCAATTCTGTTCAACTGGACAGCCATCTTAGATTGCCTTGGCGAGTATATCGTAGAGACCAGGGAGTTTAGATTTCTCCAGGATTGAATTTATTTGGGATATCCTGCCCCTACTTGACATTTAGCATTTTGTGCAAATGATATTATATAGACGTGAAGTCTTTGGGCATACGTTTTTGCTAACCGTCCAAGTTTGTTGCGCCGTACAAGAGGGTTGAGAGAATTGTAGCGTGATACACTGTATATTGAGTTTTTAAGGAGAGCTTTTTGTTAAGCCGGACTCACTTCCTCATCCCACCAAAGGACTTGGAAGCATTCGACATTCGTGTGTTTAGTTCCGCATCTAGTCTGCTGCTGTTGGCGATAATGAAACTGAGATATTTACTTTTACATTTAATTCAATCAATTTAAAAAAAAAAGGTACCCTGATTTTTTAGACTATATCGGGGTTACTGAGCAATTGGCCAAATGGGTAGAGCGTTCGCCAATGGTCTGGGAGATCAGGGTTCATTCCCTGGTCGTTTCATACCAAAGACTCAAAAAATGGTACTTGATGTCGCCTTCCTTAACACTCGGCATTATAAGGTAAGGATCAAGGGTAAAGTGGAGCAATATAGGGAATGAAGTTGCGCTGTACCCGACATCTCGGTGTTGTAGTTATTGGAAAGGGAGACTTTGGGTCATCCTCAACTTAGGTCGCCCACTTTACTTACTTATCAGGGCTTCAAAATTACGAAAAGTCTTTCCATGGGGAAAGAGTTTATATAAATAAACAACGCATTTCTTCTCGAGAATGTGAGTAACTATTTTTTTCTCAGGTGTGTGAAATACACTTTCATTGCCATTATTCCGCTTCAGCTCAGAGTGATAGCATCTGTTGGGGTCTGATCTATGTTTCCTATAGTTTGATGTTTTAATCCAGAAATTTTACAACGCATTTGGTAGTGGGGGCTTTGAAGGAAACGTCAGTTACTCCCCATGTTATTAGTTTCAATGATTCAAGAGTAAAACTGTAAATTAATACTACTCCCGGGCAGTGTTTATGACTCCCCTCAAAATTTCACGTAAGATTAGGCTAAAGAATAAGAAACCATTTAGGAAAGGGTAATAACTCCACCTATACGACACGTATGTAAAATCTATGGGTATGCAAAACATTTAGTCAATGAAAAAAAAAATTAAAGAATTAAATAGGCCAGAATAAGAAAATTCTAATTCATTTTCATTCCTTTTCTTTCTTTTTTTATTGCCCAGGCATTGACAAGGCATTATAACCCGACTGCTTCTTTGCAGAGGGGTAATAATCCACATCAAAGAGTGTCCTGGATAGGATACTAAACAATATGGGGGGTGTCCTCGTGGTGTAATGGTTAAAGCGATGGACTGCGGAATCGTAGTACGCGAGTTCGTACTCCAGTCGCGCTATTACGTTCACTTTCGGGCAAATACCCTTGGGAAAGGTATGAACCCCCTTCTCCTCCCAGCTATGGGTTAAATAGTACCACTACTGTTCTTCTAGGAGAATGGCTTTGGCATTAAATAACCTAAAAAGAGTTGATATGCCATTAAACAAAGAAACCAAACCAAACTAAACAATATGATGGTGAGGTTCTACCTATGCTGGAGCTTAGGGGGATGTGGAGTACTCATTCATTGCCATCGCTCCCAGGTCCACTCTTGCCCGGAGTGTTAGCACCAGATAGGGTCTGATCTATGCGTTAAATAGAACTGTTTTTTGGCTAAGTCGGTTGGGGCGGCAGAATATACCGACTGCTTCTCTACAGAGGGTTTAGACATCTCCAACGAGTGTCCTGATATGACATTAAACAATCTGATGGTGAAGTTCAAATAATGCTAGAACTTTGGGGAATGCGGAGTACCCCTTCACTGCTATCGTTCCCAGGTGCACTCTGATAGGGTCTTATCAATGGATCAAATAGAACTAAACTATGTAATTATGCTTGATTGAACGGTTAGAAATAGAAATGTTTTTGACATTGAAACTGTGTATTTGTGCTAAACTTAATTGTTTGAAAAAGAATTGTTTTAACATCTAACTGTTTATAAACAAAAACTATAGTTGTATTAAATTGAATTGTATTAAACTTAATTCAGCGTTAAATGACCCTAAAAGGGTTTATACGCCGTAAAACAAAACAAACAACTAACCAACTTTCTTTATAACTATTTTTTTATTACTATATTCATTTTTATTACTTTTACTTTCATTAGTTTCTCCATTTTCCTTTTCACTTCATTATGTTTCTTTCTTTCTTTCTTTGCATTCCTCTTTCTTTCTTACTTTCTTTTTTCATTACATTTGTTTTTCTTTTTTGCGTTCCACTTTCTTTCTTTCTTTCTTTCTTTCTTTCTTTCTTCTTTCTTTCTTTCATTCCTTCTTTTTTCTTACTTTTTGCATTACATCTTTCTTTCTTTCTTTCTTTTTTCAATTCAGTTTCCGCGTACATTCATTCTTTTATTTTACGTCCAATCATTTTGTCCGAAAAAAAAATCGTTCGTATCAATAAATTAAAAAAAAATCCTCCATTATATTCTATCTAATCTTTTAAATGTATGTTTTTTGTTTCTCTCCAAATTTTTACCAATATCAGAAAACGAGGCACCGGGGAGTTATTGGAATGCGATTCCAATCAAAAATGAAATATCGATTTAGATCTGTTCAAGTGGAGAGTAATGCTGACGAGCCGATGGAGAGTAAGGTGTATGTGAAGAGGAGCCTTTGTGCAAAACGGAAGTAGACCAATTTAATTTGTGTCACAGAGTGCGAGTTGTGGGAATAGAGATTTCTCATCAGTGTTATTTCAGGTTTTAGGTCAGAAATACGCTCGTCTGCTTGTATTCTTGCCTGTCACGTGGGCAGGTAGAGATTGGACAACAACAACAAAAATAGCCAGAAAACAAGGTCTTTGTTCAGTGCCTGTTGATGACGTAAAAGCGAGAATATTGCTGATCAAGTAAAAAAATAAAAAAAAAATAAAAGGAAAGTAAGAAAACGGTAATACGATTAAAATTGTTTGCATTAAAAAAGATGATATTGGATAAAAATATTAGTTCGACCTTGAAACACGCACACACATACGCACACAATACACACACGCACACAACACACACACACACACACACATATATAGAGATAGATAAATAGATAGATAAATAGATATTTATATGTATATTTGGTTGAGTAAAAAATTTTGCAATATTTCAAGTTACCAGGTTGAGTCGAACATTTTCAAATTTTATTGATGATTTTTGCCAAATGGTATTGTTATGCTGATTCTTTGTTTAAAGGTGCATTAACGTTCGTGGGCTATGTAATATCAAAGACATACTTCTTGCAGAACAGATGTCGTACTATTGAACCAATAACTAAGGGAGTTCCTACTTTTCCCATGAGTATTAGTTTAAAAATAAACGTAATAGCGTGAGTGTGAGTTCGAACACGCTTACTACGATTTTTCACTCTTTCACATTAGCAACTAAACAACGCGACTCCTCGTGTATCATGTTATATCAATAATTTGTTTCAAGTTGCTGTTCAATCGTCAATGAATTGTTTATTCATTATGTACATATATCACATATATTAATTAAGTGTTTATTCTTTATTTTACAGGGTGCGAAGGCAAAATTAGGAATAGTCTAGTATAATAGTAAAGGACTCTAAAGCAAGATTAATTCTAATTAAAAAAAACAAAAAAACAACAAAATTAGAAGATAGACATGAAACAAAAAATTTACTCAATATGGCTACCACTTTGTTTTTTTTCGTTAATTGTTATTAATAATACGCCTTCGAAACGATTTGCATGCTTTCAAAATAAATTCTTCTGATATTTTATTCTATTTCTCCTCAATAGCAAACCAATATTGAGATGAGAAGATGCATTTGTTTTGTTTTCTAAGATGCCCCATGTAGCATAAACGAGGGTGACCTGAAGTCTCCCTTTTCAGTAGCTACTACACCGATGTTTAGGAGAAGGTGCCACTCCTTTCCCTGGATTGCTTCACTTTACTCTTGATGTGTACCGTTTAAGGCTGAGTGTTAAGCAAGAAGGCATCAAGTACCAGTTTTTGAGACTTGGGTACGAATCAACTTGGGATTAGACTCCAGTCTCATGGACCACTGGAGAACACTGCACCTTCTGTGACGAGGAAACACGACACCCTCATACATGCTCCGGGTTATGGGGAAAGGGAGGAGCGACACGCTGGCCGTCAGCCGACTTTGGTATTAATCAAAATAGTGGATGTTGAAAAGCCGTTTCTCTTCAACCCTCCCTATTAGTACAAGGTGACATGGGCATGAGAGAACCCCACTCTCTATTAGCCATGTATGAGTCAGCGGAGAGAGGCAAACCTGCGACCATGATTAGCGCTGATAAATAAACCGCTAAAAAGCCAACACGTGGTAATTTTTCAAACTACAGAAACTAACTAGTTGCCGTTTCTTCGTAGCAGAGTGAAGACACATAATTTGGGATGCCGAGGAAACCTAACTTCCAAAATCATGCTGCGCAGAGAACACTGAGAGAAAAGAAAAAGCTTCTCCTATGAATGAATTCGCACTCCAAGGTATAGTGAATCTCGTTAAATGAATACACAAAGAAAAGTCTTGTCCACGAGGAAAGAGACAATAATTAATCTTGGTCTTTTCTGAAATACGACGTACATCACTCTATCAACGTGTCATGACAGCCTTATAACGATAGGAAAAAGGGGAAAGAAAAGATTCGACGAAATCCCAAGTAAGTGAACATACAATTGAAGTATATTCATATTTATCTTGTTGTGTTCTTACTGAGGTGAATAAAAGACAAATTACGGAGGAAAGAATCACTCTGATAAGATAGAGGAGAAAGGAAGAGGGAATATTCCTCAAATGATAAACTTGAGATTTGGAGCACGAGCTCTGCCATCAAATCCCAAAGTCTGAAGGAAAGCGGACCGTATCTACCGCTGACGAATTGTATTCTCACCTTCCGCCATTTAGAAGAAAGACTCTTTAGCACCTGGCTTTTACCTGAATTGTTTTTTTTTGTTACTTTTTTACTCGATAAAAGAATATTGTTAATAATCTTGTTGACCCAAACACGGCAATTCAGAGTCCTTTTTTTTTGTTGAAGTAATGTATTTGTCGAAAGCCCAAACACGGCAATTCAGAGTCCTTTTTTTTTGTTGAAGTAATGTATTTGTCGAAAGCCTTGTATTTGAGGGGGGAAGGCTTGCCTGTTAGGTGTGTTGAATTTTAATAATTAACCTAAAACCCACCTAGTTGCTTTAAGATGTGGTTCAGCTTGGTAGTTGGTGATATTTGTAATATTAAATAGCGTCGGCAAACCACAGCCAACGTGTGTGCCCTGCTTTAACTGGTGGACTGGGCACATTGCGGCGTAATACTATGATATATATATATATATATATATATATGTGTGTGTGTGTGTGTGTGTGTGTGTGTGTGTGTGTGTGAGAGAGAGTGCTGGGAAAAAAGTTGTCATTTTAAAAATTAAACAATTCTTAAATAAATAAAAGTAAAGTCATTTTTCTTTTGATTAAATTTATTTTGACTCGTTAAAATAAATTTGAACTAAAACTGTTTTCAGCTTCCCAATTCTTTCGTTTCCTAAACGTTAAATTCCTTTATTCTTTTCTCTCTCTCTCTGTAACATAGCCATTCGAAATATGTGAAATGTACATAGAATGTTCATAACTCATATATATAACATAGGAGTCCCGAAACACAAAGACACTAACGACTTCTTAGTTCAGGTACGAAACTTTTTATAACCTTTGAGTTAAAAGGTTTTTCGACATAAGGAGAGAGGAACAATCTTTCTATGCTGACTTTTCCATCTGCCCACTCCCCCCATCACGTGCGGCGCCCGTAGCGCACAAATTCGTCTGACCTCGCCCAGGTCTCAAACTCAACTAACTGACTTTTCTCCAATCTCAGCCCACGCTTCCGGTGCGTGACGTCACTCACATCCCTGGTCACATTTCTATCTGGGATTTTTATTGTGACATCTCTGAATGACACGTCCGCTCCGCACGCGCGTGAACACCTGCGCTCATGTTTGCACCTAACTAACCCATGCACTGAGCCGAAAGGTTCTCAGCCTAACTAAACCGAAAGGCAAGATATATAGAACGAAATCCCTTGGCCATTATATTACATCTCTCTCTCTCTCTATATATATATATATAGAGAGAGAGAGAGAGTGAGAGAGAGTGATAGAATGAGGGGCAGGTGGGCTGAAAAATTCAGACGTTAAAAAGTTTATATGATCACCTCAAATCTGCTGTTGATGATTTTTTGACAAATGGGATCCAAGCATTGAAACACCTATTGAATTAGGGTTTGGAACTCAAGGGAGACTATGTTGGAAAATCAACCTCATTTGATCACATTTCATTGGCGTATATTGTCAGCCAATGAACTTTTTCGTTGACCTTCGTATATATATATATATATATATATATATATAGACTTGGGGATTTGCTTGCAGAAGAAAATAAGTGATTAACAACTATTACACAGATATTTAAATGCACACACACACACACACACACACACACACACACACACACACACATATATATATATATATATATAAGATTTCATTCAATCCAGTAAATATAAAAGATATCATTTAATCCAGTAGGGAATAATACCAATCAGGACCAATGAATTTTTAAAAATATAATATTAAATTTAAACAATTCTCTTAAAAAAAAATCGGTCACATTAAGATAATAAACTTATTTCCATCCAGTTAAAAGCATCGATATAAATCAATGCTCTAAAAAACTAACAGGACTTCATCAGAACAAACAAGAAATGGATTAAAATAATCTTTTTTCTTATTCACAACCGGATTAAAAACAAACCCAAACCCATATTTCTCCTATGTATTAAAGCAAGTCTAAATCTTCAAGTAACAATAAGTATCTAATTATTATGGCATGTAAAACTACATCAGGTTTCATCATATTTCAAATTTAACAGTTACAATAATAAATGTCAAAAATTCAAACATCTTTAAAAAAAAAAGAAGAATTATTCAGACAAATGTAGTTTTAGTACATCAATTTTTCAATTTTAGTATTTCAATGTTCAGCATTGAAATGAACTAAAAAATCAAAGACTAATGTTAATTATGGTACCCACCCCCACTACAAAAAATTACAATAATAGAGTAAAAATCACCTATATAAATTAAAATTCTAATTCATTTACCAATTTAATAAAGAATAGTTATTCGTTTTCTGTTTATTTATTTATTTACTTACTTTTGAAAATAGTCTAAATGTATTTCTATGTCTACATCGAGCAATTAAATCATATCTCTGATTTAATAGGTTGCCAGGATCAGGGTATGATATAATTTGTATCTTTTCTTCCAGACACCAATTCATCAAAGCAGCGAGTAGTTGTAGATATTCAATATTTTATAAATGTTTGAATTTTTGACATGTATTATTGTAACTATAAATTTTAGCTCCATTGAAGAATGATGAAACCGGATGCCTAAATAATTTGATACTTATTGTAACTTGAAGGTTTAGACTTGCTTTATTACATGAGAGGAATAAGTTGTTTTTTTTTTGTTTTTAGTCTGGTTGTAAAAATAAAAAAAAATATTTTAATCCATTTCTTGTTTGATGAGAAAAAATCCAGTTAATTTTTTAGAGCATTGATTTATATCAATGCTTTTAACAGGATGGAAATGAATTCATGATCTTAATCTGACCGATTGTTGCTTTTTTTTTTAAAGAAAAATGACATTATATATATATATATATATATATATATATATATATATATATATATATATATGTATATATATATATATATATATATATATATATATTCCAATCCCTACAATGACAGCATGGTTTAATGTAAGGTTAATTTTTAAGTGTCGTTAACCAGGTTTGAATCCAGAGTTTATATATATATATATATATATATATATATATATATATATATATGCAGAGTTCATATATATATATATATATATATATATATATATATATATGATATACATATATAACGAAATCTGTACACATATGTATATGTACATAGGTATATATAAAATATAAAAACTGTTATAGACACAAACGCACTCATTTAGGCACTTCTTTTATTGATAGAAGAGAAAAACAAAGACAAAAAGACAGACAGACAGACAGACAATCAGAGAGAGTCAGAGAATGAATACTCGGAAACAATAGACAAATATATAAATATACATATATTGAGAAAGAGAGA
>OY757915.1:42570036-42572536 GCA_963585895.1 Sepioteuthis lessoniana | reverse complement strand
TTTTTTGCAAACATTTAAATGATTTCACTTCTTTCTATCTAATACGAATAATTCTATTTAGTATTAAGCATTTGTTTCCACAGAGCTTAATTTTTGTTTCTTTGTTTTGTTTTACGTCATATCAACTTTGGTGTGTTATTTAATGCTGACAAAGTTTTAAGATAGGTTCATACTGAAAGTAAATATCTAATTCGAACAATTCCATTAATAATTTGTTTTTACGCAGCTATATGTTTTCAAGTATTGCTATGTGTCACAAACAATTCAATTAAACACCAGTCATTTGTTTACACACAGTTAAATGTAAGAACAGTTCTACTTAAAACAATGAAATTTAGCATATGTACACAGTTAAAGTATCAAACAGTTCTCTTTGACCCATTGATAGAACCAAATGAGTTGCTAATATTCCGGACCAGAGTGGATCTGTGAGCAGTGGCAATGAATGGGTACTCCGCATTCCTCAAAGCTCTACCATTACTGGAGCCTCTCTCTCAGATTGTTTAGTGTCATATCAGGACACTCGTCGGGGATGTCTTACCCCTCTGCAGAAATACAGTTGGTGTATTCTGTAGTCCCGGCCGACTAGTTTTTAAACCCAAACAATGTGTTTTGACATAGCTTGTTGCTTAGATATGACATGATTGGTTTTGTTTGTTTAATGGCATATCAACCTTTGTAGGTTATTTAATGCCAAAGCCATCCTTTTAGAAGAACAGTAGTGGTACTATTTAACCCATATATAAGGATAAGGGAGTTCATTCTTTTCACAAGGGTATTTGTCCGAAAGTGAACGAAATAGTGCGACTGAAGTTCGAACTCGCGTACTAAGATTCTGCTATCCATCGCTTTAACCATTACACCACCAAATACGTTTTAGAATATAACTATAAAATTAAAAATCAATCGCACCCAGGAATTATTAAATTCGGTTTTGTTAAAACCAGTTCGCAAATTATCCACATTGAATATTAGGTAAAGCTTTCTTTCTTGGTGATATATACTGCACATTGCTTGGACGCATTAAGTGGTGTAATGGTTAGGAAGCTAGACTAGAAAACCTTCACGAGTGAGTTTGCGACTCATTGGATGCCCTATTCATATGGTTTTGTGCCACTTCTAAGCAAAAGGCTTAGTAAATACAAATTGCAGGGGGTTAAAACCATTAATAACATGGGTCTGCCTCGCATTCGTTCCAAGGGGGTGCTATAAAGTCGAGTAGCCTGGTCCCAAGAGGCCCTGTTCCCCAGGCATTAACTGTTTTCCATGGCTGAGTTCACCTCAAGATGGAGAATGCCGAAGGGACCAAGCATTTTTTAAAAATGGTAACGTGTATGTCTCGATTCGTGCGTGGCTCCACGCACTAAAACGTCCTTGAGTCATAGATCGTCTTGGAGGGAAGTCGGTAAATACCACTAATAACATGGTCCTGGCTGTGGTCCCGATCAAGTGAGTGTTATTAATTTGAATTGCTTGGTCCCTGGGAGCGGTCTTTCCAGGGAATATCTACTTTGCAGGTCTTAGCTAGGTGGCTGAAGTGCCCCAATATGTGCAATGCCGAAGGGATCAAGTATTTTTGTTAGCATTGCACATGAGTCGTGATTTGTGCATTGTCCTCATACTAAAACGACCTTATATCTTATGTTGGCTTGGTGAGAACTCACTTAAATCCTAATAACACGGGCCTGGCTAGCGTACGCGTCAGTTGGATGTTATTAATTTGAATCGCATGATGCCAGGTGGCTGTTCAACCAGGTAATACCTGCTTTCCAAGTCTGAGTTCATAATGTGACATGTTAGGTTCCCCAACATGAGGAATGTCGGTGGGACCAAGCATTTTTTAAAATGAATCTTGACTTAGGCTTGGCTCCCCAAAATAAAACGACTTTGTGTCATCTATCGGCTAAGGAGGAAGTCAGCTAAATCCCATCAATGATACGGGCTGTTTTGAGGCTATTCTATCTCGAGTTCTCGTGGTGAAATTGCAGTGTCGAAGTAAGCGGGTTCGAATTTCAGTAGTGCTATTTCATCTACTATCGGACTAATAACCGAGGGAAAAGTATAAACACTTTATTCCTCCAATCTATTCGTTAAATAGTTTTACTGCTACTCTTGCACAGGCATTGCTTTGTATTTAAATATCTCACAAAGGCCCTTAAAAAAAGAAACTAAATCAAACCTAATCCAGCTAGATTTTATAAGAGATTACGGTGATAAATAAAATGTTAGATAAATTTAAATAAGGAATATTTGATAATCATTGAGAACATAACGTAAATAAATAAGGGAGGTGTAACGTCGGTTGTGATGTAGTTTTGGTTTCTGACAGACACATTATTTGCATTATAATAAGATTTGTAATAATTTCATTTGTAGCATCATAGAACAAAATATTGTAGGTATTACTTATTATCCAGTATTATACCATGGATATTAAGAATGTAAAATTAGAATTGCAATACACAATATATATATATATATATATTTATATATATATATA
>OY757915.1:42565036-42567536 GCA_963585895.1 Sepioteuthis lessoniana | reverse complement strand
GATAATTTGTAAACTATAATTATAATTTTGAGGATACATGATATTATGTTATATTTGTTTATAATTTGAGATAATAGTCTTAACAATAACTGGTATAGTTTTTATTTCTACATTATTAATCTGACCAATTATACTAAATAGTATAAAAATTTTGGTTTGGCAATATTCTTAGTTTTCTTATCAAACAATATTAACATACATTATAATTTTTTCTGTTCGTGCTGGTCGTCCTGCTTTTGCTCAGCCATATGTGGGGGTCTATAAGAGTACATCACTTATGAGCTCGTCCTTGCTTCTTCCGCAGTGTCCTATATGTCTGGTTCGTCTAACTGGAATAGCTTTCGTGATAGGAGGCAGGTGGCCGTACAGTTGGTGTCTTGTGGGGTGTTTGCCACCAGGACTTGTTCAAGATTGCTCGCAGCATTCTTGTGTAATTGCCGTCTATAGTATATAAACTACTTAAGATGAGGTGAAAAAGCAAAAGTAGTGAGCAACTGATACATCTCACAACATGAATTGTATGATATTTGTCAATCAAACAAGA
This sequence comes from Sepioteuthis lessoniana, assembly GCA_963585895.1. Taxonomy (NCBI): domain Eukaryota; kingdom Metazoa; phylum Mollusca; class Cephalopoda; order Myopsida; family Loliginidae; genus Sepioteuthis; species Sepioteuthis lessoniana. Next base: position 42,566,992 of record OY757915.1, on the reverse strand, counting down.
AAAATATACGGTCTGGTTTTTATATTTAAAAAAATGGTTTAAGTATATAGGGTGTTTGAAATTTGGTGGCTTTTTTCTAAATTTTTATTAAAAATTTCTCATCATTTCTTTGATCATGCAGATTTAATATTAAAAAAATTTGTCTGCTAAAGTAAATATTATCACAAACAAATGTGAGTGACTTTTAAAGGTTTTTTTTTTATATGGAATTATTTGCTCTGAATTTTGATTTATCATTATTTTACATTTGGATATTGAATTACATGGATATTGAAAAAAGAAAATCTTAAAATAAAATCGTTCCCACAATCGGTTGATTTGGCTTTGGATAATATATACATTAATTGAATTACCATAAATAGAAAATCGGCAAACACCTACATGCGACATTAGGATCACTGAACAGCTGTTTCGACCTTATTGGGTTTTATCAGCAGTGCATACTGTGATCTCCACCACTAGAGATCGAACCAGCAACACCAGAATGCAGAAACCAAAATTCTTTCACTGGGCCACCAGTCCATGCCACACATAAGCGATGCCAAATCAACCTGTCATGGTAAGAATGCGCGACCACATGATCTAATGTATCTTGAAAGTATGTTTTTTCCTTACAGAGGACACGACCACCTCTAGGGGCTACGTCTTCCCAAATCGGCGTTATGCTTCCGCACAGACCTCATGGGCTGTTCAGTGTTCCGTATGTCGCATGCAGGTCTTTAGTCATGGTAATTTAATTAATATATTATCATTTCCTCTATTTACACATAATATATATATATATATATATATATATATATATATATATATATGTGTGTATAGAGACGCTGCTTCAACCGAAGAGGACATCAAAACGAGGTTAGCGAAAGCTTGGACAGCTATCAATAGTCTATCGATTATATGGAAATCAGACCTAACCGATAAAATGAAACGCAGTTTCTTCCAGGCAGCGGTCACATCGATACTGCTATATGGCTGCACTACATGGACGCTAACAAAACGGCTGGAGAAGAAGCTAGACGGCAATTACACAAGAATGCTACGTGCAATCTTAAACAAGTCCTGGCAGCAACACCCCTCAAGACACCAACCGTATGGCCACCTGCCCCCAGACATGCAGGGACGAACTCATAAGTGATGTACTCTTATGGACCCACACACATGGCCGTGCAAAAGCAGGACGACCAGCACGAACATACATTCAGCAGCTATGTGAGGATACGGGATGTTGTCCTGAAGACCTACCTAGGGCGATGAACGATAGGGAGGAGTGGCGAGAGAGGGTCACTAGAAACACGTATATCTGTATAAAAGTAAAGTTAAGAAGCGTAGATGACACGGAGCGTGTTAAACATACTTACGAAAATACCAGATATATCCACTCCAAGACGGATAGAGTTCAATTAATGATTAGTAACTTATTGTCTTAACGCATTTTCTTCCTGGCAGCGGTCGTGTCGATACTGCTGTATGGATGCATCACTTGGACGCTAACAAAACGGCTGGAGAAGAAGCTTGACGGCAATTACACAAGAATCTTGAGAGCAACATTGTATAAGTCCTGGCGGCAACACACCACAAAGCACCAACTATATGGCCACCTGCCTCCCATCACGAAAACTATCCAAGTTAGACAAACTAGACACGCAGGACACTGCTGGAGAAGCAGGGACGAGTTCATAAGTGATGTACTCTTATGGACCTTCACATATGGCCGAGCAAAAGCAGAACGACCTGCTAGAACATACATACAGCAGCTATGTGAGGATACGCGATGTAGCCCTGAAGATCTGCCAGAGGCGATGAACGATAGGGAAAAGTGGCGAGAGAGGGTCAGGGATATCCGTGCTAGCGGCATGACATGATGATGATGAAATTGTCATTTAAAATGCACGAAGGATTTTATATTTTTTATTTGTAAAATCACTGCTGTAAAATCTGTGCTTTCAATGCAAA
>OY757915.1:42545036-42560036 GCA_963585895.1 Sepioteuthis lessoniana | reverse complement strand
GTAAAGTTGGCGACCGTAATCGAGGGCGACCAGAAGGCTCCCTTTTCAATAGCTACTACACCTCGGTGTAGTGGAGGGTGCTACTCCTTTCCCTAGATTGCTCCACTTTACCCCTGATACGTAACTTATATTGCTGAGGGTTAAGCAAGAAGGTTTCAAGTACCATTTTTCTAGCCTTTCGTATGTCTCGAGCTGGGATTGTTACAATAAGAAACGGAGAAGCCAAATCAAACAACCCAGCAGACAACGTCAGGAAGTTATTTCCAGGTACACCAACTCGATAACTTTGCCATGACACTCGTCTCAACCAAAAGCTTTCCACCTTCTTTTTTTAATTATTTGTTATGTATTTTGTATTATATGCAACACGATGTTATTATGTGAATATTATAATTTCGAAAATAACAATGAAGCTCTGTCACTCGGGATACGAAAAAGTCTATATTCAGACTGATACATATCTAGCAGTCTGACGCAAACACGAGGAGAGAGGAAGACCTTCTAAGGGTTTATGAGCGAATCTTGATGGTAGCTACAAAGAGGTGTCCCCACTCGACCAAACATCTAACCTAGCTTGTTTCTTTGGCTTTCAAACCCGACTCTATTCAACGGCCGTCTGCCTGAATTAAAAAAATTATCTTTTCTTAAATAATCTATAATCTCATTCAGCTCATATTATAAAAACACGTGTCTTAAACCTTTTGATGTGACGTCATCTTTTTTATTATTGCATCATATTATCATAAAGCAGTATTTCTTGCTCAGATGACAAACACTTTATTTTTTTATGTTCAGTACCCTGTCTAGAACTATTTTGACATGGCTCATCCGGAACAAGAGCAAGTCTTTGACCTTATGTGACTAAGTACACTAACACTCAAAGATTTTAGCTTAACGTACAATTTTACCAAACAAAATAATTAATTCCCCCTAATTATTTAACACATATTTGTTATTATTTCTTTCTTCTTCGTTCTATTATTTTTTTAATCAACGCTAATATTTTCTGCAGCATAACTTAAAAAAACCCCATCGATTTAAGTAATCTAATCTAGTTTGTTTAAGAAAAATTTTATGAAGCCAGAATTTTCCTCTATCAAATAAAAATGTTTTGCTCTTTATCTGTTATTGGTATTTTAACAGCTTAAAAAATCTACCGTGAATTGCTGGGTACAAGTCGACTTGGTATATAAGTCTGTTATATACTCATATGCAAATTCATGCAGAAAGAATCACAACGACACGATAATAAACAGACGAGGGAAGACTTCTTTAGAAAAATATGTAACTCTCACTTTATTGTAAGGGTTCGAAAAGGGTTACTCAGGGTTTTACTCTGAGAGGGAGTTGGAGACCGAACAAAAACTGCAATATATTGACCCCACTCTTATGGCCATCAGAATTGTGTCTTTCTCGTTCTCCTGATGCTCAACCGGAGGCCCGGGGGCTCAGCTTTCTGCTGAGTGCTGGCTTTCTCTACCACATCTTGTCACCAACGGGTCTCCGAAACTACTGGGGGCCCCGAGGGCCCCTTCGGCCAGGAGTGGTTTTCCCTACCACATCTTATCAGCAACTTCTTTGGTCCCCAACTCATCAGGGGCTCCAAGGGCCCCTCCGCCGGACTTTCTCTTCCACATCTTATCAGCAACTTCTCTGAACCCCAACTATCTGACTTCCTGTCATCACAGAGTTATATAATAGTTCAACGCCAACTAAATCACTCACTCAATCCTTGGAATGGCATGTTTGATCGTCATCAAGCGGAAATAACTGTCATGCAGTTCACAGGTCACTCTCTTCCGGTGCATCACTCTGTAGTGGCTCAGTGGGACCTTCACCTTGTCCCATATTATCAGCCGAGCTCACCTGCGCGATTTCTTTCGATTAATGGCCATTGGAATGTGTCACTTCTGCTATCTTTGGAATGGCATGTTTGCCCGGGCCGAAGGTCAAAATACAAGTTGACCTCAAGATTTTTAGCATAATAGTCTGGGTTAGACATGTACCAGCTGTGTATGTTGACACCCAAACATGTAGTGGCCAACTATGATGCTCCGATTAGTGTTTATAGTTAGTATATCAGCTGTTGGAAACTGTGTATTGTATAGCGTTAATATAACACTTAATAATACGGTTTTATTATTTCACAATAATCTCTGAGTTAATTTGTTAAATATGTTCCCAAAAGTTTAAATATGTTCCTTACGAGTTTAAGTTGGAAATGTTTGTGGCAGTCTGTTTGAGTTGGTGGGGTGTCCTCGTGGTGTAATGGTTAAAGCGATGGACTGCAGAAGCGTAGTAAGCGAGTTCGTACTCCAGTCGCGCTATTACGTTCACTTTCGGCCAAATACCCTTGGGAAAGGTATGAACCCCCTTATCCTCCCAGCTATGGGTTAAATAGTACCACTACTGTTCTTCTAGGAGAATGGCTTTGGCGTTGAAAAATAACCTACAAAGGTTGATATGCCATTAAACAAAAGAAACCAAACCAAACCATCTGTTTGATTTGCGGTAAGTGGTGTATATCGATTTTTAGGAGTAATGTTCCACTGGTTGATCAAGCTGTGGTAAATGTTCCTATTTTAGCCCTGTCGACTCCAAATTTTGTTGAGATTTTTTTAGGCTTAAGTAAGTAGAGTTGACGACCGTAGTCGAGGGTGACCCTAAGGCTCCCTTTTCAATAGCTACTACACCGACGTGTAGGGGAGGGTGCTACATTATTCTCTGGATTGCACCACTTTACCCTTGATTCTTAACTTATAATACTGAGTGGCATAATGCAAGGAGGCATCAAGTACCATTTTTTGAGTCTTTGGTATGACTCGACTTGGGATTGAAATCCGGTCTCCCAGGCCATTGGGGAACACTCTACTCATTTGGCCAATAGCTTAAATAGGCGGAAAAGGTCGCAATTTACGGTAAATGAACATTCTCCCTGTCCGATAATTCTGTATTATATTCCAGGAACAGGGTTCTATTATCTATAGAATAATAATAATAATAATAATAATAATAATAATAATAATAATAATAATAATAATAAAGAGTTCTTCTCTGGCACAAGGCAACGTTTATGTAGAACCTAATTAGGATCTAGCTATGACACCGAGACTAGACATCCATTATAGATATTAAATCAATCTTAGCACTTAAGAATTTATTCATTTTACCTTTCATCTCAGAGAAAATATCTTGAACAAATGTATGAGAATTTAACTCACTTCAGTAATAATGGTGTTCCAAAATTGCTCGTAAACCATAAAAATATCCTGAAAAGCAAAAAAAAAAAATAAAAAATTTCCAAGCTTAACTTACATGAAATTATTAAGGAGGCGCTCGTTGTGCAATAGTTATCGTCGTTGATAGTGGACTCGGTGATACGCATTTAAATCCTGGACTAGTTCGTTTGCATTTCACATGGCACTAATACCCTTGGGCAATGTTTAAATGCTAGTCCAATAATACATTCTAAGTGCTTGTAGGAGCTCTTCAGTGATGCCCTGCCTTCATTGCCGATTTCGGATCATTAAACGTCATATCGGCTCCGGCAGTAACCCTGACTTGGGTTCGGACGTACCAAGTACCTACATGTAGGTTCAAATCTTGGACAAAGTCGTTTGCATTTCACATGGCACTAATACCCTTGAGCAATGTGTAAACGCTACTATTCTCCATTCAACCATTAGTAAATAGTTGAGCTCACTGAGCTCTTTAACCTTAATAAGGGCAACCGCTCTTGGAGAAGGAAAACTTTGAATTCAAACTTCTAGTACTCCGTTTAAAAACTGACCTTTTGTCGCAACCTGCCTGCAGAAGACGGCTGTAGTAAATACATACTAGTCAGTATAGAATCGCTATAATGATAAATACCAACTAGCTAACAATTAAACTACATCAAAGCGCATAGGATATCTCAATGTGTTCAGATCTATCTATCTATCTATCTATGCAGTATATATCTATCTATCTATCTATCTATCTATCTATCTATCTATCTATCTATGTGCGGGTTACTTATATCTATCTCGGCGTCAAAGAGAGCGTGCTGGCCTACGTGCTAGTAGTCCGGGTAACCTTCTAAAACCCCCGACCTCTAATTTGAGGCGTACGTGCCGCTTGTTTATCAAGATAGAATGAAAACACGCTCCCACATTTCCCTGACTTCACACCACCGGTTCGTGTTTTTCTTTTCTTCGGTGGACACTGGCATCTCGCTTGCATTCGCAACCAATCAATACTTCCTCATCAAGTGAGGCCAGCGATCGAGAATCTGAATTCGCCTGAGCCAGCGCTGTAGTATGAATAACAATCAAACATTGGCAATGGGCTGGGATACAAGAACACTAGATATTACCCGATCGGTGAAATAGGCGGTTGTGTCACGTGATTAAAGATGGATGACAAGTGATAAGAGACAGTCAGACAAAGAGAATCATAAATAAATGAAATATAATAAAATGTATTTGAAAATAACAACGAACAAAGCTACTCAACTGTTTATCTCAAGTCCCTGCGATGAACTGATTAATTGATTGTTTTTAACGGCACGCCAAACTTTGTAGCGTTATCCAATGCTTAGAAATAAGGGAATCACGTTAATTATACATCCATATTTACATTTTATGTCTAGTTATTATCCAATTGCCCGAGAGACCTGGGTTCAATCCCTCGTCGAGTCAAACCAAAGACTCAAAAATCGTACTTGATGCTTTCTTGCTTAACTCTCAGAATTATAAGATATGGATCAAGGGTAAAGTGGAGCATTCCAGGGAAAGTAGTAGTGCCTTCCCCTATACCTTAGTGTTGTAGCTATCGGAAAGGGAGCCTTCGGGTCACCGTTGATTACGATCGCCAACTTTACTTTTATTATCTAATTATTTTTTGTTTCTTTTTGCTCATGGTCCTATCAAATATGAATGGTTTTTAAAATTGATCTATTCGAGTCATAGACGGAGACTTAATCGGCACTATTAGTTTGGACATGGGAGTAATGGCTACAAATGAGGTACTCTACACTCCTCCAAATCTTCAGAACTGGAACCTTATTATCCGATGCAGTCTATTGTCTTATGAAGGTTTGGTTTAGTTTGGTTTGGATCCTTTGGCATATCAACCTTTGTAGGCTATTTTTAATGCCAAAGCCATTCTCCTAGAAGAACAGTAGTGATACTATTTAACCCATAGCTGGAAGGATAAGGGGGTTCATAGCTTTCCCAAGGGTATTTGGCCGAAAGTGAACGTAATAGCGCGACTGGAGTACGAACTCGCTTACTACGATTCCGCAATCCATCGCTTTAACCATTACACCACGAGGACACGCTCCCGTCATACGAAGGACAACCCATTCTTTAGGTAGGGGGTTACCCCTCTACAAAGAATACATTGCGTTGATGGCTTTGTAATTTTCACTCTATTTTACGATTTCCTTTTACGACATAGCAATCTTCGGTGATTAAGGTAGAGGAGTCAAAATCCGTCATTAAATAACCCATGACGAGTTAGTTGTTATAATGACCTATCAACACAATAATGAACTCTTCCTCATTCATAAATGCTAACTCTATTCACTGTCGGAGAGACTTCCTCCCAGCTGGAGTAAGAGTTGGGGTATTAAAAAATAGGGATGGGGAAGATCTTGGATCCTTATCAGAATAAATTCATGTTACCTGTCCTCACCGCGCTTGACCCAGCTTTTTTCTTTTGTCCCATTAGATTTAGACACCCCCCACTTAGGGTCGGTCCAGCTTGTTTTCGGCGTTCTCGGACCGCGAAAAACAGTCGGCATCAATATCATAGATGAGGGGATGGGAGGCAATCAAACGGGGAATTTTTCCTTGTTTTTAGTCGTTTTTTATTTTCATTTCGGGGTTTTTCTCCCATCCCCAACATACAACAGTTAGTAGATAAAATCATGTTTTGTAATAAAATCATACATTTTCATCTCGGGGTCTTTTTAGTAGGTCTTTTCACAGAGGGAGTCTGGTATTTTGGTGGTTGTAGTGTACTTGGTAAAGGATGGTTGCATATATATATTTTACTGGTGAATGGGTCGGTGAATGTGGCTAGCTAGGGCCCCTTAGAAAATACAGATATGGCATGACCGCTCCTAACCCCACAGAGCTTTATGCCCTCTTGTGTATTTTCAACAAAAAAAAAAAAAATAATAATAAAGAGACGTCCTCCCAGCAATCGAACCTGGCAGTTTTCGGACTGACACTTCTACCTGCTGTGGTACTATTTACCAACTATTTACCAGGGTATGACACAAGGTCAATTTTTAAGCGGAGTTTAACAGGTTTTGAATTCAGAGTTTTCCTTCTCCTAGACTAGTTGCCTCACCAAGGCTGAAGAACCTAGTCCGTCCTACTATTTACCCATAGCTGGAGGGAGAATAAGGGGGTTCATACCTACCCAAGGGTATTTGCCCGAAAGTGAACGTAATAGCGCGACTGGAGTACGAACTCGCGTACTACGATTCCGCAGCTCATCGCTTTAACCATTACACCACGAGGACAGTCTTATTTTGTATATATGTTCTGTTCATCAATACACTTATTCCATCTACTTTCTCTTCTTCCGTGTCTTTCAGGTTCCCAACAGGCCATAACATTGTATTCTGTTAAAAAATTAATAACCGACTGTTATTAATAGAGAAAGAAGAATGGAGAAGATTTATGAGAAGATGAGGTATCACTGGTGCTAAAAAAAACTTATGGATAGTATGAAACTTCCTTTTTTAAATTTAGGAAAATATAAGTTTCCTTTTATTAGATATTAAACAGACTCATTGACTTTGAAAGAAATTCAAAAGTCAATTTAAAATGTCAAAACAAATATTAAGCAACTTATGGTTTTGTCGGTTTTATTGATCCGTTTTCAACCATGACATCTCTTGCCCACCTGTTGGGGTTTAAAAAAAATCAAATCTTTTGATAGATTAATCATATCTTTGATTTTTGTTTTGGTTCATGTGAAAAGAGATACTTCCCCCACATGGCGTGGGCTGTGACCTTTAATTAACAGGGCTACTATATTGTGGTTAGATTGGATGACCAATTAAATTCTGATATGTAAAAGGGATACTCTTCCTGCAGACGTAGATCAGCGCATTTGATTGGCTGACAAGTCAAAAAGTAGTAGTACGTAGAATATGAAATGATCTGTGATTGGTTATCCAGTTGGGAATATTTGTTCACAAGGGAATTCTCTATACAAAAAAGATGTTTGTAGAGTTAGATGAGAGAATATATCCGATGTCAATACTGAAGTCTGAAGAATTAGAAAATAAATCACTCACAGAACTAAAGCCTCCACAGGAAAAGCCTCATTCTCCGAAAAATTGAGTTACATAGAAAGACTGCACCAGCCAAATACCGCATTTTTCTGTCTCTCAAAAAAAAAAAAAAGTAACCATATATATATATATATATATATATATATATATATATTGTTAAAACATTGTGTTTCAATAAATAGTTGTTAATTTTTAGCACAGTCTTTCTTGTCTTTGATTTACCAGCACTTGGGCAATTTGTTCTAACGAGTTACCCCGACCGTCAAAAGAAGTTCCGGATAGATTGTGTCTTCTCCGATCAGTGGATCTTTAAAACACAATATGGTCAAAGAGAAGTTGATAAAACAACTAGCCAGAAACACACGTGGTAGTGACGGAACTAAGGCCACAATAAAGTACTGTGACAGTATAGGATCACAGATTGGTGCACTTGTCTCTCAGATTTACGGAGAGGAGGCGACCAAATGACAATGATTTTAAGCGAAGTACTGCTGGTTGCAATTTATAGTTTCCTTCTTCGAGATTGTCATACCAAAGCTAAATAATTTCTATCTGATTTCCTTAGATGATAACCGTTGCACCACAAGCGCCTCCAAATTGTGCCGATGTATTCAGTTTAATAGATATGTATTCTTTTTTATGTATTTTGTCTATTCAACGTATTTTAATTAACTACCACTCACCTACACGCATACCAACCCACCGGCATACAGACCCCCACTCCTGTATGCACACAATTTCCTGCTGAGGTTACATCTTGCTTAATGGCGATTGTGTACTATTAAAAGCTAAGGGTTATCAAAAGAAAAAAGAAAAAAGAAAAAGAAATCCAGAAGCAGAAGGAAAGACAAGTTGACAGAGTTCAACATCTCTTCTTGTTGGGTATCACCCACCTTTTTCCACACAATGAACTAGTCCATCTGCCATATATAGCAGTTGCTATTAAGACTAGAAGGTGAAGAGCAGCTTCTTATAGGAATAGAATTAGAGCGTTGGAAACTGGAGATCGCACTAGATCACCTTACTTGCTACCGTAATAACGGAAGCCAATACTATCGTTGGACTATATCTTTATTCTGTATTCACTAATCCTATGTTCTTGTCTACTTATAGTCTCTCTATTGTATATACTTTTTCCTGGGAATATATCTCTATTTCTTCTCATATCGTGGTTTGTCCTTTATTTAATATTACAAGCGTTCACTAACCAGAACGCTACACTTCTATTAAAAAAACACGCTTGATCTAACACCCAGTGACTGGTATTGCAGAAGAAATCATTTAAAGTATCACCTATCAGGGAAAAAAGAGAGGATGTTCTGTGTGCCCTAGTATATATATATATATATATATATATATATATTCACCGACCCGAAGGAAGCTAGACAAAGTCAACCATCAAAGTCATGTTGATCATGCTCATCGATGTGAAAGGTATCGTCCATTGCAAGATCTGCCCACAGGACCAGATGACACAGGTCAACATCTCTTCTCGTAACATTACCCTGCTGATCTAAATCTCAGAAACTTGTATTGAAGAGGAGATCATTTACAGTGGCACCCATTCGGAGTAGAAGTAAGCATGGCATGTTCTTTGAGCCCTAGTATATCTATCTATCTTATCTATTCGCCGGCCGGATGAAAACAAAACGATCAAAGTTAAAAGTCAGAGTCATGTTGATTATGTTCTTCGATGTGTTGGACGTCGTCCATTGCGAGATCTTGCCACTGGGCCAGATGATCAATTAAGCAAGTCAACAAGGATATCATACGACGCATGCTTCGCCCAGTGAGCGAGAAAAGATGTGAATTGAGGCAGGACAAATCGTAGATTCATCACAATGACAATGCGTCTGCTCACAACACCCTGTGCATCCGGCAGTTATTGTTCGAGAAGAACATTGCTTTACTGGAGTAACCCCCTTATTCACCTAAACTTGCTCCATGTGACCTTTTCCCTAAAACTTGAAGAAATCATCTCATCAAGAAGACCCGTTTTCAAGGCATTGGGGTAATCAAGAGGATTGTAACGAGGGAGAAACGTGGCATCCCAGAAGAATCCTTCCAGCAGTGCATAGAAGCATGGCATAGAAATATGAGAATGTGAATCAGACTCAAAGTGGATTACTTTGAAGGAAAAAACGTAGATTGCTGTTTGGAATTGAAATAAATTGTTAATGACACCGGCCCCGTTACTTAATTCTATTTAGTAATAGTCTTCTGTTTACACAGAGTCAACTGGCTTTAAGTAAATGGTAACAGTCTTCAGTAAATAATCATAGCCTAAAGTAACTATGATTACCACTCATAATTTGCACACAGATATATATTATCAAGTATCACTATCTAATACATATAATAATATTACAATACACACCTCATGTGTGTGTGTGTGTGTGTGTGTGTATATATATATATATATATATATATATATATATATAACCATTAACACCGAACGCCTCCGCATATATATATATATATATCCGGTACGAATCTGTTTACATTTCATATGGCTCTAATATTCTTGGAAAAGGTAAGAATCTAAATGTTCTTCCTCCAGCTACAGGTAAATAATAGGGCTGACTAAGTTTTTTAAATCTTGGTATGACAACCAGTCTAGGAGAAGGAAAACTCTGAATTCAAACCTGTTAAACTCAAACTTAAAAACTGAACCATGTATCGAATTCTGCTCATGGAATGATATATGTATATATATATATAAAATCAAGGATTTTGTGATTCACCAATTTTTTTCTCTTTTGGTGGCTGGGGAGTGAGGAGCAAAGAATTTAGGAGAATCCCATTCCTTGAATAACGAAGACAGCAGCCACGTGGTTTCTGATGTCCATTTCTTCCTGCTTTCATGGCAACAGAGACTGAATGACGAAAATCAAACAATGAAAGGTCCTTACCCTAAAGGTCGAGATGTGTATTTCTCTACCCACTAGACAAATAGCCCCCCAACATAGCAGTCTCCGGAGATAACACTACAGATCTATATTCGGCTGATCACGCTACAATTGTTTCGTTTTCCTGTAAACAGAAGGTACTGAAAAAACATGGCCGACTTTGAAAAGATTTAATTATTTCAATTTTGATTGCATTTGGGGTTTATGATTAAAAAAAATGAGAAAGTAATTCTCACTTTTTTCTTTATTCTCTCTATCTCTCACACTCTCTGTCTCTCTATATATATCTGTCTCTATTTTCCGTTCAGTCTCTCGGTCTCTTTTTCTTTGTCAGTCTATTAATCTTTCTCTCTCCCAGTTTATATCTCCCTCCATTCTCTTGTATCCCTCTGCCTCTGTTTTTCTCTCCCAATCTCTCTTTCTTTCTCTTTCTCTCTCCGTATCTCTATTTCTCTCTTCCTCCATCGCTCTTCTTTCACTGTAACTGTTTCTCTTTCTCTCTCTCTCTATCCCTCTGCAACAATCTGTCTCTGTTTCTCTCTCTCTTCATTTAATTGTCTGTTTCTCAGTGTATGTTTCTCTGTCTGTCTGTCTGTTTCTCTCTCTCTCTTTCTCTCTCTCTTTTTCGGTCAGTCTCAATTTCAATCAGTCCCTCTGTGTCTAGCCCCGTCTCCCTCTCCCGCTTTCTCGCACTGTTTCTCTCTCTCTCTCTCTCTCTCTCTCTCTATATATATATATATATATATATATATATATATATTTATATCTCATTAAGAAAAAAACAACGAAACCAATCACAAAGGATTATAAATTTATTTCAATCCTGTTACGCATTTTTGAAATTTTCAAAAACACGAAAAAAAATTAACAGGACTTCATCAGATCAATTAGATAAAAAAAAACTAGAGTAGACACATGAGAGTGGGAGGGGATAGAAGAGTGGGAGGGGATAGAAGAGGGGTGAAGAGTTATCTCTTCATTGAGCCCACTTCCGTTTTAAATTTAAATTTACGGTTGGCAATGTAGTACATTTATTTTAAAACAATTTAAAAAAAAAAAATTTTTTTCTATAGACTTAAATTACAGATATTTCTAATTAGATTTAGATTTTAATTAATAATCTCACGTAAAGATGCAGTAATAGATATATTAAAACAAAAACAAATATTTAATTTACTTAAATATTTTAAAATTTCAAAAATTTCAAAATATCAGTTACATTTTTTATGCGTAGTACATATATATTATATGCTTTTTCATAATTTTCTATCTAATAATTTATTATATTTATTCTCAAAATTAACTATCATTCTCAAATAAATTTATGCTTTACAAAAAAATTTTTTTACTTATTTAATTATTTATAGTTTAAATTTGGCCCTATGTCTACACCTGGCTATTAGTTCATTTCTCTTATTTAGTAAAATTTTTGGCTCAGGAAAAAGCAAAATGTGGATCTTTTCTTCAAGACATAGATTGCACCTACTATCGAAAGATTTTGGGGTACTAGATCTTTTCAGTATGGACCATTGAATGTCAGGGGTTAACCCTTTATTTTTTAATCCCCAATAATGTTTTGATAGAGCAGTTTGATTTTTTTGATGCTCATGGGAAAAGGAATATTTATGATTTCCATATCTTATCTTGAAATTAGTAGAAGAAACGCCAATATAATATTTCTTATCACTTATGTCCTCTTTTGGATAAATAATAGCTTGATATACTACATTATCTAAACTACACAAACCATTCATTGGACAATCACTTTGAGATTTACAATTACATTCTATTTTTTTACTATTAATGTTATTATTATTTACTTGGTTATGAAATTTATTAATTAATTTATTATTATGGCTATTTATTATTTGAGAAATATTATTAGTGCAAGAATAACTTATTTTCAAGGTTTTCCTATTAAATATTTTATGCAATATATTATCTTGTTTAAAATGTTTATCTATCAGTCTCAAAAAATATTTACCTACATCTATATTGGCTAGTTTACAAAAAGGGGGGTTAAACCATATAATTTTCCTTTTTCTATTTTTTTGAACATAATTATTATTTTCTTTAGTAAATTCAGTTGTTATATTTTGTTTAAATACCTAAAATCCTCCTTAAAACCACTATTTTTAAGGGCTTCTATATATCTTTTACTACTCTCTTTGAAAATCTTTTCATTTGCAGATAGCTTACCTATTCTTAAATTTACTGCTTTTGGGATTTGCTTGATTATATTTTTAGGGTGATTTGAATTAACATTAATGTACGATGGGTTCTGATTGGGTTTTATGAAAGGTTTATAGGAATTATTAGATAGATCTAAAGTGACATCCAAGAAATTGGCTATTTTAATATTAGATGAGATTTCTATTTTAAATCCCAAAAACTTAAAGGCCCTTATTATCCTTTTTTGTATGCTAGAGCTACGAGGGCCATTACTATTTGGGATATATAATAACCCATCATCTCTATAAAGACCTACTTCTTGAGGACTAATGATTCTAGTGAGTATATCTAATATATATAATCCTACAAGGTCTGCTATTTGGGAGGAATCATACCCCCCCATTGGAACGTCAAAATTATCTAATCCATTTTTTACCCAAGTTGAATCGTTATTTTTTAAAACAGTTTTCCTACACGCTAATATTATTTCGTATTGTTCAACAGTTATATCTATATATTTACGGGCATAGTTAATGCTATCTATTAAAATTTTTTTTATATATATTTATATATATATAGACATCTGTATCACTCCTTCCGCGCTGAACATATACCTTCCAAATGAAGAATTAATTAGCCAGGTGTCCCGTCAACAGATATATGAAAATCAGTTGAAGATATTTGAATAAAAGAAAATAATTTTTATTTATACTACGTCACTTGAGTATTTTTCGTCGCTTCTCTTGTAGCATATAAACTCTTTCGAAAACATTTTTACAAACTTTATTTAAAACCTTCTTTTTACAAAAACTTTTCTTCTGATCATGACCAAAGGTTGAAACAGTATAGAACAATAAGTATCACAAAATAAATTTTCCTATATGTTTCATCACTTTTATTAATCATTATATATATATATATTTCATTAAACATAATAGACATTTTATGCCTAGATATTTTCTTCTGGATCCGTTCGAATTCCCGTATTACTTTTATCATATTCGGGGGGAATTGATTTAGGTATTGTCTATAGATGTATATATCCCTAGTACTTTCTGCCCGACTTTGGGCCATCATCAGGGGAGAATCTATTACAAAAGTGATGTAACTTTTGTTTTAGCAAATTACTACTGTGTAAGGACGTCTTTGCCGTTGATGATTATGGCGTTTGCTTTTAAATGTAATTCTGTAAATAGTGCCAGTACAATGCACCTTTCTGACACAAGTTCAATAGCTCAGCATTTAAAAAAACATTCATGCCCAACAACACAACTACGAAAAATTCTCACCGAAAACACAACAATACTCGAACATCAAAATAATAAACAAAAACTTCAGATTCTCGAAGCACTATATATTAGAAACCTGCAACCAGCACTTAATAGAATTAATTTTCAAACCAGTGTTAATGTACTTAAATGTATTTAGCTACTGGCACTATTTACAGAATTACATTTAAAAGCAAAGGCCATAATCATCAACGGCAAAGACGTCCTTACACAGTAGTAATTTGCTAAAACAAAAGTTACATCACTTTTGTAATAGATTCTCTCCTGATGATGGCCCAAAGTCGGGCAGAAAGTACTAGGGATACATACAACTATGGACAATACCTAAATCAATTCCCCTCGAATACGATATAAGTAATACGGGAATTCGAACGGATCCAGAAGAAAACATCTAGGCATAAAATGTCTATTATGTTTAATGAAATTTGCATTAACGAAGAAATGCTGCCTAAATATATATATATACACATATATATATATATATATATATATATATATATATATATATATATATACAATAAATCGTTGATGTATATTGGTTAACTTGATGGACTGTGATATTGTTGTGAGTTCAAACTCCCGTTGAGCTATTAGGATTAATTTTGGATCAATACTCTTTGGAAAGGCATGAACCTCCTCATCCACCGTAGCTCTAGGTTAAAAGGAAGCCCTGCTTTTCTTCTACAAGGATGGTTTTGGCATTGAATAACCCATGAAGGTTGATAAAAAAGAAACCGAACTGAAAAAGATAGATAGATAGATAGATAAGGAAAGAGAGAGACACACACAGAGAAAGAGACGGAGAGAGAGAGAGAGAGAGAGAGAGAGAGAGAGATTATAGGAAAGGAATTGAATTTTCTTAAAAGTAAAGATGCCGAAGGGTCAAATTAGCCGAGTAAAAATGATTGAAAGAGAAACATTGAAAAGTTCATAAAATTACAAAGAAAAAACAAACAAACAAACGAACAAGCAAAAAGAAGTGAATGGATAACAAGATTATATGGAGTAAAAGACTGAAAGCCAGTTTTAAAAGTTTAATAGTTAGAAATAAGGGATTGAATAATGAAGAAGAAAGGAATAGAAAATAAAGACAGTCAAGAAACAAAGAAATGATTTACAAAAGATGAAAGTGAAGGAAAGATGTAAGCTACGAAGACACATTGAAGATAAAAAATAAATATTGAAAAAATAAAAAGAGAATGTGGAAAAAAAAAGACGAAGAATAAAAAAGATAAATGAAAAAATGTAAGAAAGGAGAAATAAAACTACAGAAACAAAGAATGAATTTAAAGAAAAACAAAAATAAGTGGAAAGAGGAAAAGATGTACAGGAAAAA
>OY757915.1:42505036-42540036 GCA_963585895.1 Sepioteuthis lessoniana | reverse complement strand
TATGGACATCTTAATATTAGTATATACTAATATGCCATGAATTATTCTTTTAAACTGTTTTATGTAAAAGAACGGAAAACCAAAGTTATGATCAACATTACATTTACTAAGAAAGTTTATATATATATATATATATATATATATATACGAGGATCAGACGTTTTTTCGTTTGGACACTTTTATTGATAGTACACACATGAAACTCTAGTGCCCTTCGAAATAATCTCCTCTGGCTGCAGTGTATTTGTTGTACCGTTCCAACAACTTCTGGAAGGCCTCATGTTTGTCCTCTTGTGTGAGCATGTCAATGACCTTCGTCACAGCCTCTTTCTTCTCCTCAATTCTCTCATAACGACAGCCTCTGAGCTTAGAGAATAACCAAAAGTCACAGGGAGTAAGGTCTGGACTATAGAGACGGTGAGGAACTGTCTTCATGCCCATCTTGGTCAAATAGTCTGTGACAAGGTTGGAGTTGTGGACTGGTATATTGTCCCGGTGGAAATAACACCGACCCGATTTGAAGAGTGCTGGCCTCTTCCCAAGGAATCTCTTCCTGAACTCCCTTAAAACCTCAACATAGTAACCCTAACCCCAACCCTAAGCCTTTGGCCAATTAACTCTGGTGTATTGACTTCCTTACTCCTCCCACACCTCTCATCATCCCTCACAGACTCCCTGCCTTCCTTGAATCTCTTACGCCACTCAAAAACTGATGCTCGATTCATGTAAGATGGTCGAAAAGCAGTCTGAAGCATTGAATACGTTTCTGTGGCATTTTTTCCAAGTTTAAAAGAGAATTTTATTGCATATCGTTCTTCTAAAGTGCCAGATTGCATTTTTGAAATTCACCAGCTGTGACAATCAGGTTTTAGTAGGGTGTATTCCAATTGCTGCTGTAGTTGTTCATTTGAAGCTGAAATCATAAAAATTGGCCAGTGATCTCATAAGATGTATAGCAATAAGATACTGAATTTTCAAGAGTCTACAACAATTCTGAATGACCATAAGAAAAAAAATCTGGAAACTTATCGAAAGCACCTCGTATATATATATATATATATATATATATATATATATATATATATGGGGGCGCTACACATGTGAGTGACACATATCGTATACATATATTTGTTCATATACTGAAGACAAAACGAGTTTCGTCTTTACTCAATTTCTTATTTTGAACATAGTTTCCTTTATCCTAATCAATTAAATTCTAAGTTTAGTATTAATCTATTCAAGCGAACGTCAGAGAGTGAAACATTAACCTCAGCCTTCTGCTAATGAGTACGCATCAACATTTATATATATATATATATATATATATATATATATATATATGAGAGGTAAGCAAGTGCATTCATGTACACATACACGTATATACATACATATATATGATTTATATATACAAGGTACACATTCATGTAGCTATAAATCCATATTGGTCTCTCTCTCTCTCTCTCTCTCTCTCTCTCTCTCTCTCTCTCTCTCTCTCTTTATATATATATATATGTATGTATGTATGTATGTATATGCACGTATTCAATTGTAGTTTCTCAAAATTGCCCGTGGAATTTGCGACTACACCTCTTCATAGGTATGAAACAGTATCTCACCTACCAAGCGATCTGTTGACTCTGGGCAGTATCCTGTAATTCTTAAGGATGGAATCCAGATGGTGGAAACAGTCCTTGACCTGGGAGACAAAATGGTCTCCCAAATTCGGCCCTTTCTAGGCTAGACAGACTGAGGGATTGGCCCGATTTGATCCTTCGGTTAGTCATGTCAAGCCGTAGCATGCATCTGCTTAGTCTCAATCGTATTCAAATTTCATCGGTGGCAAGCAAACACCCAACTCTTTTATCTTATAATTGTTGGGCACCAAATATCAGCCTTTTCATATCTATCTATCTATCTATCTATCTATCTTAACATATTCATGCATTTATATCAGCCTGATCATAAGTATGTATGTATGTATCTATCTATCTATCTGTAAAACCACAACCTATCGGCTTGAGTTATGGAATTCTCCGATGGTGCCACCCCACGAGGCCGAAGTCACATTATGGCCGTGGATGGTGACCAATAAAAATAGAGGATGAGATCCTGGTGGCTGGCAAATACTCCACATTGGCCCTAACAAGGCCAGATCGGCAGTCGAAGATGCCCGATCTGTTCAATCGATTGGTCATGTTGTGTCGTAGCATCTATGTGATTATCTTGACCGAGTTCTTCAAATTGTTCTTGTGGTAAACAATTACCCAAACCTATTTCATCTTAAAGGTGCTTGAAGACAGTGGCTTAAGATCAAATGAGAGGAGATAGCAATACTTGTAACCAATTAAACAGCGGGAGAACAAATAATTAATATGAGTAACAAAGCAAACAAAGCAAACAAAGGATTAGCGTTAAATTAGATAGGAATACTGTGAGTGTTAAATTAGTTAAGAATACTGGTAGTGTTACATTAGATAAGAATACAATTAATATTAAATTGGATAGTTATAATGTTAGTGTTAAATTAGATCTGAATACTGTTAGTGTTAAATTAGATAGGAATACTATTAGTGTTAAATTAGATCGGAATACTGTTAGTGTTAAATTAGATCGGAATACTGTTAGTGTTAAATTAGATCGGAATACAATTAATACTATATTGGATAGGAATAATGTTAGTGTTAAATTAGATAGGAATACTGTTAGTGTTATATTAGATAGGAATACCGTTAGTATTATTATTCATGGTTACTTGAAACCATACAACTTTGTAGAAATTATTTGTATTAGATAAGAATACTTGAAATCATAAAAGTTTGTTCAAATTATTTGTATTAGATAAGAATACTTGGAACCATACAACTTTATACAAATTATTTGTATTAGATAAGAAAACTTGCTATCATATAACTGTGTGTAGAGGGAATCTCTAAAGAAATAACAGCATAAAAATATGAATATAAACATACAATGAACACAATGCTTTAACATCTAGGCACAAAATAACCCTCAAAGGATTGACATGCCATTTGAAAATGGTTGAATGATTTGCTTGTTTCTTTTGTTCAGTCTTTTGTAAGTTTTATATCATAATTTATGAAAATTATTTTTCTTTATATATATATATATATATATATATATATATATATATATCCCGATATCGATATAAAAAAAACAATTTTCATTAAATATATATATATATATTTTTTTTTCATTATATATTATTATTTTCATTATATATATATATATATATATATATATATATATATATCCTTAAATTCTATGAAAATAATAGCATTACTTTGAACCTTTTAACTATGTGCAAACAAATGATTAATAATAAATGGAATCATTTGTGTTTGATGGGGATACTTGAAACCATATAACTTTAGGCAAACTAATGAGCTCTATATTAAAAATGAAGTTGCCTACTTATTGTTCGCTTACTACTACTAATAATAATATATATATATATATATATATATATATAGAGAGAGAGAGAGAGAGAGAGAGAGGAACTACCCATCCAACACCTCCTTATCCTCGTACATACGGCAACTAAAAGACGTAAACATCTCTTCCACAATCACCTGGGAGATACTAAAACAAGCACCTGCCGTCATCAAAACATTAAAAAAATGCCTCCTTTGCCTACACAAAAAATTAGCCATCATCACATATCCATCACAAAACACCCTACTAAATAAAAAATCTGAAGTCCTTTCAAAAAGTAGGCATGAAAGCAGTCACCTTCTTTCACACTTCAACCCCCACTCACAACCCACCTAACCCTTCATATATATATATATATATATATATATGTATATGTATATAAACAAAAAAACCTGAAGAACCGTAAGTATCATTTTCCTCCTCAAACCATCACATCCGCCACACAATATATCCACACGCCTCCACCCTTTTAAATTTTTACATTCATCTTACCTACCAAATTCACTTTAAACTTTTCAGCAATAGTGTATATACCACACATCAACAAAAAACATATAACTATTAAATAACAACCCAAAACTTCAAACCCGCCATCTAGTTCCTTAATCAATTTCTTTAATGTTTCAGTGATGACACCCTACCCCTCAGTTATAATCATCTTCGTACGCAAACACTCTAACTATTATTTTACCCCTTTATTACATTATTTTATTTTATTACGCACATACCTACTATGAGACCCACAGTATATAATATTTACGCAATATTTCATTCATTTATTTATTACAATGATATTATTACCATTACAATAATACAATTTATTACACACATAACTATTATTTAACACACTAACTATTATTTAACTCCTTTATTATTCTATTACGTATATACCACCTATGAGATCCATAGTATATAATATTTACGCAATATCTTATTTATTTATTTATTCATTCATTATTATAATAATACAAATCCCTCCCCTAGATATTACACCAACATATTACAACACAATATAACCTTACTTATACCCACAATAATTCTTGCCTACCATAGCACAACAATTCATACACGCTTACAAATTAAATGTTTATTCATTCTCCCCGACATGCAGTGATGATATTTTGTTCCGTAGCTACAGTCACCTAAAGAAATAATGTAACGAATTGATATACACTTGAATCCATTTCCGCTAAACCCAACGCTTTACGTTCCTGGCGTGACTTAACCTAAAAACACACATCCACACGTAACTATAACACATACACACATACGCACACACACTCACACACTTACAACCACATACAAACGAAATCCTAACGGTTTTTGTCTGTATTTTGTCGTATTTTCAATTCATTCCATCTTCTTACCTGCCTGATGAATGTTGTTTTATAAACTTTAGGTCGCAGAATATTTTCCATGGATTAAATATATATATATATATATCTAGTATATATTTATTCAATATCATTATATATATATATATATATATATAGATAGATAGATCCACAGACAGAATACAAATAATTTGTATAAAGTTGTATGGTTCCAAGTATTCTTATCTAATACAAATAATTTGCACAAACTTTTATGATTGCAAGTATTCTTATCTAATACAAATAATTTCTACAAAGTTGTATGGTTTCAAGTAACCATGAATAATAATACTAACAGTATTCCTATCTAATTTAACACTAACATTATTCCTCTCAAATTTAACACTAACATTATTCCTATCCCATTTAATCGTAATTGTATTCCGATCTGATTTAACACTAACAGTATTCCTATCTAATTTAACACTAACATTATTCCTCTCTATTTTAACACTAACATTATTCCTGTCCAATTTAATAGTAATTGTATTCCGATCTAATTTAACACTAACAGTATTCCTATCTAATTATATGTAAAGACTCAAAAAATGGTACTCGATGTCTCCTTGATCAGCACTCAGCATTATAAGGTATGGATCCAGAATATAGTAGAGCAATCCTGTTAACGCAGTAGCATCCTTCTCACCACCTCGGTGTATTAGCTATTGAAAAGGGAGCCTTCAGCCCTTCCCCTTGTCTGCGGTCACCAACTTTACTTATATATATATATATATATACCGAAGGAGATGACGTTCTTAGTCTATCTATATCGATCAGTCTATACATATTTATTTGCGGGTACTTATATTTACCCGTGTATTTTTGTCGGCGTGTAGATTTTGTATCTCAAATCTTTTTTTTAAAATCCAGACCAAAAATATATTTGTTTTAATTACTTTTTACTTTTTTTCTGACTTGTATGATGTTTGCGTAGGCATTGCTACTTAGAAATATTATGGCGTATTTTAAAATATAATGATCTGGAGAGCTCGAATCTCTAAAAATGGAATCCTACCTACCTAGATGCCCTTTCATTGCTATGACCTTTTCCGGCCTTATTAGTCGCATCGGTTTTTTTTTCTGTCATGACATTTAATGGATATCACTGCCATTACGTTATCGGGTATCAGAAAGAATTCTCAATATGAGATTGTTTTTCGTTTTGCGGGAAAAATGACTTCGGGTGACTCTAGTTACAATGGAACATCTTAACGAAACTTTATTAATTTATAGTGTCTGTTTTCCTGAAAAAACACTCAATAAACTGGAAGACTGATCGCCTATGCACCTTTCTAACGAAAGGGCAAATACAGTATAAGTCCGAAATATTTGTAGACTTTAAACCATGAAAATAAATAGAAAAAGGGTCCTTAAAACAAAAACAATGTTTGCATGGTATATATGAGAAGAATTGGAAAGGATATACGTACTAATGATGATGGTCATATATATATATATATATATATATATATAAATTTTTAAAAATTTTCATCATACAACGTGTGAAAGCACGTGCGATACCCTAACCTCATCAGCCGCCAACCAGGGTGATAACACAGTTTCGGTAGCTCAAGGCTATATATATTATAATATCCAGTGATATATATATAATATATATATTATATGGTTGTCATTATCTCAATTGGTGCGTTATTGACAGACCAAATAGCGAATAATTTGGAAAGTGCTCAGTTTCTGTGATAGAGGTATTATAAAATAAGATGATAAATATATATTTTTATATTTAAATAATATTGATATTATTATCTGATATTAAGCAACCATGGTATTAAATATGTATAAAAACTTATATATATTCATTTGTCATTACATTTTTTATTAACATATATAGGTAAAGAATACGACAGACATGAATCTTTAACCTTGATACGGCAGCACACCTAGAAAAAAAACGCTGAATTCCAACTATATATATATATATATATATAGTGTTATTACACTTTAAAAAGGTGTGCTTCCAACTAGGACAGAATGGAGATCTTTACCCTTTGTATGGCAATCGATCTAGAAAGAAGTGGATGACAATATATATGCTCTCCTTCTAGGGGTTGAGCACTCTGGTCAAAGAATTAATGGTTGCCACTCGCGTAATACAAAGCTCTTCTAATGAATTAAGTATTTTGGTGTCCGATAACGCAAAAGATATAAACAAAACGAAAGCTAATACATATGTGTTATAATTCCTGAGCTGCCGTATGTCGTCGAAAAGGCTGAGCGATCAGATCTGTCTAGCGTAAAGTTAGGCGGGTTTTGATCCCTGCTTGAAACGTCCTGCGTGTCTAGTCATGCTGAAGAGTTGGGATACAACGAAACATATATCTATCTATCTATATATATACATATATATGGTGGGGTGTATAACAAAAAGTTGGAATGAGGATTTCACTAAAAAGTTATTTAACCAAAAATCTAAATCCGGAATGGCATGGTATCTTTTAGAGTTAGCAGGTTCAGTCCTGACTACAGGTGAAAATAACAAGGAATTCTTACCATAGCTTAACACTTCTAACACTTCTTTAGGGGGTGCCCGTGGAAATGAACACGGCGACACGAGTTCAAATCCTGGACGAGACTGATTGCATTTCACTTAGCACTAATACCCTTGGGAAAGGGATGAATCCAATTATTCTCCCTCCAGCTATGGGTAAATAGTAGGACAGACTAGGTTCTTCAGCCTTGGTGAGGCAACTAGTCTAGGAGAAGGAAAACTCTGAATTCAAACCTGTTAAACTCCACTTAAAAATTGACCTTGAGTCATATCCTGCCCGAGCAGAGGGGTTAGTAAATAATAACACTTCTAACAGCTGATGGTGAACGTAAGTGAAACAATCTACCCTCGTAGGTTAAATAAAGGTTTCGGGTCGAAGTAACGTGTACGCTCTCGAGTTTGATAAAAAAAACACCTGAAGAAGTTTGCAAAGCACATCGACCGAAACGTTGTTTGCCCAGTCGGCTGGGGCTGTAGAATACACTGACTGCACCTCTGCAGAGGGGTAAGACCCCCACTAACGAGTGTCCTGGATATGACACTAAACAATCTGATGGGGAGGTTCCAGCAGTGCTGGAGCTTTGGGAAATGCGGAGTACCCCTTCATTGCTATTGCTCCCAGGTCCACTCTTGCCCGGAGTGGTAGCACCTGATAAGGGTCCTATCTATGGGTTAAATAAAATTAACAGCATACTTATGCTAAAATGAATTGTTTGAGTAAAACTGAATCGTTTGAAATAGAAATGACTTTTACAATTAAACCGTACTTACATTTAAACTGCGTGCTCATGCTTAACTGAATTATTTCAAATAGAACTGTTTTTCGACATTAAAACTGTATTTACATTTAACCGAATTGTGACATAGAACTACTTGGATTGTTAGAAATGGAAATGTTTTGACCATTAAACTGTGTACTTATGCTAAACTGAATTGTTTTAAATAGAACAGATTATTTACATAAAAATGGATTTGGCGTTAAATAACCTACAAAGGTCGATATGCCATAAAACCCAACAAACCAAACCAACCAACCGAAACGTTGTGAATATAACAATAAAGACGAAGATGATTTCCCGAATAGTCTAAATGATAAAAATAAGATAAATTCTTCATATGAACATTGTCAATGTTTCAGCCTTTGCGACTATCTTCAGGATCAGAATAATTGTTGAATGTTTCATCCGAAAAAACAATTTTCAAATGAAAAACGGAATGAAAAAAAACTAGACTGACGTCAATTTTGTACGCACGAAAAAATTATCAAATATCTTCTTTGTTTGTAGTTTAAATTCGTGACAAAATTATTTAATAAAGTTATGATTAAAAACTAATTTAGACAAGTAATAATTTAACTATTTCGAATTAATCTAACAAAAGAATGAGACACTTTAAAAGAATCTGGTCTTTGTTTAAGAATGTGATAATCAGATATAATGCTTGACTTAACAATCTTTTCTGTGTTGATTATTCTGCATTTTAATTTATTTTAAATTTATATTTTGGAATCTTTGAATTATTTTTGACAAAAGAATTATGAAAATCTCCAAACTTGAAATCTTGAATCGTTCTTTAATGCTCCTAGAATTTTCATCTCTGCAAATCCGATCATAAATATTATTTTGGTACATTAATGTGCATTCATGTATATATATATACATATATACCTGGTCTTTATATATAACCGGTCTTTGTTTTTTTTTTTTTTCTTTAAGAAATATTGCTCTGTAATAAATTACATTGAGCTCTCTACCAGGAAAATTTAAATGTTCAGCACTTGAATGATTTTCTTGTCCTGAGGAATTACTCCAAACTCTGTTTTAACCTGACCAAATATTACCTATATATATATATATATATATATATATATATATATATATATATATATATATATATATTGTGCTCTGAAACTAGTTGACAAGTTCACATACCTAGGGAGCAGTGTCTCATCAACCGAGACAGACATCGACACACGACTAGCAAAGGCATGGACTGCTATCTATTGGCTATCAGTTGTATGGAAGTCTGACCTGACCGATAAAATGAAGCACAGTTTCTTCCAAGCAGCAGTAGTGTCGATACTAATATATGGATGCACGATGTGGACGCTAACAAAACGTATGGAGAAAAAACTTGACGGCAATTACTCAAGAATGCTGCGAGCAATATTGAATAAGTCCAGGAGACAGCACCCCATAAAACAGCAACTGTACTGCCACCTACCACCCGTCACGAAATCTATCAAAATTAGACGAACCAGACATGCGGGACACTCCTGAAGAAGTAGGGACGAGCTCGTAAGTGATGTACTCCTGTGGACTCCTTCACAGGGACGAGCAAAGACAGGACGTCAAGCTTGAATATACATACAGCAGCTCTGTGCCGATACTGAATGTAGCCAGGAAGACCCGCCAAAAGCAATGGACGATAGGGAGGGGCGACAAGAGAGGGTCAGAAATATCCGTGCTAATAGCACAACATGATGATGATGATGATGATATATATATATATATTGATGGTTAAATGTATATGTGTAGGTCTGTGTAGATCCTGGAAGTTTCATCTCTATAAATCCAATTAGAAGAAATGAAATATACGCAAGTAACTGATGCTATTATTATTATTATTATTATTATTATTATTATAAATTATTTTCCTAATTGTTTTAGAAAAGTTTGCAACAATTTGGATACCGAGGATGTTTAATTTTTTTTTTCAAGAATGTCTGGTTGATTTTGTTTGTAAAATGATGTATTTATGGAGCAGATTATTTTCGAAATTTTGGTTTTATTACAAAAAGTGTTTTTATTTATTTATTTTTTCTTCGTTTGTGTATCAAAAGAGCTTTTATTTCTTGCACGTTGTATAAAGGATTAACGTTATCATAGTTGTACGAAAGAACTTTCTATATAATCGAGCTCCACATTTAAAAATTTGGCGCTACAAGTTCTAAAATTTTCAAGATTATGATTAATTTATTTTATAATAAAGATTTTCAGCATTTTCGAATAATGCACTTAATATTGTTTCTTTCACTCAAATGATATTCTTATAAATAAAAATTCGGTTTCCTCTTTGGTTTGCCACTTAGTCGTAATTTTGTTTGTCTTTTTTTCCGTTTTTTTTTTAATCAGGTCCCTTCTATATACATAATGCGAAAATACGCAAATATTTCCGATTCATAGAATAATAAGTCTCGTTAAAAAAGTTCCAATTCTCACCTAGAAAGAATAGCTGCCGCTAAACATTTGTGGAATATTAACACAGTAAGACTTCTTACATAATTAAAAAAAATATAACTAATTAAGATTTCTATATTAATTGATAGATAGATAAAAATGTGGTTCGTTCAAAAAGTTATAAGCCTCACCGAGAAAGAATAGCTGCAGCTGAAGAATTGTGGAGTATCAAGACAGACTTCTCATATGATTAAAAAAAAAATGTAAATTATTAAAATTTCAGTATTAATTAATAGAGTGATAGAAATGAGGCAAGTTCAAAAAGTTCTAAGCCTCATCCAGATCTTAGATATATCGCACACTTGTTGTATGGAACTCACCTACACAAATTAGTTCTTTTTTAGTTATAAGATGTTCGAGTAGTGTACCACAACAAAAATATTCAGCTATGTCTTATCTCTTTGGCTGATTCTCAAAAAGTCTTCAATAAACCTCGTATATATACACAATATATAGACTAACAAATAAAAAAAAACCTAGAGACAAATTAAGCAAATTAAAACTTATGAAAGATCATTACGTACTAACTAGAAAATTAGAACAATATACCCTGTTTAGATATATTATTTTAAAAAATGACAATATAAAGTTTATCGTAAATCTAAATAGTAAGAAAGAGCAAATCCATTTTTCTCACATCATAATACAAAAAATCCAGTATATTATAATAACCGTATTGAGAAAATATAGTCGACCATAGTCGAGGGTGACCCGAAAGCTCCCTTTTCGATAGCTACTACACCAAGGTGTAGGGGAGGTCGCTACTCCTTTCCCTGGATTTCTCCACCTTACTCTTGATCCGTACTTTATAATGCTGAGTGTTAAGCAAGGAGGCATCAAGTACTTTTTTTTGAGTTTTTAGTATGACTCAACCTGAGATTGAACCCAGGTCTCCCTGGCCATTGGCGAACACTCTAACCATAATAACCTAATTTGAGGAAATATTATAGAATGATTTTCTAATTTGTATACATCCGTTAATCTTGAGCCACTGCTTGACCGTAAAAGAGAGGGTTGGGTAAATACATATTGAGGAGAGCTCTGGAGTATTGAAATGACCAACTATCTTTTGATTTTAATTATGGCGTTAAACCACAATAAGTACGAACAATGAATACTCAAAATTTCAATATTTTAACCATCAGTTCGTGGAGAGTGCTGGAATATTGACATACTGTCGGTTGATCTTCAGCGAAAGGCTGGTGTAAAACTTTTACAAATAATAATTATACGGAAACCACTCAAAATATAGCGTTATCAGTGTAACATATTGGCCCTCGACCGAGGTGTCAATGAAGAGATGCACCTGTGTAAATAACAGGTGCATCCGGTCGGAGATATCAGGGTATCACCTTGACCGTGGACGGGTTGAATTCGGTGCAATTGCAACGCCCACAAGAAGCAGTTGGTCATCAAACAATTATATAACCCGTTGCCACAGACGGTTTGATTTAGTTGAAGTCAGTTAGTTGGAGTCCGAGGCAGACAGAGTTCAGTTTAAGTTGCAGTCACAGTTCGAGTTCCAGTGGCAGTTGGGGACAAGATGCCGTAGTGAGAGCCAGCTCCCAGCAGAGGGCTTGGGCCCTCAGGACCACCGGTTGAGCAGCCCAGCAGAATGAGAAAGAAGTGCTGCTATAGTCAGAGGAACTTGGGGTCAATATGTTGCAGTCTGTTCCGTCTCCAACTCACCTCTCACACATAACCCTTTCGCAACCCTTTTTCGAATAAAGTGTGAGAGGTATATTTTCCTAAAGAAGTGTGTTCGTTCCTCATTATTGTTGATCATGTTTCCGCATGTATATGTATACGTATAGTTGTATCACAGCTATACAACATCAGTATAAGCTATATTACTAAGGATGGTCCTGGATTATCTAGAAGATGGTGAATTGGAGGAAGTTAAACTAAGGAAATGTTAAGAAATCAGTTTCGAAGGAATATAGAGGTTGAAAGTTAAAGGACAAACATCAATGAAGAAAGAAGAAAAGAATAAGCGTAGAAAGAGAAATCATGCTAATTAATAAGTAAAAGTAAAGTTGTCTCCCTTAGTCAAGGGTGACCAAAAGGCTCTCTTTTTAATAGCTTCTACACCGAGATGTAGAGGAAGACGCTACTCCTTTCCCTTGATTGCTTCACTTTACCCTTGATACGTACCTTATAGTCTTGAGTGTTAAGCAAGGATTTATCAAGTAGCATTTTTAAAGCCTTTGGCATGACGTGACCAGGGATTGAACCCAGGAGTTAATTAATAACTGGATATAACGATGAGGGAAATAAAGAAAAGAAACTGTCGATCAGGTTGATGTGTGTCGGTAAAACATTCATTAAACATCGTTGTGTAAATAACATTAGGAAAATCTCATTGGTCATTGCCCCCGAACAGTCTCAGTCAATCGTCTGCTTCTATGATATTAATATTTTTCTCTTTTAACCTAGTTTAGCGCTCGCGATTCAGACCGGCTTATAAATTTACTCGGCCATTCTTAATAACATCGATGCTAAACTTGTTCAAATCACTTGTATTTACGCCACAATTGAAGATTGGTTATTGATCTAGCATCTTCTTTCTCCTCTTCTTTCTCTTTTTTCTTAATTTCTTAATTTCTTTAGTGTTTCTTTCTTTTAATGATTTATTCTACTATTCTTTACTTTTGTTTAAAAATCTCTTCCTCATCCTTCGCTCTTATTTTTATTTTGTTTCATTTTTTTTCTTTTTTATTTCATCCCTCTCCTAGTATTTTTGTTGTGTCCAAATAATTGTTTCCCATTACTTCTTTCCCACTTTTTACACTTCTTTTTTGCCTTCTTCTTCTTCTTCTTCTTGCCCAATCGGCTGGGACTGTATAATATACGGAAACACCTCAGCAGAGGTAAGACCCTCCACACCGCAACCTGTGTCCCAGATATGACATTAAACAATCTGATGGTGAGGTTCCAGTAATGCTAGAGATTTGGGGAATGCGGGGTATCCTTTTATTGCCATCGCTCCCACGTCTACCCAGGCCCGAAGCAAATCTTTTCAGCTCCTCAATGAGTTTTTTCAGGATTCTAACCGCTTTCATCAGTGCAATTAGTCTTAATCCTTGATCAACTTCTTCTCCAGATTCTTTGATGGTTTGGTTTCTTTGTTTAATGACACATCAACCTTAGTAGGTTATTTAATGCCAAAGCCATTCCCCTTGAAGAACAGTAGTGGTACTATTTAACCCATAGCTGGGAGGATAAGGGTATTTGCCCGAAAATGAACGTAATAGCGCGACTGGAGTACGAACTCGCTTACTACGATTCCGTAGTCCATCGCTTTAACCATTACACTACTAGGACACCCCACCCCCAGATTCTTTGAGTATATAATTTATGAGTTCGTCCTTTCTTAAGATGGCAAACCCAGAAAATCAACAGAAGATGAAATACTAAATTTCACCACAGTATATCGAATAGTTCTTATTTTTTTCACTTCACAAGCAAGCTCCAAGTATTCCTCCAGTTTTACTAGGTCTTCCCAAGTTATCCAGCAAACAGGAACATATTTCAGCCTTTCATATTCCACAATCTTTTCAGTTATTCCCCGAGGTCTGGATATTTATTTCTTGAACTTTTTATGAGTTTTTTTCCCAATTCTCTTTACTTTGTAGGACTTTGGAATAATTAAATGCTCTATCTAAAAAAAAAAGTATTTTCCATTGCTTATTTTGTATATCAATGAAGAGGCAATAACACATTTCTTTATTAAAAAAAAAAGGTCTTCCTCTTCTTTATTACTCAAAAGGTCAGAAACTGGCCGTGTGAGAGAGAGAAAAGACACCGACCCAGACTGACGGAAGACTGCTATAGAGAAACGTTTTTTAGCCCACGTTCCTATTCTATATTCAGGGCCTAACGTTACTTAACGCTTCTCAATCGGTGGCCGCCGGGGGTCACCTGCCTCCCAGTCTTCTAACTCTCTGAACCTCTTCATCATCATCATGTTGCACTGCCAGCACAGATCTCCCTAACCCTCTCTCTCCATCCGTCTTTATCGTCCGTCGCTCCCGGGAGGTCTTCCAGGCTACACCCTGTATTGGCACAGAGCTGTTGTATATCGGTTCTTGCTGGTCATCCAACCTTTGCACGTCCATGTGAAGGGGTCCAGAGGAGTATATCGCTTATAAATTCGTCCTTGCTTCTTCAGTAGTGTCCCACATGTCTGATTCCTCTAACTTGGATAGTTTTTGTAATGGGTAGTCGGTGGCCGTACAGCTGCTGCTTTGTGGGGTATTGTCTCCAGCACTTGTTCAACTTTGTTCGCACTATTCTTGTGTAATTGCTGTCAAGCTTTTTCTCCATAGGTTTAGTTTGCGCCCATGCAGTGCATCCATATAGCAGTATCGACATGACCGCTGCTTGGAAAAAAACTGCATTTATTTAATCAGTCAGGTCTGACTTTCACATGACCAATAGGCTATCGATAGCTGTCCATTCCTTTGCTAGTCCCGTATTGATGTTTTTCTCGGTGGATGAGACACTGCTTCGGAGGTAGCACTTACCTCGGAAGCGGTGTCTCATACACCGGTTCGATTGATGAGGCATTTCTTCCGCACCAGAAGAAGTCTCTCATCAATCGATCCTCTTAACTGCCTGAATCTCTTCTACCTGATCGACTGACCATTCTGTCTGTGAACACATGTTTATATATAATTTCATAACGCCTACGAAACCTTACTTTCAGGTGACAACCCACGTGATCTGCTTCCACTGTTTTCTTGTACACACAACTGGAATATCCTTTTTTTAAAATCTCTAATGACTAGGCTGTCAAAGATCAGTATGCAACCCTTATATCAAGTGTTCAAACACGAATCGAATGAAACATCCGAAACGTAAATTTCCAGAGTTTTAAGATTTCTCTCTCCAAAAATTACTATCACTATCACCTTCATGTTGAACAGCTTTTGTGATCTCTAGCAAAGTCTTGACATTTGTCGAGTTTTTCGGCTTCTTTCACTTTTATTTTTTGTTTGCTGCAATATCTAAATCTTTTATATGATAAGAGCTTGTTTTCACGTTAATTACTTCTAAGTCTGATCTTCTTGCTGCATTTCGGTGATCTAAAGTTCCAGATAGATGTATGCATCCATTTTCTTGGACAAATTCTGGTTGGTGCATATACCAATTATCAGTATAGTGGAATTTCAGTGCCTTGCACAGTTTTCAGTGGATTATCTTTCTTAACCAACCATGCTTGTCCTTGTATTCTTACTCTTACTATTCTTTCGTGTAATGTCAGTATTTCCTTTGGCAAAACTAGTTCTTGTGGCAATAGTTTACGCTGCTATTAATGCAGATTCAGTTTCTCTCTGTAAGTTTCCTCTTCGCAACCATTTGCAGTTCAGTTTATATTCAATGTACCTAGTTTGTCTCTTAAAGTATCGATACACCTGTTTTTATTCTCATTTTTTATCATATTATTATTATTTTTATTTGAGTTTTCACACATGAGTAAGCTGATTGTTTTCCACTGGAGTTTGAGTGATAGCAAGTTTCCTCGAGTCTTAAGGACTCTTCTTAGTATTCTGGCCGATCTTTAAAATGCTGTTGTCGGGATGGTCTCCACTCGTCCTCTGATTTCTCAGTCTTCTAGTCTCTTTACCAATAATTTGGGGATTTTTCCGAGCGCACCAGTTACAATTAGTATCACCACCACCTTCATATGCCACAGTTTTTTTTAGTTCTCTAGCAAAGTCTAAGTTCTGATTTATCTTTTCTCTTTCTTTTAATTTTACTCAGTAGTTTACAGGGATTGTAAATTTCCCTATTCAGCGAGTTCTCATTTTTTTTTGTTGGATATCTCTTGGTCTGGGCATTTGGCCATGATTATAATTATTATTATTATTATTATTATTTTACGACTCGAGTGTTTTCACATCAGCTAGCACTGATGGGTTTTTTTTTATTGAAGTTTGAAAGACAGATAGACACTGCAAGTCTTCAGGACTCTTCTCAGTATTCTGGCCGATCTTAATAATACTGTAGTTTGGACAGTCTCCACCCGACCCGTTATTTCCAAGTCCTCCAGTCCTTGTACCAATCCTTTGATGACTCTACCAGGAGCACAAATTACATTTGGTTTGGTCGTCACTTTCATGTTCCACAGTTTTTGTTTTTTTTTTCAGTTTCATTGCAAGTTACTGGTACTTGTTCCTCTTTTCGTATTCTTTCAATTTTACTTATGGTCCGCTGGAACAGCAAATAGACAATTCTGCAAGTTCTCTCTTTTTTGTTGATCATCATAAGGTCTGCTCGTCTGGCCGAGATTAGGGGATCTGTTCGTACGTCGAAATCCCAGAAGAGTTTGTGCATCTCATTCTCTGCGACAGATTATGGATTTGTTCGTATGGTCAAACTTCAATTTATTGCACAATTTCCAGTGGATTACTTTGCCTACCCAGTCGTGCCTAGTTTTATATACTTTCTGTGCTAAAAAGCAGCATTCGCTTATTATGTGATTGATCGTTTCGTCTCTATCACCACATAACCTACATCTGCTGTTTTGTAGCGTCTTATCTATTCTCGCTTTGATATGGTTGCTCATTATGGTGTTGTTTTGTGCTGCTATTAGAAGTTCAGTTTTTCTCTTAAGGTTTCCTTTTCTTTGATACGCCTACGTTTTCTCGTGTGAGCTGTCACTTATTAGTCGCTTAAAACATCCAGAGAGTTAGTTTTTTTTTCCACTTTTGTTTTCTGGATATTATCGTTCCGCTGGTCCTCGTGTCGTTAGTATGTTTTTTTCTGGTGGCTGTAATCAGTCTTCCATCGCGCTTTTCTATGCAGTCTTCGAGTTATTGTATCGATGCTTCAAGGCTGTCTACAATGCCGACTAGTCCTCTTCTTCACTCTTTTCTTGACACATATAGTCTGTCAACGTCATCTCTGGGATGCAGTGCCTTATGCATGGTCATTAGTTCTCTTGATATCTGGTTTATTTGTTTAAGTCCTTCTCTGATCCACTTCAAAAATGGTACCGAGAAACTTACGAGCGGGACAGCCCAGGTATTTATCCCTTTGACAAGGTTCCTGCTATAGAGTTTTGTTTCTAGTAATTTTCAGGTTCTTCTGAGATGCTCTTTTTAAAATTTTTTCTTTCATTTCCGCTAGTTTCATGGTGTCATTTTCCAATATCCCCCAGTATATTAGTCTCCTTTTTTTTCG
Source organism: Sepioteuthis lessoniana (assembly GCA_963585895.1). Classification (NCBI taxonomy): domain Eukaryota; kingdom Metazoa; phylum Mollusca; class Cephalopoda; order Myopsida; family Loliginidae; genus Sepioteuthis; species Sepioteuthis lessoniana. Next base: position 42,522,274 of record OY757915.1, on the reverse strand, counting down.
AGCGTTCTGATTACGACTTGATTTGGTAGTTCGACTCCTTCCAACATGCGTCGTCTGCTGCTTTTCTTTACTAGCATGGCCAAATTCCATTCCTATATCTTGACTTTATATTCTCACTGTCTGTATTAGGGTTACTAATTCTTTTTCGTCTTTGGCAAAAAGTTTGATATCGTCCATGTACATTAAGTGGTTGACCTTTTTTTTGCAATTTACTGAGTTTGTACCCGACTGTGTATTTCCTAAGGATATGGTTGAGTGGTATCATGACTATTACAAATAGTAATGGTGATAGTGCACCATCCTGGAATATGCCTCTTGGGATCTTTACCTCAACTAAGCTTTTTCCTCCTGCTGTCCTCGAGGTTCCCGTGGTCTTCTTGATAAACTGTACGACTTGGTCAGGTATTTGATGCATTTTTAGACTGTGTAGTATTCAGTTTTGGGGCACTATATCCAGGCCATAGCTAGATTTTTCTGTCCCATTTTACTCTCGTTGAGAATGTATTGATCTATATATAGTAGTTCCTCTGGGCCTCTGATTCTCTTGCAGCATCCCATTCTGTTCCTCGGGGAAGATTCCGCGGCTTATCAATGAGTTGTAGAGCTTCCCCCTAATTTGTACCGTTAGTATTTTCCACATCGGTTGGTATGTTATGGTTCTATAGTTGTTTCGGGCGTTTTCTTTTGAAGGGGTCATTTTGGATCAGAGTGGCCTTTCCTTTGGTTATCAATTTGGTCATCTGTAAGCATTTATTCATTTCAGTTGCAAGTCTGTCGTGTATGGAGGTGAATTTTTAAAACCAAAATCCATATATGCCATTTAAGCCAGGGGTTTTCCAGTTTGATAATTTTTAAGTGTTGCTTTGAGTCCATCGGGGTGTCTGTTCACCTGAGAGTGTTCGAGCATTCGCAAGTCTGTTTTCGTGTTGTTTATCTATTCTGCTTTTTTGTTATGAACTTTCCGTTCCTATATTTTACTCCAAAATCTTTTTGCTTCTCTCGCATCCAGTTGTTGATCTGGCTTCGCCCATTCTCCTCATAATAATTGGTAGAATTTTTTTCGTTGTTTCATAGCGTCCTGTTTTGTCTGTATTGTTTGATCTTGTCTAGGTATCTTTTTAATCTTCCTTCTTTCGCAAATATTTTTGGTTAGTCCTCAAGTTTTATTTTTCGATCTTGTTGCAGTGCTTTTTCACTTTCGTCAGAATATTTTTTAATGTTCTTTTTTAATTTTTGCTTGTTGTCGCAGTCTTTTCATCTGTGATTCTAGTCTGAGTTCCTACCCTGGTTTCGACCAGCTGTCTGTGGTCTTTAAGGGGACTCCGATTTTTTCACAGACTAATTTTGCTCCTGCGTATATTAAATCGTTTATCTTCGTAATGTCATTTGTCGGGATATTTGTCAATAAGTCGTTCACTTTCTCGATTTCGGACTTGACTGTCCACCAGTCTTCTTCTTATTGTTATTATTATTTCACTAATTCTTAGTTATTCCCATATGGTTTAACAGATGGTTTTTCCTTTAAATCTGAGTGATAGCAAGTCTCCTCAGGTCTCCAGGACACCTTTGAGTATTCTTGCAGATCTTAACAATGCTGTGGTCCGGATGGCCTCGAATCTTCCTCTGATTTTTAATTCCTCCATCCTGTTTTCCAAACCCAAAGTAACCGCTAACAGCATATAAAATACCTTTGGTATCACCAGCACTCACATAATCTTCAGTTTTTTATAGTTCTCCAGCAAGGTCCAAGTATTTATGTATTTTTCGCTTCCTTTCATTTTCAATTTGTGGTCTGCTGAAACGGGAAAATCCACTAGATGTCAAATTCTTTTGACCAGGATTAAGTGATCCGTTTTTATTTCAAAATTCCAGAGATTGTTTGCACTACATTTTCTAGGAATAATTCGGATTTGTGTATATAACATTTGGTTGTATAGTAAAATTTTAATCTCTTGCTCAATTCCCAGTTGATCTCCTTTCTCACACTAACTGTCAAGTCTTGTATTCCTTTTGCGAAAGTGTGCTACATTCGCTTAGTATATGATTAACTGTTTCTTCCGAGTCTCCTCATTTTTATCATTATTGTTATAATCCTTGCAAGCTTTTCACACTAGAGATGGCGGATGTTCTCTCACTAAAAAAACTGAGTGACAGTAAGTCTCCTCAATTCTCTAGGATTCTTCTCAGTATTCTGGCCGTCTTCAATAATGCTATCGTTTAGATGGTCTCCACTCATCCACTAACTTCCAAGTCCTCCAGTCCCTTTAATAATCCTTTAGTTACTGTACCAAAAGCACCAATCATAATTGGTATAATTGTCACCTTCATGTTCCACAGTTTTTTTTCAGTTCCCTAGCAATGTCGAGGTACTTATCCTTCTTTTCATATTCCTTCAGTTTTATTCTGTAGTGAGCCGGAACAGCAAAATCGACAATTTTGCAAGTTCTCTTTGTTTAGTTGATTATTATAAGGCCTGGTTTTCTGGCCGAGATTAGGTGATCCGTCTGTACGTCAAAGTCCCATAGGATTTTAGGTGTGTTATTTTCTGGGACTGGTGCTGGGTTGAGCATATACCATTTGTTGGTATGGTCGAATTTAAATTTCTTGCACACTTCCCGGTGGATAAACTTGCCCACCCTGTCGTGTCTAGTCTTGTACTATTATTATTATTATTATTATTACACACTGCATGTTTTTACACCAGTTTAATCGGATATTCTCTCTTTTTTTTCCCCTGAAATCCGAGTGGCAACAAGTCTTCTGATTTCCCAGGAATCTTTTAAAGTATTATTGCTTATTTCAAGAACGTTTGTCTATATACAATTTTTCAGTATTATAAAATTTGCGTCACGAGCAAATTCCCAAGTAAAACTACTTTCCCTCTCTGTCTTTCCACCCTTTTCTTGAATTTTTCTTTTGTGTGTGTCAGTGTTTTGTACTCGCTTATTATCTGATTAATTGTTTTATCTCTGTCAGCACATAATCTACACTTGCTGTTTTTCTGCGTATAATCAATATTTGCTTCGACATAATTTGCCCTTTTAGCGATATTTTGAGACTATTATTATTATCATTATTGTTGTTATTGTTATTATTATTATTAGTTGTAGTAGCTTATTGTAATTATTACTATCCAAGGGCAATGCTTGAAAAATTTAGCAAATGCTTTATACTTATAATGTATCAAAGCATTATTGTGCTTTATATATATATATATATATATACAAAAATTTATATTCATATGTCTGTATATGTATTTTTATATATATGTGTGTGTGTGTGTGTGTGTGTGTACGCATATATATATATATATATATATATACGTATATATATGAATATATATATATGTATTATATATTTTTTATAGGTATACATTAACATATATATATATATATTGAGAGAGAGAGAGAGAGAGAGAGAGAGACAGAAAGAAAAAAAGAAAGAAAGAAAGAGATAGATTGTATAGGATATGCAAAATTATTAGGCTAATTCTTCGCGGTATCTTTTGTTGTCAGTCAGCTTTTTAAAAAACATTTTGGAAATAATTCTGTTCTGATAACAGCCTCAGGCTGAATCTGAAAGAAAATTATCAAAAGTAATAATATTCCTGTTTGTCTTAGCTTTCTTTTTTCACCAAATACTTATATCAATGCGCACATCTCTCTCTCTCTCTCTCTTTCTCTCTCTCTCTCTCTCTCTCTCTCTCTCTCTCTCTCTCTCGCTCGCTCTCAATATATATATATATATATTTATATATGAGTATATATGTATGTATGTTTGTACGTTTATATATGAAGTCAACAAAGGTGAGACAAAAAGAATAATATTGCTTCTAATATATGCGCGCGCACACACACACACACACACACACACACACATATATGCAAAAGCAGTTCCATTTCAAACAATTCAGCTTAGCATAAGTAGGCAGTTTAAATACAAGTACACAGTTTGATTGTCAAAAACTTTTCTATTTCAAGTTATTTGGTTTAGTCAAACCAGTCTAAGTATTTTTTTTTAATCAAAAACAGTTTTATTTTAAACAAATCAGTTTGGCGTAAGTACAATTTAAATTTCAAAAACAGTTCCATATATATATATATATATATACATATATACATATATATATGTGTGTGTGTGTGTGTGTGTGTGTGTGTTAAAATGAATAAGTCAGCAAATGAATCTGAAGTGGGAATTTTAGATTTTCATTTTATATATTTATGCTCTACGCGTAATTCAGTCTTTATGGTCCTCTTTAGGAGATAAATAATTACTCGAGTCATCTCTGCTTCTAGCCTTGACTATGAAGATTGTTTTGATAGTGGTGTGATTTTATTACCGGGATTTTTTACGAGAGCTCCTAATTACATCTTGGGTGATAAATTTTGCCTTCTCTTTATGAAAGAGAATCTGGATATGGCTACGCACCCAAATTCTAAAGAATTGTTTAAACAGTGATTTGAGATATTGATATGAGTGTAGGCATGGAAATAAATGGCAGCTTAATCGTTAACTGTCTGTTTATATGTTTTCTTCACCCATCTAGGATGATTTTGGAGTTGTCCTCGTAGTGTAATGGATAAAGCGATGGACTGCAGAATCGTCGGAAGCGAGTTCGAACTCCAGTCGTACTATTACGTTCACTTTCGCACAAATACCTTTTGAAAAGGTATGAAACTCCTAATCCTCCCAACTATTGGTTAAATAGTAACACTACCATCCTTCTAGAAGGATGGCTTTTGCATTAAATAACCTGCAGTAGGTGATATGCCATTAAACACAGAAACAGAATCGTAGGCTAGTTTTTACTCTGTTCTTGTATATTTGCAGTCTCCATGACTTTCTGGCAGAATGTTCCAGAAGTATAACCTGGTTAGTAAGCTTCTGTTACTTATTCAGTTCTCTAAACTGACTTTCTTTGTCCAGTCGGCTGGGGCAGTAGAATACACCAACTGCATCTCTTGAGAAGGGTAAGACCCCCTCACCAACGAGTGTCCTGATATGATACTAAACAATCTGATGGTTAGGTTCCAGCAATGCTGGAACTTGAGGGAACGCGGAGTACCCCTTTATTGTCATCGCTCCCAGGTCCACTCTGGCCCGGAGTGGTAGCACCTAAAAGGGTCCTACCTATGGGTAATATAGAACTAAACAACGTTCTTATGCTAAACAGAATTGTTTGAAATGGAACTGTTGTTGACACCGAAACTGTACTTAAGCTAAACTGAATTGTTTGAATTAGAGCAGTTTGCCTAATCTGAATAACTTGAAATCGAAATGTTTTTGACAATTAAACTGTGTTCTTATGCTAAACTGAATTGTTTAAAATAGAAATGTTTATTTGTTTAAAAATGGATTTGGCATCAAATAACCTACAAGGGTTGATATACCATTAAACCCAAACAAACAAACAAACAAACAAAAGTAATTTTTATCATTTCGGGCTATTGTCTTCATCCTTATTATTATTTCTACAACGTTTCGGCTGATATGTCCTCCGACCTTCTTCAAGTGTTTGTCGAACTCGGGAACCTTCACGGAACTTCGAATTAAGTCCTTTATTGAAGGTTACCGAGTTCGACAAACATCTGAAGAAGGTCGAAGGACATATCGGCCGAAACGTTGTCGAAATAACAATAAAGATGTAGACAAAAGTCCGAAAACCCTTAATGATAAAAAAATCATCAAGCTTCGTCTCAGAAATTCAAACAACTAAACAAAAGTAAATTTGTTGAAGTCTATGTAAATTTGACAAAGCAACAATTTGACATCTTAATGAAAAGAAAATTTCTATTTTTTTATTTGATTTAAATCTTATTTAATTTGTGATCTTTACAACAGTCTCTTTCCTTCCTAGGAAGTATATTATATTTGAAAAAGTTTAGAGAATGGGCTTATTTTGTTTTCGTTTGAACAATAAAGGCGGTTTGATCATTAACTTTAACTAGTATTTTTCTACATCTTAAATTTGGTTGTGATTTAAAGGATAAAAGAAAAGAACCGAAATTAATGTTTTGTTTGGTTCCTTTAATTAACGGCAAACTGACCTTTGGGTGTTATCTAATACCAAATCCTTCTCGTAGAAGTTCAGTAGTGTAACTATCTAGCCCATGCGTGTGTATGTGTATGTGGATCACTGTAAGTGTGCTTGTGTCATTGTGTTGGGGTGTTTTCTGTGTTTTTTGCGCATATATACTTATATGCTATTGTGTGTTTTGTATGTGCATGTGTGTGTGTGTGTGTGTGTGTGTGTGTGAGTGCATGTGTGTGTGTGTGTGTATGAGTGCCCGTGTGTATAGGGAAGTAGTTAAAAAAAATCCTCAGCCTCACTCTAAATAAAGAGCTCGTACTGAGCATTTTTGCTGTGGCAACGCTCAACCACTTCACATTAAAACTAGAAAAAAAAAAAAGCTAGTTCAGATTTCTTTTTTAATTTCAAGGCAAGTGAGGCTTATACAAAGGTGAAAGGTGTGCAACAAATCGAAAATCTGTCGGAGGCTTTGAACTTTTTGAATTAGCCTCGTAGGTGTGCCTGTGCGTTTTATGCTCATATCTATGTGTATTTTTGTTTTTATTCAAGCATGTGTGTGTGTGTGTGTGTGTGTGTGTGTGTGTGTGTCTGTGTGTCTGTGTGTCTGTGTGTTTACTTGCATTTTAAATATATGTAGTTTCTGACTTTTGGAATATCAGATTGGCAAAATTCGCAAGTATTTTTGAAACATATTTTATTTACTAATTAATTTTCAAAAAAAATAGTTATGAAATGGCGTAAAAAGATGAATAAGTCTAACCGATGAGGTTATATATATATATATATATATATAGGGTGATTAAAAAAGTAACTCTCTATTCGAGAATACTTATAATTTTATCTCTAGTAAAAATTTTAGTAAAGAAATAAATAATAAGAATTTGAAAATAGGGAGGTAGTTTTTAATCAGCCATTAAAAAATAAAAAAGAAAGAAAAAAAAATGTCGTAACAAAACCTGTAAAAAAACAGAAACACCAGAAGAGACATCAGTATTCTTTTTTTTTTCCTTTCTTCCTATGTTTATTTCTTTCTTTCTTCCTTTTTTCTTTTCTTTCTTTCTTGATTGTTTATATCGAGATCATTTTTAAATTTTTGTTTTTGTCTTCGCCTCCTCATATTTTACCTTTTTTTCTTTCTTTCTTTCTTTTTTTCTTTCAATTTCCCCTTCTGTTTTTCTTCCTTTCTTTTTCCCCCTTCTTTCTTTCTTTCTTATATCAAATTCTATTTCTTTAATTTTTGTTTTTGTTTTAGCCTTTTTGTCTATTTTCATATATCCCCTTTCTTTCTTTCTTTCTTTCTTTCTTTCTTTCTTTTTTATTTCTTTCAATTTCCACTTCTGTTTTTCTTCCTTTCTTCCTTCTTTCTTTCTTTCTTATATCAAATTCTATTTCCTTAATTCTTGTTTTTGTTTTAGCCTTTTTGTCTATTTTAATGTATCCCCTTTCTTTCTTTCTTTCTTTCTTTCTTTCTTTCTATTTCCCCTTCTGTTTTTCTTCCTTTCTTTTTCTCCTTTCTTTCTTTCTTTCTTTCTTTCTTTCTTTCTTTCTTTCTTATATCAAATTCTATTTCTTTAATTTTTGTTTTTGTTTTAGCCTTTTTGTCTATTTTCATATATCCTCTTTCTTTCTTTCTTTCTTTCTTTCTTTCTTTCTTTCTTTGTAGTTTATATAATGTTTTTTTCTCTCTTTAATTATTCTTTTTTTCCACCCCAATGTTTGTCTTCTTTATATCTCATTCTCTTTCCAATCTTGTCTGATTGGGTGATTCGTAATAGAAATGGATGATAATAACTGAGCCTCGTTTTGATATGAGCACATCGATTGCAGCATCAACCGGATGTCTACCGCATATCTAGAAACTTATTGACCTTTTAGTGTACTCAGACCTTTATATTTAGCTTTCGTTTTTGAACCTCAGTTCAATAAAAGTTGTCGTTTGCTGGATTTAGCTTCATTTAGCACAAGGTCAGAAGCGTTGCACTCTCATTAAGAATCGAACTCACTGCAAAAAGTCAACTCGTCTCATTTCCTAGCTCATTTTAAATTGTTTCATTTAGTGTATAAATTGCCTAGTCAGTTGAGGCTGTAGAATACACCGACTGCACCTTGGGCACCTCTAGTGGTGCAATGGTTTGCAAGCGAGCTAAGTAAACTTACACGAGTGAGTTAAAGTCTCATTAGGTGCCCCATTCATTCGGCCTTGTGCCAAATTGAAGCAAAGAGCTTCATAAATTACTAACACCGACTGCCCCTCTACAGAAGGGTAAGACCCCACCAACGAGTGCCCTGAACAAGACACTAAACAATCTGATACTGAGGTTCTGGTAATGCTGGAGCTTTGGGGTATGCGGAGAACCTCTTCATTGCCATCGCTCCCCGGTTCACTCTGGCCCGGTGTAGAAGTACCTGATAGGGTCTTATCTGTGGGTCAAACGTAACAAAACTGTATACTCATGCTAAACTGATATTTAAACTTCGTACTAATGCGAAAATGATTGTTTGGAATAGAACTGTGTTTGAAATTGAAATTGTACTTATGCTAAACAGAATTGTTCCAAATAGAACTGTTTTGACATTTAACAGTGTGTGGCCAAAGACTATACTTATACTAAACTGAATTGATTGAATTAGAATTGTTGACTAAAGGGAATAGAGTGAAATAGAAACAAAGGTTGATATGCCATAAACTCCAAACAACCAACCAAGTTATGTAGATGTCTAAATTTCTGAGACGAAGCTTGATGATTTTTATCATTAAGAGTTTTCGGACTATTGTCTTCATCTTTATTGTGTAATGGTTCAAGCGTAACGGTTATCAGTGTTGGTTCCCTAAGCTTCTAAGGAGACAATCATCTGGAGGTTGCAGGTTCAATCCTGACTGCAGGCGAGTAACAATACAGAACTTCTTAACACTTGTACCCGATTATGGCTAACGGAATCAGAACAGGCGACCCCCGTGGTTTCAATAAAGGACGTAGTTCGAAGTTCCGTGTAAGTTACCGAGTTCGACAAAAACCTGAAGAAGGTCGTGAACATATCGGCCGAAACGTTGTGGAAATTACAATAAAGATGAAGACAATATTCTGAAAACCATTAATGATAAAAATCAACTTAGTGTATAAAATTGATAATTACTTGCGCAATGATTATACTTTAACAACATTTTTATTTTATTTTTTTTGTATTTATTGGGAATTCTTTTGAAATGAGGCTACTTAATCTGAGAATAAATTTTTTTATTGCGGACTTTTGTCCTCATGTTGGTAGCTTTTTTTTTTTTTCACTACATTTCGGCCAAATTTCACCTCCGGCCTTCTTCAGATGATTTTTTTTTTGTTACCATCCGCTTGCCTTACCAAATGTAAAAACCCCAGACCCCTTATATCTTACCATGGCTCATGCAGCGTTACGGGGTTGGACCAAAGAAAAGGATTTATACCTTACCCAAGGTCATTAGAACGATATAAGCTGCTAAGAGGGTCGTCCAGGATTTAAACTCGTGTCGTCAAGTCTATCTGGTTACGGTGACAATTCACACAATCCACACGTGAGCTTCCACACAAATACATACACATACGCTCATATAGACTCACATACACTCAAACACATATACACATAAATAGATACACGAATGTACTCATTCACACACTTTCACGCTTACTCACATACACACACACACACATATAAGCACGTATAAAAACACCCGCACATACGGGCACTCATCATCACACGCACAAGCACGTACGCACGAACAACACACACACGCACGCGCGCGCATATACATATGCATATACACAAACATATGCACAGGCGTGCGCAAAAATACATACACATACATACACACGCAAGCACGTGCACGCAAAAGCAAACAAAAACATATACACACACACACACACATACACACGCATACATGCACACACGCAAGAACGTTCACGCATATACATTTTTTTTCATCATACAACGTGTATGGGTTAAATAGTACCACTACTGTTCTTCTAGGAGAATCGATTTGGCATTAAATAACCTAAAAAGAGTTGATATGCCATTAAACAAAGAAACCAAAGAAACCCTCAAGCAATAATGGAGCTTTGGGAAATGCGGAGAGCCCTTTTATTGCCTGACCCAGTGTGGGAGCACTTGATAAAGTTCTATCTATAAGGTAAACAGAACTAAACCGTGTACTTATGCTAAACTGAATGGATTGAAATAGAACTGTTTTGACGTATAAACAAAGAAACTATACGTACTTATATTCAACTGAATTGTTTGAAACTTTTATAAAAATTGCTTAATTCGGAATTAAGAGACCCGAAAAGGGTTGATACACCCTAAAACCAACTAACAAACCAACCAACCAACCAATCTTTCGTTTATTTTTTGTCCTTTTACAAACGTTTTGTGATTTTTTCGTTGCTTTATCATTTACAAAGCTAATTTCCCTTTTGGAATTTTTTACTCTTGAGAAAATTCACTTCCCTGTTACAAAGTATCTATCTCTCACAAAATATTTCTATCACTTTCTTTCTTAATCTATATTTCTGCCAACTTATCTATCCAGTAATATATATATATATATATATATATATATATATATATATATATATATATTGATGGATTATTCAGATGAGAATTTCTTTGCCTACTCTAGTAATAAGAAACCTTTCCCATTATTGGATGCATTTGCAATGATTGAATATCGCCTCAGCCTGTGCAAACGGAGGAAATTCATGCACCCATCAAGGTTGTTTAGGGAATCGGGAGGGTCGTAGGATTTTTTCATCGTCTATCCTAAACAATACTGAAAATCAATAACGAAATCTATATCAATTATCTGAAAATAAGTGGCGCTAAAGTGGCATAGAACTTTAAAAAAAAAAATTAACAGCTTCTTGAATAAAAAAAAGACAATGATCCGTGATTTTGACCTTTGGGAATTACTTTAAGCCAATTGTGTAATATAATTTCATGGGCATGTCAACCCTTGTGGGGAAGGCACGGAATTGTGTACGTTTTAAATAAATATTAAATTGTTTGTGTACTTTCATGGGTACACGGATATATGATATCTGGTTTTCCTATCTAATACAATTAATTTGCAAAAAGACCTCTCTAACTCATCGGACCAGTCGGCTGGGGCTGAAGAATACACGGACAGCATCTCAGCAGAGGGGTAAGCCTTCCCTCACAACGAGTGTCCAAGATATGTCATAAAACCATCTAATATGAAGGCTACAGTCTTGGAGCTTTGGAAAATGTGGAGTTCCCTTTTATTGCCAGAGCTCCCAGGTCCACTCTGGCCCGGAGTGATAGCACCTGATAGGGTCCCATTTATGGATCAAATAGAATTGTTTGACATTTAATCTGTAAACAAGCGAATGACTTGTTAGAAATAGAAGTGTTTAGTGTTTGTTGTTGCGTGTAATTTTTTAATGGCATATCAACCTACAATATTCTCTACAAGTCTTATTCCTCGAAAGGGATACAGTTAATGTATTCTAAACCCCTTAAATAGAACGGAGATAAGTGACTTTTGGGGCGCCCTCTATTATCAAGGCCAACGTATATATATATATATATACTAATGAAAAGATAAGTGGATTCAAAATGCAAATCTAGCTACTCAAAGGGAGAAAAAGAAATTTAAAAAATGAGATGCCTTTTTTTTAACTGACAGACTAATTTCGTGAGATCCCGCAGTCAGGCAACATAAGAGAGATGATTGGTAACTTATTTTATCTGTTATAATCCGTCCTTTCTCTCTCTCTCTCTCTCCTTCTCTCTCTCTCTCAATCTCTTTCTCTTTATATATATATATATATATGTGTGTGTGTGTGCGTTTACCATACCGCCACAAGCAATGTGACTCTCACTCAATTTTAATATGTGTGAGCTGGTTTGAATAAAGACATTTTCTTTCTCCCAGATTGGTTGCCATACCCTACTTAAAGATGCTAGTCTGCGCTACTATTTACTGATAACTGGAACGATGATAATTTGATACATATCATTTCCTAGGGTATAGTGTTTACGTATATATGTATGTATGTATGTATGTATGTATATGTGCGTATGCCAATGCGTGTGTATATATGTGCGCATTTATCATTGTGTATTTGAGTATCAGTGCGTACGTTTTGTGAGTGCATTGGTATAAAACACAACCAGGGTAAAGTAGGTTAGGAGACTATGTTGCGCCATTCTGCAAGTTTCTTAAATGAGCACATAGAATCTTTATTCCCTTTTCATATTAAGACACAAAAATCCTTCCTTGTTATTGTATATATATATATATATATATAACAATCACTCCACACGAGCAAAATGCAACTCTAGTTCAATTTTATCGGAGTTTGAAATTCAAAATTTGGCTTATCGTAGACCATCTGACATAAAGAACTCAGGCTGGCCTACTATTTATCTAAAGCTGGAGTGGGGATATTTAGATTCATTCCTTTCAATATGGTTTTTACGCTAGGTGAAATGCAAAAAGATCCCCGTCCAGGTTTTGAACTCAAATCACTGTGTTCATTTTCTACGACGATATCTATAACGCAAGAAGTGCCGTATGTATGTATGTATGTATGTAACCAATTCGATTTCATATATATATATATATATATATATATATATGTGTGTGTGTGTGTGTGTGTGTGTAAATGTGTGTATGTGTGTGTGTGTGCCTTCCCATACTTAGATTAATGGTGATGCGTAAGTTCTACAGCTGTGTGATTCAATCACTCCCAGAACATCAGCTTATATTTCTCCTTGTTTTGATCACTTAGCATATATATATATATATATATATATATATAACACGATCAAAACAAGCAACCATTCCTCTCAGACAGATAATAAGCAAAGCGTAATATATATATATATGCATAATGAGATAGATAATTCCAGTGTGTATTAAATCAGATTGAGAAAATAATAACTCTGTTGCACGCATGGAGGAGCCAGAAGTCACCATTAGGAAATATTATAGAAATTTCCAACGAGTTACGTGTGTTTTTCTATATTCTCGGGGCGCCAGTGACGTTTGTTTTTCTTTTGAACGGGGAATTTCAGTTAGGAAATTATTGCCAGTATCCAAGCAAAGGCTTCCCATTTGAGAACTGAGTAAGAATACCTTTGAAAATACGTTACAAGACCCCAGTCTGCTTCTGTTTAAAGATTGAAGACGTCAAGAAACAATAAAAAAAATACGTACAATATATATATATATATATATGGAATGGATATAGAATCGGTGACTCGAGTTCAAACCCTGCACGAGACTGTTTGAATTTAACAAAGCGCTGATACCATTGGAAAAGGTATGAATTCAACCCTGCTCACTTCAGCTACAGGTAAATAGTAAGTCAGACTGGGTTCTTTAACTTTGTTTGGGAAAGTAATCAAGAGGAGGCGTAATTCTGAATTCAAACCTGTTAAATATCGCTTCGCAAACTGACCTTATGTCGCAGCCAGCTCACGTGGAGGGGTTGAGTGAGTATATATATATATATATATATATATATATATATATATATATATTACGATAACTTATCATTTATCGTTTATCAATATAACTCTCTCTATATACATATACGTACAGATAGAGGAAGAGTGAGAGTTATATATAGATAAACGATATGATGTCATAAGATATGGTATGATATATATATATATATATATATATATATATATATATATATATATGTGTGTGTGTGTGTGTGTGTGTGTGTATTCGGGAAGCACTCTTTCATTTAAGCATGTCTGATTAAGTAATAAAGACACATTATATCTATATAACGTTTTGAAGATCCTTTCTAGTTTCCTAACAAGTGCTTCGGTTTTAGGTTGGAATTGGTAGATGAATTTACCGAAATTGTCCCGAACTTATGCTAAACTGAATCGTTTGAAATAGATCTATTTTTTTACATTTAACTGTGTGTAAACAAAATCTATACTTATACTAAAATGAATTGTTCGAATTAGAACTGTTTGTCTGAAATGAATAGCTTGAAATAGAAATGCTTTTGATAATTGAACTGTGTACTCAAGCTAAACAGAATTGTTTTAAATAGAACTGATTATTTGTATAAAAATGGATTTGGCTTTGTATAAATTTACAAAGGTTGATATGCCATAAAACCCAATCAACCAACCAACGAAACAAAAAAACCCCAAAAATCCTTGTCATCAGAGGCCGTTTAGTATCATATTCAGGGCACTTGTTGGATGGAGTCTTACCTCTCAGTAGATGTGCAATTGGTATATTTTGCAGCCCCAGCTGACAGAGCGTAACATTCATATATATTACGCCTATACGTGTGCATACTCATACAGATACATTCTTTTCTGCAGGAATATGCATTATTGTACCGTAATATATGCACCGAGTAACTGAAGAGTTTGTCGTGTTACAAATTGACATTTTTAACTGAAAAGTAAAGCATTTTGATGCTTCGAATATCTTCTTCAGAATTGATTAAGGTGAATGAAAAGATGAATTTTTCTTTGCAATTTAGAACTATAATGAACATCATCCTCATCTTTATTCACAGTCAAGGTGGGGTGGTTGTAGAGACACCGCTGATGTCTATCTGTTCTAACTCGGGGTGGTAGTTATCGCCATAGAGTAGTATATCTTGGCAGAGTCAATCCCTCTTCAAGTTTGATCATGGCCAAGGTTCTCCGATGTTGGTGAGGGTGTCCTTGGGTGCAATGATTAAAGCGCTGGACTGCAGAATCGTAGTGAGCGAGTTCTATATCCAGTCAAGCTATTACGTTCATTTTCGGACAAATACCCTTGTGAAAGGTATGGACCCCCTTATCCTCCCAGCTACTGTTCTTCTACAAGGATGGATTCGGCATTAAAATAACCTAAGAATGTTTAAAAGCCATTAAATAACAAACAAACTTGGTAATTCGCCCTTGTCATGAATAATTAGCCATTGTAATTATTCTAGGAACCCGTCCAACCTGGTTGTTGCCTTGATCAAGAAGGACATTCATACAGTGGTACCTTGATATCAATACCCCCTCACATTATTAAGTACTTTTTTCTGAAGCGGTTTCCTCGGGCCATTTGGATTACTTGTCTGTTAAGTCAATTTGAAAACCCTGTTCTTTAAAATCTAGCCTCTGAAATATTTGGCAATATAAAATAGATTTTCTGCCAGTTCGTGAAGATTGACTAAAACTTTCTATAACCCCAATCACCATTATGCTATACTAAGTACAGGTCATAAATATTTGAATAAACACAAAATCTGTTTTTTATTGCCTAAGGTGGCAGAGATTAATAATTGTGAACAGGGCGTGAAATCAAAACTAGTTTGGCAACTGTTCCAAATAGGAATTAGGCAAATATTCCAAATAGCAATTTGAGGTCTTCTTCCACTCGCTACGTCAAACGATTGGAAGCATGCCGTCTATCAGCTCAAATGTATTTTGTTAAATGTGTCACAAAAGCTGAAAACAAGTACATCAAACAAAGTTAGACAGTCAATTTCTGAGCTAAAATATAAGAAAATGCTATAAAAGAAGTTGAAACTCACTTATAGGGATCAGATTCTATTCTGTGCACTGGTTTTTAGGTAACGTAATGCATTTTTCGGTTGACTGACTGTGAATTGGTGAAACCGATGTACTCTACTTCATTACCCTTACTTCACTGGTTCCACAGGACTTCACACAGTAGCATAACGAAACTCTCATCCCAATGGACATGACTCAAGAGAAAAATGAAATTCTGTTTATTCCTCTAGCTTGATTCTAATGACATATCAACCCATCTCGGGTCATTTTACGCACAGTCGGCAAGGACTGTAGAATACGCTGACTGCAACTCCTCAGGGGCTGCTTATTGACCGTGAGTGGTGACTCGTAATGCCTCAGGATGGGATTCTAAGGGCTGAGCAAAATGTGACCCGGCAAACGAAGAGGTCCTTTGAAGTTTAGGGAATCACATTTATATTTACTTGCTTTGTGTCATGGTTCCTTCTATTTGAATACGATTCCATCGAATACGAATGATTTTTAAACAAATTTATTTGACCAATACATGGAACCGTAAATCTGTTAGGGTACTATGTATTGGCCAAATAGATTTGTTTAAAAATCATTCGTAATGAACAGAGTGAACCTGTTGCATCTTGGCCCTTAACCGAGCCGTCAATCAGAGATTTCTCGGAACATAAGGTACCTGTGTAAACGCGCAGAAGCAGTCATATGTTGAACGGAAACTGTGAGCATTAAGAAATGATATATGCAGATGCCCAACTGAGGGTCTTAGTCAGTATGAGTCTTGACTCATTGCCAGTTTGCAGTGGAGTCGCGTCGGCAGATAGAGAACCGATACGACAAGGGGCCAATTAGCTCCTTGGCGACGATGGGTTGACTACGTCTCGTCGGAATGTGACAGTGCGGCCACTGCTGGCCTGTGGTTGAGTACCCTCCGGCTGAGAAGCAGAAGAAGTGCTAAGAGGGGCCTTGAAGATAACACAGCGTGGTATGGTCGAGAGAAGAAATAGTTATGAAACAATGTGGCAGTCTCTATTTGTCTCTCTATCCCTGTCTGTCTGTCTCACATCACAAAAGATTTGACTCCAAGAAGAATAAAGAGAGTTTTATTTTTATAACGAAGTGTCATAGTTATTCTTCCTTCATGTATATTTATTCGTTGTGATTATACTACAAACAAATGAATAATGGCAATGAAGGGCTAATCCATATTCCCCAGAATGGACTCATGCCATTAGATGGTCACGATTGGGCAAGGTGTCACCTCTATGTAGATGATATATTTAGTGTATTCTAAGCCCGTCGATAGAATGAGCCTCAGATCTTAGTCTTTGTATATATTTCCTGATAACCAAAATCAAATTCCAGCTCGAGGCCAGTCAGGTGGGGCTGTAGAATATGCCAACAGCACCTCTACAGAGGGGTCAGACCTGCATGCCAACTCGGCATTAAATAACAAACAAGGGTTGATATGCCATAAAACATCAACAAACTTAGCAGAAAAGCCAGCTCCCCATTTTAGAACTATGAAAAACAAGCAACTGTTCATGACGAACCGATTGAAGTAAATTTCAATGGAAGACTTCTAACACTGTTTTTCGGTTGATATTTTCCGAGAGAAGGAAATTACTTTGAAAGAGATAGAGTTAATTTCTTATCAAGAATAACGCACTGTCAGTAGAATTCGCAGTAGAACA